>CM038679.1:521849823-522449823 GCA_021605205.1 Aegilops longissima
TAGAAGAACAATTATGCTCGAGGAATTTAGGTGCAAAAGAACAAAGAGATCATGAGCTGATTAAAGAACACTTGACAGATGCACGAGATAATGGGATAACGATAACTGAAATGTGAGGACAAAAGAATTCTTACGGAATGGCGGCCTCCGGTTAAAAAGAAATGAAATCAACTTGACATACTCGGATGGATGAAAATAATTTGCATGACTAGAAACAACTATATAGGATAACATCGAGCTAGCTCCATGAATCTCGGGAAGCGGACAAGATTTAGAAAAAACTCTGACGGTCTTCAAAGGCGACGATAAACATCACCAAAATTAATGAGATACTCCGGAAGAAAGAAAAGCAGAGAGTTGAGCCAACAATGAAAATGATTTGAAAAGCGATCTTGGAAAAACATCGACTTATGAAATTCATACTTCGTCAAATTTGAAAAGAATTTGAGAATAATTCGGATAAATTAGAAGAGTCGAGGCAAGATCACGGGAAAAGACACTGTGGGTTAGGGCCCACTAAAAGAAAACACCGTTGGAAAGGGATGTTGAGCAGATAGATGATGCGGAACAATTGAAATATTTGGGTGAGGTGACAACCTCGAATTAATTAAAACAGACGAATCTCTTGAGATGTCTTGAACTCCGTAATGATAAAGCTGGCGAGAAGCGAGCAGCGGAAAAAACACTTGAGGCGAGGAAAAGAATATGATCAACACGAAAAACTTGAATTGAATCCACGGAAAGAAAAGGATGAAGAATGACGAACAAGGCGAAATTCACGGTTGAAATAATTGATGAAAACCTGAAGAGGCTCCGTCTGAATGAAATAGATGGTCGGGAGAGAGGCAAACTCCGGGAAGAAAAGGGTGGGAGGCGGAAAACACAGGCAACTTGGAAGGGAAAGCAGCGAATATCTTGAAGAAAAACACGGTTGAAATCATTGAGGAAAAGCAAAGACTTCACACGAGTAGAATGGATACTCGATTCACGGACTCGGTTCGAAAGAAGAAGGGGGTGGTGGGTGGGAAAAACAAGGACAACCGGACAAGGAAAAACAACGGCGTCGGAGGAAGGCGAGATTGACCTTGCAAAAGCGGAGAGGCTCGAGTCGACTTGGCGAAATGCACCGGATGAAAAGAGCTGAGGAACAACTACGGAAAACCAACTGCGTGATCCTAAAGAAAAAAAATTGAAGGGAAGAGGAGTAATACAAAACATCTCGTCAAGATTCCTCACGGGCGACGAAGGCGGAGAGGAGTAAAAAATTCCTACTCTCGATATAACTAGACTCGAAAATAGTTTTATTCTAGACTCAAGCTGCGGCCAAACTACGATCAATCAAGGGGCTCCTAGGGTCGATCGAGGCTCGATACCAACTTATCACGCCCAATATGCGACCCTATCCAAAAGGAACTCGAAGGTCCCACCAAGGATAGACCCGCATATTGAGGCGCTTTTGCAAGGTGGATATCATTACATCAACATTACATAATAGATGGGGATACATACATAAGGCACAAATGCCACAAGAATACATCAACATCATATACAAGATCAACATCCGACTACGGATGAAACATAAACGAAGCTCAAGCGACATCCACCACTGCTAGCCCAGGCTGCCGACACTGGAACCTATCCCTTGATCGAAGAAGAAGAAGAAGAACTCCAACACAAGCAAACATCGCTCTCGCGTCATGATCATCGCATAACCTGTACACAACTGCAACTGGTGGTGTAATGTCTGTGAGCCACGAGGACTCAGCAATCCCATTACCATGGGTATCAAGACTAGCAAAGCTTAAAGGGAAAGGAAGGGGTCAAGTGGTGAGGTTGCAGCAGCGACTAAGCATATATGGTGGCTAACATACATAAAGAAGCGAGGAGAGAAACAAAGGCAGTCGTCAACTAGTAATGATCAAGAAGTGATCACGAACTCCTACTTCGTCGGACATAACCCGAAACCATGTTCTCCTCTCCATCAACCCGAAAAGAGACACTCACGATTCGCTTTACGGTTGGTGTATTTTAATTAAGATCAACCGGGTTTTCTACAACGGACATTAACAAATTCCCATCGCCACATAACCATGAGCACGGCTTTGAAAGTTCAAACCCTGCGGGGTGTCCCAACAACCCATGATAAGCTCTCGCGATCAGCGAAGGATATTCCTTCTCCCGGGAAGACCGATCGGTCTCGGAATCCGGCTACAAGACATTCGACGATAATAAAACAAGTCCAGCAAGACCTCCGGCGTGCGACACCTAATAGTAGCAGCGTATCTCGTCTCGAGCCCACGACCGGATAAGCGAAGCGTCTGAGAACCGGCGTAACCCAAGTTGCCAAGGGATGGTCCCCACGGTGCTCTAGTTTGGATAGCGCTTAGACAAGCAGCCGGCGGGGGGTAAATAAAGATGACCCTCGGGATCTTGCGACTCCCAAGGGAAAAAAGGCTAGAGTGAGGCAAATGTAAAACCAATGTTGGGCCTTCTTTGGAAAAGTATTATTCAAGCGAACTGTCAAGGGGTCCATAAATCACCCGACCGCGTTAGGGGCGCAAAATCCGGGAACATAATACCGATATGACGGAAACTAGGGCGGCAAGAGTGGAACAAAACACCAGGCATAAGGCCGAGCCTTCCACCCTTTACCAAGTATATAGGTGCATTAATTAAATAAGATATATTGTGATATCCCAACCAGCAAACATGTTCCAACACGGAACAACATCTCCATGTTCCAACAAGGAACAAACTTCATCTTCACCTGCAACTAACAATGCTATAAGAGGGGCTGAGCAAAGCGGTAACATAGCCAAACAACGGTTTGCTAGGAAGGGTGCAAAAGGTTAGAGGCTGACATGGCAATTTGGGATGGCTAGAGCAGCAAGTGATAGGTAGCGCAGCATCGCGAAAGAACGAAGCAACTAGCATAGCAATGATAGTAGTGAGATCGGGGTAGCGGTCATCTTGCCTGAAATCCCGCAAGGAAGAAGAATGAGTCCATGAAGAAGGCGAGCGGATGAAGCCGAACCGGCGTGAGCGAGCGAATCCTCACGATCATAGCAAGCAGGAACTAACAAGAAGAAGCACACAACATGGTAAACACTCCACACATGAACAATGCATGATGCACAAACAAGCATGATGCATGACAAGACTACTGAAGCTACTCATGGCAAGAGATGATGCGAACAAGAGCAACACATCAAAGGCAAGTTTAAATGAGGCGGAAACAACATATAACCATTCGGTAAGTCCTCATATGCAAATTTCGAAATTGGTCCAGATCTGAATAAACCTTATGTTCAAGTTGTTAAACAGCAAGTTAAAATGCACCACGATGATCTACGAAATTCTAGTCAAGTTACATATAAAGTTCATTAGATTGAGACTCGGCCTAGAAGATATGAGCAAAACAAGATGAGCATGGCATTGATGCAAAATGCATACAAGCATCAAGCAAACACCTCAAAATAAGGATGCAACATGATAATATGAAACTACATGCAAAATCAAGCAAGTTTCATATAGATCACACTCAAAAGCGAACAGCGGTTCAACACATACACCCTATACAAGTTATAGCAACAATCTGTCCAAAACAGCAACTAGGCATATTGCAAGCATCAAAACAACATGCTACAGCATCTTAACATAATAACAAAAGGCATGGGCATGATCTATAGGTAAAACATTACAAAACATGAACACTGAGCTATCTCTAGAAATGACTAGAACATGCTCAAAAACACATGGCAAGATTGCAAGTAATAACAGTTTCAGGCATTGGCGAAAATAACATCAGGTTGCAATGTTTAGAGCAAGAAAACAACATGTTACAGGAACTTAACATGGCAGACAAAGGCATAGCATAAGTCTACTAATTGCATAGAACAAAAGTCCTTTAGTGACCATAAGCCAAAAGGATCAGAAAATATAGTAACACCCATGTCAATATTGAAAGTTTAGTTAACAGATTCAGCAACATAGCATGTCAAAACTGATAACAAGTAGGCATGTTTACAAGCTCAATGCACTCACTACAGAGCCTTATATGATAAAATAAGCATACATACATCAAGAAGACATGGCATAGAAGACATACATGGCAAGAACAATAACATAGCATACATGGATCAACCACAACAACCTTGGCAAAATTGAATAACATGTAAACAATCTGCCTTGAAACATTTTATAGCAAAAGTAGAGCTCGATTGACTCAAGTTATGGCACTCCATAATTGCAAACAAGGGCATGGATGGATAGAGCAATACATGCTTTACTAGACATCCTTACTGAAGTATCTCAAAATATGCATGGATCTCTTGGTAGCATCAAGTTAACATAGCATCAAAATATCAACAAAACAGGGCTGAAAACAGCAACAACAAGACACCTAGTTTGCATGCTTGTGCTAGTCACCACATAGATCACAAAAATACATGGAATATACCCCTGGAAAGATGGCATGTCATATTACAAAACACATGTAGGACTCAAGTCCATAGGATGCACACATCAATCATGGCAAAAATGACAAAAGTGCATGTTACGATAAAAATCAGAAACTAACATCACATAGCACTTTTCAACAGCATTTCGGGCATCAAGATGAGCTCAAATGAAAATGATGCAATGAGATGAAATGATCTACTCTTGAGGCGAACATTTTGACATATTGCAGCAAAAGCAGACAGCGATGACAGAGATATGATGCAATGAAAATGGCACAAAATATCACATATTCAGGGACTTAGTCAAAATTGGACCTCGGGGAAGTTGGACGGAGGGTCCGGGGACGGAGAATGCAGAGACGGCGGGGCGTTTGGTTCCGGGCCTGGTGGATCTCATCCAGTGGGATGGATCCGGCTCCAGCCTTGCCTTGAAGCCAGCGGTCGAGGCGGCCCAGGCCGGCGAGGCGCCCGGACCCGTGAGGCGCCCGAGGCACTTCGGGCGCAGGCGGATGGCGAGGAGGGCGATTTTCCTCGAGGGCTTCAACTAACTTTGGTGTGAAGATCAAGCACATCGGGGAGTGACAATGGGCCTGAGTTTAAAATTCTGGTCTTGATGACTATCTTGATGAACTTGGTATTACTCATGAGTTATCTGCTCCTTATACTCCTCGGCAAAATGGCATCGTGGGCGCAAGAACAGAACTCTTGTTGAGATGGCTACGCACTATGCTTGATGAATACAAAAGCGCCTAGTCGTTTACGGATTGAAGCAATTGACCTGCGTGCCACATCATCAACAGTATATCTTCAAAAATTCTTCAAGAAGGCGCCTATGAACTCCTCTTGACAAGAAACCTAATGTAAGTTATTTCAAAGTCTTGATTGCTAAATGCTGGATTAGAGATCCTCACCACAACTCTAAATTTGCACGAAAGCACATGAAGGTTTTATGCTTGGTTCTGGAAAGGACCCACACCTCTGAGTCTTCAACATCACTCTACACAAGATTGTTGACCTTGTAGATGTGCGGTTCGATAAAACTAATGGCTGCAAAGAGAGCACCTACATACATGTTAGATGAACCAGCTTTGAGGATTCTATCAGGTTCAAAACAGCGAGGATGTCATTCCCTCTTGAAGAAAGCTAACTGAAGAATTCATTCTGTCTGTGAAGAGCGTCGAGCTGATGCACTGAAGATAATCTTTGAAGAAAATGGTGCTTGAGAAAATGATCAAATTCCTCGGCGACAACCAGCTCATCCTCGCGTTGCAAAAGTGCAAGTGGAAAGATCATCGATGACATTAAAGCGCGGGGTCCTCTCACACGCTCAAAAGCTTCACATTTATCTAACTTTTGTGGGCACTATGGTTTTGTCTCTATCCACAGAGCCCACTAAGGTAGATGAAGCATTCTGGAGCAGGTGGATTCGGGCCATGCAAGAAGAATTACATCGATTCGAGCTCAACAACGTCAGGGAGGCTGGTCAACGTCCAGATCCTGCAAGCATAATATCATTGGCACAAAGTGGATCTATCGCAACAAGCAAGATGAAAATGGTCTTGTGGTGAGGAATAAGCACGACTAGTAGCTCAAAGGCTACACGAGTTGAAGAATTGATTTGATGAAACTTTTGCACTGTTGCTAGACTTGAGTGCATTAGCATATTACTACGCCTATGCTATTCATCACAATATCACTTTATATCAAATGGATGTGAAAAGTGCATTCCTCAATGGTAAGCTTGAGGAAGAAGTATATGTTGCTCAACCCCGGGTTTTGAAGATCAAAGAATCTGACAAAGTCTTGAGACTCAATAAGGCCCTCTATGGCCTCAAGCAAGCCCTCGGGTGTGGTATGATACATTGAAGGAATTCTTTGTGAAGAATGGCTTCACACCCGGTTCACTCGATCCTACTCTCTTTACTAAATCTTATGATGGTGAACTTTTTGTGTGCTAAATATATGTTGATGATATTATCTTTGGCTGTCTTGACCAGCGTTATAGTGATGAATTTGCCTACATGATGAGTGAAGAATATCAAATGTCTATGATGGGAGGTTGAAATTCTTCTTAGGTCTTCAAATTAGTCAACAACAAAATGGCATATTCATATCTCGGAGAAATACCTCAAAGATGTCACGAAGAAATTCGGCATGCAAGATTGCAAAAGGTGTCAAAATTCCTATGCCCACAAATGGCCATCAATGCCTTGATGAAAATGGTATTGACTTGATCACAAGGTATACGCTCCATGATTGGTTCTTTATTGTACTTATGTGCATCTAGGCGGATATAATGCTTAGTGTTTGCATGTGTGCCCGATTTCAAGCTACACGAAGGAATCACACCATAAGGCTGTGAAGCATATTCTTGATATCTAGCTCACACACCAACACTAGGATTATGGTACCCCAAGGGCTCTACTTTTGATCTCATTGGATATTACGACTCGACTATCTTGGTGATCGTGTGGACCGCATAAGTCAACATCTGGTACTTGTCATTTCCTCGGACGATCTTTGGTGCATTGGTCCTCGAAGAAAGCGAGACTGCGTATCCTTTGTCTCTGCGGAAGCTGAATACATTCTTCTTTGGCTCGTGTTGTGCTCAATTCTTGGATAAAGCAAACTCTCAAGGACTCTGGCATCAACGTGAAGAATGTGCCTCTCTATTGTGACAATGATAGTGCCATCAAGATTGCTCACAACCAGTTCAGCACTCGAAGACAAAGCACATTCAAATTCGTCATCATTTTCTTCGTGATCATGTGTTGAAGGCGACATCTCCATCGAGCACGTGAAGGCGAAGAACAACTAGCTGATATCTTCACTAAGCCCTTGGATGAGAAGAGATTTAGCAAGTTGCGGTGTGAGCTAATTATCTTAGAATCTTGAATGTTCTTTGAAAAGGCACATCCTAACACTTATGCAAAATTGATGACTTAGATGTGCAACACATGAAAAGCGTTTTCTTCAATCAATGAAGAATAACTCTCTTAGTGTGAAGAAATTAATGAAGAATTTGATTCTCGAACCCTCGACAATTCTCTGATTATGTCTGAAATCATCTTTCTTATCTGATGGGTCACGCCACCACCAAAAGTTGAAAATCTTCAATTTGAGTTTTCCTCGGTTTGAAATTCTTGATTTTTCAAATTCTTCAACTTTGCAAAATCTTCCTTTGTTTCCGTCGTCTTTCTTCATTGGCTATATATATATATATATATATATATATATATATATATATATATATATATATATATATATATATATATATATATATATATATATATATATATATATATATATATATGGTTTATATCCTCTACAACATTCACTTATGGCTATTTCTTCAAGTCGCTTTTTACGCTAAGTGAATGTGATCGGACCCTTCCCCTCTATGCTATACTCAACCCAATCCATTCACAAATTCTTCATATGCGTTCTATTTTGAAACTCGTTCAAAATCTTCCTTTGTGTCCTTGACAGTGAAGAAATTACAGCGAGCGTTAAAACTGATCTTGTCCAAACCGTCGTTTTGCCGCTCAAACCGTTCCGCATCCCACGATGCATTATTCTAATCACCCACGATCATACGATCTCCACTACACGATGCGTGGGTGACACATGTCGTGAGAAGGAAATGGTCGGGGGCATGTTAGTCCTAAATCTTGAGGCGATCCGTTTTCACCGTCTCTATAAATACCCTCTCCCTTCCTCACTTCTTTTACCCGCTCGACCTCTCTCTCCCGTTCGAGCTCCTCAAACCCTAAGCGCCGCCGCTTCTCCATAAATCGCCCGGTGAGGAAAAGCTTCCTTGCCTCGACCTCGTCGCCCGGCGTACTCGCGCCGACATGAAATCCTCACTCCGCCCGCCCGCCGTAGCTGTCTTCCTCCGCCAAGTTAGGGCGTGGAAGATCTGAGCAGACGAACTTCCACTGTTCTTCTCGGTTAAATCGTGTTCTTCACTTGGGTAATTAAAAGTTACCTTTATTACTCGCTTTGATTCTCAAATCTTCTTCAAAATCTTCAAAGGTGTTTATTCTTCAAATCTTCACACATATGAACACCTCAAATCTCTTGATTAGTTTCTCTAAGCAATGATTTTCTTCAAGATTCCTCAATTGTGTGGATCCTCGATCTATACAACTCTAGAACCTAAGACAAAGATCACTTAGTGAAATTCCTCAAGGCTCATCTGGTCAAAATCCTCAAAACCTGTTCTTTTTGAAAAACCTTACGAGAAGCATATGGCGTCTCAAATTCCTCGCAACTATACTCATTCACGGTACACATGTCATTGCTGAATCCCTAGGTTCTCATCAACTTAACTCATTTGCAGCGTTCCTCGAAGAAAAACTGCACACTTCTTCAAAGAACTCAATTGTTCAAATTCCTCAAGCTGAAGAAAATGGCGAGCGGTGAAAGCCATAGAAAGGAGGAAAAGAAACACGAGGCTATGACTGCGTTTGAAATCCACGAGAAATCTATCTGACTCACTGCACGGATGAAGAAAACAAAAATCAGCGCAAGGTGCGTATTAAGAAGATTGAGCGGAGATGGGCACGGGAATGGAGGAATATAGATATGTAACTCTAAGTACATGAAGAAATTAGCTCTAAATCCTCCATGCCCAAGAGCTCCTTTGGCACCTGGCCAAGTAGCTGATCCCACAAGCATCAAGCGAGGTGAGGACTTTCACGATGAATGGGCTAAGCATCAAGCAAAATTGGCAAAGCAAGCAAAGGAGGCGGTGAAGAAATTCAATGAGGATTACTGCTGCTACTCTTTGCCAGAGGTCTCGGTCAAACCGAGAAATCAATGCAAAAAGCACGATCATAAGCCAAGTGCTTCACCATCTGCGCCCTCACGGCCAAGTTCCTCGGCACACCCTCCAAGCAAATTCCTCACCTGCTGCTGCTCACCAAAGTCCTCAACAACTCCGTCAAAACCTTGGTTCTGTGCACCTAGCTACATGTCAAAGGACTGCTGGCTTCTCAATTGCCTCGGCGTTTACGCAAGTTCTCGGCTGCTCCCATTTCTTCAATGGCCCGACTTCATTGAAGACCAAAGCAACAACTAGGCGAGGTCCTCGGCGTAGCCAAGGAAAAGCAGGTTGCATTCCATGTGCCTTCGATGATGAGGCATCGATGATGAACTTGCGGAAATCATCGAGAGACCGTCAAGAAAAAGGCCGCTAGAGCCAAAGGCACATTTGTGCCCCTCTGTTGGATCAAAGAAAATCCTCGACTATATTGATCTACGGCACAAGGATCCCAATACCCTAAGCGACCTTCATCGACACACAGGCAAAGTCATATGTTGACTCACTTCATCGCTGAAGAAAATGGAAGTTTGAGAAGGCAAGGGAAATCAAAAGGCTCAATACGGGAAGGAGAAGTTCACGAAGAAAAGCGTTGTCAAGATGACACGAGGAGCTTCTCAAGGTCAAGCGGAAATTCAAGACCTCGGCAAAAACTTTGATTGATACTATGCTGATTGGCAAGGAGCCAAGGTCGAGTTGTGAACTGACGAAGAAATTCACAAATGTTGCAGCCCAGTGCAACATGAAATTCCTCGGGTGAAGCCTCAGTAACCAAGCTGAAGAACATGCGGCACGGCGATGACGTTCAACTGGCGATGAAAATGCTAGTTCAGGCTGATGATCCCATTCCGGCCCGGAAGAAATTGCCGGGGCACCCACTAGTGGTGCGCTGAAGAAAGCTGAACCACATTCCTCGGATCCTCCTGCGCCAACTCCAACTCCAATTCTTCCATTTGCCTCGATGTGAAGAAAACCAAGGTTGCGAGCGAGCAGCTGTGAAGAAAAGGAAAGCATCAGCTGCGTCGATTCTTGATTTGCGAAGAAAATGAGGCCTATGACCAGCTCATCGAAAATCAATTGATCTTGTTCAATTTCCTCCATACCATCAAAGGAAGTTGTTCCTTTTGGAGAAGACTATGAGATCCCAATCGGAGCGGATCGATAAAGAAATTGAAGTGGATGCAATCCCTTCAACCCATCATTCCTCACCTATGCCTCGATCCACGGTGAAGAGGCTGGTCTTGAGAAGTGAAGATGAAGATGTGGATATTGGATGCACCACACGGTGATCAATGATGACTTTTGGGAAAGTCAGCATCCCAATACTCCTCTCTTCACCCGCTCCAACAGATTCCTCAGTCCCCTACACAAACAGTCCAAGTGGACTCTGAAGAAAATCAACCCAGGTTACGTGCATGAAGAAATTCCAGCCACTAGTCTTGATGAAACTGCTTCTTGCTGATCCTCGGTACTTTTGTTGAGGAACAAGAAATTCCTCGACTGAAGAACCTGAACTTCACGATGGTGAGGTGGTGATGCAACTCATTGAAACCCCTCTGCCCAAGCAAAAGAATCCGTTCTCAACCAAGCAAAAGTTCAAGGCTGAAGATTTCTTTGCCGACGCGTGTTCTTCATGATTATAATCCATATGATTACGCTTCGCATTAGGAAGAGGCATTTACGGACTGCCAGCCAAGCCAACTTCTATTCCTCGGTGCTCTTCAACAAGGATAAAATCTTGATCATGCTCATATTCCTCATGTGGATATGGAGTCGCTGCCGAACTTTGAGCCAGTCCTCGGTGTTCTTCACGGCGCGGACTTCTAAATTTCTGCTTGATATACGTGACTAGAATGAAGAACTAATTCTTGATTTTATGCAACGCGCACATCACGGAGATGTTGAAGGCGTGAACTCATGGGTCTTAGATTGGATGGTGAAAATACTCACTACAAGGCACCGACAACTGAATTGCTTCGTGCCCTACCACTCGATCCTCCACTTGATGGTGCCGTCGTATCTCGACGAAAAGAACTTTCAAATCACTATATGCAAGTCTTGATGAAGCCTTTGAAACCAAAGCGGGCCCCAAGAACTAAATTCCTCGTCAAGGAATTACTATATGTGCCTCGGACTGTCTATCGGATTACAGCGAAGACAATGAGTCCTATCAAAGGCCACGACTTCGAGCGATGAAGAAGTCGTTGGCATCATGAAGAATATGCTTTTCAACATCATCCATGGCGTTCCGTCAACTTCCATGATTTCTTCATGAGGACTACGGCAAACATAGCTATGTCACCATTTGATTTGAAGCCTTATGCGCCTGGATTATGAGACTCATCGGTCAAGGTCTTCACTCAATTACAAAGGCGATACTTTGAACCACTGCAACTACTTGCCTCGATTGAAGTCCTCAAGCGGATATTTACCTCGAGATGATGACAAGGGCAAGGCTCTGCTGTGATCGATGAAGGCATTCGTCCATTGGATGGACAGTTTATAAAACAACATCCTACTCCACCAATGATGACTACGCCACATGACTCGGCCGCAAATACCTCGGTCAAGCAAAGTCCTCAAGCTCTGCACCGGGGTGATGGTGATCGTGAGTTACTCCTCGGTCTTCATCGGAAGGTTGATCGTAATCATAAATGGGTCAACGTCGGTTTGGTACTTTTCTTCACAACATGACCTCAACACACAATGCAGTGAGGAAAAACCACTACTACCTCCATGAAACCTTCAAGCGCACTTTTGGGCTATTCTTTCACATGTCTATAGTGAAGAAGAAGCCGGCGTCCATGGGACTCAAGGAAGAATTTGGTAGTGCGCACCTCCTCGAAGAAATTCAAGAAGGCAAAGTTCCTTCCTTGGTGGCCAGCTCCTATTCTTCATCTCGCGACACTGATGAAAATGAAGACTTGGAAGACACAGCGGCTGGTCCTACTTCAACAAACAACCCCAACAATCTTTGGTGCTCCGTCTTCAACTTGAAATTCTTCAAGGCGTTAGTCCTCGGTTTGATCCTTTTGGTCATTCGATGACAAAGGGAGAAATTTGAGTTAGTCTTCAAGCGGGTCTAGTTTTTGCCTATATATAGTAATTTATTCTTGTTAAGTTACAACTCTAGTTCTTACGAAACTTTTATTGGATCGAGTTGTAATCTTAAACCCGATAGTGCTTTGATACTTTTGATGCATTATGCTCTGCACTATGCTCACGATTCTCGTGAGCTCCTTGAAAATCTTCATAGCAAATTGATTTGGGCTCGATACTCTTGATCGTTATTTTGCATACTTTGAATAACATCAAGCACCATATTTCATCATGCATTTCAAATTCTTCATATTATATGACAAATCGTGTATGAATTACAAGATATAGGGGAGATCTCCATGATTCAATTCTTCAAATGTGCATTGCCTCAAAGCAAATTCCTCACTATGCACATCTTGAGGGAGTTCTTCTATATCTTGCAATCAAATTCCTCATTATCAGTATTTTCAATTCATATGTTTATCCCGTTGAAAACTTAACCTATATTGTCATCAATCACCAAAAGGGGAGATTGTAAGTGCATCTAGTGCCCTTAGTGATTTTGGTGTATTGAAGACTTATAGGTTAAGTAACTATCGTTTGTGAGTGTACACAGGTCTATAAGTCTATGAGGAGTTTGATATTTACAGAGAAGTCGACCCTAAAATGAAGTTCTTCTTACGAAGACTTTGATATTACGAAGACTTTACGAAGACTTTGAAAGTGAAGAAATTGGTGTGACCTTGAAGACTTGGTATTCATTTGAGGAACATGAAGCGTGAAGACTTTTGTTTCGTAGTTTCATTTTCTCTTTCTTGAGTCATAAAACACCGTCTTTGTTAAAGGGGTCGAGAAATACTAAGGAAAAATTTCCATGTGATGCTCAACTCAAAATCCTACACCTACCAATCCCTTGAGTGAAGCCTTTGGAAATCTCATACAGATTCAGTCAATTTCTTGATGTGAGAGGCGAAGTTCTTACAGTGTTGAGAATTTATTACGGCGAGGAGTTAAAATTCGCCAGTCTTGGATTGCCTACGATGAGAACATGATAGACCTGAGAATTTGAAGTCAAATTTCCGACCGTTGATGTCTTCTTGCCAGCTGTCCCAAAATATCTTATCCACCTAACGGTCATATCATTGAAGGGCATTTATGTCTTATCATGTCGGGCTGCTCCTAGGCTATAAATAGCCGCCCCTACAACCACTAGCTGGTTGGCTGCTCAAGATAACTTGACACTTGTCATTTGAGAGCAACCCATCCTCACGAGGACTTTGGCGAAAATCATCAAGTGAGGAACAACCCAAAAACCAAACCCTACAAACCCAAAGTGATTGAGCATCCTTGAAGAAATTGATCCTGCGTGGATCCGGCGCTTATTACCTTTGAAGACTGTGCTTCTTCAGACGGTTAGGCGTCATGGTCTAGAAACATCAAGAGGAATTGTGGATCGCCGAGTGACCAAGTATGTGAAGGTTTGGAAGTCGCTGAAGACTTACCACAGTGATTGGGCGAGTGCATGTGACCTTAGTTCAAGGAGAATCTGGTGAGGACTTGGTGTCTGAGCTGCGTGCTCGATGTTGGGTGTCCGGGCTGTGTGTCCTCGAGTTTAAATACTCAGCCGCTCAACCCGGAGGTACAAGCCCAGACAGCGGTTGGAACTGGTCTACCAAATCATTGTCTTCACCAACCTAAGCTGGTTCTATTTCCTCAACCCTTTCATTTCCTCATTCTTGTGTTGAGTGTTTGTTCATATCGTGTTTGAAGACTTTGGTGAAGACTTTCTCAATTTCCTCAGTTCAATTTCTTGATCTGTTTGTCTTCATCTTGTGCTATCCTGTGTTTACGCTCTCTGTACTCTTTGTTTGTCTTCATTTCATCATGATGACCATGCCCGCGATACATTATGCTTACTTGTGAGTACTTATTCCGCTGCAAGTAGTTCTTAGCTAAGGAATTTCCTCACGGCAAATTCCTCATTGAAGAATTCATAAAAATAAGCCTATTCACCCCCCTCTAGTCGATATAGCTTTTTCAACTGCTTGGGTGAGTCGATTAAGCTTCTCTCTCTCTCTCTAGTGGGTTCGACTTGTCCCCGGTCCGTTTTTCTCTTTCTGTGGTGGCTAGTCCTATTTATAGAGAGAGGCCCTGGGCCTCTTCCCAAATAATCAGCGGGAAGGGCCCCAACAATTGGCCATTTTGAAGGGGAACATCTAGTACACTTATCTGACTAAAGTTGGTCTTTGGCTGCCAAAGGCTCAGGCAGGCGGTGGCCGTCACAGGCTCCCAGATGACCTCCATCCTGCCGCTCTGCTGGTCTTGGTCTTGTTGCACAAGCGGTAACCTTTGCACGATGCCTTGGCATGTGCTTGCCTCATTTGCACCAAAGGGAAACAAGGACCTTTGCACTGGTAGGGGCACTTTGGTCTCGTTCATCATGGCTTGCATCACGGGGCACCCTCGTGAGGTACCACCCTTGATCTCTCCGCCTCCTCGTGAGCCTGCACTGCTGAGGCCGCTCTTGAGGAAGGTTCTTGTCGTCCACCACAGCAGGCCAGCCCCTGCGAGGTCTTGAGCTCGAGCTGATGAAGGCTGGGCAGCAGCTGCCCCTACTTGAGCCATGCCCGCGAGGCTGCGAGCCGAGCAAGTCAGGGACCCCGTTCCCAGAACACCGCATAGCCCTCGGGCCCAAAGCGCGCCCGAACAGCTTAGCGAGAGAAGCCAAGGGCAAGTCTGACGCGCGCAGAGCCCCAGCTTCTTGACCTTAGGCGCCCGTGGCGATTGATTGGTCGTGAGCGTCTCGCTTCCCATGATGCCTCATTACGCCCGGCTAAAGCGGACCGGGGTTGCACAGCCATTCCCTTTCACTTTCCGTGCACTCGGCCCTTCCTTCTTCCTCTGGCTCCAACCGCCCTTGATCAACTCGGACTCTCACCCTTCACAGTCCCATGGCAGCGAAGAAGGAAAACATGAAGAAGCCAGCGCCTTGAATCTGCTCGCCTCGGCGGTGGCCCCGCCGTCGATTGATCTATCATACTCAACCCGAGGCCTTGGGCAAGGTCCGCTCTGCTCTTGCCACCATCTTCAATGAGTCTTGGCGGGACCACGGCATGGCTGCGTCCCATGCCTCCTTGACAAGATTGTCAAGGAGGTCCGGTTCTTCGCTGATTCCACAATGGTAGTGCGGATCCCCCCTTTTCCGCTTTCTTCAGCGCGGTGCTCTCCACTATCGAGATCCACATGATGCATCTCGGGCTGAGTCCATTACCCTTCTAGTTGTCTTCGCCTTTATGCAGAGGCAATGGTGGGCATCCCTCCTTCAGTTGCCCTGTTGCGTCACTTCTTCTCTTTGAGCCTGAGTGATCATACTCAATGCTCAGGGTGTGTGAGCTTCCTTGCGATGCTAGAGATGGCTGCTTCGGGGATCGATTTCGGACTCCCTCCCACTGAGACCAAGTTCAGAGAGCGGTGGTTGCATGTGGACGTTGGGGTGCCCAGCCCCCTGCTCTCGCACCCTACCTCGCCTGCTGATCCCAACTCAGGCTGGGGTCATGAGACGCTCGCGGACACCCGGCTTGCATTCGTCTGGCGCCGCTTTGAGAGCTTGAGGGCGCTCAACGTGATGGCGCCCAAGGTGGTGAAGGAGTTCCTCCAGTGTCGCATTGCTCCTCTCCAATGCCACTCTCATCGGATGTGGGACTTTGCGGGGCGCAAAGATCGCCTGCGACTTTAGGAGGGGGACCTGGCGCCTGAAGTGCTAAGGACGGTGCTCAGGGTCCTGGCTGGTGATCCTTCCCCAAGTAGCCTTCGATATGGTGGTGCCCTCTTGTATCTCTGTTGGGCAGGGCGATTTAGTGAAGCAGATGCCCAGCTTTGTGAGTGGGGGCTGTGCCGGTGACCTCGAGGCCTCGCGAGAACCAGTTGCCGTGGCGCTCTTTCGGCCGCCCAAGGTGGCTCTGTCTCGGGTGATGGGGCAGGAAGGCGAGAACCGCCGAGTTGAAGGGACAACGTTGAGGTGGTGGCGCCCTTGGCTTGAAGGGCAACATCTCTGGGCTCGTTCGGAATAGTGACAGTGAGGTCGCGGTCTCGGCTCGAGTTGGGGCTCCAGGGCCCGTGCGTCCCTCATGAGGCGGCGCTGGTGGCGTTCCCTAGGCTGGTCCCATTGGTGCTGATCACCTTACCGCCTCCTCACGCCTGAAACCGACCCATGCGCCCGGCGCATAGGCGGTTCAGCGTGAACCGTGGCCCTCCGCCAGAGGAAGGAGGCCTCGGCGGTGGCGATCGCCCTTGCTGCTTGCTGAAGTGCAGGAGGTGCCGCCCTGAAGACAGTAAGTCCCCTTCTCTCTCCGCTCCTCTACTTATCGGTTCTTGCAGTGGTTGTGACCTTCGGGGCCCTTCTGCCGGGTTCGCGGAGACGGCCAAGGAGCGATCTCCCCAAGCTCCATCTTCGTTGCTGGTCCTTGGTGCGTGGGTTCAGCGGCGCCCTTATCACTCAACCAGTCGGAGAGGTGGCCCGTTCAGCTGGGCATCCCAAGCTGTCTTTCTTTGTCTTCCCTTCACGAGTTCTACTGGGGCACAACCAGCTTGCCCCGTGCTCCTTCCTTGATCGTGGACGATGATTGGTTGAAATCAATCTTGAGCTCTTCTTCTGGGGACGGACCGGTGCCAGGCCCTACTCCTGGCGATGCTCGTCCGGCGATTGTTGGGCGCCAGCCCCTGCCTACCCGGGAGGCGCGCCGCCTCTGGACCCTCCGCATACACCGGCAGCAGAGGTGGCGGAAGATCTGCTTTCGGCGTGCTTGCGAGCCCGCGCCCTTCGTCAAAATTTCTCCATGGGGGCGATGAGCGCGGTGAAACAGCTCCGTGCGGAGCTTGCCGGCGAGGATCTGGCGTCTCGTGGCGAAGGTTTGCGCCTTCTGAGGAGGCGCAAGGCTGAAGGTAGCCGTTACCCTCAGCGTCACAGGCGTGACCTTGACAATCACGAAGGTTGAGGCTTGGCGGCCTCCTGAGAGGCTTCTATCGAGCCGTCGAGGAGGCCACAGAAGCGGATCGGCAGAGGAGGCGGAGGAGGCGTGCGTGGGAGCTCAAGCTGGAGCAACTCTCTAGAGCAGTAGGTGGAGCTGCGCGAGGCTGCACTTATGTCGCTGGGAGGCTTCCGTCGACCCGAGCGAGAGCTCGAAGCGCGAGCGGCTGGCGCTGGAGGCCCAGGCGCAACCTCGACCTTGGCGGTTGGAGGCGAGGCGCTGGTGGCTCGAGCGGAGGATGATGTCGCCCAGGCTTGAGCCAGAAGAGGTTGACCGCCCGCGTGGCGAAAGCTCGCTCGGCCTCGGCGCCCGATATGAGTTGAAGTTGGAGTTGGTCAAGGCGAAGGCGAGGGCAGGACCGCGGCCCTCAAGGCCAAACTAGGCAAGTGGCGGAGGTGGGACTCCTCTGCGGCCGCCCGCCGTGCAGCCAGGCGGAGTTAACCTCCTCCGCCGGAGCGCTTCTTCTCAGCGGAGGATCGATAAGCGCCGAGACCACCGCTTTCGGAGCGAGGGCGAATTCGCCGGCGGCGGGTTGGGCCTTGACACGCCCCATGCTCCATGCCTTTCGAGGAGCGAGCTACGCGCCACAGGCAACATTTGCGAGGCCCGCCGCTGAGCCGCATAGACCAACTATCTTGGCAACCTCGGTATTTTGTTGATGTGGTGGCGCTCGGAGAACAGCTCACGAGATGTCTCGTTGGCTCGTCGAGGAGAGGCCGAGCCTTGCTTGGCCCGCTTTCTCCTGTGTCTTCGATTATCTGCGGGACAAGGATCCCCGCCGACTTGATGCTGCCATCGCACGGTGCCCATAACCGTCCGGCGACTGGCGCAATGGGTGGAAGGATCATGTGGGCGACCTCGTTAGGACCTTGGCGTCGATGATGGCCAGGCGTGATCGTGGCCGCCGATGAAAGGCGTGGTGGATGGTCCTAGTCTTGCAGAGGTGTTGGTGGCGGCAATGATGTCGGCGACACGGCGATCTCTGGAGGTGGCGAGAAGAGGCGGTGAGTGATCCGACTGATTGTTTGTCACGCTGTTTACCCTACGAAAGAGGTTCGAGCTTAGCCCTGAAGGCGTGAGAGCATTTTGGAGAAGCCCTCATGTAAAGATTTGCGATAAATGCCTGGTAATCTTAACTTGTGTGTGAGCTTTAACGGCCGGCCGGTGGTGGGTCGGTGGCTCGTTTACCTTTTGACCTGGTGAGCCCGGCGGGGTGTAGAACCATAAGCGCCATATGTGTCTTCTGGTGAACCCATTGATCCTGCGATAAGAACCTCCGGAGGGTGAGGAGTCCGGTTAGGGGGTGTCCGGATGGCGGACTACCATCATCGGCGGACTATCATCGGCGGACTATAAATCATCGGCGGACTCCAAGACTATGAAGATAGAAGATTGAAGACTTCTCCCCTTGTCGGGATGGGACTTTCCTTGGCGTGGAAGGCAAGCTTGGCGATCTGGATATGTAGATCTCCTACCATTGTAACCGACTCTATGTAACCCTAGCCCTCTCCGGTGTCTATATAAACGGATGGCTCTAGTCCGTGAGACTACATCATCAACAACCCTTACAATCATACCATAGGCTAGCTTCTAGGGTTTAGCCTCCTTGATCTCATGGTAGATCCACTCTTGTAAACATCCACAATATCAATATCAATCGAGCAGGGCGTGAGGTTTTACCTCCATCAAGAGGCCCGAACACAGGTAAACATCGTGTCCCTTGTCTCCTGTTACCATCCGCCTGAGCGCCTGATTCGGGACCCCCTACCGAGATCCGCGGTTTGACACGGCAGGGCGTCACGGCAACCGTCCGAGCTGTGGGCCTTGGTTGGCCGGCCCGGCTCTGGAGGGCCTGCAAGGAGGCAGTGATGCTAGCTTTGGGCGCAAAGCGAAACGAGAACAAGAGAGATTGCTCGAATGAGACTAAACACCCCTTCCCCAAAGCGCCATATGAGGCTCGAACTCAAATCAACTTAAATTCAGATCGAAGAAACTTGTCATGAGAGGGAAAGGAAAAAAGGCAAAAGGCGTCCGGCACCTAGTCTAGTCTTGACGTCTTCTAACCGCAGCGGCTAAGTGCTGCCACTAGGCGTGGGAGGGCCCGGGGCACAGGCGGCGCTCCGGAGACTCAGGCGTGTACAGCCCACTCATTATTACGTGAGAGTGTCACAGGCAGAGAGCTTCCACGAGCCTTTGGGCCTTCTTCACAGTGCCGTCCTTGCTTCATATCGCCATATGAGGGCCTTGCGCCACACTCTACCGCCAGCGGCGGCGGAGACCAGGGCAGCGTAATGGGGTGAGCGGTCTGGCAGTTCCCCGGCGACCACGGGTCCTCTATCGGGGCAGGCCACAGGCACCTCGCCCGGCGAGGACCTACCTCCTGGCGTCTTGCATGGCGCCCATGAGATGAACCGGATCTCGGCCCTCTCTGCAACCTCCGGTGCCCTCCTCACGAGGGTAAGGGGCTGTAGTGTTGGGGCAGCCACACATCCGTGGCCGACTGTACCTCCTGCAGCACATTGTTAGCGTAAGCTTGCTCTGAGAAATTAATGGTACGGATGAATTCTGCTGCCCATGGTCACGGTCGTCGAGGCCCTCTTGGGGTTCCTGAAAGAGCTCAGCTTGTGGTGTCTCCTCACCCCATCCTGGCCCAAGGAACGAGCCATGGTCTTCTTCCCGTGCGCTCTCTTGATCCATCATGCGGGGCACATAAGCTTCCGGGGACGCTGCCCGTGGAGTCTCACCATAGTGCCCCTCATGCCTCGCTGATCCGGCCGGGCGTTGTCTTGAAAGTCTTTGGCGGTGGTCCTTGAGCCAATGGTCATGGCGTGCACTCCTCGCCGGCGGAGATAGGTGCTGTGACTTGCGGCTGGTCTTCTTTGGCGGAGTTAGCGTCAGTAGGCCACAGAGCCCTCTTGAAGTTGCATAGGCGCGTATGGGGCGCCATACCGCACGCTTCTGGGCGGGAGTGGCAGGGGACGGCTGGAAGAGGTGCTCTGGCGGTGGCGTCCGAGCTCGACCACTCGCTCTAACAACCGCGTCGCGGCCGCCCTCTGAAGGCGGCACCGTAACAGCTCTCGGGCCACCGTGGCCAGCGACCACAGTTTACTGCTCCCGTTGGGTGTGTGGCGCCCGTGGCGCCCGCGTGGCAGGCTCGGCTGCGACCGCACGCTGCGGCGTGAGGGCAGCGGCGTCGCAGTCGCCCGCGCCCGCAGCGCCTGCGGGCCTTGACTACTGAGTGCAAGTTGAGGTCACCACAGGCTGGCGGCCGCGGCGTGGGCGAGACCCACGCCGCCCGATGATCGGCGTTGGCTGCCGGGTAAACGACATCAAAGCAGCGAGCGGCAAGCCTTGGCGGCGGAGGAAAGATTCGGTGCACCCTACTGGCGCGCCAAATGTCGGTTCGGGTTCGGTAGACCCTTGAGGTTGAACTACGGGGCGGCGAGGAGATCTTTCCCCTACCAGCTCGCGTTAATGGAATGTAAGAATCCAAGCTAGGAACGATGAACGACACAAGAGACACAAGATTTATACTGGTAAGGGCCACCATTGTGGTGGAATACCCTACTCTAGTGTGTGGTGTGGTGGATTGCCTCTGGGGCTGATGAAGAGCAGTACAAAGGAAGAACAGCCTGCGAGCTGTTCTTGGCTGATGCGATGGACTGCTTGGGTGAGTCAGTCACTTCTCTCTCTCTCACTCTCTCTCTCTCTCTCTCTCTCTCTCTCTCTCTCTCTCTAGTGGGTTCGACTTGTCCCCGGTCCTTTTTCTGCATGCGTGGTGGCTAGTCCTATTTACAAGAGAGGCCACAGGCCTCTTCCCAAATAATCATCGGGAAGGCGCCAACAATTGGCCATTTGAAGGGAAGATCTAGTACACTTACTGACTAAAGTTGGTCTTGGCTGCCAAAGGCTCGGCGGTGGCGCGTCACAGGTCCCACGATGACCTCAGATCCTGTCGCTCTGCTGGTCTTGGTCTTGTTGCACAGGCGGTAACCTTTGCACGATGCCTCGGCTGTGATTGCCTCCTTTGCACCAAAGGGAAGCGAGACCTTGCAGTGGCGCCCGCTGGTCTCGTTCGTCATGGCTTGCGTCACGGGGCACCCTCGTGAGGTACCACCTTGATCTCTCCGCCTCCTCGTCGGCCTGCACTGCGAGGCCACTCTGAGGAAGGTTCTGTCGTCCGCCCATAAAGCATGGCCCCTCGAGGTCTTGAGCTTGGTGATGAAGCTGGGCCCGCTGGGCCCCACTTGAGCCACGCCATGAGCCATGAGCAGAGCAGCAAGTCAGGGACCCCGTTCCCGAACACCAACAAATCTTGTTGTAGTCCGACTTGATTCAGGCCACCATAAGTCAATTTGAGTCGGAGATTGTTGATTTGAAGAGTCGCCTGGTAGTTCAAGAAACTGAAATCCAAAAGTCCAACTCCAAATTTGAGTTCAGTGTATCTGAGCAGGAGAAATTGAAGAAAAGCTTTGAAGCTGATAAGAAGGTATGGGCTGATGAAAAGGCCTCCTTGGTCACCCGGGCCGAGAAAGTAGAAACGGCTCTCGTAGACACAACGGCTGAGTTAACTGGCTTAAAACGCCATATATCTCAGATGGCCTCAGCAATCTTTGGTAAGCTATTCTTCAAGTGTTAAATACTATAAATCTTTTTTCAACAAGTATTTTGTCTGTCATTTCCGGCTCACCTGATGTTTGTTAATGCAGGCCCCAGGAGCTCCAATCTGAACCAGAACATGTTAACAAAACTGAAGGCGGTTTACACATTGGTGGAACAACTCTACACGGGTCTAGCAGCGCTCTAGCCGTTGTGGCTTTAATCAACGATGTTCCCAATCGCCTGGCGATGTACTAAAGCGACTTACTATGCTCCTCAGCGGGTCCAGAATTGAGGCGTGCTTACGCAGAGCAGACCATAGCCATATAGCGGGCTAAGGCATGGTTACGAGCTGGACCAGCCGACATCTCCCTTGGATATCAAGCTTTAAGGAGGATGGCACCCCTTTGAGGAAAGGATTTCACCGCTGCGTGAAAGAAATATGTCATGTAAGCCACTCGATCGGGAATGATCGGATCTCACCAAGTACCAGCGGGTTCTGACAGCCAAAAATCGGATGATCGCAATGCCACATTATGATGCAATCAACAGCCCCTCAATTAAGTAAAGCATACCTTAAGCCCCTGAAGTCGATTCGGCCGGGTTAATTGATGATGAATCTGAATTTGAAGCTTTGAGTGGCATTGATGGTCATCATCAACCTTCCAGGACAGGGCAGCCGACGGAGGAGCGGAAAGGGATGACCCGGAAGCTTCAGGCCAATAAAATGAATGATCCGTCGGGCATCTTATTTTTTTGCCTTGCAGAAAACAATGATTCCTTATTCAGACTCGGAGAGTCTTGTAATAGGTTAGAAGAAAAACTTGACTTTTTCGTGCCATCGCACACGTTTGAGGCGCTCAACACTTGTTCAAGCCGCCGTCGTTATATTCTTCTGGTTTATATTGATCTTCTGCCTTAGTTGCCCTACATAAAGAACAAAAACGCAAGTCCCTTGGCGGCTTACCGCATGGCGAGTCATTTGTTTTACAGATAACCCGGAGTATGAATCAAAAAATCATAAAAACAACCGGTTCTCAATTATATCCTTAAGACATGACCGCAACAGCATACCTGTGATCCTTCGATTACCTTGCCGGCTTATGCGACCCGAACAATGAGGGTAAGTTTTTTAATCCTCATAAATGCTTTCAGAAAAAGATATGCAAACCGTTAAATAATTGTGATTTGCAAAGATTTATGATTGATAGACAAAATTCAAAGGCTGCTGATTCGAATACGATCAGTAAACCGTTCCAAAGGGGTTAAGCTAAGATTCGGATATGATCATATAGATGGCAATGCCGATCAACTGGGTATCGATAGCTATGTTCTCTTTGGTTCGAATACGACCTATATTTGAACAGGAAGCCCCCAAGTGACCATAAGAGTTGTTTAATGACGCTGATTTGAATACGATCCATGTCAGACCCAAAGGGGTTAAGCTATGATTCAGATATGATCAAAGCCCCTAGTGGGTTTGGCGGTATGCCGATCAAGAGGGTATCGGACTATGTTCTCTTTGGTTGAATCGACCTATGTTTGAGCAGGAAGCCCCTAGTGATCATGGCTAGATTCGAGATATGATCATAAGCCGTACCAAAGGGAAAGCGGATTCAAATATGACCCGCTCCTATTGATTGTTTCAAGATAATAAAGAAGACATGTAAACATTTGAGGATGAAAAGGACGAGGTCACGCTTTATTACTTTTCATAATATATACATCTCAAAAGATATGTACATCACGAGGCTGGTGGCTCAAGTATAGTAAGGCGAAGATGAAGCGATATTACACGGCTGACAGAGTCTCCTCCGACTTACGTGAATCTTTGTGTTCTCGAACATCGATGAGGTAATATGACCCGTTGTTCAGGTTATTGCTGACCACAAGGGCCCTTCCCAAGGGGAGATAGCTTGTGCATATCGGATTGATCTGGATGAGCGAGCGCAAATCGCCTTCTGAAAGGTTGCGGACCTAACCCGGCTGTGGTAGCGGCGCAGGTCTTCTAGTAAATCTCCGGCGAGCTATTGCCAAGTCTCGCTCTTCATCCACTCGTCAAGTGCATCTGGCGAGCTTCGTTCATTATCAACTTCAGCGTAAGCACGCCCATTGAAGCGAGTCATGGCGGATGTCACTTGGCGGGACGCCTCGCTCCGTACACCATGAAGAGGTGTATAACCCGTAGATCTGTTAGGTGTAGTGTTGATGCTCCAAATCACGAGAGGTAATTCCTCCACCCAACAACCCGGCGTCCGCTGTAAGGGGACCAAGAGCGAGTTTTATAACTTTCAAGATCTCTGATTGGCTCTTTACGCTTGACCATCGGTTGAGGATGAGCTACCGCGAAACATCAAGCGGGATATGTTCTCGTTGATAGAACTCTTCCATAGCACCTTTGGGGATATTAGTGCCATTATCGAGTTATGATGTTGTGTGGAAAACCAAAGCGAAAATCACCTTTTCATGAACTGAACGCCGTGGCTGCATCACACTTCTTGACCAAGCTCTTGCCTCAACCCACTTTGTAAATTTATCTACCGCCACCAGGAGGTGTGTCTTTTATCCTTAGACCTTTTGAAGGCCCGACCATATGAAGCCCCGGACTGCAAGCGGCCAAGTAATTGGAATCATCCTCAATTCTTGAGCGGTACATGAGCTTATCGTGAGAATTTTGACAACCATCACATTTACTCACGGATCTTCCGCATCGGCATGAGCCGTCGATAATAAAAACCATGATTGAGCTTTGTACAAAGAGATTTTGAGCGGCATGATGACCACAATGCCTTCATGGATCTCCAAGTATTTCCTGACCTTCCATGAGCGATACACAACGTTGAAGCAGCGCCCGATGACACTGCGATGATGCAGCTCACGATGAACAATTGTCATGGACTTAGACCGCCCGGGTGATTTGTCTCGCCAGGTCTCATCCTCGGGCAACTCTACCACTGGTCATGTAAGCCAAATATGGCAGCTGTCAATCGGGATGGCGTGAAGAGCTGCCACCAAGCTGTGCTTCAGTGCGGAACAGCTAAGTCCTCCTCATGGGTAACAGCCGAAGGATTATACAAAACATCAAAAAGGTGTTAGGCGGTGCTGGCTTACGTTGAGATCCCAGCGAAGCAAAAAGCATCGGCCGCCTCATTCTTCCTTGATCAATGTGCTCCCTTGATAACCCATGAAGTGCCAGCTACAACATCAACTTCAGCGATAAGCGCCATGAGGGGGTCTTGGAGTCCATACATTTACTGTTGTTGAGCCACAAGATCACGAATAAGCAAAACACCTTACCCGGCTCAAATTAGTCTCTTTAGCCATCCAGAACCATGGAGTCAGGCCTCATATTCAGCTACATTATTAGTACAAGGAAACATGAGCGGAGCACATAGCAAAATTTGTCACCTCGAGGGGAAGTTAGAAGCGACTCGGCCCCAGAGCCTTCCAGCTGCTGGATCCATCGAAATGAATAGTCCAATATGTGTTATCGGACTGCTCCTCCGATGTGCAGGAGCTCTGTCCAATCATTGATGAAGTCCACCAGTAGCTTGAGATTTAATAGCGATTGCATGGCACATACTTCAAACCATCGAACCTGACTCAATGGCCCACTTGGTGACTAGATCTGTGGCCTCTCTATACGGATGATGTCTCCCAAAGGCGCGAGCTTACCGATGATGGGGTGACCACGGAAGTATTGCTTAGCTTACGACGCACCATGAACACCCCATACACAAGCTTACGCCAATGCGGATATCTTTGCTTGGACACAATGAGGCACCTCACTAATGTAGTAAACCGATTAGTTGAACCGGATACTCATACCGACCTCCTAAGCTCCACCACATTTGCAACACTAACGGCTTACGTGAATTAGTAGCCACGTATAATATTAAGCGGCTCTTTATTAATGGAACCGGGGGTTTTTAAATTTAAAAAAAGGCGCATTAGCATCCCCAAAAATTCTTTTTTTCTTTTTACCGGGATAGCCCCCTAAAGCATAACCGCTTAAAACACATAAACCCCGCGTTAACAAGTGGCCGGTTTTCCGGGGATTCCTTATTTTCTCGTTACCAAACCCTTTTGGCCAAAACCCAAAAGGCCCGTTCCCAACAATTTGGCGGGTTAACAATTTTTGAACCTTATCAAAGGTTTTTCGGACTCACAATTTCCCTGGACTTCCCATTATATAAAAGGTGAACAGCGAATCGTTTGGAAACTTTGGCAACCCGATAATGCGGCACCGAGAAAAGGCTTTGGGGCCAAAGGGAAAAAGGCCCTTTTTTTTAACCATTTGATCAGATAAATAAGAAAAAAAGTCAGGGACAACCCCAGGATAATTTCACAATACGGGGGAAAATCAGGGAAAAGTTATTTAACTGTAAAACTACCCAAAACCCCAAGACAACCCCTTACAACCCTTTGGGTCTTAACAATAAACCCGCCGCCAAACCGGGCCATTAAATGTTTCCGTTTTTCCTGGAAACCCCTGCCGTTAAATTGGGATCAAAAGGGTTGGTCTTCCCACACCCTTCGAAGGTTTCCCAAAAGGTCCTTTTTGGATAATTTGGTGGCGCCCTTTCCATTTCGACCACCCCTTATTTTTGATACAGTAAAATCCCGCGGTTTCTGGCGATTTAAACTTACGCGGGCCTTTGGGTGCCCGAGGGTAAGCCCCGGTTTCTTTAAAATTTTATCCCCCGAAAAATATAAGCCCAACCCCTCCTCAATTCCGGGTATCTTTCGACCCCATCATGAAGGTGTTTGACCCCATTTGGTCAATAAACCCAAACGGGGATAATTGGGAAGCCCCCCAAACAGGGTAATCTTTTATTTCCCCAAATTAATTTTCACCCAAGAACAATTGTTCAAAAGGAACTCTTTTTCCAACTGGTTGCCGAACCAACCCCTGGAAAACGTTAATTTTTTTTACGCCCCATGCAAAGGTCCATAATAAATTTGTGATCCTATATGGTCCTTATCTTTTCCACCGACATGCTAAAGAAAACCGATTTCCCGGGGGATTTTACCCACACATGGGCGCCGACCACCAAAAAGGGGCCGCTGGTAAAATTTAACCCTTTTAGCCCCTTATAAGTGTGGGCTTTCACCCCTTTTTGCGGGTTCTTTGTAACTTCCTGGCCCTCCCCGCGGGCCTTTTTAAGCCCCTTTTTCCCGGCCGGGTTTGCCCCCCGGATAAACCCCCAACCTGGCCGCCAGCCCTATTGCCGCCCTTTTGGTTCTTCCTTCTTCCGAACCTTCCAAAGTAGGGCGGTTTTCCGGGTATTTCCACGGGGCATTAAACGCTCAAGGGGGACCCACCCGATGGGGGCCGCTTTTTCCCGAGACCCGCGCTCTTGTCCACAAAGGATTACCTCCTTGCTTTTCCCCATTTGTGGGTTAGTTCCCCTTTCCTTGGTTCTTTTTTTCCCCCTTTTCCTGCACGCGGTCCCGGGATTGGGAACGTTATTTACAAGAGCGATTGCCCAACTTAAACAGTTTGGGGCCTTCCCTTTTTGGTACAATCGGCATTTTTCTCCAACAGAACCCAGACATCCACTTGTCGAAAATTATTTCCCTTGCCCAAACCCCAAGGGGAATTATTCCCGACAAAGAAGCCACTTGCCTCTTGGGTGTCGAATTCAAGCGTTTTCAGGCCGTGGTTGGGCGGCCCTTTTAACCCCGGGTTATCCCAAATTGGGTCTTGCCAGCCGATCTGATCCAATATCCGGACTCCATGCATTCAATACGCCCGGGCCGTGGCCCTTTTTTGGCCCTTCCGGGGCCTTTGAAATCCAGCGCCCATTTGAAAGCCGCCAAACGGAACACCGCCAGTCGTGGCCCCGTCCCAAAAGGGGATAATCCGGGGGTTGATGGGCCCTTTTTCCCAGGGTCCTCCCAGGTTAACCCCCGGTTGTTTGGGGGTTTTACAAAGTTCCGCCCTGTGAGCTTAAACTCCCCAGGGCGGGGTGAATTTCCTTCCCCTATAAATAAGCCCTTTTGGCGGGTGGGGCCCCGGGGGCATATAAACGCCCCGGGGCCCCAAAGGGTCGAGCTACTTTCCCAGGGGTTAATAAATGCCCCGGTTGGGTTTCGGGGGGGGAATTATGGGGGTTCCAACCCCAGGCTAACCGGCCCCCCGGGGAACTGGGCCCCGGGCTGGGGCCCGGGGGAAGGTGGGTATAAACCCGGGCAAACGGGGGTTAGTTTTCGGGTTCTCCCCCAACCCCAAGGGATTAGTTATTTCGGAAAGCTCCCCGATGGGCCCATCACCAAAGGGTCGCGCCAACTGGGTCCGGCCCTCCTTTCCTTTTATCAACAACCCCTGGGTTTCAGTTTCTTATTTGAGGAATAATTGTGGGTTAAGGGGCCACGCTTACCGGATCGCCCTGTGGGCTTTAGACCCTTTATTGAACCGCCATCTTCATGCTTGATCTTGGGCTTCATATGATGAATCACCTTTGCGTAACCTGGCCCCTCCTGGGCGGCTTACACAAATAGTTATATCCCCAACAAAGAAGCACATTGATTGCAGTTCCGCACTGCATCGTGTGCAATGGAGAACCGAATTCTGTGTACAGGTGCGTACTTCAGAGTACTTTTTGCGTGTCCTTCCTGCAGCCCCTGAATAAACTATAATGTATTCCGCAATTTTACGAGTTTTTCGCTATGTTCTATACCGTGTATTCATTCATGTAGGTAATCCGGAACTGGATTGCTAAACCGTACTGCTTCATGTAATGAAATGCACTGCATATTTCTAGTGTTGCGCACTGCATCTGTTTTTTTGCATGTACTTACTCTAGTCCCTGGTACGGGAGGGGTAGGTGGTTCGGCCTGTCGGTGTCAAAACCGGCGGATCTCGGGTAGGGGGTCCCGATCTGTGTGTAAAGGCTGATGGTAACAGGAAGCAAGGGACACAGATGTTTACCCAGATTCGGGCCCTCTCGATGGAGGTAAAACCCTACTTCCTACTTGATTAATATTGATGATATGGGTAGTACAAGAGTAGATCTACCACGAGATCATAGAGGCTAAACCCTAAGAGCTAGTCTATGATGGTATGATTGTAATTGTGATCGGCCTTCTAAGGACCAACCTCTCCGGTTTATATAGACACCGGAGAGGGCTAGGGTTTACATGGAGTCGGTTACAAGGAAGGAAATATAATATCCGGATCGCCAAGCTTGCCTTCCACTCCAAGGAAAGTCCCATCCTGACACGGGTCAAGTCTTGAGTCTTGTATCTTCACGCTTCAATAGTCCGGACGTTGTACACATCCGCTGTCCGGATACCCCCTAATACAGACTCCTCAAGAGTCTCTAACCAGGCTTCAGTGATAATGAGTCCGCGCGCAGTATTGTCTTCAGATTGCAGGCGGGTTCCTCCTCCGAATACTCCAAGGTAACTATCGAACACTCAAACCGTGTCCGGATCCACAAGATGATCTTCAGATGCCATCAGAGAGAGACCGATGTTTCACAAATGCAATCTCTTGACAACTTTTTAGGCAACGCGACGTGTCACTACGGTCAGGTCATTATTCGAACCGCCTTTCCACAACCAGCCACATGGCATATTGCGCAGGCGCTTCCTTGACACGCCTTGTCAGCGTAGATCGTGCCCCCTCATTACGGGATTCTCAACAATACGGGTACGGGTAATCGCACCACATCATTAATTGTGGCGCTTGGGAAGCAAGCGATTCCAACGGGAAAGTGGGGAGGCGCACCGCTTTCGTCGCCTCTATAAAGGGATAAGATTTCCTCATTTTTACCCACGCCTTCTTCCTTCTCTGCCCACTCTTGCCTCCCCGAGCTCCAGCGCCCAAGCCCAAGTCTCCTCCGCACAGCTAGACATGTCCGGAGCAGGAGGCAAGTGGGTGCCTTCGATCGTCGAGGAGAAGCACATCATAGATCTTCGGGCGGCTGGATACTTGGACGCAGACATAGCGCACCGGCTACCGGACGCTGGGCAGGTCATTCCGACCCCAGGACCCCACGACAGAGTCATGTTCGTCGCCCACTTCGTCCGTGGACTGGGATTTCCACTCCATCCCTTCATCCGTGGGCTCTTGTTCTACTATGGGATAAATTTCCATGATCTAGCCCCGAATTTCGTCCTCAACATCTCGGCGTTCATCGTTGTTTGCAGGCTTTCTCCGCATCCGGCCTCACTTCGGCTGTGGTTGCAAATCTTCGCGGAAGTCAAGATTGTACGCGGCCAACAAGCGGAGTGCGGAGGGGCCATGGTGGGCAAGATGCCTAACGTCACCTGGCTGGACGGCTCCTTTGCGGAGACCGTAAAAGGATGGCAATCGGGGTGGTTCTACATCACCGAGCCGCGCGGCGTCAACTGGGCGGCGGCCCCCGAGTTCCGATCAGGAATCCCTATGCGGCTCACCTCCTGGGAAAAGAAGGGCCTGTCCTGGGGCGATTCCACGGAGCTGGCCGGACTCAAGACATGCATAAAAAGCATGAAGTACAAGAACATCAAGCTTGTCAATGTCATCCAGGTCATGCTCGTTCGCCGGATCCTGCCCTGCCAAAGGCGGGCGGTAAATCTGTGGGAGTTCGTCCCAGCCGAACACCTGACGCTCCGGAAGCTCTACGACATGATGCAAAAAGGCGCATGGAAAGTGTTGTTCAAGGCCTCCGAAGTATCTCCTCCCACATCCGAGGACCGCGGACTTCATGCAGCGCGGCCCCTGAATCCGGTGAGTTTTGGGACCACCACCGGGTTTAGTTTTTTCCCAATACATTCATGGGCTAGTTTTAAGTATTTATATATATTTGCCTCAGGACTATGTGAAGACAACGGAGCAGATTGACTGTCCGGCTCCATTGCCGGAAGATCCAGCGGATGCTCTCCTGACGGAGATGCTAGTCCCGGCACCGTACAAGGTGCCGGAGAAGAAGGCTGAAAAGAAGGCCCCGGGGACCAGGAAGGGTCTCCGGCGTAAGGTTGCGTCCGAAACCTCGTCCGAAGACGATGAGGCGGACTCCTCCCACGAAGGGGGGGAGGAAGAAGAAGAAGACGCCCAATCCGAGAAGGATGAGGGTCCCGGCGAAGCAGGCCAGGGGGCCGGAAAAGGCCCTCGGCGCAAGGCCGTTATTCCTCTGTCGTCCCATGACGACGGGACACATTCCTCCCGTGGAGGCGGGGGGAATCAAGAAGAAATTCCACCTCCCTGCACTAGGGGGAGAAGAAGAGAAAAGCCGCCCTGGAGGGGGAGGCTGGGGCGTCCAAGAAGGGGAAGGTAACCCTTCCGGACTATTCCGCCACGGCCACTTACAGCGAGGAGGGGTGGCTGCCCCGGGGGAAGCCCCCGGTGCGATAGTAAGTTTCCACATCCTATCATGGTTTCACTTCATGGTTTTTATACTTATAGTGCCGAACATATATGCAGTCCGGCCAGGGCTCACCCCGAGGAATCCTCCTCCGGGTCCCTGAGCGATTCGGCGATAAATTCGCTCCCAACGGCCACTACCCCTCCACATGCGGATGACACGGAGGTGTTGTCCCGAAGGCTCTCAGAGCAGGGGAGGTGACTCTGGAGACGCCCCATGGCGGGATTCTAGATGTCGGGCATGCGGGGTTCAAGATCCCCGCAGATCGCGTCGACGAGAGCCGCAACAAGGCGGACTCCCGACCGAACACTGCCCCGGAACCTCCAATAGTTCTGGACTTGGGAAGGCAGCCCCTCGTTAGGGAGGGTGAGCCGCCCATGCCGAGGACTTCCATCGCATCAACGGCGCCGGATAGTCTGGTGGAAGCGCTTCGAGGCACTTCCATGGAAGAAGAGCACCGTACTCTTATGAGTGCGGTGATTCAAAAGGTCCTGTCCACCAAAAGCAGACTAACCGAAGCCTCCACAAGCCTCCTGACGGGCTTTGAGGTAAGTAATAAAAATGTATAAAATTACCACCTGATAGGTAGTAGCCCCTGATACTTTGTTTGGTGTTCGGAAAGAAAAGCCAAGCGGAGGGTCAATTATAATCCGCAGGAGTCTAATAATAAGTATTGTTGTGAATAAGCAGGCTGTGCTGCTTGTCTTTGCTGCTACCCATTTCTACCGAGGTTGCCGAACTGAAGCGGCACCTGGAGCAGGCGCAGGGAGAGCTCGTCCTCACGAAGAGGCAGCTCGAAAAGAACAAGGGTAAGTAATTCCCGCTCTTGTGTGTTTAAGGATATGCAGAATTGATGAGTCTAACACCTAAGTGTCGTGACCATGTAACAGGGGCCACCGCCGAGGTGGCGTCCCTGAAGAAGGCGCTGTCCGAGGCCGAAAACAAGGCGGCCTCGGAGTGTAAGGAGCGCAAAAAGCAAGGTGCTAGAGTGGGCGAGGTACAGCAGGAGCTCCAGGACCTCGGCAAGAAGTGCGAGTCCGTGGAGCATGAGCTGAAGGAGAAGGAGGCCGAGCTTGCGAAGGCCCTTGTGAATTTGAAAGATGCCAAGTCCGAAGCCGAGAAAGCACAATAGGAGATCCAGAAGGCCAAACAGATAGCAGCAGATAAGAAATTTGTTATGTAAAGCAAACATGTGGAGGAGGCGTTTCTTTTACTTACTCGAATACAGAGCTCTCCAGGGGCATTTGCAGATCTGCCACGCAGCGTCCCAGAAGCTGCGGATTTCTACCGTGCCCAGGAGGGGAGCTCAACGGAGAAGTTGTTCGGTCCCAAGATGTCACGATCATCATCGATGCCTCGAGCGACCAACCTGAAGCGGTTGGTCGAACTCCGCAGGCGGCTTAACTGGCTATGAAGGACTTCATAGTCGGATGTGGCCCGTGAGCTATTGCCCAATAGCTACTTTGGCCTAATCAAGCGAATGGTGGATGCCTGCCCACGGCTTGAAGTGATCAAGCGATCCGTTGGCATCGAAGGTGCCCGCCGAGCTTTTCCCCGTGTCAAGGTGCATTGGGGCAAGCTGGATGCGGAGAAGCTGGTCAAGGACGGGCCGCCGGAGGGGAAAACGCATCACCATTCCGAAATGTACTACGATGGCGTGATGGAGGGTGCTCGTCTCGTCGCCAATGAGTGTACCAAGGACGCCATATTTGAATGAATTCACTTATGTCATGTTTGTAATTAAAGACGAAGTTACTTGCGCTATGTAGCACTTTTGTTATTTAAAATATTACCTTATGTGTGACTGTTTATAAAATCCTGAAAGTAGGCTAGTCGTCGGCTTCCGCCCCCACGTGACTTGCACTAGCGTGTTCGTGGAAAACCCAGACACTCTTTACCCAAATGTTTGGTCCCTTAAGGAGGTGTCCGGCGTAGCGAACAAGGCAATCGGACTATGTGGCTTTATAACTTTCACTTAGCCATAGAAGTCTACAATCTTAAATTTCGGCGAAGCCCCAAGAATCCGGAAGACCGAATTGGGGCGCTATACTCGCCTAGATCGGACGAAGCCGATTTATCGCCTAAAGTGGAAAATCTTTAAGGATTTTAGAACCTCTTGAACAGCGACCAGCTCTCGCCACATCATGCCGGTCAGTTTCGTCTTTCTCTACAGAGGTGCTCGTCCGGAAGAACCAGGACACAATCACAGTAGTTCTCCCTGCGCTACCTTAGCCGATATAACGGAACGTATGCCCCCAAAACAAGGGAGCCGGGCTATCCCAACTGTAGACCCAAGACATGATTCGGAGCTGATGCATATAGTGCTATAAGTTCGGGGTGCCGCAGTGTTGAAAGTGTTCGGACTTTGTTTGCCATATTGCTGGGTGCCATGAACAGCCCCTGGCAAACCGGCCGCACCAAAGTGTACGGATGCAATATCAAATAAACATTTATAAGAGAAAAATGCTCAAATAAGAATAATAAGCTGACGCTATATATAATCTCCCATTGACAAAAAATACGTTTAAGCATACATTTACAATGGATGCGGTAAGCAGAGATAAAATAGGACTATTTGACATGTCCTATCCAGGGGCAAGATGTGTTCAGGTAGATAAAGCAGGTATAATGATCGTAAATAGATTCCACCTAGGTATTTTCTTCTATGCACAGCATCTATTGCCTCCTTGGATGTCTCTTCCTATAAGTCCGGCAAGTCGGCTCTTTTGAGGATGCTGCGCCAACGCGGTGTCCTAAAAGGTAAGAAGGAAAGAGTATGAAAGTATTTGGCGGTTACCCGCACTATTGACTGAGTCGTTGATGCGCCTCCGCCTATGCCCATGGTATTTTAAGTGCGTAATAGTGTGCACGTGGCACGAATGCTGCTTTGATGGGGCTTAAGCGGAGGCCGGGCTGCAAGTCGCGCTCTTGTCGTGCCTGATGATCCTGTTGCGGGGTGCTCCGGACTCGCTTGACTGTGCTCGAAGTTGTTGTCGCTGGATTGGTTTGTCAGAGAAGGCCGCATTGTACTTCAGCCGCAAGGGCTGCAGTATGTTCTTCTGTTCGTAGGGAGCGGTCCATATTTCTGTTCAGCGTTATGACCCCGCGTGGTCCTGGCATCTTGAGCTTGAGATATGTGTAGTGTGGTACCATGTTGAATCTGGCGAATGCGGTTCGTCCGAGCAGTGCATGGTAACTACTGCGGAAGGGGACGATATCGAAGATTAACTCTTCGCTTCGGAAGTTACCCGGAGATCCGAAGACCACTTCCAATGTTATAGAGCCCGTACAGCGGGCCTCTACTCCAGGAATTACACCTTTAAAGGTGGTTTTAGTGGGCTTGATCCTTGAAGGGTCAATGCCCATTTTGCGCATTGTGTCCTGGTAAAGCAGGTTCGGGCTGCTGCCAACGTCCATAAGGACGCGCGTGAGGTGGAATCCGTCAATGATTGGGTCTAGGACCAATGCGGCCGAGCCGCCGTGACGGATGCTAGTAGGGTGATCCCTACAATCGAAAGTGATCGGACAAGCTGACCATGGGTTGAATTTGGGGGCGACTGGCTCCATCGCATAGATGTCCCTTAGTGCCCGCTTCCGTTCCCGCTTGGGGATGTACGTGGCGTAGATCATGTTGACCGGTTTCACTTGGGGGATTTCTTCTGTCCCCCCGTGTTCGGACGTCGGGGCTCCTCGTCATCGTCGCTATGCAGCCCCTTGCCCTTGTCTTCGGCATTTATCTTGCCGGCCTGTTTGAATACCCAGCAGTCTCTATTGGTGTGGTTGGCTGGCTTGTCTGGGGCGCCATGAATTTGGCACGAGCGCTCCAGTATGCGGTCCAGACTGGACGGTCCCTGATTATTTCTTTTGAACGGCTTCTTCCGCTGACCGGGCTTGGATCCACTGAATCCTGCATTGACTGCTGTGTCTTCAGTGCTGTCGTCGTTGTTCCGTCGCTTATGTCTGTTACGCCGTGGCTTGCCGTTATTGTCGCGGCCATCCGAATTTCCAGGCTGTGGCGTAGTGCTGCTGCGAGCCAACCAACTGTCCTCACCCGCGCAAAAGCGGGTCATTAGTGTTGTGGGAGCTGCCATGGACTTGGGTTTTTCTTGGCCGAGGTGCCGAGCGAGCCACTCGTCACGGATATTATGCTTGAAAGCCGCTAGGGCTTCGGCATCCGGACAATCAACTATTTGGTTCTTTTTGGTTAGGAACCGAGTCCAGAATTTCCTGGCAGACTCTCCGGGCTGTTGAGTGATGTTGCTCAAGTCATCGGCGTCAGGTGGTCGCACATATGTGCCCTAGAAGTTGTCCAGGAATGCGTCCTCCAGGTTTTCCCAACTGCCAATGGAATTTGCTGGCAGGCTGTTTAGCCAGTGTCGGGCTAGTCCTTTGAGCTTAAGTGGAAGATACTTGATGGCGTGTAGATTGTCTCCGCGGGCCATGTGAATGTGGAGAAGGAAATCTTCGATCCATACTGTGGGGTTTGTTGTGCCATCATATGATTCGATGTTTACGGGTTTAAACCCTTCTGGGAATTCATGATCCATTACTTCGTCGCGAAGCGGAGGGGTGCGCGCGCCTGCGTGCGGGCTATGTGGCTCGTGGCTCAATTGCTCGATGGCTATATTCGGCCCGGCCGGACTTGTTGAAGGTGTGTCCGGCGTGACGGTCCTCGTCGCGTACCGAGGCGCGCCCCCGCGATCCATAGATCAATCTTGCCTGTCCCGTTTTGTTGCCCCGGGCCGTAGTATGTTGGCGTGGGGGTGTTGGCTGGTATGCGGACTGGTATGCCATTTTATCCCGGCCACGAGGTGGCCGGTCAGCCGTATGGTGCTCGAGTCCATATTCCTCGGCTGCCAGGACTTCCGTCCATCTATCTGTGAGCAGATCTTGATTAGCCTGGAGTTGTTGTTGTTTCTTTTTCAGGCTCCTCGCAGTGGCTATAAGCCGACGCTTGAAACGCTCCTGCTCTACGGGATCCTCAGGCACGCCGAACTCATCGCCGCCGAGGCTAATTTCGTCTTCGGAGGGGGGGCATGTAGCTGTCCTCCTCCGGGTATTCGTCCGTCGCCTGTTCTTCTGGGCTGACCTGCTCATCCTCCTGTTCGGCCTGCTCGAAGGCGGGTTGATCAGGGTTGTATTCTTCTTCGGTGCCATTAAGATTGTTTTCGTCCCTTGGGCCGGTATTGGTGTGACGGGGCTTGGAGAGGCGCCGACGGTGCCCATTCTTTGCTTTTTTCCCCGAGGTTTTATCCTCTGTTGCCTCATCGCCATTTGTTTCCTTTGGAGTGTCCACCATATATATATCATAAGAAGAGGTGGCCGTCCAACGCCCAGTGTGCGGTGGTTCATGTTCTTCTCCTGCATCGTCGTCCATACCGTCGATGTCTTTGGAGTCGAAGTTCAGTACCTCAGTTAAGTCATCGACCGTGGCAATGAAGTGGGTGGTGGGTGGGCAACGAATTCCTTTGTCGCCTGCGCTTCCCACTCGAAAGCCGCACATAGTTGGCCAAGAGCCTCTGACAAAGAGAGAGACTTTAATGAGTACAGCATGTCGCCAAAGGGCGAGTGCTGGAAGATATCCGCAGCGGTGAACTTCATTACCGAAGCCCATCCTGGCCCAACGGGCTCGGGGGTGTGCGGACCGGAACCAACGTCCGGATAAGAATCCAGGGGTTCGGAGTAGCGGGCCACCGTAGAGGTAAGACCCGTGTTCGGCTCCACCGCCGATGAGGGCGCGACCTGGGGGGCGGGGTCCATCCCTCCGTCCTTAGGCAGCGCTGCCTCCTCCGGATCTAGGTCCGGAGGTACTACAGGGACGATACCCCGAGCTTCGTCCGATGGCAGGTCTAAGCCGTGCTCGTCGAGACTGTTTGGTGCTCCTGGCATAGGCCCAAATCCATCGAAGATCAAGTCTCCGCGGATATCCGCCATGTATTTCAAGTTTCCGAACCTGACCTGGTGGCCAGGGGCGTAGCTGTCGATCTCCTCAAAATGGCCAAGCGAGTTGGCCTGCAGTGCGAAGCCGCCGAACACGAAGATCTGTCCGGGGAGGAAAGTCTCGCCCTGGACAGCGTCGTTGATGACGATCGAAGGAGCCATCGAGCTTGACGGCGACGACACAGAGGAGCTCTCAATGAAAGCACCAATGTCGGTGTCAAAACCGGCGGATCTCGTAGGGGGTCCCGATCGTGCGTCAAGGCGATGGTAACGAGAAGCAAGGGACACAGATGTTTACCTGTGTTCAGCCCTCTCGATGGAGGTAAAACCCTACTTCCTGCTTGATTAATATTGATGATATGGGTAGTACAAGAGTAGATCTACCATGAGATCGTAGATGCTAAACCCTAAGAGCTAGCCTTTGATGGTATGATTGTAATTGTGATCGGCCTTCTAAGGATCAACCTCTCCGGTTTATATAGACACTGGAGAGGGCTAGGGTTTACATGGAGTCGATTACAAGGAAGGAAATATAATATCCGGATCGCCAAGCTTGCCTTCCACTCCAAGGAAAGTCCCATCCGGACACGGGCCGAAGTCTTGAGTCTTGTATCTTCACGCTTCAATAGTCTGGACGTTGTACACAGTCCGGCTGTCCGGATACCCCCTAATCCAGGACTCCCTCAGGGCCCCCCCACCATTTTTTTGAAGTTATTGTTTTTTCTTAGTGGGCCTTGTTGGGCCTATGTTCGTGGAGTGAAGACGCATTGGTCCCAAGTCGGCTTGTGAGCACGGTTGGTTCCCTGTGTGTTGTGTGCGGCCTAATGTTTAGTCCCACCTCGCTCGCGGAAGGTGCGCCCGACCTGTTTATAAGCGCTGGCGAGGCAGCCGTACCGAACTCCTCTGGTTACTTATTTGGGCGCTTAAGCACGGCGCTCGCCGCACAATGCTCTCTGACCAGTGGGCCCATGTGCGCCCGGTCCCATGCATTGTGGCTCAGAATGGCTCGCCTACGATGGGCGCAGACCTACCACGAGACTGGCTGGGGCCGGATGCACCTGTGGTGGTCAATTTTTTTCTTTGTATTTTCTATCTTAAGTATTTCTTTCAATGTAGGGGCGTGCACTGCTTAGCAAATCATCCGTGCACTGCATTGATCAGGGATCTGTACTGCATGTGCATGCATTCCATACTACGCATGTTTGCGCTACATTTTTGTGCAGTGCATTGGTAGCATTTATCTTTATTGTTTTTCCCTCTTACGTACCATTTTTTCTAGTGTACGGGTGTGTACTGCTTTGTTGCCTCTATGTGCACTGCATTCGGCATGGTCTTGTGCTGCTGGTGTACACATTTTGCACTGCATGTATGCTTCTTTGTTCTAAAGTTGTGACTGGTTATGCCAACGCTGCGGACTGCATGGCTTACAGTTAAGGACTACATCAGGTGCACTAATTCTTCTTTTGTGCACTGCGCGAAAGTGCTTTTCTTTGTGCTTCATTTTGAGCATGTACTGCACTTCATGCACACATATAGTGAACTTCCTGGTAAGACTTTATTGAACTACACACATAAAATAGTCTGTGGATTATAATTTTTCAGAGAATTATTATTTAATGATGTTCGGTTAGTTTGTGGGAATTTCTGCAGTCAAAGTCTTTGTAGAACTTCCTGGTAAGACTTTTTTCTTTGGTAACATAAACCTTTATTGATTGTCCTTCATTCTTGGTAACGTAATTTTCATTAACTCCCCTTTAATTTTATATTTTGACCTTTTGCATGTCTCTCCTATAAATGTAGGCCAACTTCAACCCTTCCTTTGCAGTTCATTTCTCCTTTAGCCGCAACTTCTCTCCTCTCTCTAGCCTCTCTTTATTTTTTTTCTTTTCTAGGTTTTTGTTGCGATGGCTCCAGGCCCCTGCGCGAATCTCTCCTGTTGCGGCCATGGTTGTGGTGTGCCGACGCACTGCGATTGCTCAGCTTGCTCGCAGGCCCGTCGTGCTCACCGTGGGGGGAAGTTATTGTGCCGAGCTGGGCGAGCGGAGCAGCTTGCATATGGCATAGTATTTACAGAAGGATTGGAATTGGGCCACATCAACGTTTCTGCGTTCTATTCCGCCCTGCTTCGTCGTGGCCTTGGCCGCACAAGTCCTTTTGTCCATCAGCTTACGCCAACAGATGTTCAGACTCACTACAAGATGGTATTTTTCGCTTGATCTGATTTTTTTCTTTGTGTTTTCTATTTTTTTGTATAATTCCATACTAGTCTAAACTTCTAGTTTTTTAGGAATGCACTTATTTTGTTTTATTGAAGTGTACTGCACTTTGTACTTATATCTTGTATTTATTTTTTTGCTTGTGTGCATGGAGCTCATGTTTTATTTTGCATGGTTACAATATGTGAACTGCTTAGATACTAGATGAGAAGTAATAGTTTCCACAATTTTCCCCGCTTGTACGGTTTGTACTACATGCAGGTAGTCTCAAGAACTTCATAATAGTTGCAAGCGTACTTCTTGTTTGCAAGTGCCACACTGCACATTAGATTGCGTTTAATTTGTACTGTTTTTTGCAGAAAATTCCCCAACGAGCTGTTAGGTATCTCCGGCTCAAGAAGAAGGGAATTCTCCAAGTTGTTCTTGGTAATGGACACCTTAAACCAGCCAAGTACCGTGTAGGCGTTGACGGGCGGCTGTGTCTGCAGAAAGGGTGGAAGGAAATTGTCATTGATAGTGGCCTGAAGTCTGAGCAAGTTGTTGTCCTCAACTTCTTTGAACTCGAGGATCGTACGGTTAGAATCACGTTTGACGTGATTGGTTAAGGTTATGAGGTTGATTTGTAATAAGTACTTTTGCGTGTCGAACGCTTCATCTTTTTGATGTGTTTTGTAATAAGCACTTTTGTGATCTGAACCGCTTCAATTATTATTCCGAACTTCGTGCTGCCAGTGAGCTAACTGCATTTTTTACATCGTTTTTGGATTATTATGTGTCAAAGTTGTACCCTAGACTGCTATATATATGGTATACTATATACACCATTTGTCTTTAGATGGTTTAGTTGAACAACTCATAGTCAGTGGAAATTTGTGTTTACACAAAATTTAAACTGATACATAAGTCATACAGATAAGCAAACTGCTACGCATATGATTAATTTATTGAAGTTCATCTATTTTGTCGTTAACCTGCTGCTTCTCCATGGTGACTGGAGCGTGTCTAATGTCGCACTTTCTTTTGTTTTCCGTGGCGGTGTTGCTGGTTCTTGAATCTGCACCGTTGTGTTTGTAGTCCCTCGCGTGCTTGTTGATGGTGGCTTTTGTTTTTGAGTGTTGTGAACTGTATCCTTCTTTGCTCCCCGCGTGCTTGTTGATGGCTGCTTTCATTTTCCAGTGATGTGAACTGCATCCTTCTTTGCTCCCCGCTTGCTGGTTGATTGCTACTTTTGATTTCAAGTGATGTGAACTGCATCCTTCTTTGCTCCCCGCGTGCTAGTGATGGCTGCTTTCATTTTCCAGTGATGTGAACTGCATCCTTCTTTGCTCCCCGCGTGCTAGTTGATGGCTGCTTTTGTTTTTGAGTGCTGTGAACTGCATCCTTTCGTGCTCCTACCTTGTTTTTTGAAAGTGGTGTCGTTCTCGGTTGTTTCTGTACAGCAGCATTCCCTTGTGGTGGTCTTGTTGGCATTGTTTCTTGATGTTCTTCCTCCTCTTCACTCTCTTCTTCCCCCTCTTCTTGCTCTTCCTCATCTTCATCATATGTTTCTTCATAAGCCACTTCTTCTTCAGTTTCTTCATGTTCTTCGTCCTCTTCACTCTCTTCTTCCTCCTCTTCTTCATCTGCTTCTTCATAAGACATTTCTTCTTCAGTTGTGTCACCATCTTCTTATTTGATTTCATCTTCCTCGTCTTCCTCATTTTCTGATCTTGTTCTTTTGGGGCAGGTTCTTGAATTTTGTCTCTTCCTCTTTTTGCAGATGCTACAACGTCTCGGATTCGTCCATTTCTTAGTGTTGTGAGTGGAATTTCTGTTTGGTTGTGCATCGTCATGTCCTCGTTTTTCTTGTTCATGTATTTTTGTAAATGTCCTGGAATTGTGGCCGTTGATTTCATTACATGCCTTGCACTTTCTTATTCCCAGTGGGTGACCATCACTGTCCAGCCCAGGCTGTGGCTTCCTGTTTTTGTCATCATTTTTCTCCTTGCATGCAACCTTTTTTTGGGTTGCGTCACCCCCTTTCTTCCTGCCTCTTGTGTTTGAAACAGGAGGTGGAAGAATTGTTTCTTTTTTGATAGCACCAGTTCCGATGTGTTCGTATTTTCTACTTGCTCGGCATTATTGTCATGCCGGGATTTCTCTGCTTGCTTTAGTTTTGCTGCTTCTTCTTCTTCGTTGAGCACATCAACTTCCTCGATCAGTGCCCTCATACCAGACAATGCTCTGTGGCACCCAGCGTCGGACCTTGTAGCTCTGTTTGCAAGGTCCATTGTTGTTTCTGCCAGCAATTTTCTACGGAAAAAAAGCGATGTTCCATCTGGTGCTGTTTGTTCATAGTCTCTTCTGTCAAACGTCACATTTGATCTTGCGTTATAGGTGTATCTTTTCATGATGTACACCTCAGGAATTGTCACAACCGGTTTTTCAATAAAAATATTTATTGAACAACCGACCTATGAAGTCCAATATGAGGAAAATCCTCCATACTGGTTGACAAAACTTTGATACAATAAGCCAAGAGCATTACAATATTACAGGGTCGGATCAAGATGCCCAACCAATTATTACAACACGCCAATAATTATACATAGTGGCGGATATGACTCAAAGGTGTGGGGTGGAAATACTACTTGACTCGAGATATGAGTGGTTGGTGGAATAACACAAAGGGTGGTTAATGAGTCTCTCAGATCGGCGGCTCATCGAGCGCCGAGGTGAGGCTCGATGAATTTATTTGGGTAGCGAAGCGGATATATCACAATGACTAATCCAGGGTCGACGAGACTGACCGGGATTCCTCTAGGCGTCGGACTCGCTATCGAATTCTTCATCCATGAGATCGCCTTCACACATCCGCCAAATCAACAAGCCGGTGAGTACTATGAAAGTACTCGCAAGACAGTTCGAACAAAATATATAACAAATGAATGCATGAATGCGACATGGTTAATCTTAACATTGCTCAATTAAAACAGTATAGCAAAATAATTAAGAAGGGAATCGGCGGCAGTCCGCTCAAAAACCCAAAGAAGATAAACTCAAAACCGATCAGGTGTCCGAAGCGACGCCTCGAAGGGTGAATAAATAAGCAAAACACGCCATAGTCGGGCGTCTGAGAGACACCTCATAAAGGGCTTATATTGAAATAAAAATACATGCATGCCGCAGTCGGACGTCTGAGCGACATCACTGAAAGGGCTTATAATAAGAATAAATAACAATAATGCAGCGATGGACGTCCGAGCGACATCACGAAAGGGCTTATAATGAAAATAAATAGCAACAATGCATGATCGGACGTCTAGCGACATCACGAAAGGGCTTATAATGAAAGTAAATAACAACAATGCATGATCGGACGTCTGAGCGACATCACAGAAAGGGCTTATAATGAAAGTAAATAACAACAATGCCGCAGTCGGACGTCTGAGCGACATCACAGAAAGGGCTTATAATAAGAATAAATAACAATAATGCCGCAGTCGGACGTCTGAGCGACATCACAGAAAGGGCTTTCATCACAAGAAATAGCACTTATAATAAATATTCAACACAGGAATATAAACGGGTTAGTCCATCCACAGGAATAAATATTTAACCGGACTTAGTACTCATGTGATTCACCGGATTATCTGTCACCAAAACTGACACATGTTAGGATAAGATATAGTGAACTTGGACATGGATAAGATGATTCGAGGATTTATGACTCTGCAGAGTTTGTACTAAAATTACCCACAGCCAACGGATTTCCGTTGTCCTGAAGGACTAGTTCTGTTTATGGTATTTCGGAAGAAACACAGCTAACCAATACACACCCATCCTACCTCATGAATGCCAGGAATCACCCTAGACATCGTCCAAGAAAAACTTTTGAGACGGGGAGATCACAATCTCGAATAGCATGGGATCAAATTTATATTCAGCGCTCTAAGGGTGCCCCTCTCGGTCCCAACCGAAACACCCATGCCCTCGACCGGATGACTGGCTTTAATCCAGGGCCATGGAACCATCATCACGGCCTCTCCATTTGGTGTGTACCAGGAAAGCGGTTTGCAACTTACTAGGCCATATCCCTTGCGGAAAACATGTGGTAGTACGGGAAGGGTAGTGGATGGGAACTGAACTGATACGGGTTGACACTGAAGTCAAAAGGTATGGCATAAGACTGGCATGCTACAACACTGCCGTCTTACCCATCCTCATGCCAACACATGGCCATGCACATTCACATCCAACACGTATGGATTATCGAACTCACTTGCCTCAACTTTGCATGAAAATAACATTCATCGGTATGCTCACAAACATGCCATGAAACTACTTAATGCAAACCTGCCAGAACACTCATCATATCAAAAGTTCAAACATGCTTGCCTGGTTTAGAGTAGTCGGGGTCTAGCTCGGCGAAGTTCGCGGTTCCGTCACCTCCTCCGGAACCTACGGTATAGCGAAAAGGCATACTAACGTGAAAACCAACGCGTGAATAAAAGTTGTTCCAAAAATTTCCAAATAAATCCCATAAAAACTAGACAAATTTATAAGACTGTCAGAAAAGAATCACTCAAAAATCTCTTTTTATTAAAAAGTTATAAGGGTTTCTGTCCAGGACTCATCTGTAATGAAATGTAAAAGTTCCAGGGTTTAACCGAGAAAATAGAAAACGGTTCAATAGAAACGCGCAAGCCCACAGGAAAACGTACTCGTCTCAAGGCGCCAACGGAATCACGGTTCGGGAAAAGAAAGAGAGGTGACATGGGGGTCCACATGTCGTTTGAAGACCTCGCCGGCGCCCGAAGGCTGCGGTGGTCGCTTGCGTCGAACCACGGCGAGTCGTGGAGATCGAGGTACCAAGAGTATCAGCGTGTCCTTCCGTGTCGGTGGGTGGTGAACTTGGGCGTCGGGGAGCACCACGTCGACGGCGGCACTTTCTCCGGCGGACGGCGGCTCGGGCGATGGTGGATCTCGCCGAGGAGGGCTGCAAGGATCGAATTGAGGTGGGGGTTAGAGCACTAGGTGTAAGAGAACGCTGCAGACGAGGTTTGGGCGCCGGAGATGGCCTCACCGCAGTGAATCAAGCTGGTGGCCGAGGCGGATCGAGGCGGACGGAGTTGGGGGAGGAGACCTCCTCGAGGTCCTCCCAGTGGCTAGGCAGGGTCTTGGTGAAGTGCAGAGGTGGTGTGTGCACGAGAGCGAGCTCGGGGCTCCTTTTTATAGGCGATCTGAGGCGGTGGCCGTGAACGGACTTCTCCGGCGATAGTTACGGCGCGCAGAGCTTGGTCGGGGAGGTTTCAGAGGTTAAGCGTCGTCGTGGGAGTCCCCTGGTTCCGTTTAGGTGCTAACTGCATCGGGATTTGGTTGCTTAGGGGGAGTTCGACGGAACGGGGCGGCACGGGCCCGTCGGCGGCAGAGAGCACGCTCTGTGCGTGCCGCACCACGGTGACGGTGCTGCATGCGTGCGCTGGCGAGGAAGTGGCCACGCGGAGCCACCAGAGGGTTTGGGCGGCGCCGAACGGCGTTACGCCGCCGTTCTGCTCCCTGTCGGCCGCTACGGTGGTTCGGCCACCGCAAGACACGCCGGTGCATGCGGGCCAGGGCGCCACCGACGCCAGGAACGCGCCAAGCACGCGTGTGAGGCTCCGGACAAGCAAGCTAGGCCGTGAGCAACGTGCCAAGTGCACTGTGAACATGTGACTGAATTTACTGACGACGATCGACACTGAAACTCTGAACTTAACTGAAAATGAGCGTAAGCAAAGGCATGCAAGGTGCTCGATGTAATGATTCTGGTATGTAGGGATTTTTCCTTGAGCTGGTTTTTGGTGGAGTGGTCTCTCATTGCAACTAGGGGTTGCCTGAATTTTGTGGAATTTTTGGAGGAGTGTAGATATGAATTTCACCAAATTTGGCAAATCTGGTCCAAACTTGCAGTGAGTGAAATTTGAAAATTTTGAAAAGAAGAAGAGTGGATCAAGATGGTTCTGGGTTGTGGGTACCAAGGACTATCCAAGGGAGTTGGTTTGAGGTCAAAAATCAAGAGCATTAGGGTACTTGCTTTGCAAATCACTTAGGCTCAAAAGAAAGGACAGAATTATTTTGGGAGAGAAATAATTGTAAATAAAGTCCAAAAATGGATGTTACTAGTTTGGACAGAATGTTTGAGTTGAACCAAAGTGGAAGGGGAGATTTTGGGAGAAATTTACCACAAAATGCATGGTAAACCCAAGGATGGATGAAAACCAAAGAATAGCCCAAAACCAAAAAGGTTTCTTTTTAAAAGAAAATAAATCCAAGAAATGTTTTTTGAGAATAAAAATTCAGAAGAGAGGTTTTTAAGAAGGGTTTAAATGACCTTCTTCAAACCAAGCAAGGCTTTTGCTGAAAACAAAAACAACAAAAAAAATTGAGTGTCACAGACCTACCCCTTAGGAAAAATCTCGTCCCCGAGATTCCAGCTTGATTTTCAAATAATTGTGGGTGCTCTGCTCAAGGAAATCCTCCTTTCCCAAGTGGCTTCACTTTCGTGTGGTTGCTCCAATCGAACTTTGAAGAACTTGGTGGTTTTCTGTCGGGTTCTCCTTTCGACTCTTCCAAGATTTTTATCGGATGCTCCCGATATGTGAGATCTGGTTGCACGCCAATGTTTTTATGGGGTACTTGTTTCTCCGGTTGCTTACGCACTTCCTCAATTGGGAGACGGGAATACGCCAGGATGTCGATAATTCTTCGGAAAGTCTAGCTGGTATGCCACCGTGCCTCTTCGTGCTACTATGCGTAAAGGCCCGATGAATCTCGGTGCTAGTTTTCCTTTAATCTTGAATCGGTGCAGGCCTCTCATGGGTGATACTCGTAGGTACACAAATTCACCGGTTCAAAATGGACTCCACGATGCTTCGATCGTGATAACTCTTTTGTCGACTTTGGGCTGTCTTGAGCCGGTCCTTAATTACCTTGACTTTATCCTCGGCCTCCTTGAGCAGGTCTGGGCCAAGATATGACTGCTCTCGCTTCCGACCAATTTAGTGGGTACGACATCTTCGTCTCAGACAGAGCTTCAAATGGTGCCATTTGCAGTGGATCGATAGCTGTTGTTATATGCAAATTCTGCGTATGGTAAGCTCTCCTCCCAACTGGTCCCATAGGTGAGGACACATGCTCTCAAAGATATCTTCTAGAATTTGATTTACTCGCTCGGTCGCCCATCTATCTGGGATGGTATGCGGTATCTTGAATGCCACTGAGTTCCCAGAGCTTGTTGTAAGTGATCCCAAAACCGGAGAAGAATTGAGTGCCTCTGTCCGAGATTATTTTCTTTGGGACTCCATGTAGGCAAACGATACGGGAGAGGTAGACTCTAGCAAGCTTCTGAGTGGTGTGGGTTGTCTTCACGGGGATGAAGTCAGCTACTTTAGTCAGTCTATCGGTGATTACCCATATCGCATCATGTCCGTGTTGTCACCGAGGTAGTCCAACAATAAAATCCATTCCGATTTCGTCCCATTTCCACTCGGGTATCTTATTCGGTTGCAATAGTCCGCCGGTTTCGGTGCTCGACCTTGATGCGTTGACAAGAGTCACAACATGCAATAAACGTGGCTATGTCTCTTTTATACCATGCCACCAAAATGTTTCAAAGATCTTTGTACATTTTTGTTCCTCCAGGATGGATTGAATATGGAGCGGTGTGGCTTTCAGCCAGGATTTGCTGTTTAAGGTCATGGATATTTGGTACGCAGAGCCTATTCCCGTACCATAATATTCCTTGATCGTCAATACTGAATTCTGAGGCCTCGCCCAATTTCAACTTATGCTTTATGCCTTCAATGCTGGGGTGTCCACGTTGAGCCTCTTTGACCTTCTCTATCAGGGTAGGCTGTACTTCTAAGTTTGACACATTGCCTTCGGTGACCACCATCAGGTTGAGCCTTGTGAACTCCTGCTGGAATTCAGGTCTTAAGTCTGGCATGCTGTCGTTGTCTGGACTGGGGTTCCGACTAGAGTGTCTGCTACAACATTTGCTTTGGCCGGGTGGTAGTAGATCCCAACATCATAATCCTTTACTAATTCCAACCAGCGTCGCTGCCGTAAATTTAGTTCTGGTTGTGTGAAAATATACTTGAGGCTTTTGTGGTCCGTGTATATTTCACAACGATTACCAAGTAGAAAGTGTCTCCATTCCTTGAGTGCATGTATCACTGCCGCTAATTCCAGTGTCATGGGTAGGGTAATTTTCCTCATGCTTGCGGTTGTCTGAAACATATGCATAACTTTGCCTTCTTGCATTAATACGCACCCGAGGCCCTTTCGAGATGCGCCACAAAATACTTCAAAATTCTTGTGTATATCTCGCACAATTAGTATCTTTGTCTGTCGCCGCTTCTCTTTAGTTCTTGGAAACTTTTCTCGCAGGCTTCCGTCCATTCAAACTTCCTGTCTTTCTTGAGTAGTTGCGTCATTGGCTTTGCTATGGTGGAGAATCCTTCAATAAACCTTCGGTAGTATCCTGCCATTCCCAAGAAACTTCGTACATCCGTCACACTGGCTGGTGGCTTCCAGCCAAGTACGGCCTTGACTTTTTCCGGGTCTACGGTGATACCTTCTTGAGTTAGTACGTGGCCCAGAAAACCTACTTGCTTTAGCCAAAATTCACACTTGCTGAATTTGGCGTACAACTGATGTTTCCTGAGTTCTCCTAGTACAATCCGGAGATGTTCAATGTGTTCTTCTGGTGTTTTGGAGTATACCAGAATATCATCGATAAATACCACAACAAACTTATCCATAAACTTCATGAATACTTTGTTCATGAGGTGAACAAAATATGCGGGGGCGTTTGTTAGTCCGAATGGCATCACGGTGAACTCGTATAATCCGTATCCGAGGTGAAGGCGGTCTTGGGAATATCCTCGGTTCGTACTTTCAGTTGATGATATCCCGATCTCAAGTCAATCTTTGAGAACACCTTGGCATTAGCGAGTTGATCGAATAAATCATTTATTCGCGGCATCGGATATTTGTTCTTGATTGTGACCATGTTTAGTGCTCGATAGTCTATGCACAATCTCAGTGTTCCATCCTTCTTTTTGGCAAACAAAATTGGTGAACCCCCAAGGTGAGGAACTGACTCGTATGTATCCTTTTTCCAATAGTTCCTTTATTTGCTTCTTCCGTTCCACCAATTCGGAAGGTGCCATTCTGTATGGTTTCTTGTATATGGGAGCGGTTCCGGGTGGTAGCTCAATGCTGAATTCTATCTCTCAATCTGGTGGCATGCCTGGTAGTTCTTCGGGGAATACATCTGGAAATTCACACACTACTGGAACTTTGCTCAATTCAGAAATATCCACCTTGTTCAATCTCGGTTGCCTGGATATTTTTCTTTCCTTGGCTGAAACCTTTATGGTCTTCCCGTGGTGATGGGTGAGAATTACAGTCCTGTTGAAGCAGTCAATAAAACCTTTGTTGGTGGTTAACCAATCCATCCCTAAGATGACATCTAGTCCTTTATTTTCCAATACGATAAGATTTGCGTAAAACTTCAACCCTTCAAACTCGATAACCACACCCGGCAATAATTCGGGTAACTTGCTTAATTCCGTGGGACTTGACGATCATAGATTTTCCTAAGGGAAGCATCGAAAATTATTTTGCAAAGCAAAACTTTTCAAACGAACGAGTGAGAAGCTCCGAAATCAAACAAAACCATGGCAGGTATTGTGTTGACAGAAACGCATCGAGTACGATATCCGGGGCATTTTGTGCTTCCTCTTTGGTCACGTGGTTCAGATGACCCTTCATGTGGTTGTTATTTGGGTTGAAATTGTTGCGCTTTGGTGCCGAATTATTGCTTCCGTTGTTCGGATTTGGGGTCGAGTTCCTCGGCTTGGGGCACTGCTTGGCATAGAGCCCTTCTCCACAAGCGTAACAGGTAACACCTGGGCGGTATGTGAACTCCTTGTCCCTTGCGTGGAAATTCTTGATTGGGCGTGAGACGCTTGTCGTGGGTTTGGGTGTCCAGTTCTTCTGAACATCTGTCTTGCTGCGGTGGTTGCGGGTGTGTTTAATCTGGTCCCTCTTCCGCTTGCGGAAATCTTCTAAGCTACGTCTCTCATTTTCCAAGGTAATGGCCTTATCCACCAGCGTCTTAAAATCTGGGAATATGTGTACGACCAATTGACATTTAAGCGCGGGTGTCAGACCGTCTAGGAATTTCTCCATCTTTTGTTTTCGACATATGCTCCTCGTTGGCGAAGCGAGACAGCAGGTAAACCGACTGTTGTATTCGACACCGCTATTGTCCTTTGCTTGAGGTCATCAAATTCTCTCTTTTGATCTTCATAAGACTCTTAGGAATATGTGCCCCACGAAAACCTTCTTTAAATTCCTCCCATGATATATTATTTTCGTTGGGGTGCATGTGCAGGAAATTTTCCCACCACGATGCGGGCTGCAAAGGAGATAGTGCGGAGCATAAAGTACTTTCTCAAGGTCTGAACACTGGGCGATAATTAATTTTCTCTCCATGTCTCAAGCCAGTCCTCGGCTTCCAGAGGTTTGTCAGTGTGAGAAAATGTTTGGGGACGCGTCTTCTGTAGCTCAGATAACTTGCATTGCTGCTGATATGGTCCACGGTGACTTCCCATATTGATGAATTGGTTCAGTATTTCCTGATGTTGTTGCTGACTTTGTTCATAAAGACGACACATTTGGGAAAGTGCCGTTTCACTGTCCTGCTGACTTGTCTGTCCCTGTGTGAAATTGTTGCCTGGGGGTGTGTCATAATTTTCCTCTGTCGGAGTTGGCATGGAGCGCGTCCAAGGACGAGACATAGTTCACTCTGGGGATATATTTTGGAACACACATAAGAAAAGGAATTGAGCCGCAAAAATCAGTAAATTCAAGAAGATGCAAAAAGTTGCAAATGCCCCAAGATTTTTCAAGAGAAAATACGTTTGCGCACGGAGAAGGACCTTTTATTACATATATTACACGCAAGCAGTATTATACAATACATCACTCAGGATATGCGTACATAAATCCTGACATGTTATTTAGTCTAGTGCACTTCTCCAGATCCTACATGATGCGCAAACAAACTACTTCTCACAGCCTATTTACATATAAACATATCGCACAAGTCGGTACATCGCATGGCGGCTAAGCGTACTTAGTCGGAGATGGTAAGGATTTCCCTTGGCCTGCCAAGGGTGAGGCGTAGAGAGGCTGGGGACTCAACCTCCTCCTCAGAGATAGGTTCCAGACGAGAGGTGCTGCGCGGAGTTGGTGGAGCAGGTGCCCTGTGCGGGACAACTCGAATCTGAGCAGGCACGAGGGGTGGTGCAGAACGAACCGGAGTAGGCGCAATGACGTGGTTGAATTCCTCCGTGGTAGGCAGGCGACGAGTAGCGGTGCGAGTAGTAGGAGCGAACGATGCTGATGATGAGACGAAAGTCAGTGGTGGTGCAGCACGCAGGAGCTCCCTCCTGTTGGCGGTACAGCCATGGACTGAGTCCATGCGGGCAGCTACAAAGTCGTCCACCAGGTTGTCGAAGGCTGCCTCCAAAGCCCGAAGATACTCGATGAGCATCTCAAAAGCTTCGTCCCGTTCCCCTCTGGGGCAAGAGAACGCGTAGTGGCAGGTGTATGGCACGTGACATGGCAGGTAGCGGTAGTGACGAGTCTTCATTGAAGGCAGGATATCCCTGAGACGAGCTATCGCCTCACGGGCTGCCATCTGTAGCGCGTGCTTCTCTGTGGGCATGGCTCTCCCCACGAACCTGTAACGCTCAACTCGTCCTCTCTTGAATTCCACCGCGGCTTGGTGTATGGTTAGACGGTCATTGACCTTGTGCTGGGAGAGAGAGAAGACTGGCGCACATCCGCCCCATCGCGACTTGGACGATGAAGGAGAGAAGCTTGACAAACCCATCGGGCATGTTGGCGAACATCTGCGACTCGCAATCGTTGTTGGCCATCTACAAAAGTAGGCAAAAATCCTGAGGAGTCAAATCATAAATTTATGCTTCGTCGAAATTGACTACATTTGTAAAAAAAAATAGCTCTATTATGCTAATAACCGATTAGCGATCGCACCTAGTGGCTTCCTACAATCAGCTGGCTCGGTACTAAGCTTGTCACGACCGGTTTTTCAATAAAATATTTATTGAACAACCGACCTATGAAGTCCAATATGAGGAAAATCCTTCATACTCGTTGACAAAACTTTGATACAATAAGCCAAGAGCATTACAATATTACAGGGTCGGATCAAGATGCCCAACCAATTATTACAACACGCCAATAATTATATGTAGTGGCGGATATGACTCAAAGGTGTGGGGTGGAAATACTACCGACTCGAGATATGAGTGGTTGGTGGAATAACACAGCGGGTGGTTAATGAGTCTCATCAGATCGGGCGGCTCATCGAAGGCCGAGGTGAGGCTCGATGAATTTATTTGGGTAGCGAAGCGGATATATCACAATGACTAATCCAGGGTCGACGAGACTGACCGATTCCTCTAGGCGCCGGACTCGCTATCGAATTCTTCATCCATGAGATCGCTTTCACAAGATCCGCCAAATCAATAAGCCGATGAGTACTATGAAAGTACTCGCAAGACAGTTCGGACAAAAGATATAACAAATGAATGCATGAATGCGACATGGTTAATCTTAACATTGCTCAATTAAAACAGTATAGCAAAATAATTAAGAAGGGAATCGACGGCAGTCCGCTCAAAACCCAAAGAAGATAAACTCAAAACCGATCGGTGTCCAAGCGGCGCCTCAAGGGTGAATAAATAAGCAAAACACGCCACGATCGAAGCGTCGAAATACACCTCATAAAGGGCTTATATTGAAATAAAAATACATGCATGCCACAGTCGGACGTCTGAGCGACATCACTGAAAGGGCTTATAATAAGAATAAATAACAATAATGCAGCAATGGACGTCCCGAGCGACATCACGTAAAGGGCTCTCATCACAAGAAATAGCACTCATAATAAATATTCAACACAGGAATATAAACGAGTTAGTCCATCCACAGGAATAAATATTTAACCGGACTTAGTACTCATGTGATTCACCGGATTATCTGTCACCAAAACTGAAACATGTTAGGATAAGATATAGTGAACTTGGACATGGATAAGATGATTCGAGGATTTATGACTCTGTAGAGTTTGTACTAAAATTACCCACAGCCAACGGATTTCCGTAGTCCTGAAGGACTAGTTCCGTTTATGGTATTTCGGAAGAAACACAGCTAACCAGTACACACCCATCCTACCTCACGAATGCCAGGAATCACCCTAGACATCGTCCAAGAAAAACTTTTGACACGGGGAGATCACAATCTCGAATAGCATGGGATCAAATTTATATTCGCACGCTCTAAGGGGTGCCCCCCTCTCGGTCCCAACCGGAAACACCCATGCCCCCTGACCGGATGACTGGCTTTAATCCAGGGCCATGGAACCATCATCACGGCCTCTCCATTTGGTGTGTACCAGGAAAGCGGTTTGCAACTTACTAAGCCATATCCCTTGCGGAAAACATGTGGTAGTACGGGAAGGGAAATGGATGGGAACCGAATCGATACGGGTTGACACTCAAGTCAAAGGTATGGCATAAGACTGGCATGCTACAACACTGCCATCTTACCCATCCTCATGCCAACACATGGCCATGCACATTCACATCCAACACGTATGGATTATCGAACTCACTTGCCTCAACTTTGCATGAAAATAACATTCATCGGTATGCTCACAAACATGCCATGAAACTACTTAATGCAAACCTGCCAGAACACTCATCATATCAAAAGTTCAAACATGCTTGCCTGGTTCAGAGTAGTCGGGGTCTAGCTCGGCGAAGTTCGCGGTTCCGTCACCTCCTCCGGAACCTACGGTATAGCGAAAAGGCATACTAACATGAAAACCAACGCGTGCATAAAAGTTGTTCCAAAAATTGTCCAAATAAATCCCATAGAAAACTAGACAAAATTATAAGACTGTTAGAAAAAGAATCACTCAAAAATCACTTTTTATTAAAAAGTTATAAGGGTTTCTGTCCAGGGACTCATCTGTAATGAAATGTAAAAGTTCCGTGGGTTTAACCGAGAAAATAGAAAACGGTTCAATAGAAACGCGCAAGCCCACAGGGAAAACGATTTCTGCCCAAGGCGCCAACGGAATACGGTTCGCGGAAAAGAAGAGAGGCTGACATGGGGGTCCACATGTCGTGTGAAAGACTCGCGGCGCTCAAGGCTGCGGTGGTCGTCGCGTCGAACCACGGTGAGTCGTGGAGATCGAAGTGTACCAAGAGTATCAACGTGTCCTTCCGTGTCGGTGGGTGGTGAACTTGGGCGTCGGGGAGCACCACGCCGACGGCGACACTTTCTCCGGCGGACGGCGGCTCGGCGATGGTGGATCTCGCCGAGGAGGGCTGCAAGGATCGAATTGAGGTGGGGGTTAGAGCACTAGGTGTAAGAGAACGCTGCGCACGAGGTTTGGGCGCGGAGATGGCCTCACCGCAGATGAATCAAGCTGGTGGCCGAGGCGGATCGAGGCGGACGGAGTTGGGGAGGAGACCTCCTCGAGGTCCTCCCAAAGGCTAGGCAGGGTCTTGGTGAAGTGCGAGGTGGTGTGTGCACGAGCGAGCTCGGGCTCCTTTTATAGGCGATCCGAGGCGGTGGCCGTGAACGGACTTCTCCGGTGATGGTTACGGCAGCGCAGAGCTTGGTCGGGAGGTTTCGGAGGTTGCTGCGTCGTCGGGAGTCCCCTGGTTCCGCGAGGTGCTAATCGCATCGGATTTGGTTGCTTAGGGGAGTTCGACGAACGGGCGGCCGCGGGACCATCGGCGGCAGACAGCACGCTCAGGCGTGCCGCACCACGGTGACGGTGCTGCATCGCAGCGCTGGCGAGAAGTGGCCACGCGAGCAACCAGAGGGTTTGGGCGGCGCCCGAACGGCGTTACGCCGCCGTTCGCCTCCCTGTCGGCCGCTATGGTGGTTCGCCACCGCAAGACACGCCGGTGCATGCGGGCCCAAGGCGCCACCGACGCCAGGAACGCGCCAAGCACGCGTGTGAGGCTCCGGACAAGCAAGCTAGGCCGTGAGCAACGTGCCAAGTGCACTGTGAACATGTGACTGAATTTACTGACGACGATCGACATCAAACTCGAACTTAATCGAAAATGAGCGTAAACAAAGGCATGCAAGGTGCTCGACAGAATGATTCTGGTATGTAGGGATTTTTCCTTGAGCTGGTTTTTGGTGGAGTGGTCTCTCATTGCAACTAGGGGTTGCCTGAATTTTTGTGGAATTTTTGGAGGAGTGTAGATATGAATTTCACCAAATTTGGCAAATCTGGTCCAAACTTGCAGTGAGTGAAATTTGAAAATTTTGAAAAGAAGAAGAGTGGATCAAGATGGTTCTGGGTTGTCGGTACCAAGGACTATCCAAGGGAGTTGGTTTGAGGTCAAAAATCAAGAGCATTAGGGTACTTGCTTTGCAAATCACTTAGGCTCAAAAGAAAGGACAGAATTATTTTGGGAGAGAAATAATTGTAAATAAAGTCCAAAAATGGATTTTACTAGTTTGGACAGAATGTTTGAGTTGAACCAAAGTGGAAGGGCAGATTTTGTGAGAAATTTACCACAAGATGCATGGTAAACCCAAGGATGGATCAAAACCAAAGAATAGCCCAAAACCAAAAAGGTTTCTTTTTAAAAGAAAATAAATCCAAGAAATGTTTTTTGAGAATAAAAATTCAGAAGAGAGGTTTTTAAGAAGGGTTTAAATGACCTTCTTCAAACCAAGCAAGGCTTTTGCTGAAAACAAAAACAACAAAAAAAATTGAGTGTCACAGGAATCTTGAGTACTCTCAAATGAGAAATCATCCATAACACATGGACGCAAAAGAGCCCTGCAGACAACACATGATTTCTTTGTTTTGTAAGTGAACTGCATGAAATTAATAAACACATTTTTTTCGTTATTTCTTATTTTTAAAGAAGTTAACTTCATTTGGTTTTGTGAATTAGTCATGCATGTGGACTTTTAAAGTCCAATAAGTGAGCTTTCGTGCATGACTATCAGAAACTAGATTTTTTTGTGATAGGAGTCTCACCTGTGTGTGTCCAGACTTTGCACTCACATTCGTAGACACCTTTCAGTTCATCGGCGACCACTTGGAAATTATGCCTTGCCCAGTAAAATGCATCCCATCTGTTGTAGTGGTGTACGAGATACTTTGTCGGGTTCTCAGGGCACCGTTCGCTCAATGCAATGTATTTACGGTAGAGTTTTTCTTTGAAATCTGCAAACACTGCCCTTGTATACACTTTTGATAGCTGAACTTCGAACCCAAACTGGGTTGTTTTCTTTACCTCTGACTGCATGATCAGAAATGCACTGTTACGAACCAGATAAATGACAATTTTTTTTGTTTTTGTAGTTATATTTTTAGTACTTTTTGAGTGACATTTTGTTTACCTCATTTGCTAATGTCTCTACGTGCTCGAAGGCCTTCCTGGTCCGAATGCACTTGTCCACCTGCCGAGCAAACAGATGGAGATCATGCTTCTCTTTGACAAAGTTTTTCTTCAGTATGCGGTTTATGCTCTCGCTTCTCTGTGTGGAAGTCATCCGAGCACAGAAAATTTCCTTGTAGTAAGCCGAGATCCACTCGTGCCTGTCTTCCCACAGCGAATTCATCACTTCATCATCTTGCAAGTTGTATCTATGAATGAGATCCTTCCATGCTCGTTCAAATTCTGACGGCATTAGTGGGTGGTTCAGCACCGCATTGAGGTCATCCTAAAGTTTCTCATGCGCCTTATATAGCAAGGCGAGGTGGTCTTTGTGCTTCTTCATGATATGCCACCGACACAACTTATGCAGAGTATGTGGGAGGATAGTTTTTAATGCTGCCTTCATCAGAGAACACTGGTCTGAGAAGGCATAAATAGTGTTTTTTATTAAGTTGTTTGTGTGTGTAAGATAGATGGAAGAAATATAAGTGCACCAAACAAACGTAAGTATGCAGGTGTTTTTTTGTACCTGTGAGCATGCAGATTGGATGCTTGTTGTTCATACACCTCGGAAATGTTTTGAAAACCCACTCGAACGATGGTATTGTTTCATCGCGCACGAGTGCAACAGCAAATATGGTGCTCCGTAGATGATGGTTCGCTCCCACGAAGACTCCCAGGGGCATGTGGAATTAGTTAGTTTTATACGTCATGTCAAATGTAACATAGTCTCCAAAAACTTCATACGATCCTTTGCAACTTGCGTTGGCCCAAAAGACGTTTCTTACACGGTTATCTGCATCAACGTCATAATCATAGAAATACTCTGGGTTTATCTTCTGCATATTCTCGAAGAAATCCAGAAGTTCCTTGGCGTCATGTTGGGACTCTTCTCTGGCAAACTTTTGTTTCCTGCATTTTCAAACGGAAATGCAAACTCATCTCATCAAATAGGAAATAATTACCGACAGGATGCTCAAGCGATATGGTTTGTGATGTGCTTACTTGTTTACCCAGTCGCGGCTAGTATGTCCCATGTACTGCAGACCACCGGACATACGCGACAGCGTTGACATCATCTGAGCGTGTGTGTGGTTGTCCAGTTGCATGTCTTTCACTAACTGGTCCATCAAAGGATCGTATTTTTTGTGCGATCGCATATGCAAAAGCATCCTGGGGCTTTCCTGCATCTTGTGATTGTGGTTGAGTTCAACCATTTCTATCACAACTTTGCCATCCTTCCTCTTTTTTGACTCTAATCTTTGCCTTGCAGTCAATCCTTTTTGATGTCTTCTGACCTTTCCGGTGATAATCCGACACAGTCTGCTTGTGTGTCCCTTCTCTTGAGCAGACAATGTAGGCATTTGTCCTATGTTTTGCCCTCTTGCATATGCCAAACCCTGCACATCTTGCATAATTGTTGTAAAAGTCTCATGCCTTGTCGTACGTGGTGAACTTCATTCAAGCGACAGGTATGAGGTTCAGCAGCATGTTTTTATCCTGCATTAAGTGCAATGCTCTATGAGATAATTTGTTCTGTTCTGTTTTTTAAATACGAGGAGTGCATACGAGTTTAGTAAAGCATTGCAATGTTCCTAAGTTTTCAGAAGAATCCAATGTATTAGATGCTAGGTCAAACCTCACAAGAAATATCAGTGTGCACTGCAATGTCATCTGAATGGACTGCAACTATTATTATTATTTTTCAGAACATAAACTTACATGTGTGTAGAGTTGTTCACCCGATGGTGTTTGCAGCTCGCCGGGTTGTATTGGACATGGCGGGGTTATAGCAGATCTGTGTAGTTGAGGATCTCGCGGCGGCAATAGTGAGGAGGATTTGTACCTGCTGTTGACTTTTGACCGAGGCACCGTTGACGGTCGCAGTGTCGAAGTTGATGCAGCAGCTCTGGTTGGAGCTCTGTTTTTTGGTGCAGCAGGTGGGCGCTGAGCTCTGTTTTGGGGTGCAGCAGGTGGACGTGGTGGTAATTCAGTGTTGTGACGATGTCTAAGTGGATTGGTTTGAAAATTTTGAAGTTGTGGCACATCATCATAGTCGTAATCATATTCATCATCTGCTGCAACATCGTGTTCAACTGCATCATCATTGTCTGTTCGGACATGCTGTCCAAACATAGTGAACTCGTGCTTATACTCTGGGTTGAGAACTATTATTGGCTCATCTTCATCGTCGTCATCTTCATCCTCCTGTCGGTGAGTGCCCTCCCAAATGAAGGTGACATCGTCGTCATCCTCGACTACCTCTTCTCCCTGGAAAAAATCCTCTTCCGAAGAGTAGTGCACCCTGTTTGTTGTCGTGAAGAATCCTCGAGGAATCTCAGGGGTAACCCAGCCAGTATCTCTTTCAGAAGAAGCTTTACTCTTCTGAAAGTGTTGTTCCCTAGGTTGTCAATTATGTGCGGCATTTTGTATCTGCGGAACGTCATTTCCTGCACACAAAATGACCGAGCTGCATTGTCAGGCAAAATGAACTGAATCATGTGAACTGCAATGTGTTACAAATGGTACTACGAAACTAATGCATGCTGACTGCATCACCCTGCAATGTGAACTGAAGTAACCGCAATGCATCGTTGTCCGTAATGAACCTACACAAGCGTGCTACATAACCGAGCAAATTCACTACATTTTCCCCCACAATGAACCGAAGCAACCGCACTGCATCGTTTTTGTAGGCGTACTGGACTGCGTGTACTGCTTTGTCTAGAATAACTAAACTGATATGGTTGAGGAAGTGTACTGCTTTGTCTGGAATAACTAAACTGATATGGTTGAGGAACTGATATGGTTGAGGGTGTTATCATAATAGACCCACCTATATATATATATATATATATATATATATATATATATATATATATATATATATATATATATATATGCATGTTATTCTCTTGTAGAAAGTGCAAATCACACGGCTTATTAGCAGCAATCGTTTGTGTTACTATTGGTCTTCGCACACATTTCTGATTACGGACTTGTTTGCCGCGTATCACACACACCTTGTTCAATTGAACCGTTTCCATTGTGTTGCCTAATCACACACAGTTCATCCTAGTGAACCATATGCTATATATCCCACGCGCCTTCATCTGGCTGCCCGTTTCTTTTGTTCTGCATCGCACAAGAAACTAAAATCTGAACCGTGTTTGATGCATCCATCATCACAAACGTTTTGCACCTTTTTGACGGGTTTTTTACATCACCGTTTGCGATTATGGCATCGCACACAGTTTTGTCGAAGGGTCTCTGATCGTAGTGCCGTGTTTGGGCCATCCTGTAGTAGTGCCACCACAAAGCAGGATTAGGGTTTTACACCGCAAGGTGGCCGGAACCTGGGTAAATTGTTGTGTCTCTTTTCCTTTGAGTTCGACGAGCTAGGCTGTGAGATCGACGAGTAGGCAGACTAGGGAGGTTGAGTTCTTCGGACGCACCCCAGAGTTCGAACCTTTCAAGGGTCTGCGGAACCTGAAATCCGACATTTGGCGCGCCAGGTAGGGGTGCTTCGAAGATCCACCACTCTGTCCGCTGCGCTTGACTATTGGCTCGCATGGCGGACGCTCCTCCATCGACCGGATCGACGCGCGCCTTCGGAGGAGCCGAGGGCCTCCGGGCATTCACCCTGCCCTGCAGCGGGTGCAGTGGCCACCCAAGTTCGGGTCGGAGTTGCCTCACCGTTACGACAGTGTGACAGATCCGGTAGGTTTCCTCCCAGCATACGACGAGATAGTTTGGGCGGCCTGCAGCGACGGCAAGGTCATGGCCAACTGGCTCCCCATGGCCCTTGCGTGCACACCACGTGCCTGGCTACTCAACTTGCTAGGGTCTTCAATGGCCTCCTGGGAGGAGCTGTGCGGCCTCTTCATCATGCGCTTCGCGGCGCCCGTACCCCACGTCGTCGCAGCACTCCTCAGTGGTTCACAGGCGCCACCCTCGGACCGCCACTTCAAGCAATTCTTCCGCCAGATGGGTGCCGCCCGCGTACAGTAGGGAACTCCCCTGGGCTGGGCGGCACCTAAAGCTGATCTCACCTTCGACTCAGGAGATCACCCCGCGACTACCACAGGCGTCGGCGCGCTCCCGATGCTCTGCACCCCCACCATCTGCAATGTGGCGGTCACCAAGACCCTCATCGATGGTGGAGCCGGCCTCAATGTGCTCTCTGTGGAGGCATTCGGCTTGCTTCACGTGCCCCATGGTCGGCTCCGCCCCACCAAGCCTTTCTCTGGAGTCGTTGACGGCTCCACCTGCCCCCTAGGGCAGATCTGCCTCTCCGTCACCTTCGGCACCCGCGACAACTACCGCACCGAGCTTATCGACTTTGAAATCGCCTGCATCGGTCTCCGGTACAACGCTATCCTCAGGTACCCGGCCTTGGCCAAGTTCATGGCAGCAACTCACCCTGCATACAACCTCATGAAGATGCCGGGGAGCAGCGGCATCCTCACTGTGTCACGAGATACCAAGGAAGCATTGCTAGCCCTCAAGCTCGCCTTCAGGACTGCGGCGGCCGCATAGTCAAGTGACGAAGGAGCCTTAGAGGCCCCGGGGGCTGCACCAGCAAAGAAGAAATAGTTGTTCTCCCAAGATCGTGCCGAGACGAAGCATCAGGCGCCACCTTCACCATAGGTTCCGGGCTCCCCCCAAATCAAGAAAGGGCGTTGATCAGCTTCTTACGCACCAACAAGGAAATATTCATGTGGGAGCCCAAGGATCTGGTTGGGATCCCAAGGGGGGTAATCGGGCATCACCTGAGGGTGTGCCCCAACGTGCGCCCAGTAAAGCAGAAGGCACGACGGCAGTCCACGAAGAAGCAAGCATTCATCGTCCAAGAGACTCGCAATCAGCAGGATGCTGGTGTCATTCGGGAGGTGCGGTACCCGGAGTGGCTGGCAAACCCGGTTGTCGTCCCCAAGAAAGGCGGGAAGGAGCGCATGTGCATTGATTTCACCAACCTCAACAAGGCTTGCCCACAAGACCCCTTCCCGCTCCCGCGCATTGATCAGATCGTCGACTCCACCGCCGAGTGCGGCCTGCTGTGCTTTCTGGACGCCTTCTCGGGCTACCACCAAATCAAGATGGCGGTGCAAGATGTTGCGAAGACAGCCTTCCTGACCCCATGCGGGGTGTATTGCTACACCTGCATGCCTTTTGGGCTGCTAACACCGGTGCAACCTTCCAGCGACTGATGCACATCGCTCTGGGCCAGCAGCTTGGGAGGAACACTGAGGCTTACGTCGACGACATAGTGGTGAAGTCTTGGAGGCAAGGACCCTCATCGAAGACCTAGAGGAGACATTTGCCAATCTGCGCAAGGTGGATATGCGGCTTAACCTGTAAAAGTGTGTGTCTGGCGTTCCCTCCGGCAAGCTGCTGAGTTTTTTGGTGTCACACATGGGAATCGAGGCCAACCCAGAGAAGGTCAAGGTGATAGAAAGGATAAGCCCGCCACAAACCCTCAAGAAGATGCAGAAGCTGGCAGGCTGCGTGACCTCGCTAGGGCGCTTCATCTCCAAGCTGGGAGAGCGCGCCCTCCCATTCTTCAAGCTGATGAAGAAGAAAGGACAATTCGAGTGGACTCCAGAGGCCGACGCAACGTTCCAAGACCTCAGGAAGTACCTCACCAGCCCACCGGTAATGGTAGCGCCACGCCCCCTAGAGCCCCTGGTGCTCTACCTGGCCGCCACGCCTCATTCGGCCAGCGCGGTGCTAGTGGCGGTCCGGGAGGAGTGCCCGGCAAAGGGCAAGCGGAACAACACTCAGCAACCGATTGAAGCGCAGCGGCTTCAGGATGGCGCTCCTGAGGCCTCGGCTACCCCAACAGATGACCAAGCCCCTCAGGGTGGTGCTCCTGAGGCCCTGGCTGCCCCAACAAACAATGCGCTCCCCAGGCTAAACAGCCTCAGGAGGTGCAAGGCACCAACAACACTTTCGCTCTCGTCGAGCACTAGGTGTACTTCGTCAGCACGGTGTTGTGCGATGCGCGGGCATGCTACCCTATGCCACAAAAGCTCTTGCTCACGGTCCTTGTCGCCTCCCGGAAGCTCTGCCACTACTTCCAAGGCCACCCCATCAAAGTTGTCTCAGCTTACCCGCTGCAGAGCGTGCTCCGGAGCCCCAACACCGTGGGAAGGGTCACACGGTGGAACATCGAGCTGCAGGCATTCCAGCTGGAGTTCAGCACCACCAGGGTCATCAAGGGCGTGGCCCTCGCTGATTTCATGGTAGGATGGGCCGACGTCCGAGGCCGTGAAGTATGCGAGGACCGTTCTCTCCTGCCTGGAGATGAGGCACCAGACGGTTGGGTCATGTACTTCGACGGCGCGTTCGCATGTTAGGGCGCAGGGGCTGGAGCCATCCTCATCTCTCCCACCTAGGACAAGCTCTACTATGCCGTACAGCTTTGCTTCCAGGGAGGCAAGAAGGTTTCGAACAACATCACGAAGTAAGAAGGCCTGATCACCGGGCTTAAGGATGCGGCAGCCTTGGGTGTGAAGTGCCTCACCATAAAGGGCGACCCCCAGCTCCTCATCAACTTCTCCAACAATGAGTACACGCCGAAGTACGAGCACATTGAAGCATACCTGCAGGAGGTACGCAAAATGGAAAATGATTCTTGGGCTTGGAATTACAGCATGTGCCGCGAGGCACAAACAAGGCGGCGGACGACATCGCCAAGAGGGCGTCCCGACGACTGCCTCAGGAGCCAGGCGTCTTCAAGGAACGGCTCTTGAAGCCGTCAGCAGCCCCCCGCTGTGGAATCAGCGCCACCTCAGGAGGACCTCCCCCGAGCCCCTATGACGGGCACCCCAGCTTGCGGGCCGGCCTCGGGAGCTCTCCTGCTCCTCGCCCTTGAGCCTCGGGAGGGGAGCTGGACTGAGGAGTTCAAGGCGTACTTGCTTCAGGGGTCCCTGCCAGAGAAGGAGGAAGACGCGAAGCGCGTGGCTGGCCAGGGCACTGCATACTGCATCCAGGATCGTGAGCTTTATCGGAAGCGGCCGAACGACGTCTCTCTGCGGTGCATCTCCAGGGAGCAGGGACACGAGTTGCTTGTTGACATGCATGGTGGCGACTACGGGCATCACTCTTCATCGTGCACCCTCATGGGAAAGGCGTTCCACAATGGGTTCTACTGGCCCACGGCGCACAATGATGCCACCGAGTTGATGAGATCCTGTGAATCCTGACAATTCCATGCCAAGCGGATCCACCATCCCGCTCAGGGCCTCTAGACCATCCCGCTCTCATGGCCGTTCGCGGTCTAGGGGCTGGACATCCTGGTCCCGTTCCCTCGAGCGTCAGGGTGCTACCGATACCGCTACCTCTAGGTCGCCATCGACAAGTTCACCAAGTGGGCGGAGGTGGAGGCCGTCCGCGCCATCCCAGCCAATTCGGCAGTCAAGTTCATCAAGGGCCTCGTGAGCCTGTTCGGGGTTCCCAGTCGCATCATCATCGATAAGGCTCGCAATTCACTAGCAACATACTGTGCTAACCTTGGAACGCAGATATGCTATGCTTTGGTGGCACACCCCAAGAGCAATGGCCAGGCCGAGCGCGCCAACGCGGAGGTCCTGAGGGGCCTCAAGGAAAGAACCTTCAAGAAGAAGCTCGAGGCCTGCGGCAGGGGCTGGCTCGACGAGCTCCAGTCCGTGATGTGGTCCATCCGCACCACCATGACCAAGCGGACAGGCGAAACTCCATTCTTCCTCATCTACGGAGCTGAAGCAATTCTCCCTCACGAGGTCAGGCATTGCTCCGCGCGGGTCTTGTTGTTTGACGAGGCACGCCAGGACGCCTCGCGGGGGATGGACGCTGGGGGAGGAACGCCGCCGCCAAGCATCTCTCCGAGCCGCGAAGTACCAGCAGGCGCTGCGGCGGTACCACTGCCGCAACGTCCGCTCCAGGACGCCCGAGGTGGGTGATCTCGTCCTAAGGCGGGTGCTCTCCAGGGAGGGGCTGCATAAGCTCTCACCCATGTGGGAGGGACCATTCAGGATCGCCCGTGTCTCCAGGCCTGGTGCCGCGCACCTGGAGACACAGGAGGGGATCCCCATCCGGAACGCCTAGAACATCAAGCACCTCCGGAAGTTCTACCTAGGAAGCAAGGCCCCATGCCTGTGAAGGTCTCCGCTCGTGATACTCTCACGTAATAATGAGTGGGGTTGTACACGCCCCGGAGTCTCCTGAGTGTCGCCTGCGGGCCTCATGGGGGCTTTATAGGATCGAAAGTATGTCTAGAGGGGGGGTGATTAGACTACTTGACCAAATAAAAACTTGTCATTTTCCCAATTTTAGTCTTTGGCAGATTTTAGCTATCTTAGCACAAGTCAAGCAATCTTAGCACAATTCAAGCAAGCATGCAAAGAGTATATGAGCAGCGGAAAGTAAAGCATGCAACTTGCAAGAAATGTAAAGGGAAGGGTTTGGATAATTCAAACGCAATTGGAGACACGGATGTTTTTGTCGTGGTTCCGATAGGTGGTGCTACCGTACATCCACGTTGATGGAGACTTCAACCCACAAAGGGTAACGGTTGCGCGAGTCCACGGAGGGCTCCACCCACGAAGGGTGCACGAAGAAGCAACCTTGTCTATCCCACCATGGCCGTCGCCCATGAAGGACTTGCCTCACTAGCGGTAGATCTTCACGAAGTAGGCGATCTCCTTGCCCTTACAAACTCCTTGGTTGAACTCCACAATCTTGTCGGAGGCTCCCAAGTGACACCTAGCCAATCTAGGAGACACCACTCTCCAAGAAGTAACAAATGGTGTGTTGATGATGAACTCCTTGCTCTTGTGCTTCAAATGATAGTCAACCCAACACTCAACTCTCTCTCATAGGATTTGGATTTGGTGGAAAGAAGATTTGAGTGGAAAGCAACTTGGGGAAGGCTAGAGATCAAGATTCATATGGTAGGAATGGAATATCTTGTCCTCAACACATGAGTAGGTGGTTCTCTCTCAGAAAATGGATGCTGGAAGTGTAGGCTCGTTCTGATGGCTCTCTCTACGAATGAAGAGGAGGTGGAGGGGTATATATAGCCTCCACACAAAATCTAACCGTTACTCACAACTTGCCAAACTCGGTGAGACCGAATTGGTAAACTCGGTCGGACCGATTTAGCAAATCTAGTGACCGTTAGGATTTTCGGTGAGACCGACATGCAACTCGGTAGGACCGATGCGGTTAGGGTTAGGGCATAACGTAATCTCGGTGAGACCGATTACACAAACTCGGTGGTACCGATTTTGGTAATAAGCTAGCCAGAGAGTTGGTCAGGTAAACTCGGTGGGACCGATTCGCTCATTTTGGTAGGAATGGAATATCTTGGCCTCAACACATGACTAGGTGGTTCCTTCTCAGAAACAACAAGTTGGAAGTGTAGGCTTGTTCTGATGGCTCTCTCCACGAATGAAGAGGAGGTGGAGGGGTATATATAGCCTCCACACAAAATCTAACCGTTACCGACAACTTCCCAAACTCGGTGGGACTGAATTGATAAACTCGGTCGGACCGATTTACAAAATCTAGTGACCATTAGGATTTTCGGTGGGACCGACATGCAACTCGGTAGGACCGATGTGGTTAGGGTTAGGGCATAACGTAATCTCAGTGAGACCGATTACACAAACCCGGTGAGACCGATTTTGGTAATAAGCTAGCCAGAGAGTTGGTCAGGTAAACTCGGTGGGACCGATTCGCTCATTTTGGTGAGACCAAAATGTTACGAAAAGGAAACATTGAGTTTACATTGCAATCTCGGTGGGACCAATCGCTCATCTCGGTGGTACCGAAACGTTACAAATGGAAACAGAGAGATTACAATCCCATCTCGGTGAGACCGAGATCCCTATCGGTGAGACCGATTTGCCTAGGGTTTGTGGCAGTGGCTATGACATCTGAACTCGGTGGTGCCGGGTAGAAAGAATCTGTAGGGCTGAGTTTTACTTTTGGTTTACGTCATATGTGGATATGAGAAAGTAGTTGAGGGTTTTGGAGCATATCACTAAGCACTGTAGAGCAAGAAACTCATTAAGCAACACCTCATCCCTCCTTGATAGTATTGGCTTTTCCTATAGACTCAATGTGATCTTGGATCGCTAAAATATAAAATGTAGAGTCTTGAGCTTTTGAGCTTGAGCCAATCCTTTTATCCTTAGCATTTTGAGGGATCCACTTTTCTCATCCATGCCATGCCATCCATTGAGCTTTTCCAGAAATATTAATCTTGGAATGATGTTAGCTCAATGAGCTATATGTTGTTAGGAATTACCAAAACCACCTAGGGATAGTTGCACTTTCAATCTCCCCCTTTTTGGTAATTGATGACAACATATAGATCAAAGCTTCGACAAATGATAATAAGAGTGAAAAACATTGTCGCTTTGAGAAGTATGTGATAATCAAGAGCTCCCCCTAAATTTGTGCATAGTTTAAGATTTGCTTTGGATTGCAAATGCACAAGGAGTTAGGCTCATGGGTAACTCTTCCATGTCACATACATCTTGGTGGAGCGCTCAAAATGATAATGATTGAATACATGCACTCATCACCAGTGAATGATCATATAGAGATAAAAAGGATAATGTCATCCAACAAGCATAAATGTAGCATATGATCAAACACATGATCATCCAAGTATCACACAGACATAGAGTATCTCAAACAAGCAAATAAAGTTCAACCACCAAAGCAAGAGAGAACAAAAAGCAACACTCTCTCTCTCGAAGCCTATGATCTATACATTTTTCTCCCCCTTTGGCAACAAGTTACCAAAAAGTTCATAGAAAATGCATAGCACTAGATCGACTCTCAGGCTTGATCTTCAGGTGGTGGTGTAGACAGAACGCCAAGGACGAAAGCATCTGTTGATGTAGATGGAGCTGGTGGAGTAGGTGCCGAAGCTGGTTGCACTGGAGCTGTAGGAGCTGTAGCTGGTGCAGATGAAGTGGCTCTGGTGTCTGTCATTGGCATTGCAGCTGATCTCTGAGCTCTAGGCACTCTGGCAAATGCCTTAGTGGTTGTCTTGCCCTTCCTCTCCTACATATCATCCTGAAGTTGCTCAACAATGGACTGGATCTATGTGACCTTCACATCCATGTCATATAACTTCTGCTCCATGATCCTCTCCAGGCTCTCCTGGTTTTGAGTCAAGGTGGCCAGCCCCTTCTCAATCCTCAGATTGGATGCAATCAAGTAGCCAAGTTGATCCTGTTTGCTCTTTAGAAAGTACTGAGATGCCTCTTCCATTGTTGGCATCTTGGCAGCCTTCTCAGTTCTTGCCTTCTCCTTCTTAGCTTGTGCTTGCACTGAAGATGGTTCATCTTCATCCATAACCACTTGGTTGTCCTTAAAGTCTGGATAGATAGGCATATGCTCCTTATCCAACAGGTATGTGCCTATGCCCATCTTGGAGTTAATCAGCTCTTGGATCTGTGGGGCATATCCACACTTCTTTTCTGGTCAGCAGCTGTCCTCTTGATAGTCTCAACTATAAGGCTCATGACCTTGAACTTCTGTGGCACATCAAATATGTGTAGCAAGTTTATTGCATGGCCTCTGATCATGTTGTGGTCACCTGACTTGGGCAATAGAGTATGCCTGAGGATCCAGTTGATGGTTGGCAGTCCGGACAGAAGATAATGTACAGATCCAAACTTATGTGATTCTATTGCAGCATCTGGGATCTCCTTATACATATGTGCCATAGAGTTGTGATCCATCTTCTTCTTGGCATAGACATCCAAGTCATCTTCCTTCTCCTTAGGTGCATTGATCATATTTGCCCATTCTTCAATAGATGATTGGTACCTTGTACCTTCAGACATCCATACTATCCTGCCATCTGGATAGAAGTGTGATGTGGAGTAGAATTGCATTATGAGATCCTGATTCCACTTTGTGAGCTTCTGCCCAACAAAGTCTGCAACTCCACAAGCACTGAAACTGTCATACACACCAGGATAGTGTTCCTCATTCTCCTTCATGTAGGTCCAGTCGACCCACCTCATGTCACACACTAACCGCAAACCCTGTGAATAGGTACAGATGAGATAGAGTGGATGAGCATCACAAAATACAGAGGTTTTTGCAAAAGAATGATTCAAAAACTTAGTTTTAGTTTTCCACAGAGAGCATTTCAGATCAACCGATTTGCAAACTCAGTGATACCGAAGCAGCTTTTGGAACCTAAACTAGTGAACTCGGTCAGACCGAGTCACAGTTCGGTGGCACCGAGACTGCTAGGGTTTCACAAAGTCCTGAACTCAGTCACACCGATTTGCAATTCTCGGTCAGACCGAGAATCACTTATGCAATGCCTTAGCCGAATCAGTGGAACCGAGTTCTACGACCCGGTGGGTCCGAGATGGTTTCGGCGGAAACCTAACCCTAAATTTTCAATTCATCTCTGATCTACAGAGTGTTTTGACTGGATAGAATAGTCTCAATCGTGGCAAGAATCATGATGAACACAATGTGCTAGTAATCGGACGAGGATAGCACTGTGATCAAGTCCATACCATAGCTTGGCGATGAACTCGCTACGGCGGCAATGCCGGGGGTGAATTCTGTTGACGGCGGCGGAGACCAGCGACTGGAGGCGGCTGACGAGGAGGAGGACGATCCGGAGACCCTGGAGGCAGAGCGAGCTATGCGCGGGCGAAGAGATTTGGAGTATATAGCCCGACCATGTCGGTGTGACAGAGTGGAACAACTCGGTGGCACCGAGATGCATAACTGTTGACAGTTATAGCAACTCGGTGTGACCGAAAAGTTCAAATCGGTTGCACCAAGATTGAAAACCTAGATCGACTTAGTGATCTCGGTATGACCAAAATGGAGGAATCGGTCAGACCAAAACGCGCAAAGAAGTTTTGGAAGTTTAAGTCTATGATGAATCGGGGACTCAAAAGTGCTACTCACACAGTGGTTGAATCGACTTGATCAAATTTTGTGTTGTAGCATGAATAGAGTTTGAGACGAGAAGAGCATAGATAGCTAGAGAAGGTTCTTAGGCATTCTTGTCCATCCACTTGGCAAAACAAAATGAAACCAATCAATCAAAAAAACAAGTGGATGTCCTCGAATGAGTAAAATATGCAACCAACATTCTCACACAATAAAATAGCAAATGAAATATGTGACAAAGCATGCACAAACAATTCTAGCATCTATCAAACAATTGGCGATGACTAGGTCATCTATATATGAGTATATTGACTTAGGAGTCAAATGAGAACATTTGATCATAGGTCATACTCATCGTTTAAGCTCAAGTGGGGTTACCACTTTTACAATAATGCATTGATGTGTTCACACCATTAGAGTTGCTTTGACTCAATTCTTAGAGTTAAGCTCCCCCTAGATGTGAGATCCCCCCTTAGAGGGATGAACTAACCTTGGGTTTTGTCGATGATGACTTCATGTAGGTGTTGAAGATGTGGATGCTCAATGTTGATGAAGATCATTTGGAGCAATCCTTTGGAGTGAGTTGCACTTTCAATACCTACACAGGTTAGTCCCACAAGGAACAAACAAGCATATCCATAGACATAGAGTGATGCACACACAAGATGATGTCTATGAAAGCATTAGTTTACCTTGTCCCTTTTCTTACCAACAAGAGGGTTTGTGACTCCTTGAACTAGCGCAAGATGTGGAAGTTGATTGCACTTGTTGTTGCCAAAATGATATGAGTGAAAGATGTTGGCGGAGTCACCCTCAAGAACTCTCTAGTTCTTTTTCTTCGGGATCCACATCATCCTGATGGATTCTTTGGAGTTGTAGTCGTACTTGATGAAGTAGAACTTGTCGTAGTCTTGGGAACCCACTTGACCAAGGCCTTAGGAGCTTCTTCAAATGCATCAATCTCCTCTTGAAGCTTGTCCTTTCCTTTTTGCTTGTGGTCTTCTGGTGGAAGATCATCTTGAGCTTGTGTCCCCTTGAAGGAAGTAGGATCATACTTCTCTTGTTGAGGAACAAACTTCGTCTTGGGATATTGATCTTCTTCCCACTCAACTCCATTGGCATTGAACTATCATTCAAAACCAACACCTTGGTTCTTCCGGTGCCTTCCTTGCTTGCGTACAATTTCCTCAAATTGTTTACTCTCGGTAAGGCTCTTGTAAACACCTTTCTCTATAATTCCCTTCAATAAGCTATTTTCTTGCTCAAGTGTAACTTAGCTAAGAGAATCATTAGAGGAATCAAGAGAACTACTAGAAGCAACAACATTTGATTTAGCATGATTATTGTTACTACTAGAGGAAGAATCCTTCTTGTTTTTGTTAATGGACTTGACTTGAGGCATGTTAGTAGATAAGAGTAAATGCTTGGCAATGTAAGAAGCACTTTTCTTACGAAGATCATCATTGATTGCCTTTAAGAACTCATGCTCTTGCTAAATATTGAGCTTTTCAAAGCGTAACTGCTCATGAGTCCTTAAAATTTCTCGACGATCTTCTAAGATAGTTTCATGAGCTAGCATAAGAGTGTTTAGTTCTTTAGTTGGAAGCTCAATCTTCTCCTTATCATTGTTATTTGTTTTATCTTGATTAGCATGATTAATCAACGTTTCATCATAGTATTCATCACTAGAGTTGTCAACAAGTAAATCATCATCACCTAGCAAGTCATCTTCATCACTATTGAAATCAACATACTGGGTGTGTTACCTTTGGGCTTTTAGCCATGAAGCATCTTCAATTAGTCATTAGGTGAATCAAATATGGCATAGGAGTTGGTTCACACAAGTGCTAGACCGGGCAACACCTTCATCTTGAGTATATTCGGAGTCGGAGGGATAGCTTCTCTCGGAGTGATTGCCGGAGTCGGAGCCGGACACGCATTCACCAACATGAGCGTGATATCTTTGTTTTGTGTAGCTCCTTGATGACTTGTCCCTCCTTTCTGAATCCTTGCTCCTCCGGGATGTTCTTCGTTCATAACGATCATCTCTACTCCTCCTCTCTCTTGGTGGTGATTCCTCTCTTCTACTTCTCCTCTTGGGAGATTCTTCTCTTCTTTTGTGTGGTGCCGTACACCCATTGGAATAGTGTCCGGGTCTCCCACAATTGTAGCAATTGCGCTCTCGACTGGGAGATCTTTTGTCATTGTAGGACCTTGACTTGGAGCTTCTCTCTTTGTTTCTACTCTTGTAGAATTTGTTGAAGTTCTTCACCATTAAGCTCAGTTCTTCATTGAAGGTTTTTTCTCACTTGATGATGTGGGGGCTTCACATGAGGCTTTGTAAGCACCACTTGACTTGTTGTGAAGTTCCTCCTTATCCTTGAGCGACATCTCATGAGCAACAATTCTTCCAATGACTTCCGTTGGCTTGAGATCTTTGTAATTGGGCATCATTTGGATCAATGTGCACACGGTATCATATTTTCCATCCAAAGCTCTTAGGATCTTCTTGATGATGAATTTGTCGATCATCTCTTCACTTCCTAAGCCCGCAATCTCATTTGTGATAAGAGCAAGCCTAGTGTACATCTCAGCGACACCTTCACCATCCTTCATTTTGAACTTGTCAAGTTGACTTTGGAGCACATCCAACTTGTATTCCTTGACGGAGTCAGTACCTTCATGCATATCAATCAAAGTGTCCCAAATTTCCTTTGCATTCTCAAGACGGCTGATTTTGTTGAATTCTTCGGGGCACAATCCGTTGAAGAGGATATCACAAGCTTGAGCGTTGTATTGCAGCATCTTCAACTCTTCTGCACTAGCTTCACGGTTCGGTTCTCTCCCATCAAAGAATTCACCTTGCAAGCCAATACACACAATAGCCCAAACGGCGGGGTTATGTCCAAGAATATGCATTTTCATCTTATGCTTGAACTAGCAAAATTAGTACCATCAAAGTAAGGACCTCTACGGTGATAGTTTCCCTCGCTAGACGCCATACACTCCTAGGTTGTGAAACCAAGGCTATGACTACCAAAAGCTATGGAAATCAAAGCAAATGGAGACCAAAGCTCTGATACCACTTGTAGGATCGAAAGTATGTCTAGAGGGGGTGATTAGACTACTTGACCAAATAAAAACTTGTCCTTTTCCCAATTTTAGTCTTTGGCAGATTATCTTAGCACAAGTCAAGCAATCTTAGCACAATTCAAGAAAGCATGCAAAGAGTATATGAGCAGCGGAAAGTAAAGCATGCAACTTGCAAGAAATGTGAAGGAAGGGTTTGGAGAATTCAAACGCAATTGGAACACAGATGTTTTTGTCATGGTTCCGATAGGTGGTTGAGGGAGTCCCGGATTAGGGGGTGTCCGGATAGCCGAACTCTTACCGTTGGCCGGACTCCAAGACTATGAAGATACAAGATTGAAGACTTCGTCCCATGTCCGGATGGGACTTTCCTTGGCGTGGAAGGCAACCTTGGCGATACGGATATGTAGATCTCCTACCATTGTAATCGACTCGGTGTAACCCTAACCTATCCGGTGTCTATATAAACCGGAGGGTTTTAGTCCGTAGGACGAACAACAATCATACCATAGGCTAGCTTCTAGGGTTTAGCCTCCTTGATCTCGTGGTAGATCTACTCTTGTACTACCCATATCATCAATATTAATCAAGCAGGAGTAGGGTATTACCTCCATCGAGAGGGCCCGAACCTGGGTAAAAACATCGTGTCCCCTGTCTCATGTTACCGTCCACCTAGACGCATAGTTCGGGACCCCCTACCCGAGATCCACCAGTTTTGACACCGACAACTACCCATATGCCCATGAGACAAATGCAAACAATATCACTACAATCAATTCAAACAAGGGCATACAATGGTCTATCTATCGTTACAAAAGTGCTTGGACTATGCTATATACAATGGGGAAATTCTACTACTGTTATGGTGGTCAACTAGAAAAACTGCTCCGATGAAGACTCCATGATATCCGCTCCAGCTTTATCAACATAGTCATCATCGCTGTCGTTGGGATCCGAGTCGGTGTCGTCAATGATGATATAGTTATCCGGGCAAGTGGAATCGTCGTCATCTCTTCCTGGTGCGGGGTCTCTCCCATGAAAACTCCGAGCTTCCTGGTTAAATGTCATTCTTCTCCACTAGCACTTCAATTTCTTCCATGTAATCTTCACGTGTAGCCTTGAGTACTTCATGGCCATACCTCCTGCTGAAACGTGTGCAGTACGGAAAGCTTGCTGAAAGTGATCACATGTGACAGTGTCAATAGAGTGTGTGGCTGCGTAATTCTCCCACCATGATACTGCGGGTCCATCAAGCTGATGTGCGGCAAAACGCACTCTCTTCGCATCTGTGCATCCTGCAGTGGTCAGCTCCTTCCAACCTTGCGGAGCCAATCATCTGCAACAATCGGCTCGGTGCTATTGGAAAACACCGGCGGATTTAGCCTCAAGAAACGAGTCAAATGGTCAACAGGTGGTGGTGGCGGTGGGTTGTTGTTGTTGTTGTTGTTGTTGTTCTTGCCTTGGTTTTGTACCAGTGTTTGAATCAAGGCATTCTGCTGCTATATCAATTGAGTGATCTCCGATGGGAAAACAAATCCGGTGTCGCGTCTTGGAGGCATCTGAGGGTGTTAGAGAAGATGAGAAATAGAATAGAATGAGGTCTAGTGAGAAAACACTACTGAGGGAGTCCCGGACTAGGGGGTGTCCGGATAGCCGGACTATCGTCACGGCCGGACTCCAAGACTATGAAGATACAAGATTGAAGACTTCGTCCCGTGTCCGGATGGGACTTTCCTTGGCGTGGAAGGCAAGCTTGGCGATACGGATATGTAGATCTCCTACCATTGTAACCGACTCTGTGTAACCCTAACCTATCCGGTGTCTATATAAACCGGAGGGTTTTAGTCCATAGGACGAACAACAATCATACCATAGGCTAGCTTCTAGGGTTTAGCCTCCTTGATCTCGTGGTAGATCTACTCTTGTACTACCCATATCATCAATATTAATCAAGCAGGAGTAGGGTATTACCTCCATCGAGAGGGACCGAACCTGGGAAAAAACATCGTGTCCCTTGTCTCCTGTTACCATCCGCCTAAACGCACAGTTCGGGACCCCTACCGAGATCCGCGGTTTGACACCAACATTGGTGCTTTCATTGAGAGTTCCTCTATGTAAATGCGCCATCGGTAGGATGCCTCATCTCGTCTTTAAAGATGATACCATCGCCAAAGAAGCCTTGGACACTGGTCGACTCTTGGCTAGGCGGTTTCTCATGACCGCTAGTTCGCCGCTGCTACCGATTTATGACCTCTCGAGTCATCGAAACCAATCTCCATGTTAGTTGGAACTTGCCCAACAGTTAGATCCGATCGAGCTCTCCTCCGTAAATGGCGCTTGGATCGCGCCATACGCCACAGGAGTCGCCACAGATTACGACGGATCGGGCCTACAACCGATCCGAGAGAGATCAACTCTCCCAGGCTACCCATCATGTTGCTGTGATAGAAGAGCAATGCGCGACTCTTCTCCTATCTTAAGGACTAGCTACGTCCGGATTCGGATCCTCCATGCGGATTCCTGCGGAGACGGATGTCGATCAAGCCCGAACTTAAAGTCGGGCAGCGGGTCGGACTCATTGGATAGCACTCAAAATCCAAACTTCCGAGTTGAAAACTTCCGGCCCTTGAGTCCTAAATTGGGCGGGGTTCGGATTTAGTGCCACCCCCACCCAAACATTAGCGAACTCCCTCGAATTCGGCAAGAGCCCACCAAAGCAGTACATCATTCTTGGGCGATTCCTCCGGTTATGAACAGGATAAAGGACTGCCGAGAGGAGGGCGCAATACCAATCTTCTGCAATAATTGCACGGACAAGGAATCCTAAACGCCATAAGTCGTCATGCGAAATTACACGCTTTGCTGACTTGGTGACCATCATACAAAAATCTTGTCGATGGAGGCGCTGGAAAACCGAAAGTAAATTTTGGGATAATCCGGCCCCGAATACATCCCTAGTCCGGAACAAAAGGGTGCATCATTATCAAGCACCTTGGTTGTAACACCCCGGAAGTAACTTTCCATATTTGTAACTCCAACTCTTGCCATTTTCGGCATTGTGATATGATATTCCCTCCGTGGTTGGGTTTTTCTTCTTTTTGCATTTTGTCCATGTCATGCATTTTATATTATGTCATCATGTGCATCGCATTTGCATACGTGTTCGTCTCATGATTCCGAGCATTTTTCCGTTGTCCGTTTTGCAATCCGCACTCCTATCTCCCCGGCGGTCCTTTTACGTTTTTCCGTGTGCGGGTATTAAACCTTCTCGAAATGGACCGAGGTTTGTCTAGTGGCCTTGATATACCACCCGTAGACCACCGGTCAAGTTTGGTCATTTGGAGCTCGTTTGGTACCCCAGCAGTTAACGCACTCTCAAAGGCCTCTTTTAAGTTGCAGCCCAACACCCTCCAAAACAGCCCAATAACCCATCTAAGTCACTTCCATGCTCTCCGTCGTTCGATCACGATCGTGTGGTAAAAACTACACCTCATTTGGACTCTCCTAGCTCCCTCTATGCCTATTTAAGCAAACCCCCTCCAAATCGGATCATTCCCCGAAACCCTAGCTTTTCCCTCCGCCGCCCGACACGTCCGGCGAGGCAGACGCGTCCGCCGTCGCCGCCCGGCCAATCGCGGGCGCCACGCCGCCACCCGGCGCCCCGCCGCCCGCCCTCCCGCCCGGCCATGAGGCCCAGGCGAGGCCCATGCGAGCAGCGCCGCCTCCCGGCCAGCGCCGCCGCCCCCCTGCCGGCCGCGCGCCGCCTCCCGCCGCCCGCCTCCCACGGCGCCGCCTCACCGCCGCCCGCCGGTGGTCGCCTGGCCCACGGCCGCCCGCCGCGCCGCCCTCGCGCGGCCTTCCTCCTCGCCCGGCCTCCCTCGCTGGCCGGCCGCCCGCGCCGGCAGCGGCCCGGCCCCGGCGAGCTCCTTCCTCCCAGCGAGCTCGCGAGCAGCCAGCGCCGTCGCCGCCCGATCCGATCCGGCCTCGGGCCACGTGCACGTTGACTTCTCCCCTCCTAATTTTCTCTAAGTTATTTTGCGTCCAATGTTTTGTTGCTTTTTCAACGTGCTGTAACTTTGTCATCGTAGCTCCATTTTGCGCGTATAATATGTCAAAATGTTCGTCTCGAAGAGTAGATCATTTCATTCCATTGCATCATTTTCATTTGAGCTCATCTTGATGCCCGAAATGCTGTTCGAAGAGTGCTATGTGATGTCAGTTTCTGTTTCGTAATAGAACTTGCACTTTTGTTATTTTTGCCATGATTAATGTGTGCACCCTATGTATTTGAGTCCTACATGTGTTTTGAAATATGCCATGCCATATTTCCAGGGGTGTATGCCATGTATTTTTGTGATCGATGTGGTGACTAGCACAAGCATGCAAAGTAGGTGTCCAGATGTTGCTGGTTTCAGCCCTGTTTTAGCTGATTTTGATGCCATGTTAACTTGATGATACCAAGAGATCTATGCATATTTTGAGATACTTCAGTAAGGGTGTTTTGTAAAACATGTCTTGCTCTATCCATCCATGCCTTTGTTTTCAATTATGGAGTGCCATAGCTTGAGTCAATCGAGCTCTACTTTTGCTATCAAATGATTCCTGGCAGATTGTTTACATGTTATTCAATTTTGCCAAGCTTGTTGTGGTTGATCCATGTATGCTATGTTATTGTTCTTGTCATGTATGTCTTCTATGTCATGTCTTCTTGATGTATGTATGCTTAGTTTTTCATATAAGGCTCTGTAGTGAGTGCATTGAGCTTGTAAACATGCCTACTTGTTATCAGTTTTTGACATGCCATGTTGCTGAATCTGTTAACGAAACTTTCAATATTGATATGGGTGTTACTATATTTTCTAATCCTTTTTGGCTTATGGTCAATAAGGGACTTTTGATCTAGGCTTTGAGTAGATTCATTCCATGCCATGTTTTGCTATTTTAAGTTCCTGTAGCATGTAGTTTTGTTGCTCTGAACATTGCAACCTGATGCTGTTTTTGCCATGTCCAGCCTGATATTTTGTGCACTTTTGCCATGCTTGTTTGAACTTGTTATGATGTGAACTAGCCGTAGCTCAGTGCTCATCTTTTGTCGAGCATCTTGTGTAGATCACTGCCATGCACTTTGTTGATACATTTGGGTGCAGTAGCTTAATTAATTGTTGCTTGCTAAGTGGCATCATGCTGTTAATGGCAGATTTGTGCCATTCTTGTTTTGCTTGTCATTTCCAAACCGTGCATCCGATTCGGTGATCTTTATATCGATTTCAACGAAATCATCTCATCTTTCAGTGGCATACTTGGTTTGCCAAGTTGATGCCTGGTTCATCATTTACCTTCGGGCGCACATATCGCATTGCATATCGCATCCGCATATCATGTCATGTTTTGCATCATGTTGATTGTGCATTGCACCGTGATTTATTGTGGTTCCTTTGTTTGTGTTGTTTCTTTGGGTAGAGCCGGAGGCGAGTGCGTGAGCGAGGAACCTGTTGAGAATGCTTACGAGGATCAAGCTTTCGACAACTCGGAGAACATTGCAGGCAAGATGACCATACCCTCGAAATCACTTCTATCTTTGCTATGCTAGTTGCTCGCTCTTTTGCTATGCCTATGCTGCGATGCCTACCACTTGCTATATCATGCCACCCATATTGCCATGTCAGCCTCTAACCATCCTTTCCTAGCAAACCGTTGATTGGCTATGTTACCGCTTTGCTCAGCCCTCTTATAGCGTTGCTAGATGCGGGTGAAGCTGAAGTTTGTTCCTTGTTGGAACATGGAGATTTTTGTTCCTTATTGGAACATGGTTACTTGTTGGGGATATCACAATATATACATCTGCTATATTTTTAATACATCTATATATTTGGTAAAGGGTGGAAGGCTCGGCCTTATGCAGTGTTTTGTTCCACTTGCCACCTAGTTTCCGTCATACGGTGTTATGTTCCTTGATTTAGCGTTCCTTACGGTTGGGTGATTTATGGGACCCCCTTGACAGTTCGCTTTGAATAAGACTCGTCCGCAAGGCCCAACATTGGTTTTACCATTTGCCACCTAAGCCTTTTCCCGGGTTTTCGCGAGCCGAGGGTCATCTTTATTTAACCCCGGACCAGTGCTCCTTGAGTGCTGGCCCAAACGAGTAGATCAGGGGCCACCACGGGAAACTCGAGGCTTGGTTTTACTCGTGGATGTCTCATCCGGATGTGCCCCGAGCGAGATATGTGCAGCTCCTATCGGGATTTGTCGGCTGTCGGGCGGCTTTGCTGGTCTTGTTTTATTCTTTGTCGAAATGTCTTGTAGTCCGGGATTCGAGATTGATCGGGTCCTCGGTAGAAGGAATATCCTTCGTTGACCGTGAGAGCTTATAATGGGCTAAGTTGGGACATCCTGCGGGTAATAATCTTTGAAAGCCGTGCCAGCGGTTATGAGGCAGATGGGAATTTGTTAATGTCGGTTGTAGATAACCCGAAGTTGACCTCAAATAAAATACACATCAACGGCGTGTGTAACCGTGATGGTCTCTTCTCGGGAGTCCGGAAGTGAACACGTGTTGGAGTTATGTCGGCGTAAGTAGTTCAGGATCACTTCTTGATCGCTATTAGTTTCACGACCGTGCTTTGCTCCTCTTCTCGCTCTCTTTTGCGATGTAGCCACCATATATGCTAGTCGCTTGCTGCAGCTCCACTTTACTACTCTGTCCTTCCTATTAGCTTAAATAGTCTTGATCTCGCGGGTTTGAGATTGCTGAGTCCCGTGACTCACAGATACTTCAAACACAGTTGCAGGTTCCGATGAGGCGGTCAGGTGATTCAACCGAGCTCAAGTGGGAGTTCGACGAGGAACGTGGTCGTTACTATGTGTCTTTTCTCGATGATCGGTAGTGGTGCCCAGTTGGGACGATTCGGGATCTGTGTAGCATTTGGGGTATCTTCTTTTATTTTGGTTCCGTAGTCGGACCTTGAGTGTACTCTACGAATGATGGATGTTTATTTATGTCTTGTGTGAAGTGGCATTGTAAGCCAACTATGTATCTCTTTCCTTATTTATTACATGGGTTGTGTGAAAATTACCTCACTTGCGACATTGCTTTCAATGCGGTTATGCCTCTAAGTCGTGCCTCGACACGTGGGAGATATAGCCGCATCGGGCGCTACAAGTTGGTAATCGAGCCTTCCCGACTTAGGAGCCCCCTACTTGTTTGTCTCTTGGCGTTGTTGAGTCTAGAATGGAAAATGTTTTGAGTCTTAGGATTATATATATCGGAGAGTAGGATTCTTTTTACTCCCAGTCCCTTAAATCGCTCTGTGAGGTCTCCCGACGTAGAGTTTTGACTCTTCTCTCCTCAAATTTCACTAAATTTTTTTAGGATCACGTGGGTATCTTGGAATCGTTCGATGGTTTTGTGGCGAGAACATTGTTCTTGGTGCCTCGACATTTAGGGGTTGTGGCGGTGTCCGGGGAGTTGAGCTCCGAGGTGTTGTCGTCACAATTTTATCGTTGCGATTCTGGAATACCCGAGTTTTACCGACATCGAAATCTCTTTTGTGCGATTGTTGGTGAGATAACCCCGATAGCCCGATCTTGGCGAGTCTTGGGAGTATTGCCATGACTTGTATAATGGATGTTTTTGAAGGTCGAGGTACCACGATTTCGAGGATTTCTTGGTTATGTGTTGACGGATGGATCAATTGGATCTAGGTATTGTTAGTTTGGGTGATATATTTTGTGTCCCTGTATCCCCAACACTAGATTGCATAACCGAAAGTTTGGGAGTTTATAGGTGGGAATTCTAGTAGCTTACGGGATATTCTTTCCGACGGATGTATGATTTGAGATTGGGGTTCAACGTCTAGTGGTCCGCCCATTCACGGTCGATTCTGATGGTCGCAAGGCGTCTTAAAGAATCCTTGGCTATGCTGATTCGGGGCGTCTTGTTTGTCATTCGTGGCGTCCGCTATCGTCATGTCGTGTGGGCCCCACCACGAACACTTTGGGCGAAATCTCTATCATGTGTTTGTTCCGCTCATTCTAGAAGTCAATCTTTTGTTTTCGTTGTGATATTGAATTGTTTCTAAGACAGATGTTGTTTCCATATCTTTATCTAAGTGGCTTCTCACCTTAATGGGCGTGTGATGATTAACTTTGGAATTCATTCGTTCATTCTTGTTGAATGTTTATTGTGAAGACTATATGTTGCAATTTCTATCCGTTGATTCTACTTATCTTTTTGTCTATCAAGGACTAACGGATGTCACCCTCTTGAGATGGCTCCGCCAGCGCGTCTCGAATCCGGATCGCAATGATGGGGATCGATCAACCTCCACCTCCACCTCCGCCTCCGAGGCACGGCAAGCTATCATGGCAGCCACCAATGCCAATGCTCGAGATGATTTTGCAGCTCTTGCAAGAACGTACTCGAGGCAAGGCAATCAAGGAAATCAAGGTCAAGGCAACAATCAGCCGCATTTTGCTACTCTCGGTCGGTTCCTCGCTAATCAGCGAAGTCTTTCGGTTTACGTGCCGAGGCCACGAGGCGACGATTGGTTAGTGGACATCTGCAAGCACTTTGATTGTAGCAATGTCGGACACGAGGACTTTGTCAAGTTTGCATCGTTTCAACTCAAGGATCAAGCTGCTGAGTGGTACCGACAATACAAAGATTCGAGAGGAGGTCGTGTCATTACAGGATGAGTTCGCCGTGATTTGAGCTCATCACATTCGAAAAGTGTTGTTGAGAGCAAGCGTGAGGAGTTCCGCAATCTCAAGCAAGGCAACATGTCGTCTATCAATACAATATCCAGTTCGAGCTCGCTCGTTTTGCTAAGCAAGGCGTGCACGATGAAAAGAGTATGATCTATCAATTGGAGGTGGTGCGAGAGAAGATCTGCAATTAGCTCTTGTGCTTTTTGAGCGAGATAAGTATGATGATTTCTACAACATGGCTCTGAAGCAAGAAGCGGCCCAGCTCAAATGTGAGGCTTCTAAGAAGAGAATCAGGGATGCAGTTCAGTCCTCTTCGTCCTCTCAAGTGGCAGCTAAGCAGCAGAAGTTTTACCTTCCTCCTCCTCCGTTCCGTCGGCCTTATCGTGAGAAAGAACTCGGTGGCGTGGATCTTCCCACCCACCCAACCCAAGCTATCGAACAAGTCTAATTCTCAAGCTCCAAGGTCAAGTGCTCCTTACCACCGTCCGCTGTCTGCAAGTGACTTGCAACAAATGTCGGCGAAAGGTCACTATGCGAACAAGTGCTTCAACGGAGGCGCCTTCCGCCTCCTCCTCTGTGAAATCTTCCAGCAATGCGTTGGTCAAGCATAATCCCAAGTTTGCAAAGGTCAATATGATGAATGCAGCTCAAGCAGAGGAATCTAATGATGTGATCATGGGTAATCTCTCAGTTAATGATATTCTGCAAAAGTCTTATTTGATCTTTGGTGCATCGCATTCTTTCATGTCATATCCTTTTGCATCGAGGCACAATGTTGACACAGAGATTCTCTCAAAGTTATGCAAGTTGTTTCTCCGGGAAGGCTTATGAATTCTAGTTTGGTTGCTCCTAATGTCTCTATCAAGATGGGCGATTATAGATTTCTTTCTAAACCAATTGTTCTTTGTGACTCGGATATTGATCTTATTCTCGGAATGGATGGCTTTCTCGGCACAAAGCTCGACTTGATTGTGCTGCGGGAAATTCAATTGACTCACTCTTCTAATGATGTGATCATCTATGCGCTTCGTGATGAAACCATTGGTTGTTTTCTCTCAATGAGAAGGGCGAACTGAATGCCATCTCTCGATTCGATCGTTTGTGAGTACCAAGATGTCTTTCGGAAGAGCTTCGGGTATGCCTCCTCATCGGCGATTGAGTTCGTTATCGATCTTGAGCACGCCTTCGAACCCGTTTACAAGCGTCCATACAAGCTTGGACCTGATGAGCTGAAGGAATTGAAGAAGCAGCTCGATGAACAAGAGCGTCTGGTTTGATCGGACGAGTTCATCTCCTTGGGGTTGTGGTGTTCTTTTGTCGGAAGAAGGATGGCGCGGACCGACTTTCGTCGATTACCGTCCATTGAATAAGAAGACAATCAAGAACAAGTATCCACTTCCCAACATCAATGAGCTTTTCGAGCAACTCAAAGGTGCTACAGTGTTCTCCAAGCTTGATCTTCGTATGGGGTATCATCAGATTCGCATTCGTGAACAAGATATTCCCAAGACAGCATTTAGAACAAGCTTTGGTTCTTATGAATATACTGTCATGTCTTTCGGCCTCATCAATGCTCCTCCAACATTCTCTCGGATGATGAACTTCATTTTTAACCCCTACACCAATGAATTCGTCTTGGTCTATCTTGATGATATTTTGGTCTTCTCCAAGAATAAGAAGGATCATGCCAAACATTTGCGATTGGTGCTAGACAAGCTCGAGAGTATCAATTCTATGCTAAGTTCTCCAAATGTGAATTTTGGCTTGATGAAGTGCTTTATCTTGGTCATATCATCTCCGCCAAGGGCATCGTTGTTGATCGAGAAGGTGTCCGCAATTGTGAATTGGGAACCTCCTCGAATGTCAAGCAGCTCCATGATTTTCTTGGTCTTGCAAGCTATTGCGAAGATTCGTTGAGAACTTCTCCAAGATTGCAAAGCCTCTTTCCAACCTTCTCCGAAGCATGTGAAGTATGTCGGTCTCCCGAGTGTGATGTTGCTTTCAATACTCTCAAAGAGAAACTCGTCACAGCTCTGTCTTGACTCCTCTGATGAATCCAAGCCATTTGAAGTTTTCTGTGATGCTTCTCTTCAAGGTCTCGGTGCTGTGTTAATGCAAGAGAAAGAGTTGTGGCTTATACCTCTACTTGATTGAAGCCCAGCGAGAAGAACTACCCCACTCACGATCTTGAGTTGGCGGCAGTTGTCCATGCATTGATTACATGGAGACATCTCTTGTTGGGAAGGAAAGTGGACATTTTCACCGATCACAAGAGTCTCAAGTACATCTTCACCCAGCCCAACCTCAACCTCGAGGCGGACTCGATGGGTGAAATGATTCAAGAGTACAACCCAAGTATTGAATATACTCCGGCAAAGCCAATGTCATTGCAGATGCTTTGAGCAGGGAAAGCTTCTTTGCATGATCTAATCCTCAAGCCCTTTCACCGGATCTCTGTGAAGCTTTCCATAAGCTGAATCTTCAAGTTGTTCCTCAAGGCTTTCTTGCCAACCTCATAGTCTCTCCTACTTTGGAAGATCAGATTCGTGAGGCTCAACTTCTAGATGCCATGGTGAAAAAGGTGAAGCGTGGTATCGACAAGGGCATTTCAAGTACAAGTGCTTCCACATTGATGACAAAGACACTCTTTTCTTGAGGACGGATTGTGGTTCCTAAGGGTGATCTGAGAAAAGTCATTATGAGCAGGCTCACAATTCGCTTCTATCCATTCATCACGGAAATACGAAGATGTACCATGACCTCAAGCAGTCATATTGGTGGACTCGAATGAAGCGAAAATTGCTCAATTCGTGAATGAGTGTGATGTCTGCGGAAGAGTGAAAGCGAACACCAAAGACCAGCTGGTCTCCTCCAACCTCTTGCTATTCGAATGGAAGTTTGATCATATTGAAATGGACTTCGTGGTTGGCTTTCCAAAGTCCAAGCGTGGAAATGATGCTATCTTCGTTGTCATTGACAAGCTTACTAAAGTGTCTCATTTTCTTCTATCAAAGAATCCATCACAGCAGCTCGGTTGGCGAGCTATACACCTCGAGATTGTCTCCTTGCGGCATTCCACAAGTGATCTCTTGAGACCGTGGCAGCATCTTTACCTCCAAGTTTTGGGAGTCTTTTGAGAAGGCCATAGGCACCAACATTCGTTTCAGCACAGCTTTCCATCCTCAAACAAGTGGCCAAGTTGAGCGAGTTAATCAAATTCTTGAAGATATGCTCGGGGCTTGTGTCATTTCTTTCGGTATGAAGTGGGAAGATTGTCTTCCATATGCGAGTTCTCTTACAACAACAGCTTCCAGCGAGTTGGGCAAGGCCCCATTCGAAATTCTCTATGGCGAAAGTGCGTACTCCTCTCAATTGGTGGGAGACAGTGAGCGCCAACTTCTTGGCAATGACTTGATCACGAAGCGGAAGAAATGTGCCAAGTCATTCGTGAGAATCTCAAAGCAGCGCAATTGCGCGAAAGAGCTATTATGATGATAAGCACCGTGATGTGGCTTTTGAAATCGGAGACCATGTCTACCTCGCGTCTCTCAATGAAAGGCACTCGTCGCCCCGGTATCAAAGGAAGCTTGCACCTAGATCGTGGGTCCTTTCAAGATAATTGGCAAAAGAGGCGATCTAGCCTATCAACGAGCTTCCATCCAACTTTGCAAGCGTGCGATGTGTTTCACGTGTCACAGCTTATAAGTGCTTCAAGACTCTGAGCGCACTATCAACCCGAAGAGATTGACCTTCAAGAAGATCTCTCTTATCATGAGCACCCGTTGCTATTCTTGATGAAACCGGCGTAAGACTGCAACAAGTCAATCAAATTCCTGAAAGTGAAGTGGTCACACCATTTCGACCGAGAAGCTAATTGGGGCGAGGATCACCTCCGTTCTGAGTATCAGGAGTTCTTTCAGGTCCTAGATCTCGGGGCGAGATCCTCTTGTAGTGGTGGAGTGTTGTAACACCCGGAGTAACTTTCCATATTTGTAACTCCAACTCTTGCCATTTTCGGCATTGTGATATGATATTCCCTCCGTGGTTGGGTTTTCTTCTTTTGCATTTTGTCCATGTCATGCATTTTATATTATGTCATCATGTGCATCGCATTTGCATACGTGTTAGTCTCATGATTCGAGCATTTTTCCGTTGTCCGTTTTGCAATCCGGCACTCCTATCTCCCCGGCGGTCCTTTTACGTTTTTCCGTGTGCGGGTATTAAACCTTCTCGAAATGGACCGAGGTTTGTCTAGTGGCCTTGATATACCACCGTAGACCACCGGTCAAGTTTGGTCATTTGGAGCTCGTTTGGTACCCCAGCGGTTAACCGCACTCTCGCAAAGGCCTCTTTTAAGTTGCAGCCCAACACCCTCCAAAACAGCCCAATAACCCATCTAAGTCACTTCCATGCTCTCCGTCGTTCGATCACGATCGTGTGGTAAAACTACACCTCATTTGGACTCTCCTAGCTCCCTCTATGCCTATTTAAGCAAACCCCCTCCAAATCCGGATCATTCCCCGAAACCCTAGCTTTTCCCTCGCGCCGCGGACACGTCCGGCGAGCAGACGCGTCCGCCCGTCGCCGCCCGGCCAATCGCGGGCGCCACGTCGCCACCAGGCGCCCCGCCGCCGCCCTCCCGTCGGCCAGCCGGGGCAGGCGAGCCCTTGCGAGCCAGCGCCTTGCGCCGCCAGGCTCCGCCTCCGGCCAGCGCGCGCCGCCCGCCCGCCGCGCGCCGCCTCCGCCGCCCGGCCGCGCGCCGCCTCCTCGCCGCCCCCCGCGGTGGTCGCCGCCCCTCCGGCCACGCGCCCGCGGCGCCGCCCTCGCGCCTGCCTTCCTCGCCGCCCGGCCTCCCTCGCCCGGCCGCCGCCCGCGCGCCCGCGGCCCGGCCCGGCGAGCTCCTTCCTCCCCGGCGAGCTCGCGAGCAGCCCGGCGCCCGTCGCCGCCCGATCCGATCCGGCCTCGGGCCACGTGCACGCGTTGACTTCTCCCCCTCCTAATTTTCTCTAAGTTATTTTGCGTCCAATGTTTTTGTTGCTTTTTCAACGTGCTGTAACTTTGTCATCGTAGCTCCATTTTGCGCGTATAATATGTCAAAATGTTCGTCTCGAAGAGTAGATCATTTCATTACATTGCATCATTTTCATTTGAGCTCATCTTGATGCCCGAAATGCTGTTGGAAGAGTGCTATGTGATCTTAGTTTCTGTTTCGTAACAGAACTTGCACTTTTGTTATTTTTGCCATGATTAATGTGTGCACCCTATGTATTTGAGTTCTACATGTGTTTCGAAATATGCCATGCCATATTTCCAGGGGTGTATGCCATGTATTTTTGTGATCTATGTGGTGACTAGCACAAGCATACAAAGTAGGTGTCCTGATGTTGCTGGTTTCAGCCCTGTTTTAGCTGATTTTGATGCCATGTTAACTTGATGATACCAAGAGATCTATGCATATTTTGGGATACTTCAGTAAGGGTGTTTTGTAAAACATGTCTTGATCTATCCATCCATGCCTTTGTTTGCAATTATGGAGTGCCATAGCTTGAGTCAATCGAGCTCTACATTTGCTATCAAATGATTCCTGGCAGATTGTTTACATGTTATTCAATTTTGCCAAGCTTGTTGTGGTTGATCCATGTATGCTATGTTATTGTTCTTGCCATGTATGTCTTCTATGTCATGTCTTCTTGATGTATGTATGCTTAGTTTTTCATATAAGGCTCTGTAGTGAGTGCATTGAGCTTGTAAACATGCCTACTTGTTATCAGTTTTTGACATGCCATGTTGTTGAATCTGTTAACGAAACTTTCAATATTGATATGGGTGTTACTATATTTTCTAATCCTTTTTGGCTTATGGTCAGTAAGGGACTTTTGATCTAGGCTTTGAGTAGATTCATGCCATGCCATGTTTTGCTATTTTAACTTCCTGTAGCATGTAGTTTTGTTGCTCTGAACATTGCAAACTGATGCTGTTTTTCCCATGTCCAGCCTGATATTTTGTGCACTTTTGCCATGCTTGTTTGAACTTGTTATGATGTGAACTAGCCGTAGCTCAGTGCTTATCTTTTGTCGAGCATCTTGTGTAGATCACTGCCATGCACTTTGTTGATACATTTGGGTGCAGTAGCTTAATTAATTGTTGCTTGCTAAGTGGCATCATGCTGTTAATGACAGATTTGTGCCATTCTTGTTTTGCTTGTCATTTCCAAACCGTGCATCCGATTCGGTGATCTTTATATCGATTTCAACGAAATCATCTCATCTTTCAGTGGCATACTTGGTTTGCCAAGTTGATGCCTGGTTCATCATTTACCTTCGGCGCTTTGTCGCATTGCATATCGCATCCGCATATCATGTCATGTTTTGCATCATGTTGATTGTGCATTGCACCGTGATTTATTGTGGTTCCTTTGTTTGTGTTGTTGCTTTGGGTAGAGCCGGAGATGAGTGCGTGAGCGAGGAACCTGTTGAGAAGCGCTTACGAGGATCAAGCTTTCGACAACTCGGAGAACATTGCGAGCAAGATGACCATACCCTCGAAATCACTTCTATCTTTGCTATGCTAGTTGCTCGCTCTTTTGCTATGCCTATGCTGCGATGCCTACCACTTGCTATATCATGCCACCCATATTGCCATGTCAGCCTCTAACCATCCTTTCCTAGCAAACCGTTGATTGGCTATGTTACCGCTTTGCTCAGCCCTCTTATAAGCGTTGCTAGATGCGGGTGAAGCTGAAGTTTGTTCCTTGTTGGAACATGGAGATTTTTGTTCCTTATTGGAACATGTTTACTTATTGGGGATATCACAATATATACATCTGCTATATTTTTAATACATCTATATATTTGGTAAAGGGTGGAAGGCTCGGCCTTATGCACTGTGTTTTGTTCCTCTTGCCACCTAGTTTCCGTCATACGGTGTTATGTTCCTTGATTTAGCGTTCCTTACGGTTGGGTGATTTATGGGACCCCTTGACAGTTCGCTTTGAATAAGACTCGTCCGGCAAGGCCCAACATTGGTTTTACCATTTGCCACCTAAGCCTTTTCCCGGGTTTTGCGAGCCGAGGTCATCTTTATTTTAACCCCGGACGGTGCTCCTTGAGTCTGGCCCAAACTGAGTGAACTCTTGGGGCCTGCAGAAACTTCGAGGCTTGGTTTTACTCGTGGGATGTCTCATCCGGATGTGCCACGAGCGAGATATGTGCAGCTCCTATCGGGATTTGTCGGCTGTCGGGCGGCTTTGCTGGTCTTGTTTTATTCTGTCGAAATGTCTTGTAGTCCGGATTCGAGATTGATCGGGTCTTCCGGTAGAAGGAATATCCTTCGTTGACCGTGAGAGCTTATAATGGGCTAAGTTGGGACATCCTGCGGGGTAATAATCTTTGAAAGCCGTGCCCGCGGTTATGAGGCAGATGGGAATTTGTTAATGTCGGTTGTAGATAACCCGAAGTTGACCTCAAATAAAATACACATCAACGCGTGTGTAACCGTGATGGTCTCTTCTCGTGGAGTCCGGAAGTGAACACGATGTTGGAGTTATGTCGGCGTAAGTAGTTCAGGATCACTTCTTGATGGCTATTAGTTTCACGACCGTGCTTTGCTCCTCTTCTCGCTCTCTTTTGCGATGTAGCCACCATATATGCTGGTAAACTTGCTGCAGCTCCACTTTACTACTCTGTCCTTCCTATTAGCTTAAATAGTCTTGATCTCGCGGGTGTGAGATTGCTGAGTCCCGTGACTCACGAGATACTTCAAACACGATTGCGAGTTCGATGAGGCGGTGCAGGTGATTCAACCGAGCTCAAGTGGGAGTTCGACGAGGAGCGTGGTCGTTACTATGTGTCTTTTCTGATGATCAGTAGTGGTGCCCAGTTGGGACGATTCGGGGATCTGTGTAGCATTTGGGGTATCTTCTTTTATTTTGGTTCCGTAGTCGGACCTTGAGTGTACTCTGAATGATGGATGTTTAATTATGTACTGTGTGAAGTGGCGACTATAAGCCAACTATGTATCTCTTTCCCTTATTTATTACATGGGTTGTGTGAAGATTACCTCACTTGCGACATTGCTTTCAATGCGGTTATGCCTCTAAGTCGTGCCTCGACACGTGGGAGATATAGCCGCGCCGAAACGATCTAAGTTGGTAATCAGAGCCTTCCCCGACTTAGGAGCCCCCTACTTGTTTGTCTGCTGGCGTTGTTGAGTCTAGAATGGAAAAATGTTTTGAGTCTTAGGATTATATATATCGGAGAGTAGGATTCTTTTTACTCCCAGGTCCCTTAAATAAGCTCTGTGAGGTCTCTGACGTAGAGTTTTGACTCTTCTCTCCTCAAATTTCACTAAATTTTTTTTTAGGATCACGTGGGTATCTTGGAATCGTTCCGATGGTTTTGTGACGAGAACGGTTTATTATGTGTCCTTGTCCTAACTCCATGCAAGTCCGGTACCCACACTATCAAAAGATAGCATAAGCGGTGTTCATGGCATCCGGAAGCTGCGACACTACTTTCAAGAGTGTTCAATAACGGTAGCCTCCAAGTACCTCTTAATGACATTATAAACAACGCGACGCGACGGGCGGATTGCTAAATGGGCCATAGAGCTCCTCCCATTCGACATAACTTATAAGCCATGGCGAGCTATTAAATCGCGGGTTTTGGCCGACTTCGTGGCCAAATGGATGAAGCCGAACTCCTAAAGAGTACAGCGCATACTCAATTGGATCATGCACTTTGGCGGCTCCAAAATGTTGGCTGGCACAGAAGTGGCGTCGTCTGACGTCCCCAACCGGGACACAGTCCAATCGTCCTTGAGATAATTTATACGGACTCCAACAACGCGGCGAATCGAGGCCCATACGCGCGGCCTCGGGATGGCGATCTCCATGGGCATTCAACGCCTAGAGTGCGTGGGGATTCAAACCTCGCAATATCTCAATAAGCGAGACTTTGGCGCCAAAGATCCGAAAATGGCAGCATACCGCAATGCGGTCCTAAAAATGTCGGCCGCAGTTCGAGCGGCTCGAATTTCATCATATAGCCGGGATAACAACCAGGCGGTGGATATATTGGCGCGCGCCGGGGCAAAGCGCGATGCCGTCCCACCCAATAAGGCGGCTATTCAAGCCATCCGTACTATGGGAAGGGAGTCCGGCAATAACAATCCGGACCCAACCGCACCACTGACGCGAACACTCGACATAACGGAGGCTCCGCCCTGAGATAACACCCTCTGCTCACGAAATAATGGCGGTTAACGCCCGTGTGCAGAACCATTCCTAGCCTACCTAACTAGGCGGGAACTCCCGAAGACCAAAATGAGGCTCGCTGCATAGTCTGGCGCTCTAAAGCCTATAAAGTCCATGAGGAGAGCTTTATAAGAAAAGCACTACGAGTCCTTCAAAGGTGTATCTCCAGAAGAGGAAGGCGAAACCTCTGGCTGAAATTCATGCGGACTCGGTGGGCACCACGCCGCAGCCCGGACCCTTGTAGGCAAGGCCTTCCGTACAGGATTTTATTGGCCGACGGCCCGGGCAGATGTGCAAAACTTAGTCCAACGATGCGTCGGTTGCCAACCTTATGCTAACCAAAGCCACATGCCACCCACCGCCCTTAAAACTATAACCATCACCTGGCGTTCGCGATGCAGGGGCTTGACATGGTTGGACCCCTCAAGGGAGGAACCCACAAGCAAAAATACCTATTGGTCATGGTGGACAAATTCACCAAATGGATAGAGGCCAAACCAGTTGAAGCGGCGAATCCGGACCAGTGATAGACTTCATATCGGGGGTAGTGCAGCGTTACGGTGTCCCCACGGTATCATCGCGACAATGGCACCAACTTCACGGCCGATGAGGTTAAATCATGGTGCAAAAACATGGGCATCGAGGCTTGATTCGCCTCGATCTATCACCCTCAAACCAGCGGCCAAGTTGAGCAGGCAAGCGGTCTAATCATGGCGGCATTAAACCCGGACTAGTGCGGTCCCTCAAGGAATCTAACACACCTTTGGGTCGAGGCTCGACTCCGTACTCTGGGGAGCTACGGACCCACGCCGAATCGTACTACGGATTCACACCATTCTTCATAGTTTGGCGCAGAGGCGGTCTTGCCTGCGACATAATACATGACTCACCTCGCGTCATGTATGAAGAAAGAAGCCGAGCTCGATTGGCGAGGACAGTTTGGCGCATTGGAGGAGAAGCGCGGCGTGGCAAAAGCTCGTTCCGCATTCTATCAACAGCAGGCTCGAAGATATCAAAGCGGGGAAATGCGGGCCAAAGCTTATCCTCCTCATGAGCCAGCACTGCGAGGCCGTACTGAGAAGCTTCACAGTAATCGCCCGCTTGTCTCAGCCCCTCGCGGTCTTGGCTTGTAATGATGAAGATCGGCCGTCTTGGGCCACCCCTTGAGACCGCTTTGCGGGCAGCGAGCGAGCAAATCTGGTACCCCATTCCCGAAGCGCCGACAATCGTGGCTGGTATGGCTAACTTCAACATTGACAACTTAAGACCCTCGCGACGGGCCAAGCCTGCATGACGAGCGACTCCAAGACCTCAACGAGACCGGCCTCCTCGGGGCTCACGAGCGAAGATCTCTCTGCAATCCTCGTGAGGCTCGAATGATGTGAGCCATGGCGACCAAGGCGGTGACGCCGCCAGTGCAGTCATGCCGATTACCTCTTCGGTGCTAAAGAAGCAAAGCGCGTGTCGGTGTACTAGGTAAGGGGTACCATAGCACCCGAACTTCGTGCCGCAGGCAGTTGCAACACCCAGCGAGGCTGGCACGATGACCGCCAAGATCTCAGCGTCCTTTGGAGCCATTCAAGCTAAAGTAATCAAGGCCCGGCAGAGGCTTGTCGGAGGGCCCTTTTCGAACGCGAAACAAGGCCCGGCAAGAGGCTTCTTGGGAAGGCTTAGTGGCGATAAGCTCGGCGACAAGAACCTTGCAGCAGCAAGGTGCTCGCCCTGACAAGTGACCTCTCTGCATCTCGCTCCAGCTCATCCGTAGCGTCACCGGGGCTCTCTCAAACTTAGCGTGTCGGCGGGCTGTACAGCCAGCGAGGAGCGGCGATAAGCGGCGACAAGCTACCCGTGGCAAGCGAGCGCCAGCGGTCCTGACCCACCTTTGTTCGGCGAGGGCAGGCATTATGACTCTTGTCCCTTACCGTCACGATTAGGTATATGAATCATGTGTACCTTGTACGCAAGCGGTGTACCAACCTCTGTTTTACTATCTTACCTTGTCTACTTGCTACATGTGACCCCTTTTGCCTATAAAAGGAGGCTAATTGCAGCGATGAAAGGGTTGATTCAACTCGACTTAGTTCATTCGACTCACACATACACTCAGAGCTAGGTTTTGTAGCTCATTGCTCCCTAGCAAAGAACACAATATAATCCACAAAGCAGCGGTAGGGGTATTATCTCTCGGAGAGCTCAAGCTAGGTAAATCTGCTCGTGTGCATCGCCTCGATCCGCTCTTTGTGCAATCTCCTCCTCCAAACCACAAGGGACCCAGGTCCCATGGGTTGTGAATACGATCAGCTTCCCGACATCTTTAGCGCGCCCGGTAGGGCGTCGAGGCTGTGTGAACCCGATCCGGCGTTCACGAGCAATTTCTTCATCAACATCTTAAATCGACATGGTGCAGAAGAAGAAGTCTTCGCTGCAGCCGGCAAATCCGCGTCGAACCCACCACCACGGGCTGTAAATTGGTGGGGAAAGCATGTAGCGGAGAGCAGGCGTCGTCGAAGGCTCTACGCCGCCAAGTCCAGAACAAAAGCGGCCTTGGCGTCGGCGTTCGAGTCCGCATCGCGTCCTTCTCGGAAGCGGACCGGCAGCGTCATGATGCTCGCGGCACCATACATTCGTTGGATCAAGCCAAGCTAGGGGATCGGAGCCCTCGAGACCGCATGCACCAGCATGCCGATGCGAGTGAATCGGTCGCCGAGCGCGTGCTGGTCCTCTAACAGTTGAATCGAGCACATCCGGTTCCTCGCTAAATCGCCATTGCCACCCACCACACCGGCGAAGCCTTGGCTAGAAACTACTTCTAGACTACCCTCAACGCGGCCGACAAGGTCGACGAATGGAAGGCCACAATCGAACCTCGCCGGCTTTGCCATGGCGGCGTCCGCGGCAACAAGCGCCTCGCAGCGGCAGGCGACAAAACGCGAGCGATGGCGGCGACTTGCGAAAGTGCAACCGTACCTCCTTCGAAGGCCAAGGTCGCCCGACTGGCGGATCCACCTCGACAGCGACTCCACGGCGTCGTCGGATCCATGACTCGTCGCGACAGCGCCAAGTTCTTGAAAGCGGCAAGAAAACGCTTCGAACCCGTATAAAGCGCCAAGCGTCCTCAATCCGACCAGCGCCCGGGCCTTTGTCGACATCCATGCGCTAGAGAACGAGGCGACTTCCCGTCTGTGATGAGTTGCCCTCGTTCACTTTCGTGAGCTGCGGCAAGTCGGTGGCCGACAAAACTTCAAGCGGATGTGCGGGAAGTATGATGGCGGGACACATCCATGGAGTTCCTCGGCATCTACACCATGCAGGTGCAGGCTGGGCAGACGACAAGATCCTCGCCAACTACTTTCCCTACGGTGCTCAAGCCAAACATCGGATCTTGGCTCATGCACTTTGCGGATAGCTCTATTTCTTCTTGGGCAGTTTGTGCCACCAGTTTGTTGCGCCTTCACGGTGACCACAAGCCTCATGGCCAGGAGAGTGACCTCCACCTGCTTGCCCGGAAGGAGGAGAGTCCCTAAGTTCATCGAGAGATTCAGTCGAGTGCACTACAACATCCAGGGCGTCCACCCTGCGCGGTGATCGGTGCATTTCATCGGAATGTGCGAAACCGCGGGATGAGGTAGGAGATGGCGATGTGCAAAGTAAAGATGTCGTGACTCGCCCTGGCGACAAGTGTGCAGAAGAAGGAAGACTCGGAGAGAATGTAGGCAGTGCGGCGGTGGGGAATCGCCGGCAAGGAAGAGCAGCGGCGAAACAGAATGAAAGAAAAACCAAGAGTACTAGTTGTCGAGCAGTCAACTAGCGGAGATTATCGCCAGCAAAAGGCTAAGGTTAGCGCTCCGGCAAGGAGGTTACCCGCTGGCAGCGGACCGCCAAGTTTGTGGCGGCCGCCGACAACTGACAGCTCAACAAGCGATCTTGTAAGATCCACCACACCAGGGCCATGATCTCAGTGCTGCAGAAAATCGAGCAGCTTGTTGAGCTCTGAGAGAGAGCTGAATCTGACGAGACAAGGAGAAGGCGAGGAAGGTCAGAGTGCAGCTAGTAGAAGAGACCGGTCGGGGAGGGCGTCGTGGCAAGGCCAAGTAGCGGCAAGAGGCAGACCTCCCGCGGCGCGACAAGGAAGAAGATGAAGATGAAGATGACAAAGACATGGAAGGCGATGAAGCTGATGAGCAGGGAGTTTGAAGGCAACGGAGGTCGCTGGTGTGGTGGTGCTTCTGCGCCTGCAGCCAACTCAAGCAATGGATCGTGAGGTCAATGCAGAAACCATCCATAGAGTCACGCAAACCTCACAGTGGTCCATGCGCCCATCATCTTTGACATTGAGGATCACCACGATCGCATAGCTGCGGTCGAGGTGCTTGCCGATGTTGGTCTCACCAACCATCCGCAACCTCAAGGTCACAAAGATGTTGGTTGGCCAGCGAGGCGGCCTGAACCTGATCTCTCTGCGATTATCGAAGCTTCAAATCCTGACAGTGAGCTCGAGGGACTGGTACTCAAGGAATCAACCAGGAAGGAGCAAGCCCAAAGGGAAGATCCATTGCCGGTAACATTTGGTGGCTCAACTTCAGAACTGAGAGGAGTCACGTTTGGCGTTGCGATTTCCCATTGCCCTACAATGGCATACTTGCCGTCCGGCCTTGCCAGTTCATGGCCGCCTCTCATTATCTCGTACAACTTACTCAAGATCGTGGCGATAATCATTTCATCCATGGCGACAAGAAGGATGCGCTTATCTGCTGCCGACAATTTGGGGATGCAGCAGCCGCAACAGATAGCAAACCACTTGCGCTGAAGCTCGGGGAAAGAAGACCACCAAGTCCGGCAAACTCGATGCCCACTCGGCAGCGCACCTCTTGGTGCTCGCGCTACGTTGAAGCGCCATGTCGAGCTCCATCGGCAAGTGCAAGAAGCGATGGCAGCTCCGCGAAGACAAGAAGGTGCCGCCAAGAAGGGCGGCCTTGGTGGTACCCACCATCGATGACCGCTTGACCCTAAATAGGAAGGCGAGCTCGTTGCTCTGCAGGCGAATGTCGATGTGTTTGCATGGCAACCATCGGCATCGGTGTTCAGGAAAGTAATTGAGCACCACCTAGGCTGTCTGTCCTCATCTTGTGGCCCGTCAAGCAAAAAGTTAGAAAACAAGCGTGGGCGCCAAGAATTCATAGCGGGAAGAAATCAAGAAGTTGGGCGGCGAGGCCTTGTCGGTCCTCCATCCCATGTGGTTGGCCAATCCGGTGGTTATGCGTAAAGCGAATGGAAATGGAGACTTTGTATTGACTTCGGATGTTAATAAAGCTTGTCCCAAAGACCCATTTCCCTTGCCGTATCGACCAGATTGTTGACTCCGGTGGATGTGATCTGCTTTCATTTCTATGCGGAATGAGCATCTCTCAATTTCGGCTGAGGGCTGGGGCCTTGAAAGAGGAGCAGCGTCAGTGTCCATGATGGAATGGGCTTTGGTCGGGCGCTACGATGGCTTCGCAAAGGGGATGGTGTGACTCAGATCTAGATCCTTGCCCCTTTTATAGGCGGTTCATTTAACGTGACTAGGGGTAATTGTAAAATACCGGCTGTTACATTCATTCAAACACGTGGAAGATGGCCATTATTGGGCGTAGAAGCGAGGCGGCATTTATCGGAAGCGGACACTATTCGATAAGTATATGGAATTTGGAGAAGAACCGCCTTACCAATGCGAAGACAATCGCGCTTGAACTCATAATCATTGAAGCCTGGTTAGGGGCTCGAGGAGTCCGGATTAGGGGTGTCCGGATAGCGAACTCTTATCGTTGGCGGACTCCAAGACTATGAAGATACAAGATTGAAGACGTCCCGTGTCGGGATGGGACTTTCCTTGGCGTGGAAGGCAAGCTTGGCGATAAACTATGTAGATCTCCTACCATTGTAACCGACTGGTGTAACCCTAACCTATCCGTTGTCTATATAAATGGGAGGTTTTTAGTCCATAGGGCGAACAACAATCATACCATAGGCTAGCTTCTGAGGTTTAGCCTCCTTGATCTCGTGGTAGATCTACTCTTGTACTACCCATATCATCAATATTAATCAAGCGAGGTAGGTATTACCTCCATCGAGAGGGCCGAACCTGGTAAAACATCGTGTCCTTGTCTCCTGTTACCATCCGCCTGAGCGCTTGCATTAAGGACCCCCTACCCAAGATCCGCCCGGTTTGACACCGACGGTGGTTCTATCGTACATCCGTTGATGGAGACTTCAACCCGAAGGTACGATTCGCCTTGAGCGAGTCCACGGAGGGCTCCACCCTGAAGGGTCCACGAAGAAGCAACCTTGTCTATCCCACCATGGTGCATGCCCACGAAGGACTTGCCTCACTAGCGGTAGATCATCAAAAGTAAGCGATCTCCTTGCCCTTACAAACTCCTTGGTTCAACTCCACAATCTTGTCGAGAGGCTCCCAAGTAACACCTAGCCAATCTAAGACACCACTCCAAGAAGTAACAAATGGTGTGTAGATGATGAACTCCTTGCTCTTGTGCTTCAAATGATAGTCTCCCCAACACTCAACTCTCTCTCATTGGATTTGGATTTGGTGGAAAGAAGATTTGAGTGGAAAGCAACTTGGGGAAGGCTAGAGATCAAGATTCATATGGTAGGAATGGAATATCTTGGCCTCAACACATGACTAGGTGGTTCCTTCTCAGAAACAGCAAGTTGGAAGTGTAGGCTTGTTCTGATGGCTCTCTCCCGAGATGAAGAGGGTGGAGGGGTATATAGCCTCCACACAAAATCTAACGTTACACACAACTTGCCAAACTCGTGGACCGAATTGATAAACTCGGTGGACCGATTTAAATCTATTGACCGTTAGGATTTTCGATGGGACCGACATGCAACTGGTAGGACCGATGTGGTTAGGGTTAGGGCATAACGTAATCTCGGTGAGACCAATTACACAAACTTGGTGAGACCGATTTTGGTAATAAGCTAACTAGAGAGTTGGTCATGTAAACTTCGGTGGGACGATTAAGCTCATTTCGGTGAGGCGAAATGTTCGAAAAGGAAGCAGGGGAGTTTACATTGCAATCTCGGTGGGACGATGCTCATCTCGGTGGTACCAAAAGCGTTATGAAGGAAGCAGAGATTACAATCCCATCTCGGTGAAGCCGAGATCCCTATCGATGAGACCGATTTGCCTAGGGTTTGCGGCGTGGCTATGACATCTGAACTTCGGTGGCGCCGGGTAGAAAGAATCGATGGGGCGAGTTTGACTTTTGTTTTAGGTCATATGTGGATATGAGAAAGTAGTTGAGGATTTGGAGCATATCACTAAGCCTTGTAGAGCAAGAAACTCATTAGCAACACCTCATCCCTCCTTGATAGTATTGGCTTTTCCTATAGACTCAATGCGATCTTGGATGCTAAAATATAAAATGTAGAGTCTTGAGCTTTTGAGCTTGAGCCAATCATTTTATCCTTAGCATTTTGAGGATCCACTTTTCTCATCCATGCCATGCCATCCATTGAGCTTTTCCTATAATATTCATCTTGGAATGATGTTAGCTCAGTGAGCTATATGTTGTTAGGAATTACCAAAACCACCTAGGGATAGTTGCACTTTCAGGCTCCCTCCCACGTCCTAGTGGCGGAGTTAACCGTAGTGAAAAGACTAGTCTAGGTGCCAGACGCGGCTGTTCTTTTGCTTTCTTTCTGTAGATGGTTTGCAACTTCTTAATGTAATTTGGAGTTTTCGCGTTTCTCGTTTGCCAAGTTGGAATTTTTCTCCTCTTACTTCGCTCGCCTCTCAATCTTGACCCAAGAAGAGCGGCAGTTGCCCGTCGCTTCTCCTCGCGCATCTCGCGCGTGGGGGCAGGCAGGTGTGTGCGTTTGGGTTCACCCGCACCGCAAACACACCTTGTCGAAGCCTCGGCTTCTTTAATCCTCGCGAGACACTCTCGAATGAGCTCGTGGGCGTGCGCACCCTTTTAAGTCCGTGCCCCGACGTACGACATGAGCTGTTAGACAAGCTGCCCCCATGGGAGCTCGTGTAAGGAAGAACGAGATGCCTCGTCAAGATTTCTAACAACTCTCTTGTTGTCTGTCTCTGAGGCCAGCGGTTCTGAGTTGCGGAGGAGAATCCGCCGATACCAAAGGCAGGTCCTGTGAGGAAGGTAGCTACTCCAAGCATATTGAGCTAAGTTACCTGACACTTTTTTCGACACAGATATCCGGCATAGCACCAAGATAATAATCATAGCATAGTGGCATAAGTGCCATAGTTCATTATACACCCAGGCGGGAGCCATCGACTTATTTCAAATGCGGGAAAGGAAGGGCTAAACAAAAGTGGCCCATGACCAAAAAGCTCATGAAGCCAGGCTCGGCCCGGGCTCAGTCCGAGCCTCCTCCTTCAGGGCGCCAGCGGCGAGACGACCCTTCCGGCAACATGGCGGTTGGTCGTAGCCACCATTCCTGGTGCTCTCTCCCGAGGAGGAGCCGCCGCTGCTGAACGAAGCACGGCCGTTGCCAAGGGAAAGCTCACCCTCGTCGCCGTCGCTGCCGTCGTCAAGGCCAAGCTCATCGTCGCCACTGCTGCCTTCTAGGCAGCACCCCACGCGGCGGCCGTCCACCCTGAACACCCTCATGTAGAGGGTCATGAGGCCGTCGTACCTGAAGTGGAGGGTGCACCATCCGCTCAGGCCTTGTGCCCGGGCAAACGCCTGCCAACCGCGGGTCAAGGCCATGTTGCCTGCGGTGGTGACCTCGACCCCGGCCCACGAGGCCCTGCTGCAGCAGACGTCAGCCTGCAGCCAGAGGCCGTCAAGCCCCGCGGCCGGCAGTTCGCTGGAGAACAAGCGCAGAAGCTGGACCCAGATGCTGGCGGGCCTCTCCGACCACACGATGAACTCTGGGAGCACATCATCCAAGTGGAAACGCGGCCGAGGAGGCCGGGAAACCACGGCGTGGCTTCCCACATCACAAGGGCTGCCCCGTCCTCGGCGGCCCCCACCACAGAAGAAGCGCCGTCGCGGCTGCCCAAACCGACGCCAGCCCCCGGAGGATTGCGCCCGCGCCCTGGAGGGGCCGCCGCTGGGGTCGCAGCATATTTGCGGGGGCAGTTGTGGCCTCTCTTGGGTGGCGATGAACACGGCCCCTCCTTAGGGGTCTTCCCCTTCTCGGCGGTGGAGAACCTCCTCGTCGACGCCATGGATGCTCTCTGGCGGGAGCGGGGAAACAGGGCGAAGAAGGAGAGCAGGCAGCGAGAAAGGCGGAGATGAGCAAGGGGCTCGCCCCTCTCTCATTTATTACGGAAGGAGGCCAACCACGGCCTCCACGATGTGTGAATGATGGTTTTCTACGCATGTAGTAGGGACTCGTCCGTCGAGCGGTTAGTCGAGGCAGCATGGGAAGCGGAGGCCACCTCCCATCAATACATAACGTCGACCAAGGCTGCGGCGGTTAGGGCCCGGCTCTCCGCACTTGCCCTTTGGCTTTGCCCGAAGCCAAGTCGAGCACACCTTGGGCGGGGGACTCTTGTCGGCATTACAGGAAAGAGGTACCCACTTTGCGCCTCGGCCCATGCGTGGATCCATCGATGTCGGATTCGGGTTCAGCGAGACCCTCTAGGTTCGAACTACGGGGTGCATGCGGAGATCTCACCCCTACCTACCTGCACCTTGTCGCCTCGGAGATCTAAACTACCAAAAAGAGCAATACAAGACACAAGGTTTATCTTTGGTTGGGGCCACCATTGTGGTGTAACACCCTACTCCGGTGTGTGGTGTGGTGGATTGCCTCTTGGGCTGATGATGAACAATACAAGGAAGAACAGCCTCGCGGTGAGTTGTTCTTGTGGCTAGGCTCTCGTTCGGATTGGATCGGCTAGAAGAGATGCCTCTCTTGTGGTGGCTAGCTCTACTTATAGAGAGGCCTGGGCCTCTTCCCAAATATGTGGCGGGAAGGCAACAATTGGCCATTTGAAGAGGAACATCTAGTACACTTATCGACCAAAGTTGGTCCTCGCTTGAAAAGCTCACGGTGGTGTCGCGGCTTGGGCTCCGATGACCTCCTTCCTGCGATTGCGATGGTCTTGGTCTTGTTGCCTTTGAAAGCGGCTGCCTTTGCTTGATGCTCTACTTGCGCTTGCCTTTGCACCAAGAGAGAAATAGCGACCTTTGGCGGGCTGGCACCCGCTGGTGCCTGGTGAATCCGGCTTGCATCATGGGCACCTCATGAGGTACCCGCCTTGATCTCTCGCCTCCTCGCTGAGCCAGCTTGGCGAGGCGTGCATGAGGAAGCTTCACGCCGTCCGTCCTTGGCCCCTCGCGAGGTCTTGAGCTTGTCTTGATGAAGATGGGTCATCTTGGGCCACCCCTTGAGCCCACGCATGGTGTGAGCAGGCAAGTCTGGTACCCTGTTCCCCGAGCAGTGCAACCCCGGGCCCAAAGCGCGCTGGACTTGGCTTAGCGGAGAAGCGAAGGGGCAAGTGCAGCGCCCGGGACCTAACGACTCTTGACCTCGGGCGCCAGCGTGGCGTTTGATTGGGCGTGGGCGTCCTGCTTCCTGACGCCTCGGCTGCCACGAATGACAAGTCCTGCATGCAAAGGGGTCATGATTACATGTGATCATGGAGGTCGGCGGTTAGCCTTCGGCTATAAGTGCAGGCAGTGTGTGCCTTCCAGTCCATCTCTTCTTGCTCCTCCTTCTTCTCCATGGCTCACCCGAAGAGTTCTCGGCAGCGGAGAAAGGAAAAGCCGCCGGTGGAGCCTAACTCTCCCCAAAGCGGAGTCGAGCCGTCCTCGCAAGCACCACAGGCTCCGTGGCGGCTTCCGCGGCCATGGAAGCAATCTCCGCGTGGCGGCAGGCGTCGAACCCGTTGATGAAGCGGCCTTCTGACGTGCGGCCCCCTAGGCCCGCTTCCACTCGGTCAGTGCTGCGGAGTTTGTCGTGTGGTGGTGCAAACCGACGCAACTCCAGCTTCCCTTCCTTTTGGTGAACTTCGGCGGCGCCCAGGCGCTCTCGCTCGGAGGGCGCTTGCTGCAGCCGGGCCTCTGAAACCCGGCTGGAGGTCTTCGCGGCCGGGTGTGTACTGCGACCGGGCGGCAAGCGTTTGCCCGCGCGTGGTCGTGGCGGTGCCTGCCCTGCACTTCAAGGATTCGATGGCGATGCCACCCTCGTGGGTGTTCGGGAAGGCGATGCGCCGTCTGGGTGCTGCTGAAGGGCGGCGACGGCGGCGTGGGCTAGCCGTGATGTCGGGATGAAGATGACGCAGCGTAGCGTGGTGGCGACACTTTCGGGGTTCGTCGAGCCGGCGACTCTTCTTTGGACAGCGGCTCCTCCAGTGGTGGCGCGACCAGCCTCCGCGCCATCGTGCTGCACGGAGAGTGGCGGTCTGCCCGCCGTCTCGCTTCGATGAAGCGAGAGGGAGTCCGCTGAGCTCCGGTGGTTGAGCCTTCGCGCGGTTGGTGTCATGCGGTCGGCGCTGTTTTGTTCTTTTCCTTTTTCCTCCGCAAAGGCAGTGGTGTAGGGCCCGGTAACATGCTTGGACTATTCTTTAATTATCATACTTTTCCCGCTATTTCTATATTAGGCCCCGTGCCCTGCGCTGGCGTAAAGTACTTAGCTTGGGGCGGCTGTCACGGTCTTAGCCTTAGAGGCGAGGCCTCGTCGAGCGCTTCTTGCCCTACAAAGATTAGCCGGAGAGGTAGCTTCGGCCTCGGTCGTGGACCGACCCAGGTCTGTGTTTGTCGCGATGCCCGTGGGGCACGGACTGAAGGGAGTGCTCCGTAGTGGACCGGTTGGGAAGCCTCAAACAATAGAGGCAAGAAAACTCAGCAGTGCCAGCGTTGCTCCCTCGCGAGACTCGTGCAAGAAAGCGAGGCGAGGAGAAGGCAAGTCACAAGCCAAAGGCAGCAACCACTTCAATAAAACTCCAAATGGGAATGAACAAGCCAACTCACGAAAGCAAATGAAAAAAGCGCGTCCAGCACCTAATCTAGTCTTGACGTCTTCTCACCGGTAGCGACTAAGTGCTTCCCTTTGGCGTGGGAGGCCCAGGGCTGGCAGCGCTCCAAGACTCGGGGCGTGTGCAGCCCCAACTCATTATCGCGTGAGAGTGTCACGGCGGGGAGCTTCACGAAATTGGCCTTCTTCACAGGCTCCGGGCCTTTCTGAAGATAAGCTTCCTGAGCGTTTGCCTTCTTGAGCACCGGGCCTATTCAAGCATAGCGCTTCACGAGAGGCGTTTGCCTTCTTCACAGGCACGGGCCTTTTCAAAATCAACGCTTCATGCGTTGCCATGTCTTGCGAGCAGGGCCTTTCCCGGAAGATAAGCTTCCTGACGTTTGCCTTCTTCCGGGCACGGGCCTTTTCGGAAAGATAAGCTTCTGAGCGTTTCCCTTCTTCCACGGGCACGGGCCTTTTAGGGTAAAACCTCCGGAGTGCTGCATGTTCCACAGCGTTACGGGCGGGCACCCTCACAGTCTCAAGCGGCGGTCGGGCTGGAAACATGAACAACCTTGGCAGGCCCTCCCACATGGGAGATAGCTTATCAGTCCTTCCTGGAGAGAACCCGTCAAGCAGAGGTCCCCTACCCAAAGTCACAGGCGAATGTTGCGGCGGTGGTATCGCGCGATGCTTGTGTATCTTGCCGCTTCGTAGCGGCTTCTGTGGCTCCTCCCGTACGAGTCCGTCTCCGCATGGCGTCTGCTGCGCCTCGCCGAGCCGGGACCCGTGTGGAGCAGCCGTGACCTCGTGAGGAGCTACTTCACTCCATAGACCAGGAAGAGCGGGGTCTCGCCGGTCGGCTTGAGTGGCGGTCATGCGGATGGACCTGTCTGATTTGAAGCTTCGTCGTACCAACCTCTGCGCGGAGCCTCCGGCTTCTTCTTGAATGTCCTGGTTTTGAGGCCCCTCGGGACCTCTGCGTTAGCCCTTTCGGCGACCGTTGCTCCACGGGTGCGCTACCGGGGCGTAGCATACCTGCGTCCCAAGGTTAGCAAAATATGTTTTGAAGAGGTTACTTGTGAGCTGTGAACCGTTGTAGGTGATGATGCGGTTCGGTACCCAAATTACGATGCCTTGATGAACTTGACCGCGGAACTGCGGAGGATGTGCGAGACGGCCTCCACTTCAGCCCACTTGGTGAACTTGTCCGTGCGGCGTAGGGTGTGATAGCCTCCTGGCCGAGGAAAAATACCTGGGATATCCAGCCCCGATTGCGAATGGCCACGAGAGGGTATAGTTTGCAGACCTCCCGTCGGCTGATGGATCGCTTGGCATGGAATTGCGAGCCTCGCAAGCTTTACCGGTTCACGGCATCATTGAGCGTAGTGGGCCAATAGAACCCGCTGGGCATACTTGCCAGCGGTCCGTGATGTGAATGATGCCCCAGTCTCCACGTGTATGTCTGCCAGCGGCTCCTTCCCTTGCTCTCTGGGAGATGCACCGAGAACACATCATTTGGTCGCTTCGGTAGAGCTCTCCATCACGATGTAATGCGTCGTGGCTTGCCGCGCCACACCTCCGCTTCCTCTTCCTTTTGGGCAAGGTTCCTTGCGTCGGGTAGCTCAAGCTCGTGATCAGCATCCTCACGAGGCTCCATCGTTAGGGCTTGAGACCGCTCGAGGCAGACCCGCAGCCCGGGGCTCGAAGCGAGTAGGGAGCTCTTCGAGCTGCATCATGCTTGACAGCAATGGCGTTGCGAGGCTTGAAGAGGTGTTCCTCAAAGGCGCCAGGGCTCTGAGGTAGCCGCTTTGGATGCCCGTTTGGCGATCGTCGACCTCCTGATTGGTGCCACGAGGCTGTCACGCAACTCCGGCCCCAGACTGCTTCTCCATCCTCACGGACCTCTGCGGTAGGCTTCCATGCTCATCCCCTTGTATACTTTGGAGAAGTTGGCGAGGAGTTGTGAATCACCCTTGATGGTAGGCGCTTCACTCGGGGCAGCGCAGCCTTGAGGCCTGCTATCGAGGCCCTCATATTCCGCTATGTTATTGGAACATTTCTCGTCTTTGGAAAACTGCTGCCTGGCGTAGTAGATCTTGTCTTGGTAGGAGATATAAGCCTTGCACCAGCTCCGCGTGTCACGGAGAACTCCCCATCGAAGTACATGACCCAACCGTCCGTTGCCTGCGCTTCCGGGGAGATCGATCCTCGCCAGACCTTGAGGCCCGGCGCCTCGATCCATTCCACCACGAAAGTCCTCATACGGCTCCCTTGATGACTCTGGTGGTGCTGAATTCATTTGAAACACTTGCTTCGATGTTCCATAGCGACTCTTCCGGCGAGTTGGGGCTCCAGGCACCCCCTTTCCAAAGTGCGCTGAGACAACCTTGATGGGATGGCCTTGAAAATAGTGCCGCAGCTTGCAGAGGCCACCAGGCCGGAGGAGGGCTTACGGGGCATGGGGTACCTCGACCTGCGCCCTGCAACCTTGTCTTGTGAAGTGCAGGGGTGTCGACGAGGTTGGGAGTGTTAGTGTCGTTGGCCTCCTCCAGGAGGCCCCTCTGAGCAATGGAGCCCCAAGGTGGCTGGTGGAAATCGAGGAGGGTCTCTTACATCTGAGTCTTCCTGCGGCTGATCCTCCTCGGTTGTGGTAGTGGTCTGGGGCCCTTGATCTGCCGCCTTGTTGACTCGGGCAGGCTGTAGCTTTGGTCGGCGCTCCTCCCTAACCGCCACCAGGGCGTGGCCAGAGTAAGGGGTGGTTGCAGGTAGAGCACCGAGGGGCTCTTAGGGGCGGAGCCACCATTACTGAGAACTGGTTAAGTACCTTTTGAGAGTCTTGGAGCATTATCGGCTCCTTGATCCATTCAAAGGGCCCTTTTCTTCATTAGCTTGAAGAGGTGGCGCTCGTACCCCCAGCAGGAGATAGGCGTCTGGCGGATCACGCACCAATGAGTTTACTGCATTCTCTGAGGGTCTTGGTGGGCTCATGTCCTCAAATGCCTTGAAGTTTTACAGGTTAGCCTCGATGCTTACTGATGGGACACGAGAAGCCCAAAACTTGCCGGGGACCCCAAACACACACTTCTCTGCGTTGAGCGAGTTCCACCAGCGTCGTGGTTATGAAAGTTTCCTCAGGTCTTATGTCGAGGTTTTGGCCTCCGAGACTTCACCACAATGTCATCGGCGTAAGCCTCAAAATTCCTCGAGCTGCGGACCCAAGGTGATGTGCATAAGCCGATGAAAAGGTCACTCTGCGTTCGCAGCCACGGCATGCATGTGTGTGATTACCTCCACTGCGGGGTCGGGAAGGCCGTTTTTCCGCGTCTTCTACCGCCATCTTGATCGGTGATAGCGGAGAGAGCATCGAAAACATAACAGGTTTTTCGGTGGTGGAATCAGCGATCGATCGTCTGAGGCGGGAATGGATCTTGCGGGCAGGCTTTGTTGAGGTTGGTGAAGTCGACACATCACGTTCCTTCCCCTTTCTTTGTACGACAGCGGGTTTTGCCAACCAATGCAGGTGTCCGGACCTGTGAATGAGCCTACGGCTTCGGTTTGGGTCTCTTGAGCGATGAAAGTCTGCTTTTTCGGTGGACTGCCGCCTTGCTACGCTTCACGGGCGCATGTTGGGGCACACATTGAGGTGTTGCTGGATTCGCCCCTCGGGATCCCTGCCAGCGATCTGGTTCCCCATGCGAATACCTTCTTATTAAGCTCGCGGAGAATTGACTAGGGCCTCCTCTGTTTGGGCTGGAGGTTGGCGCCTATGGTGAAAAGGTAAGCGTTAGTGGATCCGTCCTCGTCGACGATATCTGCTTGGTTTACGCCTTGTCTTGGGTGATTTTGCTTCTTCTTGGCGGCGCTTCCTTGGGCTCGAGGCGTCTGGTCGGCGGGCTGCACCAGCTGCCGCGATCTGACGAGCGAGCTTAGTACCTTACAGCGCATCCACAGCGTCTCCGGGACACGGTGAGGCGCCGTTGCCCGGAGCATCTTCATGAGTTGTCTTATTTGGTGAGTCGCGGCCATGAATCGGGCTAGTCTTTGGGTAGCCGAGGATGGCGTTATATGGGGAGGCGATGGGGCAATGTCGAAATCGATTAGCTCAAAATGCGGAAGTTAGCCGTAGAGTGCACAGAGAAGGTCCCGGAAGATGGATCTGCGAGGGCGGCTGAACTACCTCCGATGCCCAAGAAGGGCCCGCTGAAGCTTTGAAGCATCGCTCGGTGAAGAATCTGGAGGTTGAAGGCTTCAGCGGAGAACCTGGTTGAGGCCAGCGCCGCCGTCGATGAGGTCCAATTAGCAGCCACAGGCAGATGGTGAGAGTGCATAGCTTGTGGGAACACTTAGAGCAGGCCGGAGTTGGAGGGGTGGTCCCTCTGAGCTGAAGGCGAGATCGGCCTTAGGCGCCGACCGACACAGGGAGCCCCCTGCCTGTGGAGCAGCAGCGGCGTCTGGCGGATGAATGGCTTGACATGGCGGCTGAAGGTGGTGCCTGCGAGCACGCCCGGGAAGGCTGCAACGACCAGGCGCGGTGCAGCGTCTTTGGCGAGAAGAGTTGTGCAGCTCCTCCATGAGGCCACGCAGGCGGCGGCCGTGGAGCAACCACATGCAGCGAAGCGCCCATGAGGGCCATGGGAAGCGATTAACCATGACCCACCGCGTCGCCTCTGCCCGAGGCGGCCTCCTCGTGCACCAGCAGGAAGGCGATTGGATCGATCGTGCCGTTGTAGCGGCTTGATGGCGTCTCGGCGAACTTGTTACCCGTACTGTGGCAAGGCTGGGGCCAAGGCTGGAACCCCCGGCCCCAGCGTCAGTCTTTGGCGACGGTGTGGGCGGCCTGCTCACCATGATGCGAGTCCACGATGTCGGCGGAAGGCGGAGTCGGCCGGAAAGAAAGCTCCGGCGCACTCCTACAGCGCGCCAAATGCCGGTTCGGGTTAAGCGGCAGACCCTCTAGAGTTGAACTCTTTGGGGTGCACGGAGATCTCACCCCTACCTACCTGCACCTCGTCGCCTACTTAGAGATCTAAACTACCAAAGAAGATACACAAGAGACACAAGGTTTATCTTGGTTAGGGACACCATTGTGGTGTAACACCCTACTCAGGTGTGTGGTGTGGTGGATTGCCTCTTGGGCTGATGATGAACAATACAAGGAAGAACGCCTCGCCTAGCGGTGAGGTGTTCTTGTGGCTAAACTCTCGTTAGGATTGGATCCGGCTAAGATGAGATGCCTCTCTTTGTGGTGGCTAGCTCTACTTATAGGAGGCCACAGGCCTCTTCCCAAATATTAGTGGGAAGGCGCCAACAATTGGCCATTTTGAAGAGAACATCTAGTACACTTATCTGACTAAAGATGGTCCTCACTTTGCCAGAAAACTCAGTGGTGGCCCGGCTTGGGCTCCACGATGACCTCCTTCCTGCCGTTGCGATGGTCTTGGTCTTGTTGCCTTTGAGCGGCTGCCTTTGCTTGATGCTCGCTGCGCTTGCCCCTTGCACCAAGAGAAATGGGGACAACTGCTTGGGTTGGCGCTACCTTGTGCCCTTAGTGCGTCATGGCTTGCGTCATAGGCACCTCGTGAGGTTACCCGCCTTGATCTCTCCGCCTCCTCATGAGCCAGCACTGGGCGAGCCGTGCTGAGAAGCTTCACAGTAAATCGCCCGCTTGTCCCAGCCCCTCGCCCAGGGGGTCTTGGCTTAAAATGATGAAGGTCGGCCGTCTTGGGCCACCCCTTGAAGACCACCTTTTGCAGGGCAGCGAGCGAGCAAATCTGGTACCCCATTCCCGAAGCGCCGACAATCGGACCTGGTATGGCTAACTTCAACATTGACAACTTAAGACCCTCATGACGGGCCAAGCCTGCATGACGAGCGACCTGGAGACCTCAACGAGACCGGCCTCCTGGTGGCTCACGAGGCAAGATCTCTATACAAGTCACACCTCGTGAAATTTCGAGATGATGTGAGCCATGGCGACCAAGGCAGTGAGGCCGCCAGGCCAGTGCAGTGTTGATTACCTCTTCGGTGCTAAAGAAGCAAAGCGCATTGTCGGTGTACTAGAGTAAGGGGTACCCACTAGCACCCCGAACTTCGTGCCGCAGGCAGTTACAACACCCAGCAGAGGGGGAGCTGGCACGATGACCGCCAAGATCCTCAGGCTCCTTTGGAGCCATTCAAGAAACAAAGTAATCAAGGCCCGGCAGAGGAGGCTTGTCGGAGGGCCCTCAAGAACGCACACGAAACAAGGCCCGGCAAAGAGGCTTCTTGGGAAGGCTTCAGTGGCGATAAGCTCCCGTGCGCGACAAGAACCTTGCCGGAGCAAGGTGCTCGCTTGTGACAAGTGACCTCTCTGCATCTCGCTCCAGCTCATCCGTAGCGTGTCACCCACGGGGCTCTCTCAGACCTGGCGTGTCGGCGGGCTGTACAGCCAGCGAGGAAGCGGCGATAAGCGACGACAAGCTACGCCGTGGCAAGCGAGCGCCAGCGGTCCTGACCATTACCTTTGATCAGGCGGATGAGGCGGGCATTTATGACTCTTGTCCCTTGCCGTCCGCGATTGGGTATAGATCAACTGTACCTTGTACAAAGCGGTGTACCAACCTCTATTTTACTATCTTACCCTTGTCTACTTGCTACATGTGGTGACCCCTTTTGCCTATAAAAGGAGGCTAATTACAGCGTAGAAAGGGTTGATTCAACTCGACTTAGTTCATTCGACTCACACATACACTCGAGCTAGGTTTTGTAGCTCCCATTGCTCCTAGCAAGAACACAATATAATCCACAAAGCAGCAGTAGGAGTATTATCTCTCGGAGGCTCAGAAGCTAGGTAAATCTGCTCGTGTGCATCGCCTCGATCCGCTCTTTGTGCAATCTCCGCCCCCCCTCAAACCACAAGGGACCCAGGTCCCATAGGTGTTCGTGGGCCACGATCGACTTCCCGACATCTTTAGCGCGCCTGGTATAGAGCGTCGAGGCTGTGTGAACCGATCCGGCGTTCACGAGCAATTTCTTCATCAACATCTTAAATCAACATGGTGCCGAAGAAGAAGTCTTGGCTGCGGCCGAGCCGTCCGCGTCGAACCCACCACCACGGGCACAATAAATGGTGGAAGCTGTTGCGGAGGAGCAGGCGTCGTCGAGAGGCTCTAGCGCGCCAAGTCCAAGGACAAAGGCGGCCTTGAGCGTCGGCGTTCGAGTCCGCATCGCGTCCTTCTCGGAGGCCTTGGGACCGGCAGCGTCATGATGCTCGCGGCACCATCGCTTTCGTTGGATCAAAGGCCAAGCTAGGGGATCCGAGCCCTCGAGACCGCGCATGCGCACCGGCATGCGATGCGAGTGGAATCTGATCGCTTCCAGGCGCGATGCTGGTCCTCTAACAGTTGAAGTCCGAGCACATCCGTTCCTCGCTAAATGCGCCATTGCCACCCACCACACCGGCGAAGCCTTGGCTGAAGCCCAGCTACTTCTAGACTACCCTCAACGCGGCCGACAAGGTCGACGAATGGAGAGCCACAATCCGAGCCTCATCGGCTTTGCCAGCAGCGGCGTCCGCGGCAACCAAGCGCCTCGCGGCGCGGCAAAGCGACAAAACGCGAGCGATGGCGGCGAGACTTGCGAAAGTGCAGCCACCGTACACTCCCCTTCGAAGGCCAAGATCGCCCGACTCATGGATCCACCTCGGCAGCGACTCCACGGCGTCGTCCGGATCCATGACTCGTCGCGACCAGCGCCAAGTTCTTGAGCGGCAAGAAGAAGGCGCTTCGAACCCGTATCGAAGCGCCAAGAAACGCGTCCTCAATCCGACCAGCGCGGGGCCTTTGTCGACATCCATGCGCTAGAGAACGAGGCGACTTCCCGTCTGTGATGAGTTGCCCTGCGTTCACTTTCGTGAGCTGCGGCAAGTCGGTGGCCGACAAAAAAAAACTTCAAGCGGATGTGCGGAGAAGTATGATGGCGGACACATCCATGGAGTTCCTCGGCATCTACACCATCGCGGTGCAGGCTGCGGGAGGCGAGAGCGACAAGATCCTCGCCAACTACTTTCCCTGGTGCTCAAGCCAAACATCGGATCTTGGCTCATGCACTTGCCGGATAGCTCTATTTCTTCTTGGGCGATTTGTGCCACCAGTTTGTTGGCGCCTTCACGGTGACCACAAGCCTCATGGCGGAGAGTGACCTCCACCTGCTTGCCCGGAAGGAGGAGAGTCCCTAAGTTCATCGAGAGATTCATCGAGTGCACTACAACATCCCGGGCGTCCACCTGCCCGCGGTGATCGGTGCATTTCATCGGAATGTGCGAAACCGCGGGATGAGGTAGGAGATGGCGATGTGCAAAGTAAAAGATGTCGCGAGCTCATACCTGGCCGACAAGTGTCTTGTGGCTGAAGAAGGAAGAAGACTCGAGGAGAGAATGTGGGCGAGTCGGCGGTGAGGAGATCGCCCGGCAAGGAAGGCCCGGCGGCGAAACAACGAAATGAAGAAAAACCAAGAAGTACTGGTTGTCGAGCAGTCAACAGCGGAGAGTGTCGCCAGCAAGGCTAAGGTTAAGCGGCTCCGGCAAGGAGGTTGCCCGCTGGCGGCGGACCGCCAAGCTTGTGGCGGCCGCCGACAACTGACAGCTCAACAAGCGATCTTGTAAGATCCACCACACAAGGGCCATGATCTCGAGCTGCAAGAAAGTCGAGCAGCTTGTTGAGCTCTGAGAGAGCTGAATCTGACGGCCGAGACAAGGAGAAGGCCAGGAAGGTGCTGAGTGCAGCTAGTAGAAGAGACCGGTCGGGGAGGGCGTCGTGGCAAGGCCAAGTAAGCGGCAAGAGGCAGACCTCCCGCGGCGCGACAAGGAAGAAGATGAAGATGAAGATGACAAAGACATGGAAGGCGATGAAGCTGATGAGCAGGAGTTTGAAGGCAACGGAGGTCCTTTGCGTTGGCGGTGGTGCTTCTCGCATACCTCGCACCGCCAACTCAAGCAATGGATCGTGAGGTCAATGCAGAAGAACCATCCATAAGTCGCATAAACCTCAGAAGTGGTCCAACCGCCCATCATCTTTGACATTGAGGATCACCACGATCGCATAGCTGCGGTCGGGTGCTTGCCGATGTTGGTCTCACCAACCATCCGCAACCTCAAGGTCACAAAGATGTTGGTTGGCCAGCGAGGCGGCCTGAACCTGATCTCCTCTGCGGTGCTCGAAGCTTCAAATCCACGGCAATGAGCTCGAAGAAACTGGTACTTTCAAGGAATCAACCGGGAAGGAGCAAGCCCAAAGGGAAGATCACGCAGCTGCGGTAACATTTGGCGATGAGCTCAACTTCAGGCTGAGAGGTCACGTTTGGCGTTGCCGATTTCCCATTGCCCTACAATGGCATACTTGGCCGTCCGGCCTTGCCAGTTCATGGCCGCCTCTCATTATCGTACAACTTACTCAAGATCGTGGCCCGATAAGCGTCATTTCTGTCCATGGCGACAAGAAGGATGCGCTTATCTGCGCCGACAAGATTCCGGGATCAGACGGCCATAGCGAGATAGCAAACCACTTGCGCTTGAAGCTCCGGGGAAGAAGACCACCAAGTCCGGCAAAAACTCGATGCCCACTCGGCAAGCGCACCTCTTGGTGCTGCGCTACGTTGAGGCGCACCATCGAGCTCCATCGGCAAGTGCAAGAAAGGCGATGGCAGCTCCGCGAAGACCAAGAAGGTGCCGCCAAGAAGGGCGGCCTTGGTGGTACCTTCACCATCGGTGACCGCTTGACCCCACTAAATAGGAAGGCGAGCTCGTTGCTTTCTGCGGGCGAATGTCGATGTGTTTGCATGGCAACCATCGACATCCCGGTGTTCAGGAAAGTAATTGAGCACCACCTAGCTGTCTGTCCTCATCTTGCGGCCCGTCAAGCAAAAAGTTAGAAAACAAGCGGTGGGCGCCAAGAATTCATAGCGGAAGAAATCAAGAAGTTGGAAGCGGCAGGCCTTGTCGGAGGTCCTCCATCCCATGTGGTTGGCCAATCCGGTAGTTATGCGTAAGGCAAATGGGAAATGGAGACTTTGTATTGACTTCACGGATGTTAATAAAGCTTGTCCCAAAGACCCATTTCCCTTGCCGCGTATCGACCAGATTGTTGACTCCGCGGTGGATGTGATCGCTTTCATTTCTTGATGCATATTCGAGGATATCATCGGATCTTCATGGCGAAGAAGATGAAGAAAACCGCATTCATTACACGTGTAGCGCATCTTGCTTCATACGGATGCCTTTCGGTTTAAAGAATGCTGGTTCAACCTTTGCAAGAGTAGTCCGGGATGCCTTTGAGCCACAAATAAGCGAAATGTAGAAGCCTACATGGATGATATAGTGGTCAGAAACAAGGACAAAGCAACTCGATTCGTGATTTGGATGAGACTTTTGCAAATCTGCACAAGATCAACCTCAAGCTCAACCCGAGAAGTGCGTGTTTGGAGTCCCTTCCGGCAAGCTTCTCGGGTTCTTTATAATCTCGGCGAGGGAATCGAAGCCAATCCCGACAAGATCAAGGCCATTGAGCAGATTGAAGCACCAAAGCGTGTCAAGGATGTAAGAAGGCTTGCGGTTGCGTGGCTGCTCTCGGCGAGTTTATCTCTAAGTCTGCTGGCGCGCCACTGCCATTTTCAAGATTTTGAAAAAGGCAGGTCAATGAAATGGACTCCGAGGCGGAGGCTGCTTGCTGCAGGACTTGAAGAGATTCCATCCTCCACTCCAATACTTATCGCACCTAAGCCGCAAGAGAAGTTGCTGCTGTATATAAGCGGCAACCAATCAAGTGGTTAGTGCTGCGTTAGTAGCGGAGAGGGAGGCGGATGATGAGCCCGGCAACCCGAGGCAGGTGCATCCAGCGACAAGCGAGGGCTTCGCCGTCAAGCTCTGGTCCCGACAAGGGCGGATCAGTATGAGGTTGCGACAAGATACAAAAAAGGATGGTGCAGCGCCCGATCTACTTTGTCAGTTCCCTTACTGCGGGGGCTAGGTCAAAGGTACTCTTGTGTGCGAAGTTGCTTTTCGGCCTCCTCATGGCCTCGAGAAAGCTCGCCATTACTTCAAGCACATGAGATAAAGTTGTCACTCGCTTTCTGCTGAAGAGGATATTGCAAAATCCGAAGCAGCAGGCGAGTTGTCGGTGGGCCTTTGGAACTGTCAAGCTTTGGTCTCAAGTTTGAAAGCACTTCAACTATCCAAAGCGAGGGCATTGGCAAATTCATAGCAGAATGGGCGTAGCAAGATGAAGAAATCTGAGAGACAAGCATCCCGTCAAGGAGGCAAATAAAGAGTGGCTGATGTATTTTGATGGTGCCTTCTACATGCAAAGCGCCCGGTGCGGCGTGCTGCTTATCGCACCACGGAGAGCACCTCAAGTACATAGTCTAGATGCACTTTCCCAAGGAACAAGCAACGAACAATCTGCAGTATGAAGGTTTGCTTGCGGTCTAGAGATTCAGTGACCTTGGGATCAAGAAGCTCATTGTTGGGGGACTCGCAACTTGTCGTCCGCCAAGTAAATAAAGATTATCGAGTCCGTTGATGGAAGCCTCGTCGATGAAGTGAGAAAGCTAGAAGAGCACTTTGAAGGCTGCAAATGGAACATGTTCAAGAGCTCGAGAATGATATAGTTGATGGCCTCTCCAAATGTGCGCACTTAAGTTACACCGTGGAACCAGGAATTTTTGTGCTCAAGCTGACTCAATAGCCGTAACACCATCAACGAGGACCGAGCAAGAAAGAAAATTGGTTTCCGGCAACTACTTTCGGCGAGCTCCCTAGAGCCGCCGCCAAGAAGTCCCAAAATCAATGCAAATATCAGCGAGGCGATGCTGCTCCGACAAACCTTAATGGTTTGTTTACGTTGAAGCGAGCGCTCCCGACAAGCTTTGCTCCGGCGGCTTGCGGGGATCATCAACTCGGCAGAACGCGGAGTTCTTGCCATGAAGCTAATGTTCCCTTGATGGTAGGCGAGCCTTTAGTCCTTGTTGTCAAGCCACAGGCTCCAACATGGGCGCGAGCAAATCGTCCACTTCCTTGAGACGGAGAACTTCGAAGAGCAGAAGAAGCGGAAAAAAGTAGCCCGGCGGTCAAGTATGTACCGGTTTGTTGACAACATCACATGCGGGAGAAGACTCAGCGGTGTGAAATTGAAGTGTATTTGCGGAAGATGGATGAAACTGTTGGCGAGAGATACATGGAGGCATATGTGGTCACCACATTGGCGCAAGAAGCTGCCGGCAAAGCTTTCGGCAAGGTTTCTTCGGCGAAGCCCTCCGGATCTGCTACAAGTAACCAAGTGTGAGCGTGCGGTTCCATTCCAAGCAGATACACCAACCAGCTCAAGCTCTCGGGCGATCCCTTTATCCACGGCCTTTTTTGGTGCAGGGGCTCGACATCCTCGGCCCCTTCCCCGAGCTGTCGGGGCTTTGAGTACTTATGCGTTGCAATCGACAAGTTCACAAAGTGGTCGGAAGTGGAACCAGTGAGGAAGGTGACAGCATAGTCGTGATCAAGTTCTTGAGTCAATTGTTTGTCGTTTTGGGATTCCTAACGAATCATCACCGACAACGGCACACAATTCACGACCGCACCTTCATGCGATCGCCCAAGATCTTGGCGCCAAGACCTGCTTTATACATTGCTCATCAGAAGCAGCGGTCAAGCGGAGAGACAAGCGGCTGAAGTCTGCGGGGACTCAAGACGAGAACTTCGACGAGGCTGCACAAGTCGGAAGAAAGCTGGATCGAGGAGCTGCCGGTGGTTCTTTGGTCGATCAGGGCGGCGTAAATCAAGCCAGCTGGCGGACACCTTCGCTCTAGTCTATGGAGCGAGCGAGTTCTCCCCACGGAACTTCGTATCTGGGTCACCTAGAGTGCTTTCGCTTATGATGAGCTCGAGCAAGAGCAGCTGCGATGAGATGGCCGCGCTGCTCCTCGAGGAGGATCGTCTTGAGCTCTTTGTGCGAGCCGCTCGTTACCCGCAAGCTTTCGTCGCTACCATAGCCGCCAAATTCCATGCGGAAAGCTTGAGGAAGCGACCTTGTTCTTGGCGCGTTCAATCCGCCAAAATTCCAACAAGTTGGCCTTGATGGGAAGGCCCTTATCGGGTGAAGCGAGTCACTAGGCCAGCGCTGTCATGCCAGAGACCGAAGATGGCGTTCGGTGAGCAATTCCTGGAATATAGAGCATCTTATGAAGTTTTACCCATGAGGCGTTTAGGAACCCGTTCAGCAACCACTACTATTACAAGTCTTGCCGATGTTGCATGTAATCCTTTGTACAAAGCGGTATGCAGACCCGTGCATCGATAAAGCCTATCATTGCGCACAACTTGTCAATACATGCTCTCATAATCTTATATGCATGTGTTTTCTAACATTTTGTGCAGCATCCACACCGGTCAGCGATAACGAGCCACTAGACTCCATAACTTTATTTTCTCTTCTTTCTTCTCAAACAAGAAGAAGGTTCATCCGCCCACAAGTTAACCGGGGGAAGGAGAAGATAATGGTGTGAGCACGTAAGCATCGCTCGAGGCAGTCGCCTTGTCGGAAATGGACAGCGGAGAAGCTAAGTTGCTAAGTTTAAGCGACCAGTTTTAATTTTTAAGTTATCTTCCTCGAGCGATAGTACTTTGTATGGAAATCACATGTCTTGCGGAGGAACCGACTCGCGACTAGCTTGCGCCCTTACTTTGTTTGAGTCCGCTAAACAACTTAAGTGTCTGCAACTAGTTGCGACAAGGTTAACTTGCCGAGGCGGCATCGCCCGGCGAGGCTGCTGAAGTTCCGCACTCAGCGCTCATGACAAAGGTGCTTTCGCACCAACAAGTTCCCTAAGCGTAGGGCATAAGCGTACAAGGGAAGAAATCGAGTAAAAAATAACATTGCATTCGATTGCCTAAGATAGTGTATATTACATGATAACATTCGGCGGATCTAATAGATTTTTAAGCTAAACATGATCTCTGACGACAAGAGAAAGATAAACTTAGCGGCCTAGTCCCGCGATGCGCCATCGAACCTCTTGACTCGCTCACCACATCACAATGGGTGCGACAAGGGTTTAGCGCCCGACATCGGCGAGATGGGCGGGGACTTGAGGACTTTGGTGAAATCGATGCAGGTTGCGGAAGGCCACCTTCATTAGCACCTTACGGAAACCCGGCGCAAACTTGGCGCGACTCCTCCGCCCACTGCTTTGGGATCTCCTCCGGAACGGCTGGAGACCCGTCGTCACGCCCTTGAAGAATAAGGCTGAGCTTGGCTGGGTTGGAGGTTCTCGTCGGTGGAGTACCCAAGATCCACCATCCCCAGCTCCATCAACTCATTATGGATGCTTGCGGCGGTGTCCACAAGACCTTACATCCGATGCATTATCTGTCTCGAGATTATTACGGCAGTCACAGCGATCGACAGCAGTTCCTCGTTGGCCTTGATCTTCTCCGGCGAGCCGTTTCCGTTCCTTGGCGCCTTCAACGTCTCGCGTCAAGGTGGTGGGTTTCAGCTCGAGATCCGCCTTGGAGTCCTTGGCGTCGATTTCCTTGATCTTCTCGGCAAAGCGCCCTGCAACTCACCGAGGTGTAGGCGTCCTTCTCACGCTTCGCGCTTCAACCCGTGACCTCCTCGGCGCTCTTACGGAGGTGGACTCCAGCTGAGCCACCCTCGTCTCGATTCCTTCTTGGCGGCCTCGGCAGCGCGGCAGCATCCTTTGCCTCTGAAGTGGCCGCCAAATCGTTTGCGCGCGCAGCGGCGAATCTTCCTCATAGCTTGTCGAGTTGATCTTCCGCTCGCCAGACTCACGTTCTCCGCGGCGGAGCTTCTGCGCCGGCAAGCCTCTGCTGCTCCTCGATCTCGCCCTTCTCCAAGATGAAGGCCGTGCGCTCCTCGACAAGCTGCTCGGCGCCTCTGCTATATCCGGAGAGTTTCTTTGTTGGCGTTGGAGCTCTTCCACGCGTTCTCCAAGTCAGCTCCGCCCTCGCGACCAGCGCCTCCCTGAACTCGGCTTGGCAGCCGAGGCGCGGTAGGCGGCAACAACCTCCTTAGCAGCTGCTCCTCCTCGGGCTACGCCCTGCTGCTCGGAGCATCGACCAGCGACAGCGGCGGAGCAAGCGATTCAGCGTCGAAGGTCTCCCCCTCGGCGGTGCCACAGGCTTGATGCCGGGGAGCTTGATAAAGACACCCTCGCCCGGCCTTGAGATAAGCGCGGGCTGGGGCTCTTGGTCTGGTGCGGCATCGGTGGCGGGAGGATCGGCGGTCGGTCTGGCGCTGGCGCTCCTGCGGACCTCGGGGCCGTCGGTCACGATCGCCGATTCCTCCCGACCTCTGCGCCCGGCAACCTGCCAACCTCTTCGTGGCCCGGGCCCGTCGGCGCCGACCTCCTCCTCCATGTTGGCGGCGTCGACATTATCGCCGTGGCGTCCTCCTCGCCGGCAGCCTCGGTCTCCATAGGGTCTCCGGCAGATGGATCGATGGTCGGAGAAAGAAAGAACAAGTCAAGCAAATGTTGAAGGAGAAAACGAAGAAAAGAGAAACCAAGGGAGATTTTCAAACAAGAAAATTACCTGCAATGGGATCTGTTGCCTTGGTCTCCATAGCCGGGAGGTCATCGGCACCGGCCCTTGTCGAAAGCTCCCCTTGTCGGAGGCCTCCTTGGGAGGCGCTCCTTGGCGAAGAGTCCTCCCTTGGCGGCGTGGTTGAAGCAAGCGAGCGTCGGGAGTGACCTCCGGTGCTTCTGATGTGGCTGCTCTGCTCCTACATGATTCAACGAGAACAAATATCGATGATGGAGAAGCACCCAAGCACACCTAACCACGAGTAAACCAAATACTTACGGCTGGGGCTGTCTTTGGGGCTGCTCTATTGAAGAAGTCGCCGGGTCCGGCAAGGAGTCCCAGGCGTGCCCCTGTCACCACAGGGGAATCATCTGAGACAACAACCACCGGGGTCTTGGCCCTCTTCGACACCCTCTGAGCTAGCGTCCTGAAGAAGAAGAAAGTTCAGAGTGAAGCGATCGGATGCAAAACAAAGCAATAAATTGGAAGATTACAAATAGCGGCGACAAGAACTTACTCTTCCTCTTCTTCCTCGGGCTGAGGCGGAGAGATCAAATCGCTCGGTGCGGCAATTGGGGAGAAGATTCCCTCGGGCGCTTAGGCGGAAGCGGGGGCGCGACTCGAAGACCAGCTCCCGTTCTTGTGGCGGCTAAAAGCGCTCCAGCGGCAGCAGATGCTTACGCGGTGGAAGCGCGTCGGGCTGACAGGTAGCTGTTGAGCCGTCTGCCGCCCGCCACTTCTCCGGTCTTGAGGCGTCTCCTGGCGGGGCGCGGGCTCCTCCTGCGGCAAGCTGCTTGGCCCGCGGAGGAAGCGCCCGGCGAGGCTCTTCCGGATTAACGTCGAGCTCGGCCTGTTCCTCTTCACCGACAAGCTCCTCTCGGTCGGCAAGGCTTGCCGCCTCTGCTGTTTCCGCCTCCTCGGCGGTGAACCCAAACACGCGTGGCGGCAGCTTCGCGCCTCCTCCAACTGCTGTAGCGTCACGGGCCATCTCGATTGGTGGTGTCGGCGGGTGAGCCGCCTCTGCTTTCGTCGGCGCGGATCGGCACCTCCACCAAGTTGTCGAAGAAGCTGCTGAGCGGCGTCGTCGGCGGGCTCTGCCAAGTTGGAGCGATTCCATGGGAATCGCTGGCGGCATCATAAGCGCGGATCTTTGTCAAGTGACGAGTTGTTGCACAAGGCACGACTCCCTCGGCAACATACACCACTCGGGGTGATCCGAATCCGGGTTGAACAACTCCGCAGCATGCCATCCAGCTCAAGGTAGCGAAATTCCAATTCAGGCCGGGCGCGCAGCCTCATGATGTCGCGCATTCAGGAATTCCCAAGCAGGCCTCCTCCTCTCCTGCAAAGAAGCGATCTGGCGGCGAAGGAAGTCGCGCCAACTGCTCTCTGGTAAGCCCTGCTTGCGGAGCCTTGAAATCCTAGTCACGGCAATCTTCAACTTGTCGTCCTCCGTGTCAAGTTGCTCCAATCATTGCCGCGAACTATTGGAGTTTAGCGCGAGGGTGGTGAAAGGCTGTGGCTCCTCCTCTAAGATCCAGCACCAGTCAGCTCTCCTCCTCCCACTTGCTCGCAACTCTCCGTCAAGATAAGCTTCCTTCTTGCGATCCTAGAGACCCATACAATCCCCGACAGCGGCTCTCCCTCTCTCTGCGGGGCATGAAGTAATGGCGGAAAAGCGCTACATTCGGGTGGACCCGACAAAGTTCTCGCGAGTGTGCAGCGGCCAAGGTGAGGGCGGCGTTGGGGTGAAATCAAGGCGGAGGCCATATGTGTTCATGACATCACAGAAAAATTCAGAAAAGCGGGCGAGCCCGCGATGGAAAAAGCGAAGAAGGATGCGATGGAAACCTTCTCGGATGTGGCGTGAGAGATGACTCGTCGTGCGGAGTGCGCCGGGTCTCCGTCGACCGAAGAGATAATACAGCTCCGCAGCTCCTTCTGTCAAGCGAGGGTGAAGGGCCCGCTCCTTCCATGCGCGCTTGCGAGCGCTGCGCCTCGGCGATTCCGCCTTTTCCTTATCGACTTCCGGAGCCATGGGGAGAGGTGGTGGAGGAGGTCGGCGGCGTTGGTGGCACCGGTGACAATGGAGGCGGGCGTCTCTTTGGGCTCGAGAAGAAGGGGAAGCGATGGGGGTTTCGATGTGACAGCAAAAGGCAAGTGGGCGTCCAGCCCTGTTCCCCGCTTATAAAGGGGAGAGAGGCAGGCGTTCGATTTTCCCATTAAAAAGCCCCGATCTACCCACGGCGCCCGTCCGGTACATAGCGTTCGTGGGAGGCGTGGTGGGTCCAAAGCGATAACGGCGTAATCAAGACCAGCGTGCCGTGCCTTTGTTTGGGCACAGCCCATGAGCTTAGCGCCGTGTGTGAGCCGGGGCTCCTGTCCGGTGTACTAGGTAGGGGTACCCTAGCACCCCGAACTTCGTGCGCGGGCGATTCAACACCAGCGGCGAGGCTAACTGATGACGCCAAGATCCTCGGCGGCTCCATTGGAGCCATTCAAGAACAAAGTAATCAAGGCCCGGCAAGAGGAGCTTGTCGGGAGGCCCTCGGGGCATGAAGGAAACAAGGCCCGGCAGAGGAGCTTGCAGGGAAGGCTGATGGCGATAAGCTCGGCGCGACAAAGAACCTTGCCGCAGCAAGGTGCTCGCCCTTGACAAGTGACCTCTGCATCTCGCTCCAGCTCATCCGTAGCGTGTCACCACAGGGCTCTCTCAAGCAGCGTGTCGGCGGGCTGTACAGCCCGCGAGGAGCAGCGATAAGCGGCGTGACAAGCTACCTTCGTGGCAAGCAGAGGCACACTTGGCGGTCCTGTTACCTTTGTTGAGGCGGAGGCGGGCATTATGACTCTTGTCCTTGCCGTCGAGTTAGGTATAGATCACTATACCTTTGTACAAGCGGTGTACCAACCTCTGTTTTACTATCTTACCCTTGTCTACTTGCTACATGTGGTGACCCCTTTTGCCTATAAAGGAGGCCCTAGTGCAGCGTAGAAAGGGTTGATTCAACTCGACTTAGTTCATTCGACTCACACATACACTCGAGCAAGGTTTTGTAGCTCCCATTGCTCCCTAGCAAGAACACAATATAATCCACAAAGCAGCGGTAGGAGTATTATCTCTCGGGAGCTCTGAAGCTGGGTAAATCTGCTCGTGTGCATCGCCTCGATCCGCTCTTTGTGCAATCTCCGCCCCCTCCGAACCTCAAGGGACCCGGGTCCCATAGGTGTTAAATGGGCCCACGATCAACTTCCCGACACGCATCTTGAGTCACGAGAATCAGCCAAAGGTTTCCATTCCCGTGCAACAAGACCAAGACCGCTAGGGCGGCAGGATGAAGGTCATTACCGAGCCCACAATGGCATCACGACCAGAGGCTTTGCAGGCGAAGACTACTTTTGTCAAAATAAGATGTACTAGTTGTCTCCCTTTTAATTTGGCCATTGTGGGATCCCTTCCCGCCTTCATTTGGGAAGAGGACCAAGGCCACTATAAATAGGACTAGCCACCACCTTAGGGGGAGATCTGATCCATTCCATCCCCACACTCACCAGCTCACTCGAGCCCAAAAACACCTCTCCGCCACTGTACCAGTTCATCCTCAGCCCCTCAAGGCCAATCCACCACAAAGCAGGAGTAGGGTTTTACACCGCAAGGTGGCCCGAACCTGGGTAAATTGATGTGTCCCTTTTGCTTTGAGTTCAACGAGCTAGGATGTGAGATCGGAGAGTAGGAAGACTGGGGAGATTGAGTTCTTCGCACACACCCCAGAGTTCGAACCTCTCAAGGGTCTGCGGAACCCGAAATCCGACAAGTACTAGATGCAGAATCGTTTTGGTCTACTTGTCACGAACATGATGCCTATATTCATGATCATTCCCTTAGATATCGTCATAACTATGCGCTTTTCTATCAATTGCTCAACAATAATTTGTTTACCCACCGTATGTTTTCTTTCAAGAGAGAAGCCTCTAGTGAAACCTATGGCCCCGGGTCTATTTTCCATCATATATTGTCAGATCTATAAACCAAAAAACCCAAAAATACCTTGCTGCAATTCATTTATATTTACTTTAGTTTTCTCTTTTATTTATCTTTTATACCTATCTCTATTAGATCTCAATCTTGTTCGTGACTGTGAAGGGATTGACAACCCCTTTTCGCGTTGTGTGAAAGTGTTTGTTAGTTTGTGCAGGTGCATATATTGGGGACTTCCTTGGCCTACTACTGAATTGATACCTTGGGTTCTTAACTGAGGGAAATACTTATCTCTACTTTGCTGCATCACCCTTTCTTTTTCAAGGAAAAAATCAATACAAGCTCAAGAAGTAGCAGGAAAAATTTCTGGCGTCATTGCCGGGGAGGTTCTACATCAATCCTACCAAGTACCCATCATAAACTCTCGTCTCTTGCACTTAAATTATTTTCCATTTGCCTCTCGTTTTCCCCTCCCCCACTTTTAAAGTGTCAGCGTTCTGGGAACGGGGGTCCCCAGACTTGCCTGCCTGCGGCCTGCGGCGTGGCTCAAGCGGGGCCCAACACGGCCCAGCTTCATCATCTAAAGCTCAAGACCCTCGCGAGGACCAAGCCTCATGGGCGGGCAGCGAGAACCTTCCTCGGGGCAGCCTCGTCAGGCGAGGCTCACGAGGCGGAGATCAAGGCAGGTTACCTCACGAGGTCCCTCGTGGCGCAAGCCATGACCCGATCGAGACGGTGAGCGCCCGACTCTGTGATGTCCTCGTTCCCCTTTGGTGCAAGGAGGCAAGCACAGGCCAAGGCATCGGGCAAGATTCTTTGCTTGATGCAACAAGGCGAAGACCAGGTGGCGGGCAGGATGGAGGTCATCGTGGAGCCAGGGCGGCGTCACCGTCGAGCCTTTGGCAGCGAAGACCAACTTTAGTCGGGATAAGTGTACTAGATGTTCCCCTTCAAAATGGCCAATTGTTGGCGCCCTTCCAGCTCATTATTTGAGAAGAGGCCCAGGGCCTCCCTCTATAAATAGGACTAGCCACCACAGAGAGAAGAGAGGAGTCGAACCTACCAGTGACCCGACCGAGGGACGAGTCGAACCCACTAGACAGAGAGAGAGAAGTGACTGGACTCACCCAAGCAGTCCATCGCACCAGCTCAAGAACAGCCCCTCGCGAGGTTGCTCTTCCTTTGTACTGTTCTTCATCAGCCCCAGAGGCAATCCACCACACCACACCTTTGGGTAGGGTATTACACCACAGCGGTGGCCCGAACGATATAAATCTTCTATGTCCTTGTGCTGTTCATCGTTCCTAGCTTAGATTCCTTACGATCCACTAACGCGTGAGCTGGTAGGGAAAGATCTCCGTCGCCTCCGGTGTTGAACCTCAAAGTGCTGCAAGAATCCGGCATTTGGCCTTCAGGTAGGGTGCGCGGAATCTTTCATCCGTTGGTCGCGTGTGATCTTCCGTCGTGTCCATGGTGGCCTTTCATGAGCCAGCGCCCGGCGTCGGGCTGCTCGCTCCGCTCGAGTCGCCCAGGCGGCTCCCGGCAGCGGACACCCCTGTCGTTCCTCGTCGCCTGCCACCGCGCCGCCACCGGCGGTGAAAACGGCAGCGAGCCTCGTCCTGCATCCATCGGTGGCGAGAAGGCGCACCACTACTCCTTCACTCGCCCCTGCTGGTTCTTCGTCCCGCGCACACCGCGCGCCCATGGAGGCTCAAGCCGCGCTCATCGCGGCAAACGAGCTCCTGCGCTACCATCCTGTCTACGAGGAGTGGCTCGACCGTGTCGCTGAGCTCTTCCGCGCCGCAGAGGGCTCCCCCGAGCCGTCCCATCGTTGCCTCGCCCTTCACCCCGGGTGGGAGGCAGGGAGCCGGAGGTGCCACCGCCACCTCCTCCCCAAGAAGGCGCCCTGGCTCCAAGGCGCATGCCCCCGGGCCGAGACCCTCTGCATCCGGCGCCCGCGCAACAAGAAAGGAGCTGCCAAGAGATCCCTCGTCCCCAAGAAGGTGCTCGCATGCTCCCAGCACCACCGCGTCAAGACCCCGCGCTGCTCCAGGCCGCGGTGCGCGGGAATCCACAAGATCAAGCTCCGCATCAGCAGAGAGCCCCGGTGGCCATTGCAGGCTACCGCGCCTTCACCGCTGAGCTACGTAGCGTCACATGGGCCGGCAAGTTCAAGCCAGACCTGCCTCCTGCTTCTGACAACCTTTGCCGACCCGCGAGTTCCTTCAGCTCTGAGCTGGGCATCGAAGCCGCCAGCAGGGGGCGAAAGGTCATGGAGGTGGTTCCCCATGGCGCTCAGGGCCGAGCCGAACACTGGCTCTGAATCGGCTCCGGCACGATCTCCTCCACAGGGGCGAGATCGCACCCGCTTCATCGCCAACTTCAAGGCACTTTCGCGATCGGCCTCCGACCGTGGCGACATCGCGCCGCATCAAGCAGCAGCCGGAGAGACCCTCTGAAGTACATCCAGCACTTCAACAACGCCGCCTCAAGATCCCTAGGGTGGTGAGGAAGCCGTCATCTCAGCCTTCTCCGATGGCATGCGTGGCGTCAAGATGAAGGAGGAGCTAGCAATGCGCGAAGACTGTGCACATCCTGGAGCTGTTCAACTTGGCGACCAAATCGCCGAGGGCTGAGGAAGGCGCCTCTCCTCCTCGAGCTTCGGTTGCCGATCGAGAAGAAAAAGCCAAGGTCAAGGACATGAAGCGCAAAGGGGCTGCCGTGCAAGGTCATCCAAAGGCAGCGATGCTGCGTATACCATGACCTCCACACCTAACACCAGCGAATGCCGGGAGCTCGAGCCGTGCAAGAAGGGTGTATCGGTGGCATACTGGCGCAATGATCGGGGCTATGGCGAGGGAGGAAGAGGTGCATGATCTTTGGCAAGGCGTGGCCCTCGCCAAGGATGGCGTGGAGACCTCGCGAGGACGTGGCGAGACCAGCCTCGCGAGGAGGTTGGAGGGACCAGCCTCGTGAGGACTACCCTCAAGGCAGCGCAGGGCTCCCACCTCTGCGCGGCCGCCAAGGAGATGCGAAGACAATCATCGGGACAAAGGGGCTGGGGCTTCCGGGGCAGCAGCGATCGCTTGCATCACAGGTGGCGCTCGAGCCCCAGCCTCTCGGCGCATCTTCAAGCGGTTTGCTCATGAGGTGAATGCAGTCCTCCCCAAGCACGAGGCCACCGCCCTCTCGGGTGGTCTTCGTGCGCTATCACGTTCAGCTCAGCGAGATCAGCTCAAGTGCGAGGCAGCGGCGGAGTCCTCCCCATGCTTTGCTCACCGGTCATCGACAGCGTGCAAGTCACGGGACCCATCGCCGGCGAGCAGGACTCAACGTCCTATCTGTCGAGACATTCAACAATCTCCAAGTGCCATCGATCAGCTTGACCGACCAAGCCTTTCTCGGGAGTCACCGATGGCTCCACCCGTCTCGATAGGGCAAGTTCGTCTTCTGTCACCTTCGGACAGCGCCACAACTACCGCACCGAGCTCGCCGACTTCGGCGTCGCCCACATTACGCCTGCCATACAATGCCATCCTCGGGTACCCAGCTTTGGCCAAGTTCATGGCGGTGACTCACCATGGCTACAATGTCCTCAAGATGCCGGAAGCGGGCAGTCATCACGATTGCCTTGCGAGAAAGGGATGCGGTGTGCTCTCTTAAGCGTGCCTTCAAGCCACGACAATGAAGACCAGGATCACGAGGCGGGAGACTTCTGGCGATCCCTAAGAAGAAGAAGGCTTCACCTGGTCCAAGCCCTCATGGGGTAGGCACCTCCGGGCGTGTAGCAGGACCCGCGGCCCGTTCAAGGGGCGCCACCCTCTGTCGCATAGGAAGGTGCGCCCGGCGCCCTCCTCGGCGGGGCTCGGGGCTCTTTCATGGCGAGCCACCGACCTAGCCAAGGTCACGAGGCGCTCGGGCACCACTTGGGCGTGCTTCAAGGCACGTTTCCCTCGGGAAGGTATGAGGCAAGGAGGCCAAACCCGAGGACTTCATCACGAGGAACATCCGGGAGATCTGAGTCAAGAGTCATGTGCGGTATCGCGCTTGCCGCCGTGGCCCCACATCCAGCGAGGATGGTGGGCTGCGGTCTGCATCGACATACCGAGGCTCAGCAGGGCGCATCTCGGGGCGCCTCTGGCCCTCACGCGTGGGCGTTGCAAGGTCCACCTCACAGCTACGTTCGCATGCATTTCGGCCTGCCGAGCAGCGGTCACCGCCCATCGGCGCTTTCTTGAGGTGCGCTCTGGAGGCTCGGGAGGTCAAGCAGCAGCGATCTGGCGCGAGATGGAGATGGATCTCGAGAACCCCGTGCCCGGAGCCTCGAGGCTCCAGTCGGGAAGGCTCGTGAGGCGGCTTCTTCATCACGTGTCATCCACTACCTCAACATCCCGCCATCTCCGACCATATCAGGTGACACCTTTCCAAGTTCCGTTTTCTGCTGGGAGCCCCCCTCGGGCTGCATCATTCCCAGGCCGCGTGGGTCCGTTCCTGCGGCATGTATCCGTTTTGCTTATGTTCTTTACTTACCTTGTTGGGGGCGCCCATCGGGCTGCATTATCCCCAAGCTGCTCGGGCCAGACCCAGTGGCGTGTGCTTTCTCCGTGCCTATCTAGATGGATTTCCTTATTCATACATAACGTACTTGACCTAATCGCCTGCTCGATTGACACCTACCTTTGGAGCCGCTCGCTCAGGCACGACACTTGCGCACGGGTCCATCCATGCAACGCCGATAAATCTGAGTGGCTGAGCTCTGGCCGCGGCAGCCCCGCAAGGCGCCACCTCGCCAAGCCCTCAGTGCCCCCGATCACTCCCTCGGAACGACCAATGGTTGGCTGGCAACCGTAACGACGAACCTTGTTTCCCCTCGTGATTGGTACACAGGACCTGCTCCAGGAGTAACGCTGGCGGCATCGCGAGCCTTCTCTCCCCCTCTCCGGCTGTAACGCCCCGGATTCGATGCGCTAGGTGTCCGTCAGTTATTCGCCGTCTTTGCCATGTCTTTTGCTTGCGTGTTGCACTTTGCCATGTCATCATCTGCATTTCATATCATGTCATCATGTGCATCGCATTTGCATACGTGTTAAATCTCATGCATCCGAGCATTTTCCCGTTGTCCGTTTTGCAATCCGGCACTCCTATGTCTCTGGCGCCCCTTTTACCTCTTTTTCGTGTGTGGGTATTAAGCGGTCTCGAAATGGACCGAGGTTTGCCAGCGGCCTTGGTATAGCACCGGTAGACCACTGTCAAGTTCGTGCCATTTGGAGGTCGTTTGGTACTCAGCAGTTAACGGGTAACATGAAAGGCCTCTTTGTGTGCAGCCCAACACCCTTCAAAGTGGCCCAAAACCCACCAAACTCCCTCCATGCTCTCGGTCGTTCGATCACGATCGCTTGGCCGAAAACCGCACCTCATTTGGACTCTCCTATCTCCCTTTACCTATAAATAGGTGTGCCCTCCCGGATTTTTCGCGCAGATCAAACCCTAGCTTCTTCCCCTGCGCGCCGCCGGACGCATCTCCCCGGCTGCCCGGACATGTCCGCCGCTCCCCTCCACGTCGTCCGGCCAATGGCAGGCCGCCACCTCAGCGCCGCCGCCCCCGCGCCCAATCCCCGAGCGCCACGTCGCCACCCTCTCTCTCCCCCGCCGTCGGGCCCTCGGGGCCGAGATCCGCTCCAGCCGTGTGGTCGCTCGGGCCGAAACGCCCGCCCAGCGCAGCCAGGCGGCGCCAGCGCCCGTGCTGCCGCTCCCGGCCGCCGCCGTCGCCGCGCCGCCGCCCGAACGCCGTTGCGAGTCCGGCGCCCGCCGCCCGCCTCCGCGGACCGCGCCTCAGCCGCGCCGCCCTCGCCGGCCACCGGGCGCCCGCCTTGCCCGCCGCCGGAGCGGCGCTCCGCCTCCTGCGCCTTACCGTGCCCGCCTCCGGCCTCCCCTACGTCGCCGGCCGTCGTCCGGCGGGTCCGCCGCTGATCGCCGCCCAGTCACCGCCGCGCCCGGCCCCGCGTCGCCTTCGCCGGAGCTCGGCCGGATCCGGCGAGATCCGGCCGGATCCGCCTCGTCCCGCCCCTGCAAGACCTCGCCGGAGACCTCCCGGGCCTCTTCTCTGGCGAACCTCGCAATCCGTGCCGATGGTTGACTTTCCTCTCCCCTCCAAATCCACTAAGTCCCCGATTCTGCTAATTTTTTTGACTTACTGGAATTGTTATATGTTGTTCCCGGCCTCATTTAAACTTGCTTTGATGTGTTGCTCTTGTTTGCATCATCTCTTGCCATGAGTAGCTTCATCTAGATTTGTCATGCATCATGTTTGTTGTGCATCTTGTCATGTTCATGTGTGGTGTGTTAATATGTTGTGTGCTTCTTCTTGTTAGTTCCTGTTTCGTTGCGATCGTGAGGATTCGTTCGTCTACGCTTGGTTCGGCTTCATCCGTTCGTCTTCTTCATGGACTCGTTCTTCTTCCTAGCGGGATTTCAGGCAAGATGACCATCACCTTGGATCTCACTACTATCTGCTAGTTGCTTCGTTCTTTCGCTATGCTGCGCTACCTATTACCTGTTCCTCAAGCCTACCTAATTGCCATGTCAGCCTCTAACCTTTTGCACCCTTCCTAGCAGGGTGGATGTCGTTTGAGTTTCTGTTTATGTTTCGTCCATAGTCGGATGTTGCTCTCATGTATGATGTTGATGTATTCTTGTGGCATTTGTGCCTTATGTATGTATCCCCATCTATTATGTAATGTTGATGTAATGATATCCACCTTGCAAAAGCGTTTCAATATGCGGGTCTATCCTTGGTGGGACCTTCGAGTTCCTTTTGGATAGGGTCACATATTGGGCGTGACAAGTTGGTATCAGAGCCTCGACCGACCCTAGGAGCCCCCTTGATTGATCGTGTAGTTTGGCCGTAGTAGAGTCTAGAATAAAACTATTTTCGGATTCTAGTTATATCGGAGAGTAGGAATTCTTTTTACTCCTCAGCCCCTTCGTCGCTCTGGTAAGGAATCTTGACGTAGGTGTTTTGAACTACTTCTCTTCCCCTTCAAATTTTTCTTTAGGATCACGCAGTTGGTTTTCCGATCGTTGGCCCTCAGCTCTTTTCATCCGGTGCATTTCTCGTCAAGTTGACTCGACCATCTTCATCTTTGAGTTCAATCCTCTGTTGTTTTCTTTTCCCACCGCCCACCCTTCTTCTTATTGGAACCGAGTGCATAATTGAGTACCCATTCTACTCGTGCGAAGCCTTTGCTTTCTTTCCTCAATGTTTTCAACCGGTGTTTCCTCTTGAAGTCACTCGTCGATTCCCCTTCCAAGTTGCCTTTGTTTTTCCCGCCCTCCCACCCTTCTTCTTCCCGAAGTTTGAGTCTGCTTCGACCATCAATTTCATTCGTGTGGAGCCTCTTCAATCTTTCCTCAATTGTTTCAACCGGCGAATTCTCGTCTTGTTCGTCATTCTTCATCCCTTTCTTTTTCCGGTGCACTCAATTCAAGTTTTTTCGGGTTAATCATATTCTTTTTCTTTGAAGTGTTCTCTTTGCTCGTTCGCCTCTCGCAGATTTATCCTTCGGAGTGTGCAAGACATCTCAAGAGATTAAATACGTGTTCCAATTGATTCGAGGTTGTCACCTCATTCAAATATTTCACTTCTTCCGGTGCATCATCTACCTATTCAACAATCCGTTCCAACGGTGCTTTCCTTTAGTGGGCCCTAACCCACAGGTCTTTCCCAGGATCTTACCTGACTCCTTTAATTTCCCCGGAGTTATTCTTAATTCTTTTCAAGTGTGACGTAAGAATGAATATCATCAGTCACATGCCTTCTCCAAGATCGCTTTCAAATTCTTTTCATTGTTGACTCAACCTCTTTGCTTTTCATTCTACCGGAGTACCTCAGTTATTTTGGTGGTGTTTCTCTTCATCATTTGAAGACCGAAGAAGAGAATTTTTCCTCTAAATCTTGTCCGTTCCCCCGGATATTCATGGTGATAGCTCGATGTTATCCTATCCAGTTGTTTCCAGTTGTGCAATTCTTTTCATTCATCCGGAGTATTTCAGGAGTTACTTTCCGTCTCAATCATCCGGAAGCCATCTTTTCGGAAGATTTCTTCATCCTAAGTTTTCAGATTCATTCCCCAATTATTCTATATCCGTGCCCCTTCGTTCATCTCAATATTCTTCCGGTGTTTCGTTCAAGTATTCTTCAATCAGTTCGCGATCTCTTTGTTCTTTTGCATCTAAATCCCCTCGAGCATATTTGTTTTTCTAATTCTTCCCGGTGATTCATACTCTTTCATCAGTCATTTTCGAATTCTTACGGTGGTTCGTTCAAGATTCTTTTCCTTGTTTATCATATTAATTCATTCGTTCTTTTCAATCCTACCGGTGGTTCATGAAGACCTTCTCAAGTTTGCGTTATGTCACTTCTCAATCCTTTTTCAAGAAGAATAAGTAAGATGCGAAATCCATTCTTTGTCATCAATTTAATTTGATGAAGGATAAGCATGCAATAAATCTTATTCTTATTTCATCCAAGTGAGTAATCCTTTCCTTCGGAGTTTGTTCTTGAGGAATAAATTCTAGTTCCAAGTGTTTTCATCTTTTCTTTTCCGGAGTTCAATTTACTTGACCATCTCGTCGGAACCTCCATCTAAATCACTGCAAGACTTAATCCTTATTCTTTCCATCCTTCAATTGTATCTCATCATCCTTTTGTTTACCAGAGTTCTTCATGGTGGTTCGTCGCGATTTAATTCATTTCTCAAGTGCTCATCAAGATTTTGTTGGTGGAGTTCAAGTATCTTTTCTTCTCGTATCTCGAAGTGTAATTAATTCTCCGTATTCTTTTGAAGTGGAGTTTTGCATTTCTTCGTTCTTCTCAGCGATTTAATCTTTTCTGATTGTGGTTGGTTTTCACCTTATAATTTTGAGATTTTATCCATAAGTCCACAACAAGCTTATTCTTTCATTGTTGATTTTCTCAACAACTCCGTTCAATCTTTTCTTCTCCGTTCCTTTTCATTCAACTCTTTTAATTCTTCCGGAGGTTTTGTGTCATGTCTTCATCAAGTATCATTCCATCCTCTCAAGTTCATGTGCTAATCCTTCCATTTTCAGCCGGAGTGCTACCTAAATCCTTTCAGTCGTATTCATTTCTTTTCTCATTCTAACCACTCCGGTTAGAACAAGTGCTTTCATAGTCTATCTGATTCAGTGAGTTTTCAATTCTCGTCATTCTTGTCGTTCCTCTCTTTTTCTCGTGTGCTCTCGATTCTTTGCTTCTTCTCTTCAGTTCTTGTTTCACCTCTTCCCTTTCCCTTCCGTCTCGGTCCTAAGATCTCGGGACGAGATCTCTTGTTAGTGGAGGAGTGTTGTAACGCCCCGGATTCGATGCGCCAGGTGTCCGTCAGTTATTCGCCGTCTTTGCCATGTCTTTTGCTTGCGTGTTGCACTTTGCCATGTCATCATCTGCATTTCATATCATGTCATCATGTGCATCGCATTTGCATACGTGTTTGTCTCATGCATCCGAGCATTTTCCCCGTTGTCCGTTTTGCAATCCGGCACTCCTATGTCTCCGGCGCCCCTTTTACCTCTTTTCGTGTGTGGGTATTAAGCGGTCTCGGAATGGACGAGGTTTGCCAGCGGCCTTGGTATAGCACCGTGAACCGCTGTCAAGTTTCGTGCCATTTGGAGGTCGTTTGGTACTCAGCAGTTAACAAGGTAACCGCAAAGGCCTCTTTGTGTGCAGCCCAACACCTTCAAAGTGGCCCAAAACCCACCAAACTCCCTCCATGCTCTCGGTCGTTCGATCATGATCGCGTGGCGAAAACCGCACCTCATTTGGACTCTCCTAGCTCCTTTACCTATAAATAGGTGTGCCCTCCGGATTTTTCAGCAGATCAAACCCTAGCTTCTTCCCCTGCGCGCCACGGGACGCATCTCCCCGGCTGCCCGGACATGTCCGCCGCTCCCCTCCACATCGTCCGGCCAATGGCAGGCCGCCACCTTAGCGCCGCCGCCCCCGCGCCCAATCCCCGAGCGCCACGTCGCCACCCTCTCTCTCCCCCGTCGGGCCCTCGAGGCCCAGATCCGGCCAGCGTGGTCGCTCGGGCGAGCCGCCGCCGGCGCAGCCAGGCGCCAGCGCCCGTGCTGCCGCTCCCGGCCGCCGCCGTCGCCGCCCGCCGCCCGACCGCCGTTCTTGCGAGTCGGCGCCCGCCGCCGCCTCCGCGGACCCGCGCCTCGCATTGCCGCCCTCGCCAGCCACCGGCGCCCGCCTGCCCGCCACCGGGGCGGGCGCTCCGCCTCCTGCGCCTTGCGCGCCCGCCTCGGCCTCCCCTCGTCGCCCGGCCGTCGTCCGGCGGGTCCGCCGCCGATCGCCGCCCGGTCACCGCCGCGCCCGGCCCAGCGTCGCCGCCGCCGGGCTTCGGCGGATCCGGCGAGTCGGCGGATCCGCCTCGTCCCGCCCCTGCAAGACCTCGCCGGAGACCTCCCGGGCCTCTTCTCCGGCGAACCTCGCAATCCGTGCCGATGGTTGACTTTCCTCTCCCCTCCAAATCCACTAAGTCCCAGATTCTGCTAATTTTTTGTTGCATTTTCATTGCATGGTAACTATGTCATCGTTGCTCCGTTTTGCGCGTGTAATATGTCAAAATGTTCGTCTCGATGAGTAGATCATTTCAAGTCATTGCATAATTTTCATTTGAGCTCATCTTGATGCCCGCAATGCTGTTAGAATTGTGCTATGTGATGTTAGTTTCTGATTCTTATCAGAACATGCACTTTTGTCATTTTTGCCATGATTGATGTGTGCACCCTATGAACTTGAGTCCTACATGTGTTTTGTAATATGCCATGTCTTCTTTACAGTGGTGCTTGCTATGTATTTTTGTGATCTATGTGGTGACTAGCACAAGCATGCAAACTAGGTGTCTTGTTGTTGCTGATTTCAGCCCTGTTTTGCTGATATTTTCATGCCATGTTAACTTGAAGCTACAGAGAGATCCATGCATATTTTGAGATACTTCAGTAAGGATGTTTTGTTTTACATGTCTTGCTCTATCCATCCATGCCCTTTTTTGCAATTATGGAGTAGCCTAGCTTGAGTAAATCGAGCTCTACTTTTGCTATAAAATGTTCCTGGCAGGTTGTTTACATGTTATTCAATTTTGCCAAGGTTGTTGTAGTTGATCCTTGCATGCTATGATGTTGTTCTTGCCATGTACAGCTTCTATGCCATGCCTTCTTACTGTTTGTTGCCTTGCCATGCCATGTATTGCTCTGTGGTGAGTGATTCAAGCTCACCAACATGCCTACTTATCGTTGTTTCTGCCATGTTTAAATCTGTAATATAACTTGCCATGTTTACATGGGTGCCATCATATTTTCTGACCCTTTTTGGCTTATGGTCAGTAAGGGACTTTTGTTCTATGCTTTGAGTAGATTCATTCCATGCCTTTGTTTGCCATGATAAGTTCCTGTAACATGTTGTTTGCTTGCTCTGAACATTGCAACTTTGATGTTATTTACGCCAATGCCCTAAATCTGTTATTATTTGCAATCTTGCCATGTCATTTTGAGCATGTTCTAGTGATTTCTGGAGATAGCTCAGTGTTCATGTTTTGTAATGCTTTACCTGTACATCATGACCATGCCTTTTGTTCCCATGTTGAGGTCTTGTAGCATGTTGTTTTGATGCTTGCAATATGCCTAGTTGCTGTTTTGGACAGATTGTTGCTATGACTTGTATAGGGTGTATGTGTTGAACCGTTGCTCCGTTTTGAGTGTGCTCTATATGAAACTTGCTTGATTTTGCATGTAGTTTCATATTATCATGTTGCATCCTTGTTTTGAGGTGTTTTCTTGATGTTTGTATGCCTTTTGCATCAATGCCATGTTTATCTTGTTTTGCTCATATCTTCTAGGCCGTAGCTCCGAATCTAATGAACTTTATATGTAACTTTACTAGAATTTCGTGTAGATCATCGTGGTGCATCTTAACTTGCTGTTTAACAACTTGAACATAAGGTTTATTCAGATCTGGACCAATCTCGAAATTTGCATATGAGGACTTACTGGAATTGTTATATGTTGTTCCCGGCCTCATTTAAACTTGCTTTGATGTGTTGCTCTTGTTTGCATCATCTCTTGCCATGAGTAGCTTCATCTAGATTTGTCATGCATCATGTTTGTTGTGCATCTTGTCATGTTCATGTGTGGTGTGTTTACTATGTTGTGTGCTTCTTCTTGTTAGTTCCTGTTTCGTTGCGATCGTGAGGATTCGTTCGTCTACGCTTGGTTCGGCTTCATCCGTTCGTCTTCTTCATGGACTCGTTCTTCTTCCTAGCGGGATTTCAGGCAAGATGACCATCACCTTGGATCTCACTACTATTGCTTCGTTCTTTCGCTATGCTGCGCTACCTATTACCTGTTCCTCAAGCCTACCTAATTGCCATGTCAGCCTCTAACCTTTTGCACCCTTCCTAGCAGGGTGGATGTCGTTTGAGTTTCTGTTTATGTTTCGTCCGTAGTCGGATGTTGCTCTCATGTATGATGTTGATGTATTCTTGGGGCATTTGTGCCTTATGTATGTATCCCCATCTATTATGTAATGTTGATGTAATGATATCCACCTTGCAAAAGCGTTTCAATATGCGGGTCTATCCTTGGTGGGACCTTCGAGTTCCTTTTGGATAGGGTCGCATATTGGGCGTGACACCGGCCCGATCCGCTTGCACGTTAAAAGGGGGGTACCTGAGCATCGCGACTCATGGGCTCTTACTGGCTCTCCAGCCCTCACCCCGTGGGCTTGACCCACGGCATCGCAACCTGTCATACCAGCGGTGGCTGAGCTCGCTCGAGGGCCGGGACCTGAGGATGTAGAGCACTAAGGAAAGCACGGGGGAGAGGGAAGAAGCTCGCGAGGACCCAACCCGGCAACACCTCAGTTGCCGTCGCGCAGGCACGGCACCTCATCGAACGCCGCTCAAAACGCGCAAGATAAGTCACGCAAAAACTAATGCGACTCAGCGCTAAACCCTTGCCTACTGCTGCTCTGTCACGGCGAAGCTGCCTACCTTTTTTGCCCAGTGGAGGCTGCTTGAGCACTAAAGGGGACCCCCCTGAGCATCGCGACTCAGGGGCTCTTACTGGACCTCGGGTCGCTCATCTCCTGGCCTTGACCCATGGCATCACGACCTGTCATACCAGCGACGACTGAAGCCTACCTGGGGACCGGGACCTGTCAGCGCAGAGCACCAAGCCCTCGTGAGGAAAGAAAGGGGGAGCTGAGCCAGGACAGAACAAGCATCTCGCAACGATTCATCGTAAGGATATAATATTCACAAAAACATGGCCAGCGCCTTACATACCCCCGCGGGGTGCTACTTCGATTCTTCGCAGGAAATAAAAGGTGCTAATCCTAAGGAACGCCGACTGCACGTGCCTCCACAGGAGACGCCATCATCAACAGTGGGCCGCCAGGCACCGGCGCCAACCCCATCCAGATCACCGGCGCCCTGAAGCGCCCGCCCGCTCCAAGCGCGGCGCGAGCTCGGGGGCTCGTAGCTGTCGTCGCTCGTCTCCGGAGTCGCCAGAAGTTCGGCGGAGGCGCTGGACCCTCCGTCCCCTTCGCTGCTGCCCGAGGAGCTGCCGAGGGTGTGACCGGCGGGCCTAGTCCTTGCCACGATGATGCCCCGACCGCCCTTCTCGGGCAGCATTCCAGCCGGCGATCGCCTGCGTCAAGACCTTGAAGAACATCAAGGAGGCGCCATCGAATTCTAGGTGGATCACGAGGGCGCCCCTTGTCCGGCAGACCCGGGTGATCTCGCCCCAGCCTCGGGTCATGCAGACCTTGCCCGGAGCAACAACCGCAACCTCTGCTCCAGTCGCAGGGGTGCTGCAGCTAGCGTGCTGCAACCAGAGCTCAAGAGAACCCCTCGGCGGGATCTCGAAGGCGAAGGAGGAAGGAAGGCAAATCCGAGATTGAGGAGGCATGGCGGCGTGGAACACGAGCTCTCGGGAGGAGCCCTCGGCTTGGACTCCAGGAGGAACGACGCGCACCGCCGTAACCCGCCGGCGGCCGACGGCAGCGTCGTCCGTGGCGCTCGGCGTCTACTCCTCCATGGCCCTCGATGCGGGCGTACAAGGGCAGCGGGAACCCTGGCGGCGGCCGCTCGGACTAGGGCCTCGACACCTCCTGCCGGGCGCCCTCATCTCGGCGGCAGAGGACTAGCCGTTTCTTCGACGGAAGTGGGTTGGGACCCTCTCGGGGGGCCTTTCCCTTCTCTTCCGCAGAAAACCGGCGGATCGGAGCCATTGTCGCAATGCGGAGCAAGGGCGAGGATGGAGAGGAAGGAGTAGCAAGAAGGGATGGACTGGAAGGGCTTGCGCCATTCCATACTTATAGCTGGAGGAGGCCAACCGTCGGCCTCCACGATCACAGGTAATCATGACCCATTTCTGCATGCAGGGACTTGTCAAGTCATGCGGTTGCCGAGGCGTCGTGGGGGAGCGGAGACGCCCACAGCCAATCAATCGCCACGCGGCGCCCAAGGCCGCAGGCTGTTGGGGCCCGCGGCGCTTCGCACTTGCTCCTTCGCTTCTCTGCTAAGCCAAGTCTAGGCGCGCCTTGGGCCGGGGCTCTTGTCGGCGTTACAGGGCAGGAGTCCCAGACTTGCACTGCGGCCTGCAGCATGGCTCAAGTGGGGCCCCAGCACGGCCCAGCTTCATCAGCTCAAGCTCAAGACCCTCGCGAGGGGCCAAGCTTCGCGGGGCGGACGACAGGAACCTTCTTCAGGCAGCCTCGTCGAGGCAGACTCACGAGGCGGCGGACAGATCAAGGCGAGGTACCTCACGAGGTGCCCGTGGCGCAAGCCATGACGATCGAGACCAGGCGGGCGCCAGCCTGCACAGTGTCCTCGTTTCCCCTTTGGTGCAAAGGAGGCAAGCACAGGCCAAGGCATCAGACAAAGGTTACTACTTCGGTGCAACAAGACCAAGACCAGCAGAGCGGCAGGACGGAGGTCATCATGGAGCCTAGGACGACGTCACGGTCAGATCCTTTGGCAGCAAAGACCAACTTTAGTCAGGATAAGTGTACTAGATGTTCCCCTTCAAAATGGCCAATTGTTGGCGCCCTTCCCGCTCATTATTTGGGAAGAGGCCCAGGGCCTCCCTCTATAAATAGGGCTAGCCACCACAGAGAGAAGAGAGGAGTCGAACCTACCAGAGACCCGACCGGGGATGAGTCGAACCCACTAGAGAGAGAGAGAGAAGCGACTGGACTCACCCAAGCAGTCCATCACACCAGCTCAAGAACAGCCCCTCGCGAGGCTGTTCTTCCTTTGTACTGTTCTTCATCAGCCCAGAGGCAATCCACCACACCACACCTTTGGGTAGGGTATTACACCTGGCAGTGGCCCGAACCAGTATAAATCTTGTGTATCTTGTGTTGTTCATCGTTCCTAGCTTAGATTCCTTACGATCCACTAACGCGTGAGCTGGTAGGGGAAAGATCTCCATGCGCACCCCAGTGTTCGAACCTCAAGGGTCTGCCGGAACCCGAAATCCGACATAAAGCGTTTTCAGAAAAACAAATAAATATTTGCCTTTTTATTCGCCCTTCTTTCGTTTGCTTGTGTGTTAGATCGCTTTCTTGCCATCATGTGTGAATCTACGTAGGTTATCGTTGAAAAAGATAGTAATAATCTTGAGGGAAGTTTTAATGATTTTTCTAATAATGAACCCCATGAAGAAGAACCTACTATTATGCACACTAATAAACTCCGTCTTGGTAGCGGAAATATTATTGGAAAAGGGGTGATTCAAGATTTCTTTACTTGTGCCGGTACGTTACCTATGCTAGTAGGGTCAATTCTCAATAAAACGATTAGCCTCGCGGATGCAATATCTTTGCTTATAGTTGAATTTGGAAGACAATTTGTTCACATGCATCCATTCATACAAAGGATTTTACTAGAATTTTCCAATATTCATGATCCTTCCATTAAGCGTGTCACCACTATATTTTTAGCTCACGAGTTTAGGTTCATCATGAAAGAGGCCGGTGAAAATTTTAACATTATAATATTAATGGTGGTTGTCCTCCTATAGAAGAGATCCTTTTGAATCAAGAAGAAAGTAGGAGATTACAATCTCCAGGTTATGTCGCTTACAATGAAAATATAAGAAAGAAGGTCCCTACCAATGTTTTGATTGATAAAATTTCTGAACTTAATGATAATTTTGCTATACAGAATAAAGGATTAGGGTTTGTTCTTAGAGATAAACTTAGGGATTTTAATCAAAGGAATGTCGACAATGAAGAGATAGTTATTAATTACAAAGGGCCGAGAGAGGAACCTATTCCTCCCAAACTTGATCTTGTAGATACTTACCCTATTAAATTTAGCCCCTTTGATTATTTTGTTTATCAGAAAGAAAGCTTGCAGCTGAGAGGAGGGAGTATGAGATGAGCATGGATGCCCTCCCTCACTTCTATTACAATACCTAGATCTATGTTTTATGCCTACCTAGGGGTGTTAAACAATAGCGCTTGTTGGGAGGCAACCCAATTTTATTTTGTGTTTTTTGTTTTTGGTTTTTTTCAATAAATACAGATTATTACTTCTATAGTAATTTTGTTTCGGTGTTTTAATTAGTGTTTGAGCCAAGTAAGACCTTTGGGATGGTCTATGGTGATAATTGATTTGATTTTGCTAAAAAACAGAAACTTTTGCGCCCAGTAACAGAATTGATCTGAGCTTCTGGAACATGATAAATTCTTGAATTTTTTTTACACAAGATTGATATAAAAATTTCCTAGATTTTCCTAATTTTTCAGAAGTTTTGGGTGTACATAAGTAAATGAAGTTTCCAGTTTACTATAGGATGTTATGTTTTTGACAGATTCTATTTTGTATGTGTTGTTTGCTTATTTTGATGAATCTATGGGTAGTATCGGGGGGTATGAACCATGAAGAAGTTGGAATGCAGTATTTATTACACCAATATAAATTTAGAATGAGTTCACAATAGTACCTAAGTGGTGATTTATTTTATTATACGAACAGAGCTTGCGAGTTTTCTGTTGAGTTTTGTGTTGTGAAGTTTTCAAGTTTTGGGTAAAGATTTGATGGACTATACAATAAGGAGTGGCAAGAGCCTAAGCTTGTGGATGCCAAAGGCACCCCAAGGTAATATTCAAGGACAGCCAAGCATTTAAGCTTGGGGATGCCCCAGATGGCATCCCCTCTTTCGTCTTCAATCCATCGGTAAATTTACTTGAGGCTATATTTTTATTCACCACATGATATGTATTTTGCTTGGAGCGTCTTGTATGATATTTTTCTTTGCTTTTTAGTTCGCCACAATCATCCTTGTTGTGCACACCTTTTGAGAGGGACACGCTTTGATCGTGAATTTATTAGAATACTCTATGTGCTTCACTTATATCTTTTGAGCTAGGCAGTTTGCTCGAGCGCTTCACTTATATATTTTTAGAGCACGACGGTGGCTCTATTTTATAGAAATTGTTGAACTCTCATGCTTCACTTATATTATTTTGAGAGTCTTTAAACATGGTAGTTTGCTTAGGTTATGAATTTAGTCCTAATATGATGGGCACCCAAGAAGGATATAATAATATAAGAGCATTGAATATATGAGAAGTTTGATTCCTTGCATTGTTTTTGAGATATAAAGATGGTGATATTAGAGTCATGCTGGTGAGTAATTGTGGATTGGTAGAAATACTTGTGTTAAAGTTTGTGATTCCCGTAGCACGCACATATGGGGAACCGTTACATGATGAAGTCGGAGCATGATTTCTTTTTTGTTTGTCATCCTTTGTGTGGAGGTCGGGAGCGTGCGATGGTTAACTCCTACCAACCTCTCCCCTAGGAGCATGCGTGTAGTACTTTGTTTCGATGGCTAATAAATTTTTGCAATAACTATGTGAGTCCTTTATGACTAATGTTGAGTCCATGGATTATACGCACTCTCACCCCTTCCACCATTGCTAGCCTATGTAGTACCGCGCAACTTTTGCTGGTGCATTAAACCCAACATATACCTTCCTCAAAACAGCCACCATACCTACCTATTATGGCATTTCCATAGCCATTCCGAGATATATTGTCATACAACTTCCACCGTTCCATTTTATTATGACACATACCATCATTGTCAATTTGTCATATTGTTCTCATATGCATGAGGCATTCACATAGAGTCATATTTTGTTCTAGTATCGAGTTGTAATTCTTGAGTTGTAAGTAAATAAAAGTATGATGATCATCATTATTAGAGAATTGTCCCATGTGAGGAAACAATGGTGGAAGCTATGATTCCCTCACAAGTTGGGATGAGTCTCCGGGCTTTAAAGAAAGAGGCCAAAGAAGCCCCAAAAAAGGAGCAAAAAAGAAAGAAAATGAGAGAAAAAGAGAGAAGGGACAATGTTACTATCCCCTTTCCACACTTGTGCTTTGAAATAGAATCATATTCTTCATGATACAGAGTCTCGTATTTTGTCACTTTCATATACTAGTGGGAATTTTTCATTATAGGACTTGGATTGTATATTACAATGATGGGCTTCCTCAAATTGCCCTAGGTCTTTATGAGCAAGCAAGTTGGATGCACACCCACTTAGTTTCCTTTTGATCTTTCATACACTTATAGCTCTAGTGCATCCGTTGCATGGCAATCCCTACTCACTTGCATCGATATCAATTGATGGGCATCTCCATAGCCCATTAATTTGCCTAGTTGATGTGAGAATTTCTCCTTTTTGTATTGTGTGAAAGTTGAAAAAGTTTGAGAATACTAAAGTATGGAACAATTGCTTGACTAATAACGGGGTTGTACATGATGAAATACTTTGTGTGATGAAGATGGAGCATAGCCAGACTATATGATTTTGTAGGGATAACTTTCTTTGGCCATGTTATTTTGAGAAGACATGATTGCTTTATTAGTATGCTTAAAGTATTATTGTTTTTATGTCAACATTAAACTTTTTTTTTGAATCTTATGGGTCTAAATATTCATGCCACAATAAATAAGATTGCATTGATAAATATGTTAGGTAGCATTTCACATCAAAAATTCTGTTTTTATCATTTACCTACTCGAGGACGAGCAGGAATTAAGCTTGGGGATGCTTGATACGTCTCCAACGTATCTATAATTTTTTTATTGTTCCATGTTATTATATTATCTATTTTGGATGTTTTATATGCATTAATATGTTGTTTTATATTATTTTTGGGAGTAACTTATTAACCCAGAGTCTAGTGTCAATTTATATTTTTTCCTTGTTTTTTGAGTTTTACAGAAAAGGAATATCAAATGGAGTCCAAGCAGAATAAAACTTTACGATGATTTTTCTTGTATCAAAACAAACCTACGTGACTTGGAGAGAGGGCCAGAAGAGTCCCGAGGGGGCCACAAGCTTCTAGGGCGCGCCCCAGGGGGGCACCCTGAGGGCTTGTGTGTTGGGGAACGTAGCAATAATTCAAAATTTTCCTACGTGTCACCAAGATCAATCTAGGAGATGCTAGCAACGAGAGAGAGGGAGTGCATCTTCATACCCTTGCAGATCGCTAAGCGGAAGCGTTACAAGAACGCGGTTGATGGAGTCGTACTCGCGGCGATTCAAATCACGGAAGATCCAATCTAGCGACGAACGGACGGCGCCTCCGCGTTCAACACACGTACAGCCTGGGGACGTCTCCTCCTTCTTGATCCAGCAAGGGGAGAGGAGAAGTTGAGGAAGGACTCCGTCAGCACGACGGCGTGGTGGTGGAGCTTGTGGTATTCCTGCAGGGCTTCGCCAAGCTCTACGGAGGAGAAGGAAGAGTTGGAGGAGGGAGGGGCTGCGCCAGGGAAGGGGTGCGGCTGCCCTCTATCTCCCTCACTATATATAGGGGGGAAGGGGGTGGAGGAGGCTCCCTAGGGTTCCCTAGGGAAGGGCGGCGGCCACAGGGGAAACCCTAGATGGGTTTGGGCACCCCCACCCCAAGGAAACTTGCCCCCCAAGCCGGGAGGGGTGGCTGCCCTAGGGAAGGCGCCCCCACCTCTCCAGGTTACATGAGAGGGGTTGGGAGGGGCGTACAGTCCCTTAGTGGGCTGGTGTGCCCCCTCCCCTTGGCCCATAAGGGCTCCCAACGCTTGCTGGGGCCTCCGAAACACCTTTCGGTCACGCTCGTCGTCACCCAGTACTCCCAGAACAATTCCGGACTCCAATACCCTTCTTCCAATATATCGATCTTCACCTCCGGACCATTCCGAAGTTCCTCGTCACGTCCGAGATCTCATCCGGGACTCCGAAAAACCTTTGGTAACCACATACTATTTCCCATAACAACTCTAGCGTCACCGAACCTTAAGTGTGTAGACCCTACGGGTTCGGGAACCATGCAGACATGACCGAGACACCTCTCCGGCCAATAACCAATAGCGGGATATGGATACCCATATTGGCTCCCACATGTTCCACGATGATCTCATCGGATGAACCACAATGTCGGGGATTCAATCAATCCCGTATACAATTCCCTTTGTCTATCGGTATGTGACTTGCCCGCGATACAATCATCGGTATCCCTATACCTTGTTCAATCTCATTACTGGCAAGTCTCTTTACCCGTTCTGTAATGCATGATCCCGTGACTAACTCCTTAGTCACACTGAGCTCATTATGATGATGCATTACCGAGTGGGCCCAGAGATACCTCTCCGTCATACGGAGTGACAAATAACAGTCTCGATTCGTGCCAACTCAACATATACTTTTGAAGATACCTGTAGTGCACCTTTATGGCCACCCAGTTACGTTGTGACGTTTGGTACACCCAAACCATTCCTACGGTATCCGGGAGTTGCACGATCTCACGGTCTGAGGAAATGATACTTGACATTAGAAAAGCTCTTAGCAAACCAACTACACGATCTTGTGCTATGCTTAGGATTGGGTCTTGTCCATCACATCATTCTCCTAATGATGTGATCCCGTTATCAATGACATCTAATGTCCATGGTCAGGAAACCATAACCATCTATTGATCAAAGAGCTAGTCAACTAGAGGCTTACTAGGGACATGTTGTGGTCTATGTATTCACACATGTATTACGGTTTCCAGTTAATACAATTATAGCATGAACAATAGACAATTATCATGAACAAGGAAATACAATAATAACCATTTTATTATTGCCTCTAGGGCATATTTCCAACAGTCTCCCACTTGCACTAGAGTCAATAATGTAGTTCACATCACTATGTGATTGTAATGAATCCAACACCCATGGGGTTTGTTCATATCTCGCTTGTGAGAGAGGTTATTAGTCAACGGGTCTGAACCTTTCAGATTCGTGTGTGCTTTACAAATCTCTATGTCATCTTGTAGATGCAGCTACCACGCGCTACTTGGAGCTATTCCAATAACTGCTCTACTATACGAATCCGGTTTAATACTCAGATTCACCTGGATTAGTGTCAAAGTTTGCATCGACGTAACCCTTTACGACGAACTCTTTTACCACCTCCATAATCAAGAAAATTCCTTACTCCACTAGTTACTAAGGATAAGTTCGACCGTTGTCATGTGATCCATTCGTGGATCACTCTTGCCCCCTAGTGACTCATGGCAAGGCACACTTGAGTGCGGTACACAGATAGCATCTTTGTAGAGCCTACGTCTAAAGCATAGGGGACGACCTTCCTCCTTTCTCTCTCTTATGCCGTGGTCAGGCCTTGAGTCTTACTCAATACTCAAACCTTGTAACACAGCCAAGAACTCCTTCTTTGCTGATCTATTTTGAACTCCTTCAAAATCTTGTCACGGTATGTATTCATTTGAAAGTACTATTAAGCGTTTTTTATCTATCCTTATAGATCTTGATGATCAATGTTCAAGTAGCTTAATCCAGGTTTTCCATTGAAAAACACTTTTCAAATAACCCTGTATGCTTTCCAGAAATTCTACATCATTTCTAATCAACAATATGTTAACAACATATACTCATCAAAAATTCTATAGTGCTCCCACTCACTTCTTTGGAATTATAAGTTTCTCATAAACTTTGTATAAACCCAAAATCTTTGATCATCTCATCAAAGCGTACATTCCAACTCCGAGATGCTTACTCGAGTCCATAGAAGGATTGCTGGATCTTTGCATACTTGTTAGCATCTTTCAGGATTGACAAAACCTTCTAGTTGTATCACATACAACCTTTCCTCAAGAAAATCGTCGAGGAAACAATGTTTTGACATCCTATCTGCAAGATTTCATAAATAATGCATTAAATGCTAATATAATTCCAACAGACTCTTAGCATCGCTACGAGTGAGAAAGTCTCGTCGCAGTCAACTCCTTGAACTTGTCGGAAAACATCTTAATGACAAGTCGAGCTTTCTTAGTGGTGACACTTACCATCATTGTCCGTCTTCCTTCTAAAATCCATCTGCACCCAATAGCCTTACGACCATCAAGTAGTTCTTCCAAAGTCTATACTTTGTTTTTATACATGGATCCTCTCTCGGGTTTTATGGCCTCGAGCCATTCGACAGAATCCGGGCCCACCATCGCTTCTCCATAGCTCGTAGGTTCATTGTTGTCTAGCAACATGACTTCCAAGACAGGATTACGTACCACTAAGAAGTAGTACGCATCCTTGTCGACCTATGAGGTTTGGTAGTGACTTGATCCGAAGTTTCATGATCACTATCATAAGCTTCCACTTAAATTGGTGTAGGTGCCATAGGAACAACTTCTTGTGCCCTGTACACACTAGTTGAAGTGACGGTTCAATAACCTCGTCAAGTCTCCACCATCCTCCCACTCAATTCTTTTGAGAGAAACTTTTCCTCGAGAAAGGACCCGTTTCTAGAAACAATCACTTTTGCTTACGGATCTTAAATAGGAGGTATACCCAACTGTTTTGGGTATTCTATGAAGATGCATTTATCCGCTCTGGGTTCGAGCTTATCAGCCTGAAACTTTTTCACATAAGCATCGCAGCCCAAACTTTTAAGAAACGACTGCTTAGGTTTTTCTAAACCATAGTTCATACGTTGTCATCTCAACAGAATTGCGTGGTGCCCTATTTAAAGTGGATGTGGTTGTCTCTAATGCCTATCCCATAAACGATAGTGGTAATTTGATAAGAGACATCATGGTATGCACCATATCCAATAGGGTGCAGTTATGATGTTCGGACACACCATCACACTATGGTGTTCCAGGCGGTATTAGTTGTGAAACAATTTGCACAATGTCTCAAAATGTGTGCCAAACTCGTAACTCAGATATTCATCTCTATGATCATATCATAGACATTTTATCCTCTTGTCACGACGATCTTCAACTTCACTCTGAAATTACTTAAACCTTTCAATAATTCAGACTTGTGTTTCATCAAGTAAATATACTTAGCATCTACTCAAATTATCTGTGAAGTAAGAACATAAAGATATCCACTACGTGCCTCAGCACTCATTGGACTGCACACATCAAAATGTATTACTTCCAACAAGTTGCTTTCTTGTTTCATCTTACTGAAAACGAGGCCTTTCAGTCATCTTGCCCATGTGGTATGATTTGCATGTCTCAAGTGATTCAAAATCAAGTGAGTCCAAATGATCCATCTGTATGGAGTTTCTTCATGCATATCTACCAATAGACATGGTTCGCATGTCTCAATCTTTTCAAAAACGAGTGAGTCCAAAGATCCATCAACATGGAGATTCTTTATGCGTTTTATACCAATATGACTCAAATGGCAGAGCCACAAGTATGTGATACTATCATTACTATCTTATATCTTTTGGCATGAACATGTGTATCACTACGATCGAGATTCAATAAACCATTCATTTTAGGTGCAAGACCATTGAAGGTATTATTCAAATAAACAGAGTAACCATTATTCTCCTTAAATGAATAACCGTATTGCCATAAACATAGTCCAATCATGTCTATGCTCAACGCAAACACCAAATAACATTTATTTAGGTTTAACACCAATCCCGATGGTAGAGGGAGCGTTGGATGTTTGATCACATCAACCTCGGAAACACTTCCAACACATATCGTCATCTCACCTCTAGCTAGTCGCCACAGCCTTTTATTTCGAGTTACTAACACTTAGCAACCGAACCGGTATTTATTTCCCTGGTGCTACTAGGAGTACTAGTAAAGTACACAATTATATAACGTATATTCAAAATACTTTTGTCGACCTTTCCAGCCTTCTCATCTACCAAGTATCTAGGGTAGCTCTGCTTCAGTGACCGTTCCCCTCATTATAGAAGAACTTAGTCTCGGGTTTGGGATCAACCTTGGGTTTCTTCACTAGAGCAGCAACAGATTTGTCGTTTCATGAAGTATCCCTTCTTTCCCTTGCCCTTCTTGAAACTAGTGGTTTTACTAGCCATCAACAATCGATGCTCCTACTTGATTTCTACTTTCGCGGTGTCAAACATCGCGAGTTGCTCAAGGATCATCATGTCTATCCCTGATATGTTATAGTTCATCACGAAGCTCTAATAGCTTGGTGGTAGTGACTATGGAGAACCATCACTATCTCATCTGGAAGATTAACTCCCACTCGATTCAAGCGATTGTAGTACTCAGACAATCTGAGCACATGCTCAATGATTGAGCTTTTCTGCCTTAGTTGGCATGCTTAAGAAACTTGTCAGAGGTCTCATACCTCTTGACGTGGGCACTAGTCTGAAATCCCAATTTCAGTCTTTGGAACATCTCATATGTTCTGCGATGTTTCAAAACCATCTTTGGTGCCACAATTCTAAACCGTTAGCATTACGCACTGAACTATCACGTAGTCATGAAAACGTGTATGTCAGATGTTTCGCAACATCTACAGACGATGCTCGAGGTTCAGCACACCGAGCGGTGCATTAAAGACATAAGCCTTCTGCGCATCAATGAGGATAATCCTCAGTTGACGGACCCAGTCCGCATAATTTCTACTATAAACTTTCAACTAAATTTTCTCTAGGAACATATCTTAAACAGACTACGGCATAATTTGCAAAGACCTTTTGACTATGTTCATGACAATTAAGTTCATCTGATTATTTAATGAACTCCCACTTAGATAGACATCCCTCTAGTCGTCTAAGTGATACATGATCCGAGTCAACTAGGCCGTGTCCGATCATCACGTGAGACGGACTAGTCATCATCGGTGAACATCTTCATGTTGATCGTATCTACTATCGACTCATGTTCGACCTTCGGTCTCTTGTGTTCGAGGCCATGTTTGTACATGCTAGGCTCGTCAAGTCAACCTAAGTGTTTCGCATGTGTAAATCTGGCTTACACCCGTTGTATGCGAACGTTAGAATCTATCACACCCGATCATCAAGTGGTGCTTCGAAACAACGAACCTTCACAAGAGTGCACAGTTAGGGGGAAATCTTTCTTGAAATTTTAGCGAGGGATCATCTTATTTATGCTACCGTCGTTCTATGCAAATAAGATGTAAACATGACAAACATCACATGCAAATCATAAAGTGACATGATATGGCCAATATCATCTTGTGCCTTTTGATCTCCATCTTCGAGGCGCGGCATGATCACCTTCGTCACTGGCATGACACCATGATCTCCATCATCATGTCTTCATGAAGTTGTCTCGCCAACTATTACTTCTACTACAATGGCTAACGGTTAGCAATAAAGTAAAGTAATTACATGGCATTTTTCATTGACGCGCAGGTCATACAATAAATTAAGACAACTTTTATGGCTCCTGCCGGTTGTCATACTCATCGACATGCAAGTCGTGATTCCTATTACAAGAACATGATCAATCTCATACATCACATATATATAATTCGTCACATCCTTTTTGTCATATCACATCACATAGCATACCCTGCAAAAACAAGTCAGAAGTCCTCTAATTGTTGTTGCATGTTTTACGTGGCTGCTATGGGTTTCTAGCAAGAACGTTTCTTACCTACGCAAAAGCCATAACGGTGATATGCCAATTGCTATTTAACCTTCATAAGGACCCTCTTCATCGAATCCGATCCGACTAAAGTGGGAGAGACAGACACCCGCTAGCCACCTTATGCATCAAGTCCATGTCAGTCAGTGGAACCTGTCTTACGTAAGTGTACGTGTAAGGTCGGTCCGGGTCGCTTCATCCCACAATGCCGCCGAATCAAGATAATACTAGTAACGGCAAGCAAATTGAACAAATCATCGCCCACAACTACTTTGTGTTCTACTCGTGCATAGAATCTACGCATAGACCTAGCTCATGATGCCACTGTTGAGGAACGTAGCAATAATTCAAAATTTTCCTACGTGTCACCAAGATCAATCTAGGAGATGTTAGAAATGAGAGAGAGGGAGTGCATCTTCATACCCTTGAAGATTGCTAAGCGGAAGCGTTACAAGAACGCGGTTGATGGAGACGTACTCACGGCGATTCAAATCGCGAAAGATCCGATCTAGCGTCGAACGAACGGCGCCTCCGTGTTCAACACACGTATAGCCCGGGGACGTCTCCTCGTTCTTGATCCAGCAAGGGGAGAGGAGAAGTTGAGGGAGGACTCCGGCAGCATGACGGCGTGGTGGTGGAGCTTGTGGTATTCCTACAAGGCTTCGCCAAGCTCTACTGAGGGGAAGGAAGAGTTGGAGGAGGGAGGGGCTGCGCCAGGGAAGGGGTGCGGCTGCCCTCTATCTCCCTCACTATATATAGGGGGAAGGGGGTGGAGGAGGCGCCCTAGGGTTCCCTAGGGGAGGGGCCGCGGCCACAGGGGAAACCCTAGATGGGTTTGGGCGCCCCCACCCCTAGGAAACTTGCCCCCCAAGCTGGGAGGGGTGGCTGCCCTAGGGGAGGCGCCCCCACCTCTCCAGGTACGTGAGAGGGGTTGGGAGGGGCGCACAGTCCCTTAGTGGGATGGTGTGCCCCCTCCCCTTGGCCCATAAGGCCCCCAACGCTTGTCGGGGCCTCCGAAACACCTTTCGCTCACGCTGGTCATCACCCGGTACTCCCAGAACAATTCCGGACTCCAATACCCTTTGTCCAATATATCTATCTTCACCTCCAGACCATTCCGGAGTTCCTCGTCAGGTTCGGGATCTCATCCGGGACTACGAACAACCTTCGGTAACCATATACTATTTCCCATAACAACTCTGGCGTCACCGAACCTTACGTGTGTAGACCCTACGGGTTCGGGAACCATGCAGACATGACCGAGACACCTCTCCGGCTAATAACTAATAGCGGGATCTGGATACCCATATTGGCTCCCACATGTTCCACGATGATCTCATCGGATGAACCACAATGTCGGGATTCAATCAATCCCGTATACAATTCCCTTTGTCTATCGGTATGTTAATTGCCTGAGATTCGAACGTCGGTATCCCTATACCTTGTTCAATCTCGTTACCGGCAAGTCTCTTTACTCGTTCCGTAATGCATGATCCCATGACTAACTCCTTAGTCACACTGAGCTCATTATGATGATGCATTACCGAATGGGCCCAGAGATACCTCTCCGTCATACGGAGTGACAAATCCCAGTCTCGATTCGTGCCAACTCAACAGATACCTGTAGTGCACCTTTATAGCCACCCAGTTACGTTGTGACGTTTTGTACACCCAAAGCATTCCTACGGTACCCGGGAGTTGCACAATCTCATGGTCTAAGGAAATGATACTTGGCATTAGAAAAGCTCTTAGCAAACGAACTACACGATCTTGTGCTATGCTTAGGATTGGGTCTTGTCCATCACATCATTCTCCTAATGATGTGATCCCGTTATCAATGACATCCAATGTCCATGATCAAGAAACCATAACCATCTATTGATCAACGAGCTAGTCAACTAGAGGTTTACTAGGGACATGTTGTGGTCTATGTATTCACACATATATTACAGTTTCCAGTTAATACAATTATAGCATGAACAATAGACAATTATCATGAACAAGGAAATACAATAATAAACATTTTATTGTTGTCTCTAGGGCATATTTCCAACATTGTGGGCCCCTCGGGAGTCCTCCAACCCTAATTCCACCTCTATATATTCTCAAATATTCCCCCAACATCAGAAGCATCCATGAAAATACTTTTCCGCCGCCACAAGCCTCTGTTCCCGTGAGATCCTATCTTGGGGCCTTTTCCGGCACCCTGCCGGAGGGGGATTCGCTCACAGAGGGCATGTACATCAACCTTATCGCCCTTCCGATTATGCGTGAGTAGTTTACCACGGGCCTAAGGGTCCATAACTAGTAGCTAGATGGCTTCTTCTCTCTCTTTCATATTCAATACAATGTTTTCCTCCATGTTCTTGGAGTTCTATCCGATGTAATATTCTTTTGCGGTGCGTTTGTTGAGATCCGATGAATTGTGGATTTATGATTAGATTATCTATGAATATTATTTGAGTTTTCGCTGAACTCTTTTGTGCATGATTAAGATATCTTTGTATTTCTCTTCGAACTATCGGTTTGGTTTGGCCAACTAGATTGGTTTTTCTCGCAATGGGAGAGGTGCTTAGTTTTGGGTTCAATCCTGCGGTGTCCTCAACCGGTGACAGAAGGGGTAGCGAGGCACGTATTGTATTGTTGCCATCGAGGATAAAAAGACGGGGTTTTCACTACTAGGGAAAAGCCTAGCAGTAGCGCGGGTTTTAGGCCTACTAGTAGCGCAGGAGGCGGCGCTACAGCTAAAGGTTAGCAGTAGAGTGGGTCTTATATCCACTTAGTAGTAGCGCTTCCTGGAAAGGGCGCTACTGGTAATTACTAGTAGCACTTCTCGCAGCCCGCTCTACTACTATTATTCCGTATTATATTTCTTTTTTATTTCATGTTGTATTGATACACCTTTATACAAGTTTTCATACATCAGCAATTTAGAGATTGTTTTTATATCATAATGAATTATTACATCACTGGGTGAAAGAACCGTGGACTAGTTTCAAGTGGATGGACATCCACTTGAAACTAATCCGCAGTTCTTTCACCCAATGATATAATAAATATCATCATCATATCATTAACAACTTATCATCATAATACATCATTGTCATATGACACCTCCTCATGATCATCGTTTTCATCAATGAGACATCGCATAGCAAGTTGGTCACTACTCATAATCACAACTCATCATCATCATCAACTCTAACACATTGTACCACATAATAAATATTGTACCTAGGACCTACTTCTCTCTCATAGGACCTACTACATTCTCTTAGGTAAAATAGCATAAAACAAGATAGCACCTGACTCTCCATTATGGAGAATGGAGATTATCCTGTCTCCAATTCTTGCCTTTCGCACAATGTTGCTTCCAAAAACCTCCCTATGACTGACCATACATTTTTTCCATTCTTTGATTATCATGTATTCACCGGTTTTAGAAATCCGATATGGACAGGTGTGATTCGTAGGATGACCTGGCTATATGTTCAAAGCATCAAGGCGACCATTCTGATACATCAATGAGGCACACAATCATTCAGGATTTTCTGTTGAAAAACATAGGAATAACTTCGTAGTTAGCAATGTAGTTAAGTTTTAAAAGAATTTATGCAAAAGATGCACGAATGTTGTAATAGTAAAAATCTTACCATGGCATCTCTATGGATGTTACCGTAGTTCCACACATGCACTAGTGGAATGTATTGAACATAATGTGGAGGAGTTTGATAATAGGTATTGTAATTCTTAAGATCAGTACAAAATGCGATCAGATGATTTTTTCTCCTGATAAGTTAACTCAGAGCCATCAGTGTAGTAGGTTCTGTCTACCATCTTCCGCACATTGTTTGAAGAATGAAAATAAGTTGTCAATGGAAATAAGTTGTCAACTATTTTCAAATAAACAATATAAATTAGTTAATAACTATGTTTGAGAAACCCGCATAGCGGTAGAATTGGAAGCGTATCAACAAGGACCCAAATGTCCATATTGTCTTGGTCGATGTCAGGATCACCAAGATACATGGTGACAAGCATACCCTCATAAAAACCATACATCTTGCAAAGTGCTTCCCAATTTGTGCAACCAAAATGGCTTACGCTCTCAGAATTGTACAGATTTACTTCAAAATCCATACCATGATGGGTCCTTAGGTGAACTTTCTTTGTTTTGAAACTTTCATGGTCTTCAAAATCCATCCTCTACAAGACATAGCGTCTTGCATGGCATGGGATAAGCTAGTCGGATTGTAAAAGATGAAAATTAGACGTTGAAATAGTTGAAGTCATGCTTAATTACGAAAAAAACACTTGTCGTCATTTCATATGTTTCAACATCGAAGGTCTCCTGGAGCTTAATGCCGAAGCGCCGACCTTCATCCAGGTGAGGCCTGTCGCACAGACCTCGGTCGTCGTTGCACCAGTCGCACTCCCCCGGGAGACTTTCGTCGTCTGAGTACAACATGTCCTATGTTCATAATTCAAATATTAAACTTGTACAATTAAATATATGTACTACAAAAACTAAATTACATCATCATTATTCATCATGGGTTGACTATCAGTCTGCCGAGTCTTTTCTTGAAAACTCTCAGCTCACGTGGTGTATACATTCGACCGTTGGTGATGATCGCTCCTCCTTTCGTCCCCGAGTGCATTACACCAAAATGTCTAGCACACCAGAATGAAGGAGAAGTGACCCCCACGACAACAGTCGGGATTCTTTGTCCTCTCATATATAGTGGATCCTCGACAGATGTAAAGTCAACCCGAAATGTCGTTTAATTATCTTTCTAGAAAATCCAGGCCACTCGATATTTCCTACATATTCTAGCACAATTCATGCCAAAATTCACGGAAAAATACGGCATGACCTTTGCTAAAAAAGGACATATCGAGCGCCTGAAATTTGCCGGAATGGAAATTAATCAACACTCCGGTAAAAGATAGGCCACTCGGAGGTGTAACCTGCAAAGATGACCGGCCACTTGGGCAAGCACATATCCTATTTGAGCAACACACGATATACATGTTTTTATCTACATCATATGAGCATTCAAACTTGATGGTCATTACATTTCAATGGTTGAAAATATGAACAAAAACATTTCAAAATATCTTATAGGACTCATATTGACATGGAGATTTGGGTGGTCTCACCTCGAGGTCGGAGAGATCAGTGACGGGGACGACGGCGGGGACGATGGAGGGGCTCCTTGATTTCTGCAAAAACAAAAACCCTATAAGCTATCAACTAATCTAATGCATACGCCTTGCATAGTGGGGTCCAATTTGAGCATTCAAAATAGGAGTACTTCTCCAATTTGAGCATTCAATAAGCAAAACCAAATCGTAAAATAAATAAGTATTCAAATTAGCATGCATTCAATAAGCAAAACTACATCATCTCTTGCGTTCGTACATCATCGAATATTATCACTAATACATCTCGAATAGTATCATACATATAACATCACTAATAGAACTAAAATCCTAGCGAACGACGGGTATCGGCGCGGGCGGTGGACACCCAAAAGAAGGAACCATCACAGGATCATAGCTCCAGTGAGATCCCTGAAGAACCTGCCAGGTGTTGGAGAACCTGCCCTCCAATGCAACCATGTGATGTGCTCGTCCTCCTTGCTGACACGGTGACCTACCACTTCCGCGGGGTCCTCAAGCCTCTGCACCGTCACTGGTCCACGCGACCGCGACCAAAGAAGGTTCGGGTCAACTACGGGCTGGCTCCTCACCAAGCTGCGCCCCCGTAGTAGCACCTCCAGTACCAGCCAGTGGAGCCCAGTCCCGGACATGGCCCCTTTGATCAAGCAGGTGTCCTCCGTCGAGTTGACGATGAGGATGCGGGATAGGCATCGTCAACGTCGATGCAGGAATAATTGCTTTAACTAAAAAAAATAACAACAAATGTGACATGTTCGACTAGTTCTATTAATTCAACTAGTTCTTACTAAAAATAAACTTACTATAAATAAAAATAAAATAGTTCTTACTAAAAATAAACTAGTTCAACTAGTTATATTAATTTTCTTACTAAAAATACACTAGTTCTATTAATTCAACTAGTTCTTACCAAAAATAAACTAGTTCAACTAGTTCTGTTAATTTCTTACTAATTCTATTAAATAGTATTGCCCTAGTTCTTACTAACTAATCAGATGAACCTACCTAGGAACTAATACCCTAATTAGCATCTAATTTTATGAACCCTAACTAATTGGATGCACTCTAAATTTGATGAACCCTAGGAATCCTAGCTAGGCAGAGGTAGGGGAGGGGAGGAGGAGGCATGCTCACCTCGGGTGCCGGCGGTGAGGGAGAGGCAGGCGGTGTTGAGGTCGGGGCTCTGGCGCGCGGCGGTGGGCGGCGTCGAGGTCGGCATCGGGGGCGGCGTCGAGGGCGTGCGGAGGGCGACGGGAGAGCACGCGGAAGCCGACGGTGATGCAGGGTGACGACGGCGGCGATAGCGAAGGAGTTCGATTTGGGGGAAGTGGACGTGGGGAAGAAAGAACCGCGCGGTTAAGTCAAAAGTAGCATTAGCGCGTGCGTTATTGCTACATTAGCTATAGCTAACTTAGCTATAGCGCTGGCTGGAAAAACACGCTACTGCTAAGTTAGCTATAGCGCCTATCCTGAAAGCACGCTGCTGCTACGCCTTTCTCCTTTATTTTTCTTTTACATTTGTTTTCCTTCCCATTTTCTTTTTTTCCTTCCCCTTTTTATTTTCCTTTCATTAGCAGTAGCGCTTTCCCCCCTGAAACACGCTACTACTACAACCTTAGCAGCAGCGCACTTTTCTTAAGCCCGCTACTACTATTGGTAGCCTGGCAAGAACAGTAGGGGAATTGTAGTTGTAGCGCTTCTTCCCTAAGACGCGCTAGCGCGTTTGGTTGCCATGCGCTACAGGTAAGTAGTAGTAGCGCTTGTTTTTGTCCCTCGCTACTGGTAAGATTATGTGTATAAGGTTTTCCCTAGTAGTGTTATGTCATATTGCTTGAGTTTATCCATCTACATCATGTCATCTTACTTAAAGCGTTATTTTGTTCTTATGAACTTAATACTCTATATGCAGGCATGAGTCGGTCGATGTGTGGAGTAATAGTAGTAGATACAGAATCGTTCTGGTCTACTTGTCACGGACATCATGCCTATATTCATGATCATTGTCTTAGATATCATCATAACTATGCGATTTTCTATCAATTGCTCAACTGCAATTTGTTTACCCATCGTATGTTTTCTTTTGAGAAGCCTCTAGTGAAACCTATGGCCCTCGGGTCTATTTTCCATCATATATTTTCAGATCTATAAATCAAAAAACCCAAAAATACCTTGCTGCAATTTATTTGTATTTACTTTAGTTTGCCCTTTTATTTATCTTTTATACATATCTCTATTAGATCCCACTCTCATGACCGTGAAGGGATTGACAAGCCCTTTTCAGGTTGTGTGCAAGTGTTTGTTAGTTTGTGCAGGTGCATATATTGGGGACTTGCTTGTGCCTCCTACTGGATTGATACCTTGGTTCTTAACTGAGGGAAATATTTATCTCTACTTTGCTGCATCACCCTTTCCTCTTCAAGGGAGAAATCAACGCAAGCTCAAGAAGTAGCAAAGACCCGGCCCATCACATAATGAGCTGGCCCTTAGGAACTAATAACTGCTCAAATTCATAAGTTAAGACATACAAAAGTCCCAGCTCATTATTTATTAATGACCCAGCCCCTGGGGGCTACATCTGAGTACAATCAAGATGGTTATAGCAAGGGCGGGTCAAGGGTGTTAACCCAGATTTTTCTATGAAGTTTTGTTAAAGTAAGTCTTAAGTATTTCACTACTTTCTCTACTTAAGACTTGGAGGCTACATATATATATACATAAGGAAGAAAAACAATAAGTCATATCTCATATTTTCGCTTCAATGTGTCGACCATGGCGATTTTAGTATCCCAGCTTTCAGACAGCCGGGTCAAATACCGTTGGTGAATGGAGTTCACATCTAGGTCCTCCAGAGATATTGGTTCCAAGTCAGGAAATGGGGTTACCTCGACTTCGCCGGCTCGACTGGACTCAACTTGCCCCAGATGAGAGGGGCGTCATCAAGTTCATTACAAAGACAACCAAGTGAGTCAAGTTCTACATCAGATTCTTCCTCATCGTCCGGCTCTTCTGCGCTGGGGTCCTTGGGAGGAGTGGGAACTCAAGGTTCAGTTTTCCACCATTCAGAGTTTTCCTAGACAAACAACAAGTCGGCATATTAAATAAGGCAACAAAGCAAGATCATATAAGCAGAACGAATGGAAGGTAAATCAAAAGGGCAACTCATCGGAGGTGTCGGGTTGCCTGCAAAGAGAGGATCTAGGCCTACAACTTCAATTGCCTCATGGGTTTCGCCAAGCAATTTCTTGGTAGACTTCAAAAGATTGGCGACTGACAAATTGACCCGGCTGAAGCGCAATGAATCTTCCGGATCGCCTATATATGTGTGCATGAGTCGGCCCCTCAGGCTGAGGGGTTGGATTCGCCAACTCATCCAGCACCGGGACAAATCAACTCCAGTGAGGCCATGAGCCGTTAGAGTGTTTATCTTTGAGTACAAGGGCTACAATTTTTCCCTTTCTTCTTGGGAAGCGAAGCCCAAAAACATGGTTGAAACATCAAGCTGGTCCAATATATAACTCGATGGATGGTGTTGGTGCGCTGGAGAAGTGTCTTTGCAGTAAAACCAGGTTTTGTGCCATACTTTAGGATGGCTCGCTAACTTTACTCCAGGAAAGGCTGAGTTTTTACTACTGTAGATAGTGACCCCTCCAAGTTCTATACTTGGTCCTCCTTTGCATTATGTCTGATGATTAAGATAGAAAAATTCTTGGAAGAAGTTGATGGTTGGCTCAATCTGGAGATATACCTCACAAAACACTTGAACATACACAAATTCAAGATTGAGTTGGGACCAAGGTCCTGAGACCTGACGCCAAAATGATGGAGCAGATCGCGAAAGAATTTTGAGCCGGGAGGACGGAAGCCACTGTCCAGGTGGTTACCGAAAATGATGATCTCATTCTGACCCGGCCTAGGGTGGATATTCTTCATTGGGTGCGCGCCATTCTATTTCGCCTTGGGCTGGAAGCAACCCAGAGTCCACTAGAGTTTGCAACCTAAGCGTAGACATGGTTGATTTGGTCTAGTTGACTGCTTTGTTGGTTTTAGGAGCCATTGGTTCAGTTGTAGTGAAGGTTCAACTACAAGATATGAAAAACAAGTATAAGCCAGCAAATTATGGAAGCATTCTGGGTTGTGACAATTATGAATCAAGCTATGGAGCCGGCTATAAGAACCTGGGTTGTGATTATCAAGATAAGCAAGGTTCTATGATGCACGAACATCTACGCATTACAATGGAATTACAAGCCGATAATAGTTCAAGCCAGTGCAAGCAGAATAAGTGCAATTCATAATCTAACAAGTGGTAAGACAAAGTCCGGGTTGTAGCAATTACAATCAGGAAATGTTCAAATTTGATTGTAGCTACAAATCTAGAAAACGTCTGAAAAAGAAAGGAAAAACCCTAGTCGCAGCGGAGTTGCTAAGTAGAGAAGCGGCAATGGGATCTATCAAATACAACACAAAGGATCTAATAAAGATGAATTATGTTGCGGTGAAGGTTGAGAGCCCTGCGGGTGACATATTGGTGACGGGACCTACGGCTTCGTATGAGATGAACTCTAATGAACACGGGATGAACTACAATGGCATGGATGAGGAATGGGGTACTCACAGATCTGTGAAGAGAAGCCCAAAGGTGTTGGAGGTCAACGGCGTGGACGCGGCATGTCCGATGGGCTCCAATGACGGCCTTCTTGTTGGTGTGGTCGCTGACTTAACGAGGTGGCGAGCTCGAGAAGGGGCGCAGAGCATCGGAGGCGAGAGGAAGAAGACGAGCCAAGGATAGTGCTACCTCTTGAGCATGCGATGGTTTTCCCTTGAAGAGGAAAGGGTGATGCAGCAAATTAGCGTAAGTATTTCCCTTAGTTTTTGAGAACCAAGGTATCAATCCAGTAGGAGATAACACGCAAGTCACCTAGTACCTACACAAACAATCAAGAACCTTGCAACCAACGCGATAAAGGGGTTGTCAATCCCTTCATGGTCACTCGCAAAAGTGACATCTAATAAAGATAGTAAGATAAATATTTTTGGTATTTTTGTTGTATAGATTGGAAAGTAAAGATTGCAAAATAGTAAAATGAGATGTGATGTAAATAAAAGAGATGCAATATAATAAGAAAGAGACCCAGGGGGCCATAGGTTTCACTAGTTGCTTCTCTCAAGATAGCATATATTACGGTGGGTGAACAAATTACTGCCGAGCAATTGATAGAAAAGCGCATAGTTATGAGAATATCTAGGCAATGATCGTGAATATAGGCATCACGTCCGTGTCAAGTAGACCGAAACGATTCTGTATCTACTACTATTACTCCACACATCGACTGCTATCCAGCATGCATCTAGAGTATTAAGTTCATAAGAACATAGTAACGCATTAAGCAAGATGACATGTGTTGGGTAACGTAGCAATAATTCAAAATTTTCCTACGTGTCACCAAGATCAGTCTAGGAGATACTAGCAACGAGAGAGAGGGAGTGCATCTTCATACCCTTGAAGATCGCTAAGCGGAAGCGTCACAAGAACGCGGTTGATGGAGTCGTACTCGCGGCGATTCAAATCGCGGAAGATCTGATCTAGCACCGAACGGATGGCGCCTCCGCGTTCAACACACGTACAGCCCGGGGACGTCTCCTCCTTCTTGATCTAGCAAGGGGAGAGGAGAAGTTGAGGGAGAACTCCAGCAGCACGACGGCATGGTGGCGATGGAGCTCGTGGTTCTCCGGCAGAGCTTCGCAAAGCACTACGGAGGAAGAGGAGGAGTTGGAGGAGGAGAGGGCTGCGCCAGGGGAAGGGTGTGGATGCCCTCTCTCTCCCTCACTATATATAGGGGGAAGGGGGTGGAGGAGGCGCCCTAGGGTTCCCTAGGGTAGGGGCGGCGGCCACAGGGGAAACCCTAGATGGGTTTGGGCGCCCCCACCCCTTGGAAACTTGCCCTCCAAGCCGGGAGGGGTGGCTGCCCTAGGGGAGGCGCCCCCACTCTCAACGTTACGTGAGATGGGGTGGGAGGGGCGCACAACCCCTTAGTGGGCTGATGTGCCCCCTCCCCTTGGCCCATAAGGCCCCCCAACGCTTGCCGGGGCCTCCGAAACCCCTTTCGGACACGCTGGTCGTCACCCGGTACTCCCAGAACAATTCTGGACTCCAACACCCTTCGTCCAATATATCGATCTTCACCTCCAGACCATTTCGGAGTTCCTCATCATGTCCGGGATCTCATTTGGGACTCCGAACAACCTTCGGTAACCACATACTATTTCCCATAACAACTCTAGCGTCACCGAACCTTAAGTGTGTACACCCTAAAGGGTTCGGGAACCATGCAGACATGACCGGGACACCTCTCCGGCCAATAACCAATAGCGGGATCTGGATGCCCATATTGGCTCCCACATGTTCCACGTTGTCGGGGATTCGGTCAATCTCGTATTCAATTCCCTTGATCTATCGGTATGTTACTTGCCCAAGATTCGATCATCGGTATCCCCATACCTCGTTCAATCTCGTTACCGGCAAGTCTCTTTAATCGTTCCGTAACACATGATCTCGTGGCTAAATCCTTAGTCACATTGAGCTCATTACGATGATGCATTATCGAGTGGGCCCAGAAATACCTCTCCGTCATACGGAGTGATAAATCCCAGTCTCGATTCATGCCAACCCAACAGACACTTTCGGAGATACCTGTAGTGCACCTTTATAGCCACCAAGTTACCTTGTGACGTTTGATACACCCAAACCATTCCTATAGTATCCGGGAGTTGCACAATCTCATGGTCTAAGGAAATGATACTTGACATTAGAGAAGCTTTAGCAAACGAACTACACGATCTTGTGCTATGCTTAAGATTGGGTCTTGTCCATCACATCATTCTCCCAATGATGTGATCCCGTTATCAACGACATCCAATGTCCATGGTCAGGAAACCACGACCATCCATTGATCAATGAGCTAGTCAACTAGAGGCTTACTAGGGACATATTATGATCTATGTATTCACACATGTATTACGATTTCCGGTTAATTCAATTATAGCATGAACAATAGACAATAATCATGAACAAGGAAATATAATAATAACCATTTTATTATATCCTCTAGGGCATATTTCCAACAGTCTCCCACTTGCACTAGAGTCAATAATCTAGTTACATCGTGTTGAATCGAACACCCATAGTTCACATCGCCATGTGAATAACACCCAAAGAGTTTGCTAGAGTCAATAATCTAGTTCACATCACCATGTGATTAAGGCTCAATGAGTTCTGGAGTTTGATCATGTTATGCTTGTGAGAGAGGTTTTAGTCAACGGGTCTGCAACATTCAGATCCGTATGTACTTCACAAATCTCTATGTTATATCGTAGATGCTGCTTCCACGCTCCACTTGGAGCTATCCCAAATTGTTGCTCAACTACACATATGTAGTTTGCTACTCAGAGTCATCTGGATAGGTGTTAAAGCTTGCATCGACGTAACCCTTTACGGCGAACTCTTTATCACCTCCAAAACTGAGAAACATTTCCTTATTCCTCTAAGGACAATTTTGACCACTGTCTAATGTCGGCATTCTGGGAACGGGGGTCCCCAGACTTGCCTGCCTACGGCCCACAACATGGCTAAGCAGCAGGCCGTACGGCCCATCTTCGTCAACAAGACACCCAAGACCCTCGCGAGGGTCCAAGCCTCACGAGGCGGACGACGCAAGACCTCCTCTGGAGTGGCCTAGCTAGGCAGGCTCACGAGGAGCGGAGATATCAAGGCGAGGCAAACCTCACGAGGCTCTCGTGACGTGGGCCATGACGAACGGCGCTAGGCGGGTGCCAGGCGGGCGCCGGTGCGCGCAACATCCTTATTTCCTCTTTGGTGCTAAGGAGGCCAACGCAGGTAAAGAGTACCAAGGCATCAGGCAAAGGTTGCCATATTGGTGCAACGAGACCAAGACCAGGAGGACAGCAAGGCGGAGGTCATCGTGGAGCCCAAGACGGAGTCACCCCAGGGCTTTTCGCAGGCGAAGACCTCTTTTGTCAGGATAGCTTGTACTAGTTGCCCCCCTTCAAATTTTCCCGCCGTTGTTGGCTCCTTTCCTCTATAAATAGGACTAGCCACCACAGTAGGAGGTAACTAATCCCGAACTAGTTCAGATCATCCTCAACTACACAAGCAAAAGAACACCTCAACCTCAGGAGGTTGTTCTTCCCTTGTACTGTTCATCATCAGCCCAAGAGGCAATCCACCACCACCACACTGGAGTAGGGTGTTACACCACAACAGTGGCCCAAACCAGTATAAACCTCGTGTCTTTCTATGTTGCGAGTTAAATCGAGTTAGTCCATGAGATCTTACGAGCTAGGCGTAGATCGGTAGGAGGAAAGACTTGCACACCCAGTGTTGAACCTTAAGGGTTTGCCGGAACCCCACATCCGACATTTGGCGCGCCAGGTAGGGGTGCGCCGGAGCTCCTCTCCACCAACCTGCGCCCCGTGCCACCGCGCTTCGCTCCCTTGGCAGGTGCGCCGCCACCCGCCTCCGTGACCGACACCAGCAGCAGGGAGTCTGGGTACCGGGCCCTGGCCCCCGCCCTACGGCAGGTGCAGTGGCCAACCAAGTTCAAGCCGGTGATGCTGGCATACGAGGAGGCCATCCTTGAAGCCGGAGGCGACGACAAGATCATGGCCAACTGGTTCCCCATGGCCCTCGCCGGCGAGCCGCGCTCCTGGCTGCTCAACCTCCCGGGGTCCACGATGGCGTCCTGGGAGGAACTCCGCAACCTCTTCACCGCGCGCTACACGGTGCCGGTGCACCACGTGGTCGCGGCGCTGCTGGGTGGCTCTCAAGCACCACCTTCAGATCGCCACGTCAAGCCTTTCTTCCGTCAGATTGGGGCAGCCTCCAAGCGCCCGGGGGCTCCGCCGGGTTCGGCTGCGCCTGAGGCCGACCTCACCTTTGACTCAGAAGACCACCCCGGCTCCACCGCCGGCTCTGGCATACTCCCAATGCTCTACATGTTGTCGGCGTTCTGGGAACGGGGGTTGTCGGTGTCAAAACCGGCGGATCTCGGGTAGGGGGTCCCGAACTGTGCGTCTAGGTGGATGGTAACAGGAGACAAGGGACACGATGTTTTTACCCAGGTTCGGGCCCTCTAGCTGGAGGTAATACCCTACTCCTGCTTGATTAATATTGATGATATGGGTAGTACAAGAGTAGATCTACCACGAGATCAAGGAGGCTAAACCCTAGAATCTAGCCTATGGTATGATTGTTGTTCGTCCTACGGACTAAAACCCTCCGGTTTATATAGACACCGACTAGGTTAGGGTTACACAGAGTCGGTTACAAAGGTAGGAGATCTACATATCCGTATCACCAAGCTTGCCTTCCACGCCAAGGAAAGTCCTATCCGGACACGGGACGAAGTCTTCAATCTTGTATCTTCATAGTCTTGGAGTCCGGCCGCGATGATAATTGACTATCCGGACACCCCTAGTCGAGACTCCTCGGTAGCCCCCGAACCAGGCTTCAATGTCAGCGAGTCCGGCAGCATATATTGTCTTCGGCATTGCAAGGCGGGTTCCTCCTCCGAATACTTCATAGAAGGTTTTGAACACAAGGATAGTGTCCGGCTCTGCCAAACAAGTTCCACATGCTACCGTAGAGAGAATAACTTTTGCACAGATCTGTGGCGTATTCAGCGGCGTGACATCACACCACGGCCAGGCCTTTATATGAATCGTTTTCTTGTTCCACCTCAAGACGTTTAGCGGCGGTTTCCACAGCACGTCTTATCAAAGCATAGATCGTGCCCCTTATTCCGGATTCCCATCAATACGGACGTGGGTAACCCATCGCGCCATTGATTACGGCGCTTGGGAGATAAGCGAGTTTTACCGGGCTGGTCGGGGCGCATAGCTTCGTCTGTCCATATAAGGGGATAAGGATCCACCTTTTCACCTACGCCTTCTTCCTCCTTTGCTTATCCATTTCCAAGACTCGATCTCCAGCGCCCAAGTCCGCACACCCCACCTCAACCTTCTCCAATCATGTCGGGAGCGGGAGGCGGGTGGATGGCCTCCTCCGTCACGGAGGGCACATCACAAAGCTGCGGGAGGCGGATACTTGTCCAACAACATCACGCACCGGCTGCCCGACGCCTTGGGCAGCTCATTCAACCCCGGGCCCCATGAGAGGGTGGTGTTTCTCCCCACTTCCTCCATGGACTAGGTTCTCCACTTCACCCATTTGTCCGGGGCTCATGTTCTACTACGGCCTGGACTTCCACGACCTGGCCCCAATTTCATCCTCAACATCTCGGTGTTCATCGTCGTGTGCGAGGCCTTCCTCTGCATCCAGCCCCACTTGACTTATGGCTGAAGATCTTCAATGTCGAGGCCGAAGGTAGTGGGCGGCCGCCAAGCGGAGTCTTGGAGGTGCCATGGTTGGCAAGATGGCCAAAGTCCTATGGCTCGAGGGCTCCTTCGTGGAGAAATAAAGGGGTGGCAATCGGGGTGGTTCTACATCACCGGCATGCGACCCCAAATGGGTGGCGGCCCCAATTCAGATCTGGCTTCCCCACGGCTCTCGTCATGGAAAGAGACGGGCCTGGCGTGGGGAATTCGGATGAGCTATCCGGACTCCAAACATGCGTCCGAAACCTGGTGGACAAGAATCTCAGGGTTGTCAACGTAATCTAGGTGATGCTCATCCACCGTATTCTCCCATGCCAACAACGGGCCTTCAAATTGTGGGAGTTCGATCCGGCACAACACTCAACTCTAAAAAGGCTCTTCGACACTACGTACGAAGATGCCTGGAAGGTGCTGTTCAAGGGCGCCGAGGCTCCCACATCCGCTACCGAAGATCGCGGATTCAGCTCGCAGCGTCAAGCCAGCGAGGTGAGTTATTTTACCCTTTATGGGACTCTTTTTTCATAGTTTGACTCTATGCGGGATCTAAAACTCCCTAACCTTTAACAGGACTGGCTGAAGGCGTCCGGACAGGTTAACTATCCGGCTCCTTTGCCAGAAGACCCAGCGGACGCCCGATTGATGGGGCTGCTGGCTCCGGTACCCCATGTGGTGCCAGAGAAGAAGGCCAAGAAGGAGGCAGCGGAACGCGAAGGAGCTCCCGGCGCTGGTGTTGTCGATTCTGAAGCGAATCTTCTCCCGAGAGCGAGGAGGAGGAAAAAGCCTCTCCCAGTGAAGAGGAGGAGAGGAAAGGAAGGCCGCCCCAACTGGGGAGGCCGGAGGGTCCAAGAAGGGAAGAACCCTTCCTCCGGACTTCTCCACCAACGTCGACAACGACGAGGAGGATTGGCCAACAAGGGCCAAGTCCCTGGCGAGATCGTAAGTGTTCGGATACCCATGGCTTTTTTATTGCATAGTGTTCTAATGCCGAACAATCATGCAGCCCGCCCAAGGGCGAGTTCGCCACTTCCGGCGGGTCCCTGAGTTCGTCGGAAATGGAAGTACTTCACTTCGGCCGCCTCCTCGCCTCACGCTGCGGATGGCCTTGAGGTGGGGCCCCAAGGGGCCTGGTCAAGAGGAGGTGGCGCAGAGGCGCCGCAAGGCGACCTCCCGGACTCGAGGCGTGGGGCGAGACCCCGGGGGCTCTAAGCTCTGACCCTTGTCCGGACTCCATAACGGAACCTTTAGCGGCTCAAAGTCCGGCAAGCGGCCCCTTCGGAAGAAGGGTAAGACGCCGTGTCCTCTGTCCAACCGGAGGCACGGATAACTTCTTGGGCGCTAACAGCACCTCCATCGAGGAGGAGCACCGCCTTTATTATGAGTGTGGTGATCCGGACAGTTCGATCCACCAAGAGCGGGCTGATCGAGCCTGTACCAGCCTTCTAACAGGCTTTGAGGTAAGTTTAGAATATATAAAAATATTACCGCATAGACGGTAGCCTGATGCTTAGTTCGGTGTTGGAAAGAAAAGCTGGACTAAGGATCTAAAAATATATACGCAGGAGTCTAACATAAGTATGTCAATATGGGAATGCAGGCTACTGCTGACCTCTGCCCTTGCGATCATGGAGGTCGATGCATTGAAGCAAAGCCTCCAGCGGTCCGAGAACGAGCTCGGCCTTGCCAAGAAGCAGCTCGAGGACAAGGAAGGTAAGTAATACCTTATTAAGGAAACACCTTATAGAAAGGTTTCGGTTGCAAAAAATAACAGGAATAACATGGGTACTGCAGGGGCCACGAACGAGGTGGAGACCCTGAAGGAAGCGGTGTCCGTGGCAGAAAACAAAGCGGCCGCGGAGCGCACCGAGCGAGAGATGGGGGAGGCGCAGCTGGCGAAGGTACGGCAAGAGCTCCAGGCTCTCGTGGAAAAACACGAGAGTTTGGAGCGTGACTCGAAGACTCGAGAGTCCGAGCTCGCCTCGGCTCTTGAGAGTACCAAAGCAGCTAAGGCCGAAGCCCAGAAAGCCCTCCAAGAAATTGAATCGTTAAAGAAGATAGCGGCGGGTAAGGCATTCTTTATGCAAAGCAAGCATGTGAGAGTGAATTACCTATTACTTACCCGGATTCGGAGCTCTCCGGAGCATTCGCAGATCTGCCTCGTAGTGTATCGGATGCTGCCGCGTTCTACCGCGCCAAGGAGGGAGCTCGGCGGAGAAGGTGTTCTGTCTCGATATGTTGAGGCGAATGTCCGTGCCTGGCGACCAGGTGAAGCAGCTGGTCGAGCTCGAAAGGTCGCCGAACAGGCCATGAAGGGTCTTATAGTTGGTGTGGCCATTGGAAGCCATGCACAGGAGCTACTTGGCTTAGTATAGCGGTGGTGGGCGCTTTCCACGGATTGAAGTCATCAAGCGCTCCGTCTGCATTGAAGGTGTCCGTCGGGCCCTTGCCCGTGCTAAAGTGCACCGGGGCAAGCTGGATGCGGAGAAGCTTGTGACGGACGGACCACCAAGGGCAAGGAGCATCGCACGCCCGAAATGTACTATGAGGGCCTCTGAAGGGTGCCCGCCGAATAGCGGATGAGTGCTCCAAAGATGTAATTTTGAATAGACTCGCAGATTGTTATCTGTCGCTGAAAACTTGTTCATATCGCTAAGCAACGCTTGTTAATTTAAAATATTACCTTACATGCGCGTTTATCAAATTTGAGAGATGGCAAGTCGTTGGCTTCAGCCCCCATGCCACAGAAAGTCTTTGGGGTGTTCGGGATAAACTTGAGCACTCTTGTTCCCATTCTTGGGTCCATCTAGGGAGGCGCTCAACGCAACGAACAAGGCAACCGAACTTATAATGCTTGAACACTCTCACTTAGCCATAGAATTCTATAATTTTAAATTTCGGTGAAGCCCCTAGTATTCGGAAGACCGAGTTCGGGGCGCTATCCACGCCTTGGCCTGACAATTCTGGTTCCTCGCTCTAAGCGGCATAAGTCTTTAGGGACCCGAAAAAACCTCTCGAACAGCGACCGGCTCTCGCCCTATCATGATAGTCAGTTTTAGCTTTCTCCACTGAGGTGCTCAACCCAGCTCAACTGGGGCACAATCGCAGTGGTTCTCCTAGTGCTACCTTAGCCGATATAACGGAACGTAAGGTACCAAAACATAGGAGCCGGCAAACCCAACTATTGACCCAAGACATGATTGAGCCGATGCATATAATGCTATAAGTTCGGGTGCCGCACTTGTGAAAGTGTTCGACTTATCACACCATAATTTTGGGTACTTAAGCCCTCAGTGTATTGGCCGTACCAAATCATGACGGCTGCAACATGTCATGAAATGAACATATATATATAAAGAAAGGAGTGCAATAATAGGCAAGAGCTATATATTGGTTATTAAAAGAAACTGCAAATAAAAGCAGAACGATACAAATTGTGCGATAAGCAAGGGATGGGACTATTTAACATGTCCCCCTCCAGGGGTAAGCTGCGGGATGGTATGTAAAACAGGTATAATGCTCATAGTAGAGACCACCTGGACACTCGACGTAGCTTTCTTCTTCCCTGGCTGTTGCATCGTGAGTTCGGCAATTCAAGTGCCGACGGGGCTTACGGGAAGCGGAGTCCTGAAAGTAAGAAAAAGAAGAAAAAAGAATGGCACAATTGGGGCCTGGCGCGGTTGAGCCGCATTCAGGCGTGCGTGGTCGTTCCCCCCTTATGCCCATGGTATCTCCAGGCGTAGTTATGTACACGTAGTACTAACCGCGCAATTTCGCGAGGGCTGGTGTTGGGTCGGATTGCTACGGCGTGGTTGAATCGTGCAGCGGTCTTGTTGTAGGTTACTCGGTAGCGCTTGCGGTGTCCGAACGCTTAGTGGCCGGACTCGAGAATTGCTATGAGAGGCTGATTTGCACCTCCGCCACGAGGGCCGCCGTGTGCTCCTCCGTTCGGAGAGAGCGTTCGGTGTTTCCATTGACCGTCATTAATCCTCGAGGGCCTGGCATCTTGAGCTTGAGGTATGGTAGTGCGGCACGCATTGAACTTTACCGTCACGGTTCGTCCAAGCAAAGGCGTGATAGCCGCTGCGAGCGGGACTATGTCGAAGATTAACTCTTCGCTTTGGAAGTTATCCGGGATCCAAGACCACTTGAGTGTAACGAGCCTGTACAATTGGCCTCTACACCGGTATGGCGCCTTTAAAGGTCGTCTTTGTAGGTTTAATCCTTGAGGGGTCTATGCCCATTTTGCGCACCGTATCCTGATAAAGCAGGTTCAGGCTGCTACCGCCGTCCATCAGGACTCTGGTGAGGTGAAATCCATCAATAATTGGGTCAAGAACCAATGCGGCGAAACCACCGTGACGGATGCTAGTGGGGTGGTCCCTTCGATCGAAGGTGATCGGGCAGGAAGACCATGGGTTGAACTTCGGGGCGACTGGCTCCATCGCATATACGTCCCTTAGTGCACGCTTCCGCTCCCTTTTGGGTATATGGGTTGCGTATATCATGTTCACCGTCCGCACTTGTGTGGGAAAACCCTTTTGTCCTCTATTGTTCGGCGGCCGGGGCTCTTCCTCGTCATCGCTATGCAGCCCCTTGTCGTTGAGTTCGGCGCTTAACTTGCCTGCTTGCTTGAACACCCAACAATCCCTGTGGTGTGATTGGCTGGTTTTTCGGGGTGCCATGTATCGCTGGCGATCGAGTATTCGGTCCAAGTTGGACGGGCCCTGGGTATTTCTTTTGAATGGCTTCTTCCGCTGACCGGGTTTAGAGCCTCTGAATCCGGCATTGATGGCCGTATCTTCAGCATTATCGCCGTTAATGCGGCGCTTGTTCTTGTCGCGACGCGACCTTCCATTGTTGTCCTTGGTATCCGAACTATCAGGGTGTTTGGCCAAGTTGTTGCTTCGAGCTAGCCAGCTGTCCTCTCCCGCACAAAAGCGGGTCATGAGTGTTGTGAGGGCTGCCATGGATTTCGACTTTTCCTGTCCTAGGTGCCGGGCAAGCCATTCGTCGCGGATGTTATGTTTGAAGGCTGCAAGCGCCTCTGCATCCGGATAGTCAACGATTTGATTTTTCTTTGTTAGGAACCGTGTCTAGAATTGTCTGGCCGATTCTTCTGGCTGCTGAATTATATGGCTAAGGTCATCGGCGTCTGGTGGTCGCACATATATGTGCCCCGAAGTTATCAAGGAATGCGGCTTCGAGTCCTCCCAACAACCAATTGATTCTGCTGGCAAGCTGTTGAGCCAATGCCGAGCTGGTCCTTTAATCTTGAGTGGGAGGTACCTGATGGCATGGAGATCATCGCCGCGGGCCATGTGGATATGGAGGAGATAGTCCTCGATCCAGACCGCAGGATCCATGGTACCATCGTATGATTCGATGTTTACGGGTTTGAAGCCCTCGGGGATTTGATGATCCATTACTTCATCTGTGAAGCATAGTGGGTGTGCGGCGCCTCTGTATTGGCCTATATCACGACGTAGCTCAGATGAGCTTTGTCTCTTGTGTTCGCCCACCGGGTTTCTTTGTATCCGTGCGATGGTAATCATCCCGAGTCGTTGGGCGCCCACGCGATCCGTAGATCGATCTTGTATGTTTTGCCTTATCCTCCAATATATCTCACAAGTCCGCACGTTTTCCGTGCCTTGGTACTTTGGAGGCGTCGGGGTGTGGCTTGGCGGAGGGCGAGAGGCTTCTCTCGTCGCAGCCACGGGTGTGCCGGTCTGCCATGTCGTCTTGTGGTGACTTGGGTGCTTCCTCCTCCGATCGAGGCAACGGCCTGCGTTTGGGGTAGCTTTTGGAGGCGTTCAGTTCATACTCTTCTGCTGCAAGGACTTGGTCCATCTGTCGACTAGCAGGTCTTAGTCAGCTCTAAGCTGTTGCTGCTTTTCTTGAGGCTGCTTGTCGTGGCCATAAGCCTGCGTTTGAAACGCTCTGTTAAGCGGGATCCTCGGGCATGACAAATTTGTAAATCGTCGAGGCTTGCCTCATCTTGGAGGGAGGCGCATAATTATCGTCCTCTACCTCTCTTTACTCGCCGCCTTGTCGTGCGGACTTGCTTCTCCCTCCTCCTGCGCTGAGTCCTGCTTTGGAGGGGTTGTCTTCAACCGTCCAGGGTGTTATTATCTCCTATGCGGTATCACCGTTTTTTCTTTGTGGCGGGATTTAGATCGGCGCCGCCAGACGTCGGCGCTTGGTTGCTTCTTGGAGGGTCGTCCTCCATTGTTCCATCGCTGTTCCCATCTTTTGGGATGTCCACCATGTATATGTCGTATGACGGGTGGCCTTCAATGCCACATAAGGCGCTGGGTCTTGGTCGTCTCCGACATCGTCGTCCATACCGTCGATATCTTCGGAGTCAAAGTCGAGCATGTCGGTTAAATCATCGACAGTGGCTACAAAGTGGGTAATGGGTGGGCGTTGAATTTCTTTGTCGTCCGCATCCCAACCTTCACATGCGTAGTCCGGCCAGGCTCTCCGGATAAAGAGAGAGACTTTAGTGAGTTCGGGATATCGCCAAAAGCGAGTCTTGAAAGATGTCCGCGCGAGTGAACTCCATGATCGGCGCCCAATCGGATTCGATTGGCAGGGGCGCGGAGGGTTCGGAGTCCGGAGAAGAGTCCGGCACCTTGGAGTCACGAGCTTCGCAAAGGACAGGGATGGAGTTCGTCTCAATCGCCGTAGAGATCGTAGCCCCCGAGGCGGCGTCCAACCACTGTCTCATACCCATTGAGACAGTGCGGCACGCTCGGCTGTAGCTCGAATCCGTCGAAGATCAAGTCTCCGCGGACATCGGCCGTATAGTTCAAACTTCCAAATCTGACATGATGGCCAGGGGCTTAGCTTTCAATATGCTCCAGATGGCCAAGAAATTGGCTGCGATGCAAAGCCGCGAATCTGAAGATCTGTCCGGGAGAAAAGTCTCACCCTGGACCGCATCGTTGTTGATGATCGAAGGAGCCATCGGGCCTATAGGTTACGACACAGAGGAACTCTCAATGAAAGCACCAATGTCGGTGTCAAAATCGGCGGATCTCGGGTAGGGGGTCCCGAACTGTGCGTCTAGGCGGATGGTAACAGGAGACAAGGGACACGATGTTTTTACCCAGGTTCGGGCCCTCTCGATGGAGGTAATACCCTACTCACCTTGATTAATATTGATGATATGGGTAGTACAAGAGTAGATCTACCACGAGATCAAGGAGGCTAAACCCTAGAAGCTAGCCTATGGTATGATTGTTGTTCGTCCTACGGACTAAAACCCTCCAGTTTATATAGACACCGGCTAGGTTAGGGTTACATAGAGTCGGTTACAAAGGTAGGAGATCTACATATCCGTATCACCAAGCTTGCCTTCCACGCCAAGGAAAGTCCCATCCGGACACGGGACGAAGTCTTCAATCTTGTATCTTCATAGTCTTGGAGTCCGGCCGAGATGATAGTTCGGCAATCCGGACACCCCCTAGTCCAGGACTCCCTCAGGGGTCCCCAGACTTGCCTGCCTGCGGCCTGCGGCGTGGCTCAAAGGGGGGCCCATCACGGCCCATCTTCATCAACACAAGCTGAAGACCCTCGCGAGGGGCCAAGCCTCATGAGGCGGACGACAGGGAGCTTCCTCGAGCACGGCCTCATCGGGCTGGCTCGCGAGGAGGCGGAGAGATCAAGGCGGGGTACCTCACAAGGTGCCCATGACGCAAGCTATGACGACCAAGGGCGCCAGGCGGGCGCCAGCCCATGCAATGTCCTCCTTTCCTCTTTGGAGCAAAGGGAGCAACCGCAGGCGAGGGTATCAAGCAAAGGCATCCATTTCGGTGCAAAAAGACCAAGTTTAGCCCAACGGCAGTAAGGAAGTCATTGTGGAGCCCAAGCCGGCGTCACCACCAGAGCCTTTGACAGGCGAGGACCAACTTTAGTCAGGATAAGTGTACCAGATGTTCCCCTTCAAAATGGCCAATTGTTGGCGCCCTTCCCGCTCAATATTTGGGAAGAGGCCCAGGGCCTCTGTCTATAAATAGGACTAGCCTCCCACAGGGTAGAAAGAGAGCTGGATCCGGGATCCAAAACAGAGCCAGAGGCCAAGCAATCTAGAGAGAGAGAGAGAGAGATTGAACTCCTCCAAGCAGTTCATCACCCTGGCCAAGAACAGACCCTCGTGAGGCTGTTCTTCCTTGTATTGTTCATCACCATCCGCCCAAGAGGCAATCCACCACACCACAAACTAGAGTAGGGTATTACACCACAATGGTGGCCCGAACTAGTATAAACCTTGTGTCTCTTGTGTTGTTCCTTTCAGTAGTTTAGATCCTAGTGAGGCGGGGGGTGCGGGTAGGTAGGGGTGAGATCTCGCGCGCACCCTAGTGTTCAAACCTCAAGGGTCTGCGGAACCCGAATCGACATTTAGCGCGCCCGGTAGAAGTGCGCCGGAATTAAATCTTCCGCCGCCTGTTCTCCGTCGACCACCGCATCCATGTCGGCCTTCGCCGAACCAGCGCCCGGCCCGAGCCGCTCTCGCTTCCGCGTCGCCAGAGCGGCTCCGTCGGCGAGGCGCCCTCGTCGTTCCCCATCGCTTTGCCGTCAACGCCGCCACCGACCAGCGAGGCACGGCAACAAGCATCGTCCGGCATCCCTCCGTGAGGCAAGGCGGCCGCCTTTGCTACCCCTGTGGGACCTTGAGAAGAGGTGTATAGAGGGGGTGATTAGACACTAAGTACCAAAGTTGCAGTTTTAAGTTTCTTTGAAGTTTGAGTGGAGTTTAGGCACAAGTTCAACATTCACAACATATAGCAAGCAAGCATGCAAAGAGTATATGAGCAGCGGAAAATAAAGCATGCAACTTGCAAGAATGTAAAGGGAAGGATTGGAGGATTCAAGCGCAATTTGGAGACACGGATGTTTTTGGCGTGGTTCCGATAGGTTGTGCTATCGTACTTCCACGTTGGTGGAGACTTCAACCCACGAAGGGTAGCAGTTGCTTGAGTCCACGGAGGCTCCACCCACGAAGGGTCCACAAGTAGCAACCTTGTCTATCCCACCATGGCCGCCGCCCACGAAGGACTTGCCTCACTAGCGGTAGATCTTCATGAAGTAGGCGATCTCCTTGCCCTTACAAACTCCTTTGTTCAACTCCACAATCTTGTCGGAGGCTCCCAAGTGACACCTAGCCAACCTAGGAGATACCACTCTCCAAGAAGTAAAAAATGGTGTGTTGATGATGAACTCCTTGCTCTTGTGCTTCAAATGATAGTCTCCCCAACACTCAACTCTCTCTCATAGGTTTTGGATCTGGTGGAAAGATGATTTGAGTGGAAAGCAACTTGGGGAAGGCTAGAGATCAAGATTCATATGGTAGGAATGGAATATCTTGGCCTCAACACATGAGTAGGTAGTTCTCTCTCAGAAATAGTAAGTTGGAAGTGTAGGTTCAGTCTGATGGCTCTCTCCACGAATGAAGAGGAGGTGGAGGGGTATATATAGCCTCCACAAAAATCTAACCGTTACACACAATTTACCAAACTCGGTGGGACCGAATAGTTAAACTCGGTCAGACCGATTTTGCAAATAATGTGACCGTTAGGGTTTTCGGTGGGACTGACATGCATCTCGGTGGGACCGATTCGGTTAGGGTTAGGGCATAATGTAATCTCGGTAAGACCGATTACACAAACTCGGTGGCACCAATTTTGGTAATAAGCTTTCCAGAGAGTTGGTCAGGCAAACTCGGTTTGACCGATTATCAAACTCGGTGGGACCGATTTTGATAATAAGTTAACCAGAGAGTTTGCATTGTAATCTCGATAGTACCGATTGCTCAAACTCGGTGAGACCGATTTTGATAATGGACATACGGAGAGATTACAATCCCATCTCGGTGAGACCGAGATCCCTATCGGTGAGACCGATTTGCCTAGGGTTTGTGGCGTGGCTAAGATATCCAAACTCGGTGGTGCGGATAGAAATAATCGGTGGGGCGAGTTTGACTTTAGGTTTAGGACATATGTGTGGAAGTGGGAAAGTAGTTGAGGGTATTTGGAGCATATCACTAAGCACATGAAGCAAGAGGCTCATTAAGCAACACCTCATCCCTCCTTGATAGTATTGGCTTTTCCTATAGACTCAATGTGATCTTGGATCACTAAAATGTAAAATGAAGAGTCTTGAGCTTGAAGCTTTAGCCAATCCTTTGTCCTTAGCATCTTGAAGGAGTTCCCACATCCTTTAGTCCATGCCACTCCATTGTTGAACTTATCTGAAACATACTAGATAAAAGTGTTAGTCCAACAAGAGATATGTTGTCATTAATTACCAAAACCACCTAGGGAGCACTTGTGCTTTCAATCTCCCCCTTTTTGGTAATTGATGGCAACATACATCAAAGCTTTAGATAAAGATATAAAGAATAGCAAGTAAAGATTTGGAAAGACATGTAACAAGCATAGGCTCCCCCTATATGTATGCAGTCATGTGAATATGAAATATAGAAGCATGTGATAGCATAGCCATGATAGAGCAGGCAATGTGTTACATGTATCTTGGATATATGCATCAGAGCCAAAACTTATTAAAGAGAATACCTTCATGCCCATGAGTCCTTCTTGCAAACAGTATGTACATCAGCAAGAATTCCTCATACACATGATTGTGATGCATATACTTACCTTGTAGTCTTGAGTTGGCTTAGGATGGAATGAACCTGCGTAAACAAGGTTAGATAACACAGATACATCTACTAGCCAGAGCAAATAGAAGAAACCACAAGAATACCAAGACTGGGATGACATGTAGAGAGTGAGTACTAAGTACCACATTGGATTAGACATGTCCCCAAGAGTAAAGATATGCAATGAATTTAAATGATCTCTTTCCCTTAGATGTCTTGCTCCCCCTGAATCTAACATGGGATACTGGGAGAAGATAGGGAACAGAAAATCAGAGCTGAAGGAAAACAGAGCTGAAAGATATGAATGATGATCAGAGCTAAAGTTCAGAGCTAATGTATGCTAATGCAAAATTTAGCACAACAGATCATATGAACATGTCTCTCCCCTCAAGAAGACATGTGGACATCTCTCCTCTTGAACACAAAGCATCTGGGATCCTTGAGAAATACTTTCTATTAGTATTCTCTCCCCCTGGAGATCTCTCTCTCCCCCTGAAGGATCTCTCTCTCCTTCTCTGATGTGATCTCTCTCTCTAAATGATAAGCTTTGATGTGATCTCTCTCTCCCCCTTTGACATCAATTTCCAAGAAGGGCTTGATAAAGATGTCATCTCTCTCTCCCCCTCTGGAATTTTTCGTGAATGGGTTTGATCCTTGAGTCACAACTTAAAGAAATGATAAAAATGTGATGCTTGTAGAGGACAAGATTCATTGAGTGGAGCTGGAACAGACGAAACACAGAATATGTGGCAAAGTGTTTTTCCTGTTATGAAATCGGTGGCACCGAGTTGTAGGCTTCGGTTGCCCCGAAAGGATTCGGTTGGACTGAAAACAACAAATCGGTTGAACCGAGTTCATCGCAGAGAAAACACTTGTCACCTCAGCTCACTAGACTAGTAATATCTCACAAAGATTTGCAAGGAATTAACTGAAAGATATGCAAGGAATTAGATGCTGAAAATGCAGAAAAAACAGAAAGAAATCTAGATGAAGTTTTTTTTTTGAAAGGGGAAACACAAATGCATGAGTCAAATGCAAAAACTCAGAAAAGAACACAGGAGAACTTCATCTAGAGATGGTCGGCGACAAAGTCACCTATGTTAGAGTATATTGACTTAGGAGTCAAGTGAGATCACTTGATCATAGGCCATACTCATCGTTTAAGCTCAAAATGGGGTTGCCATTTTTTGTTTAAGCATCTTGATGTATTCACATCTTGTCGAGTTGCTTTAACTCATGACTCGGAGTAAAGCTTCTCTAAGATGGAATAACATACCTTGGTTGGTGGTGTTGTCCATGTAGTAGAACTTGCGTGGGTTGCTCAAGGTTGATGTCGCTCATCGAGAATTTGGAGCACCACTTGGAATTTGAGTCCATCTACCTACATGGGTTAGTTCTTGTAAGGAAGAGCACTTGTATATCCAAAAACGACAATCATGAAACTCAACATAGAATTTGTCAAAGGATATGTTTGAATGGTTTCGTGCTTCTTTGTCTTCAACCACCTTGTGTAGAGACTTGGTGATGTAGAGATTGCTCAAGATATGAGTAGGTTTCAATCTCATGGAATTGATTCAACCAAGTACCTACATGGGTTAGATAACATGCAAGATACAAATATGTCCAAGACATAAGTTTTTCATCCTAAGAGAAATATCAAGGATTAGTCATAAGCTCATGTCTTGCATGTATCCATAGGAGTTTCTACTCCAAGTTTGAAGCATCAATGATGTTCAATTCTCCCCTTAACCTGCAAAACACTTTCTCATCAAGAGGTTTAGTGAATATATCCGCTAATTGCTTTTCGGTGCGAACATGCTTAAGAACAATGTCACCCTTAGCAACATGATCTCGAATGAAATGATGACGAACTTCAATATGCTTAGTTCGAGAATGTTGCACAGGATTATGACCAATTTTGATAGCACTTTCATTATCACAAAGCAATGGAACATGTCTCACATATATCCCATAATCTTTAAGAGTTTGGGTCATCCAAAGTAATTGAGCACAACATGAACCAGCGGCAATATATTCAGCTTCAGCGGTGGATAAGAATACCGAGTTTTGTTTCTTGGAGGACCAAGACACAAGATATCTACCAAGAAATTGACAAGTACCCGAAGTGGACTTTCTATCAACCTTGTCTCTGGCATAGTCCGAGTCGGAATAGCCAACAAGATCGAAAGAGGCCCTTTTAAGATACCAAATGCCAAAATTTGGTGTATGGATTAAGTATCTCACTATCCTTTTCACGGCCTTACGATGACATTCTTTAGGGGCAGCTTGATATCGTGCACACATGCACACACTTAGCATAATATCGGGACGTGAAGCACATAGATATAACAATGAACCAATCATTGAGCGATAAACCTTTTGATCAACCGGTTCACCATCTTTGGTTAAGTCAAGATGTCCACTAGTAGGCATGGGTGTAGTCATACCTTTGCATTCTTGCATATTGAACTTCTTGAATAAGTCCTTGGTTTACTTTGTTTGCGAGACAAAAGTACCTTCCTTAGTTTGCCTGATTTGCAAACCAAGAAAGAATTTGAGTTCACTCATCATAGACATCTCAAACTTCTCCGACATTAGCTTCCCAAACTTTTCACTAAAATGAGGGTTAGTTGAACCAAATATAATATCATCAACATAAATTTGGCACACAAAGAGTTCACCATTAACCCTTTTAGTAAAAATAGTAGAATCAATTTTCCCAATTTCAAAACCTTTTTCAAGAAGAAACTTTGTCAAGCATTTATACCATGCTCTAGGAGCTTGTTTAAGTCCATAAAGAGCTTTGTGAAGTTTGTAAACATGATTGGGTTTCTTAGGATTAACAAAGCCGGGAGGTTGTTTAACATAAACTTCCTCCTCTATTTCACCATTTAGAAAAGCAATTTTAATGTCCATTTGGTACAAGGTGATATCATGGTGATTAGCATAGGCAAGTAAGATGCGAATGGACTCAAGTCTAGCAACGGGGGCGTAAGTCTCACCATAGTCCATACCTTCTACTTGTGTGTAGCCTTGGGCGACGAGACGTGCTTTGTTGCGAACTACTTGTCCATCTTCATCTTGCTTGTTGCGAAACACCCATTTGGTACCGATGATGTTGTGGTTGTTGTCGGGCTTCTCAACCAATGTCCAAACTTGGTTCCTCTCAAAGTTGTGTAGCTCTTCATGCATAGCATTTATCCAATCCGGATCTTCCAAAGCTTCTTCGACCTTCATAGGTTCAATGCTAGAGATGAAAGAATAGTTTTCACAAAAGTTAGCTAAGCGAGTTTTAGGCGAGTGATTCTCCGGTTTGAATATCATTGTAGATTTGCTCGACGGGATGGTCTTTAGCAATTCTTGCTCGAACTCGTGAAAGCTTTTGCTTGGGTCTTCGTTGAACATCTTCTTCATCTTGTTCTTCTTCTTGGCCTTCTTCATTGTTGGCGTTGTCGTTCTCTTGTCGTGGTGGAGAAGGAGGTTGTTGGCGTTCATCTTGATGCACTTCCTCGTTTTCTTCATCTTGGTGTGTCCCACTTGTGGATGCTTCCGTATCAACTCTTGGTTCACCTTGTCGTGAAGTAGAAGCTTCCACTTGGACGGACGAGGTACTCTCCTTCACCTCCGTTGGACGGACCTTGCCAATAGACAAGTCTTGGATTGCTTCCGAAGGATCTTTGTCTCCTACATCAATTGGCAATTGCTCTACTTGCGAGCCGTTAGATTCATCAAACGTCACATCTACCGTCTCTTCAACCTTTCGGGTGAAATTGTTGTAGACACGGTAAGTGTGAGAATTTGAGCCATAACCTAGTAGGAAACCTTCATGAGACTTAGGAGCAAATTTAGAACGACGATGCTTATCAAGAATAAGCACTTTGAGCCGAATACTCGAAAGTATCCAACTTGGGGTTTGTTACCGGTGAGTAGCTCGTATGCCGTTTTGCCGAGTAGCTTGTGAAGATACAAGTGATTTGTTGCATGACAAGCTGTCTCAACCGCTTCAGCCCAAAAGTGCTTCGGCGTCTTGTACTCATCAAGCATCGTTCTCGCCATTTCGATGAGCGTCCGGTTCTTCCTCTCAACAACTCCATTTTGTGGAGGTGTGTACGTAGCCGAGAACTCGTGTGAAATCCCTTCTTCTTCAAGAAAGGTGTCCACATTTGCGTTCTTGAACTCCGTTCCGTTGTCGCTGCGAGCCTTCTTGATCTTCACTTCAAATTGGTTTTGGGCCTTCCTAGCGAAGTTTTTGAAGATCTTTTGGACCTGCGATTTATCATCGAGAAAGAACACCCACGTAAATCTGGAAAAATCATCAACTATAACTAGACCAAAAGAATTTCCACGAGACTCTTGTAAGAGTTGGGACCAAAGAGATCCATGTGAAGTAGCTCGAGTGGCCTCTTCGTGGTCATGATGTTCTTCACGGGATGCCTTCCTCCAACCTGTTTACCTGCTTGACAAGCACTGCAAAGTCTATCCTTATCAAATATGACATCATTAACTCCAAGGATATGATTTCCTTTAATAAGCTTGTCAAGGTTTTGCATACCAACATGACCTAATCGTCTATGCCATAACCAGCCTTTTGAGGATTTAGCAATGAAGCAAGTTTTAGGTTGAGCCTTTTAGTGAAATCAACAATGTATAGATCACCTCTACGCACACCAAAAGACCATTTTATGATTATCTCGACGAAACACTTGGCAATCTACTTGATAAATAGAACATTGAAACCGAAATCAGCAAGTCTAGATCTTGAAAGTAAGTTGTAGCCAAGAGATTCAACGAGCATGACATTTTGTATGGAGCTATCATGTGAGATGGCCACCTTACGAGGCCAACCACCTTACCCTTTGAGTTGTCACCGAAAGTGACAAACTTTCGAGGACCATCATTTTCAGCAAGCTCACGAAACATGTCTTTATCTCCGGTCATGTGATCGGTACATCCACTATCAAGAACCCATTCCTTTCCTCCTGACATATATCCCCGAAGATTTGCCATAAGACCAAAATGTCTCATTGCATCATCAAGATCAAAGTCACTATCATCATCCTCATCATAGTATCCATGTTCAACATCGTCATGTGGTGGATCAAATCCAAGAGAGGGTGATTCATTAAAATGAGTTTGACACATATCTTGCTTATGAATTCTTATAGCTTCGGAAATAATGTCACTAATAATACCAACATTTCCTTTGGCACGCATAAGGTTTGTAAGCTCAAATAGACGATCACCAAACATAGGATCACTAGTATTCATCTTACTCAAAGCAATAGAATTATGGAGAATTTCATCAAGATTTTTCAAAGAATAATCAGGAAATCGTTCCTCAATAATTTTCCATATAGTGTAGGCACACTCAAAAGTAGGTAAGATTCGAACCAAGTTTCTAGGCAAGCCTCTAGTGATAAGATTAACAGTTCTAAGATTTCTAGTCACGACAATAGCTTCATCAAGGGTAGGATGCATAGGATCAACACAAGGTGCACAAGGACTAGCAATGTACTTGTTAAAATGATATTGATTGAAAATAACAAGCATCTCATTTTTCCACGCACGAAAATACTCTCCATCAAGAATAGGCACTCTATGACTAAGACTCCCCAAAGTAGACTCATCCATCTTCCTCCAATGGTGATTAAACCAAAGCAATGGAAACCTGGCTCTGATACCACTTGTAGGACCTTGAGAAGAGGTGTCTAGAGGGGGAGTGATTAGACACTAAGTACCAAAGTTGCAGTTTTTAAGTTTCTTTAAAGTTTGAGTGGAGTTTAGGCACAAGTTCAATATTCACAACATATAGCAAGCAAGCATGCAAAGAGTATATGAGCAGCGGAAAATAAAGCATGCAACTTGCAAGAATGTAAAGGGAAGGGATTGGAGGATTCAAACGCAATTTGGAGACACGGATGTTTTGGCGTGGTTCCGATAGGTGGTGCTATCGTACTTCCACGTTGGTGGAGACTTCAACCCACGAAGGGTAACGGTTGCACAAGTCCACGGAGGGCTCCACCAACGAAGGGTCCACGAAGTAGCAACCTTGTCTATCCCACCATGGCCGTCGCCCACAAAGGACTTGCCTCACTAGCGGTAGATCTTCACGAAGTAGGCGATCTCCTTGCCCTTACAAACTCCTTGGTTCAACTCCACAATCTTGTCGGAGGCTCCCAAGTGACACCTAGCCAATCTAGGAGACACCACTCTCCAAGAGGTAAAAAATGGTGTGTTGATGATGAACTCCTTGCTCTTGTGCTTCAAATGATAGTCTCCCCAACACTCAACTCTCTCTCATAGGTTTTGGATCTGGTGGAAAGATGATTTGAGTGGAAAGAAACTTGGGGAAGGCTAGAGATCAAGATTCATATGGTAGGAATGGAATATCTTGGCCTCAACACATGAGTAGGTAGTTCTCTCTCAGAAATAGTAAGTTGGAAGTGTAGGTTCAGTCTGATGGCTCTCTCCACGAATGAAGAGGAGGTGGAGGGGTATATATAGCCTCCACACAAAATCTAACCGTTACACACAATTTACCAAACTCGGTGGGACCGAATAGTTAAACTTCGGTCGGACCGATTTTGCAAATAATGTGACCGTTAGGGTTTTGGTGGGACGACATGCATCTCGGTGGGACCGATTCGGTTAGGGTTAGGGCATAACGTAATCTCGGTAAGACCGATTACACAAACTTCGGTGGGACCGATTTTGGTAATAAGCTTTCGGAGAGTTGGTCGAGCAAACTCGGTTTGACCGATTATCAAACTCGGTGGGACCGATTTTGATAATAAGTTAACGGAGAGTTTGCATTGTAATCTCAGTAGTACCGATTGCTCAAACTCGGTGAGACCGATTTTGATAATGGACATACACAGAGAGATTACAATCCCATCTCGGTGAGACCGAGATCCCTATCGGTGAGACTGATTTGCCTAGGGTTTGTGGAAGTGGCTAAGATATCCAAACTCGGTGGCGCCGGATAGAAATAATCAGTGGGGACGAGTTTGACTTTAGGTTTAGGACATATGTGTGGAAGTGGGAAAGTAGTTGAGGGTATTTGGAGCATATCACTAAGCACATGAAGCAAGAGGCTCATTAAGCAACACCTCATCCCTCCTTGATAGTATTGGCTTTTCCTATAGACTCAATGTGATCTTGGATCACTAAAATGTAAAATGAAGAGTCTTGAGCTTGAAGCTTTAGCCAATCCTTTGTCCTTAGCATCTTGAAGGAGTTCCCACATCCTTTAGTCCATGCCACTCCATTGTTGAACTTATCTGAAACATACTAGATAAAAGTGTTAGTCCAACAAGAGATATGTTGTCATTAATTACAAAATCCACTTAGGGAGCACTTGTGCTTTCACCCCCTCACTCGCCCCGGCTTGTTCTTCGTCTCGCGCATTCCGCGCGCCCATGGAGACTCGAGCTGCGCTCATCGCGGCAAACGAGCTCCTGCGCTACCGTCGATCGGCGATGTCTATGAAGAGTGGCTCGACCCGCGTCATCGAGGCTCGTCCATGCCTTGAAGGCTCCCAGCGCCGTCCGTCCCGCTGCACCGCACCCGCCTGCTGCGGCGACAGCTCGAGGCGCCTCAGCCGCCTCCCCCTCAAGAAGGCGCCACAGCCCCAAGCGCGTGGTCCTGGCGGAACCCGCTCCGTCCGGCGCCCGGCCACGGCAAGAAGCGAGCTGCCAGAAGTCCCTCGCCCGCAAGCGGCCCTAGTGCTCCCGCTCCAGCTCGTCGCGACCACCTCCTGCTCTAGCACGTCAAGACCCATGCTGCTCCCAGCTGCAGCGCGGGGACCCGCAAGGCGAAGCTCTTAATCACCCAAGGCCTCCCATGGCCACAATGAGGTGTCGTGCCTTCACCACCGAGCTGCTTGTTGTCGCGTGCTTTGGCAAGTTCAAGCCAGACCTGCCTCCTCGCTTCTGACGGTGCGGCCGACCCATGAGTTCCTCCAGCTCTGAGTTGGGCATCAAGCCGCCAGCGAGGCGAGAAGGTCATGGCGAACTGGTTTCCCATGGCGCTCAAAGACGGGGCCCTTTGGCTCGTGAACACAGCTCGAGCACGATCTCCTCTGGGGCGAGATGCGCACCCGCTTCATCACCAACTTCAATGTACTCGTGACGGCCACCCGCCGTGGCGACATCGCCCGCATCAAGCAGCAACCGGGGAGACCTGCGAGAAATACATCCAGCCTTCAACAACGCCGCCTCAAGATTCCCAAGGTGACCGAGGAGGCCATCATCTCCGCCTTCTTCGACGATGTGCGCGACGTCAAGATGAAGGAGGAGCTGGCGATGCATGAAGACTTGTGCACTTCCTTGGAGCTATTCAACTTGGCGACCAAGTGCGCCAGGGCCGAGGAAGGGCGTCTCTCCCTCCTCGAGCTGTCTGCCGCAGACCCCGAAGAGAAGAAACCCAAGGCCAAGGATGTGAAGCGCAAGGGGGCTGTCGTGCTCGCGACAGAACCGGACACCAAGCGGGGCAGAGATCAGCCCGAGTCTTCCAAGGGCAGCCTGTACTGCGTGTACCATGACCTCCACACCCACAACACCAACGAATTTCAAGAGTCTGAGCCGTGCGAGAAGGGAGGATCGGCCGACGTCCCGACCGCAGCGACCGGGGCTACGGCCGAGGAGGAAGGAACGCAGGACGCTGGGAAGACCGCGGCCCTCGCCAAGGGTGGCGTGACCAACCTCGCGAGGATCGCTGGCGGGACCCGCCTCGCGAGGGAGGCTGGAGGGATCAGCCTCGCGAGGATCGCCCGCAAGGCGACGCAGGCCTCCCTCCTCTGCCACCGCAGCCAAGGAGAAATGAAGACCATCATCAGGACGAGGGGGCTGGGGGCTTCAGAGCCGCGACGATCGCTGCATCTGGGCGGAGCTCAAGCCCCAGCCTCTCAACGCATCTTCAAGCAGTTCGCCCGCGAAGTGAATGCAGTCCTCCCCAAGCTCGAAGCCACACGCCCCCTCAGGTTGTCGGCGTGCGCCATCACGTTCAGCTCAGTGGATCAGCTCAAGTGTGCGGCCACAGCCGGAGTCCTCTCAATGCTTTGCTCCCCAATCATCAGCAATGTGCTAGTCACCAAGACCCTCATCGATGGCAGGGCAGGGCTCAACGTCCTGCCTGTGGAAAGGTTCAACAATCTCCAAGTGCCTTACAATCAGCTTCAGCCAACCAAGCCTTTCTCTGGGGTCACCGACGGCTCCACGGTCCCGATTGGGCAAGTTCGCCTCCTTGTCACATTCGGCGCGCGCGACAACTACCGCACCGAGCTCATCGACTTTGACGTCGCCCACATTCGCCTGCCATACAACGCCATCCTCGGGTACCCAACGCTGGCCAAGTTCATGGTCGTAACCCACCACGGCTACAACGTCCTCAAGATGCCAGGAAGTGGCGGAGTCATCGCGGTGCCACCAAAGAGAAAGGCGCGGTGTGCTCCACAGGCGAGCCTTTCAGCCGCATCCTTTGGAAGACCGGATCGCGGAAGCGGCGGCTTCGAGACCGCCCCAAGAAGAAGAAGACATCGTCCAGCCCGGCCCCTCAGAAGGCAGGCCCCTCAGGGTCCGCGCCTGCTCAGGGGGAACCTCTTTCTATCGCATAGGAAAGCGCGCCTGGCGCCCTCCTCAGGCAGGGCTCGGGGGCTCCCCCCTGGAGGGCCACCAACCTTGCTAAGGTCACGAGGGAGGCGCTTGGGCACCACTTGGGCGTGTTTGAAGCACGTTTCCCTCAAGAAGGAGCAAGGCAAGGAGGGCCAAACCCTCAGGAGTTCGTCAGCAAGATCATTCAGGAGCTGCAGGAGTCAAGAGTCATGAGTGGCAGCCGCCGCTTACCTGCCGTAGCTCCCCATCCAGGCGAGGATGGTGGGCTGCGTGTCCGCATCGACATACCAGGGCTCAACCGAGCCGCCTCTCAGGAGCGCCTCTGGCCCTCTCGCGTGGGGCGCTGCGAAGATCCACCCCACAGCTATGTTCGCATGCCTTACGGCTTGCCAAGCAGCGGCTGCCACGCCAGGCGCCTCATGAGTGCATCCTGAGGCTCAAGAGGCCAGGCGTTCCACAGCCTGGCGAGAGATGGAGATGGTCCACGAGGCCACCAGCGCCTCCGGGCCTCCCGAGGCCCCCGAGCACAGGGGCTCGTGAGGATCGCTCCGCAGCCCACCGATTCTGCTGCACCAACACCCTTTCGTCTTCAACGCTATCAGGTGACATCTTTCAAGTTTCATTTCCAGCTGGGAGCGCCCCCCAGTGCTGCATTATTCCAGGCCGCGTGGGTCCATCCCTGCGGCGTGTATCCCTTTTACTTCATGTTCCTAGCTTATCTTGTTAGGGGCGCCCCTCGGGCTGCATCATCCCCAGGTCGCTCGGGCCCGACCCGACGATGTTCACCTTCTTTGCGCTTATCTAAATGGACTTGTTCCTTCGTGATTAACACGCTTGACCTAGTTGCCCGCTCAACTGACACCAACTGATGGAGCTGCTCCCTAACGGCACGACGCGTGCGCATGGGTCCGTCCCTGCAACGCCGACAAACCTGAATGGCTAAGCTCTGGCCGCGGCAGCCCCGCGTAGCGCCACCTCGTCAAGCCTTCAGTGCCTCGTCACCCCTCCGGGGCAACTAACGGCTCACTGTCGGTTGTCACGGCAAACTTTCGTTCTTTCTATGATGAGCCTGCAGGATCTCTTCAAGGAGCAGCGTCAGGCGAGGCCCCCATGGTGTCTCCTTCACTCTCATCCGCGCGAACCGCTTGCACGTTAAAGGGGGGTGCCTGAGCATCGCGACTCAGGGCTCCTACTGGCTCTCCAGCCCTCACCCTCTAGCCTTGACCACGGCATCACGACCTGGCATACCAGCGGCAGGCTGAGACTTCGCTCGAGGCGGGGCCGGGGCGTAAGCGAAAGGGGAGCAAAGGCGAGAGGAGGGACACGTGAGGACCTCGCCAGCGACCCCTCGCTGCCGATGCACGGACCCGGCAACACACCAGAGCGGCTCGATTCTCGAGATAAGTCAACCCCGGAAGCACTAACTAACACGGCACCGTCCCTCACCCAGCGCAATCCCGTGTTAGCAACGCGTCCTCTCCTTTCTCACGAGCGATGGCTGCTTGAGTGCTAAGGGGGCCTCTTGAGCATCGCGACTCGGGGGCTCTTACGGACCTCGGGCGCTCACCTCGTGGCCTTGACCACGGCATCGCGACTGGCATACCAGCGACGGTGAAGCCTGCCTTGGGATCGGGACACAGCCGGTGCGAGCGTCGAGCCCTCGCAAAATGCGAAAGGAGGCGAGCTAAGACAGAATGAGCAACTTCGCACTTCTTCACGACAAGGATCATATTAACAAACAGGACCACGGGCACCTTACAAGCCCCCCAGGCGCGCTTTTGATTCCTCGCGAGGAGCAGATCCTAAAGAACGCTAACTACACGCACCCCTGCAAAAGACGCCATCATCAACAGTGGGCCGTCGGGCACCGGCGCCAACCCCATCCAGATCAGAGGTGGCGATGGCCTCCCGAACCCGCCCTGCTCCGAGAGCGGTGCAGGCTCGGGGGCTCGTAGCTATCGTCGCTTGTCTCCGGGGTCGTGAAGAGCTCGGCAGAGTCGCTGGATCCTCCGACGCCTCCACCGCCTGAGGAGCTGCCAAGGGAGCGGTCGGCGAGCCTAGCCCTTGCCGCGGCAGGGCCTCGATCACCTCTCCCGGGGCAGCACTCCAGCCGGCGCCCTTCCGCATCAAAGACCTTGAAGAGCATGATCGAAGCGCCGTCGTACTCCAGGTGGATCGCGAGGGCGCCCCTTGTCCTGCAGACCCGGGCGATCTCGCCCCAGCCTCGAGTCATGAAGACCTCTCCCGGGGCAACGACCGCAACCTCTTCCCCGGTCGCAAGGGTGCAGCAGCCCGCGTCTTTGCAGCGAGCTCGAGGATCCTCCCATGAGAATCGCGGAGGCGAAGAAGGGAGGAAGGCGAATCCAAGACCGAGGAGACATGGCGGCGTGGAACACGAACTGTCGGGAGGAGCCCTTAGCGTGGACTCCAGGGGGAACGACACACACCTTCATGACCCGCCGGCGCCGACGGCGGCATCGCCCGTGGCGTTCGGCATCAACTCCTTCATAGCCCTCTATGTGGGCGTACAGGGGAAGCAGGAACCCTGGTGGTGGCCGCTCGCACCAGGGCCTCGACACCACCTGGTGGGCACCCTCATTCCGATGGTAGAGGGCTAGCCGTTTCTTCGGCGGAAGCGGGTTAGGACCCTCTCGGGGAGCCTTTCCCTTCTCTGCTGCAGAGAACCGGCGGATCGGAGCCATCGCAGCAAGGCAGACAGGACCGGGAAGAAGGAGAAGCAAGAAGAAAGCGGACCAGAGGAGCGCTCACCGTTCCGTGCCAAAGCCGGGGAGGCCAACCCGACCTCCACGATCGCAGTAATCATGACCCGCTTTGCATGCGAGGACTTGTCAATTCGATGCGATTGCCGGCGTCGTGGGGAAGTGGAGACGCCCATGTCAATCAACACCACCAGCGGTGCCAAAGGTCATAAGCTGTTAAGGCCAGCGGCTTCGCTTGCCCTTAGCCTCTCTGCTCGGCCAAGCCGGGCGCGCCTTGGGCCGGGGATCTTGTCGGCATTATGGGAGCAGGGGTCCCTAGACTTGCCTGCTGCGGCTGGCGTGGCTCAAGGGGGCCCATCACGGCCCATCCTCATCAACACAAGCTCAAGACCCTCGCGAGGCCAAGCCTCCAGGGCGGGCGACGGGAGCTTCCTCGAGCACGGCCTCATCGGTGGCTCACGAGGGCGGAGAGATCAAGGCGGGTACCTCACAAGGTGCCCATGGCGCAAGCCATGACGACCAAGGGCGCCAGGCGGGCGCCAGCCAACGCATTGTCCTCCTTTCCTCTTTGGTGCAAAGGGAGCAAGCTCAGGCGAGGGCATCAAGCAAAGGCATCCATTTCGGTGCAACAAGTCCAAGACCAGCCCAACGGCAGGAAGGAAGTCATTATGGAGCCCAAGCCGGCGTCACCACCAGAGCCTTTGACAGGCGAGGACCAACTTTAGTCAGGATAAGTGTACCAGATGTTCCCCTTCAAAATGGCCAATTGTTGAAGCCCTTCCCGCTCAATATTTGGGAAGAGGACCAGGGCCTCTGTCTATAAATAGGACTAGCCTCCCACAGGGTAGAAAGACAGCTGGATCCGGGATCCAGAACAGAGCCAGAGGCCAAGCAATCTAGAGAGAGAGAGAGAGACTGAACTCCTCCAAGCAGTTCATCACCCTGGCCAAGAACAGACCCTCGCGAGGCTGTTCTTCCTTGTATTGTTCATCCGATCATCCCAAGAGGCAATCCACCACACCACAAACTAGAGTAGGGTATTACACCACAATGGTGGCCCGAACTAGTATAAACCTTGTGTCTCTTGTGTTGTTCCTTTCGTAGTTTAGATCCTAGCGAGGCGGCGGGGTGCAAGTAGGTAGGGGCGAGATCTCCGCGCGCACCCCACTGTTCGAACCTCAAGGGTCTGCCGGAACCCGAAATCCGACACATGCCTACCATCTGCAACGTGGCCGTCACCAAGACCCTCATCGGCGGCGGTGTCGGCCTCAACTTGCTCTCCGTAGAAGCCTTCAGCCTCCTCCACGTGCCGCCCGGCGGCTCAGCCTCAACAAGCCTTTTTGGGAGTGGGTGGTGGAGCTGCCCACTCTGGGGCAGATCCGCCTCCTGTCACCTTCGGCACTGCGACAACTACCGCCTTGAGCTGGTGGACTTGACGCCGCCGCATCGGTCTCCGTACAATGCCATACTGGGTACCCGGCTCTTGCTCATTTCATGGCGGCGACTCACCCGGCCTACAACCTCATGAAGATGCCGAGGAGCAAGGCGTCCTCACCATCAAGGGGACACTAAGGAGGCGGATGGCAGCCAGAGCTCGCCTTCAAGACCCAAGGCAGCAGCCAGCCAGCCAGCCAGCGCCCGATCTGGCCGAGGCCAAGGAGACCCGCGCCCGCCAAGAAAAGCGATTGTTCACCCAAGACAAAGCGGAGACCAAGCAGGTGCCGATTGGCGAGGGCGGGCCTTGAGAGCCACCTTTACCATAGGAACCAGCCTTGACCCGGGACAAGAAGAAGCTTTGGTGAGGTTTTTGCGTGCAAACAAGGAGATATTCGCGTGGGAGCCCAATCGGCTGGTAGGGGTCCCGAGAGAGGGGATCCAGCATCATCTAAGGATGTGCCCAAACATGCGCCCCGTGAAGCAGCGGGCAAGACAGCAGTCCACTGAGAAGCAGGCCTTCATCATCCAAGAGACGCGCCAGCTGGAGGCAGCAGGTACCATCCGGGAGGTTCGATACCCCAAATGGCTGGCGAACCCTGTCGTGGTACCGAAGAAAGGTGGGAAGGAACGGATGTGCGTCGACTTCACCAACCTTAACAAAGCTTGCCCCCAAGATCCGTTGCCCCTTTCGCGCATCGATCAAATCGTCGACTCCACCGCCGAGTGCGACTTGCTATGTTTCCTGGATGCGTTCTCTGGATACCATCAAATCAAGATGGCGGTGGAGGATGTGGAGAAGACGGCCTTCGACCTTGTGTGGGGTGTCTTGCTACACCTGCATGCCCTTGACCTACATAGCAGGGCGCAACCTTCGCGGCCGATGCACATCGCCTTGGGGCGGCAGCTCGGCAGGAACATAGAGGCCTACGTTGATGACATAGAGGTCAAATCTCGTGAGGCGAGGACGTTGATTCAAGACTTGGAGGAGACCTTTGAGAGCTTGCGACGGGTGAAGTTGAGGCTTAACCTGGAGAAGTGCTTGTTTGGCGTCCCCTCCGGTAAGCTACTGGGGTTCCTCGTATCCCATAGAGGGGTCGAGGCGAACCCGGAGAAGATCAAGGCCATCGAAGACATGATCCCACCACAGACCCTCAAGGAGATGCAAAAGCTAGCAGGGCGGGTGACCGCGTTAGGGCATTTCATCTCCAAGCTAGGCGAGCGCACCTTGCCCTTCTTTAAGCTCATGAAGAAGAAGGGCCCCTTCAAGTGGACCCTGGAGGCCGACCGGGCCTTCCAAGACCTCAAGAAATACCTCACCAGCCCCCCGGTGATGGTGGCACCACGGCCTCTCGAGCCTCTGGTACTTTACCTTGCCTCCACCCGGTACTCCGCCAGCGCGGTGCTGGTGGTGGTTCGGGAGGAGCACCAAGACAAGGGTGCACCGCGCCAAGCCAGAGCTGATGCAGCGCAGGGTCAGGAAGGCGCGGCAGAGCCATCAGCGACGGAAGACCAAGCTCAGCAGGGCAAGATCACAGAAGCTCCTGAGGACGGTCAGGTCTCAGGAAACCCTCCACCTCAGGATATGCCACAATCTCCGCAGGACCCGAGCCTCAAAAGTGTGCCAGCCCTCGTTGAGCACCCAGTGTACTTCGTCAGCACCGTACTACGGGACGCGAGGGCACACTACCCCTTGCCGCAAAAGCTCCTGCTCGCACTCTTGGTGGCCTCGTGCAAGCTGCGACACTACTTCCAGGGCCACCCCATCAAGTTCGTCTCATCTTACCCATTGGAGAGGGTACTCAGGAGCCCGAACTCGGCCGGAAGGGTCGCTGAATGGAACATCGAGCTGCAAGCATTCCAGCTGGAGTTCAGCACTACCAGGGTCATAAAGGGCAGCTTCGCTGATTTTGTGGCAGAATGGACCGATGCCCGGCTCTTGAGGAAGGAAGACGGTCCACCTCCCCAGGAAGTGAGGCACCAGACGGTTGGGTCATGTATTTCGATGCCGCCTTCGCGCACCAGGGTGCGGTGGCTAGAGCAGTGCTCATCTCGTCCACTCATGACAAGCTTTACTACGCCATGCAACTCTGCTTCCAGCACGGCGAGAAGGTCTCAACAATATCGCAGAATATGAAGGCCTCATAGCTGGCACGAAGGCCCGCAGCGGCTCTGGGGTGTGGCGCCTTCTGTCAGGGCGACTTCGCGAGATCCTCGTCAACTTCTCCAACAATGTGTATGATCCGAAGGACGAGCACATGGACGCCTACCTTGCGGAGGTGCGCAAGACGGAAAAGCAGTTCTCGGGCCTGGAGCTGCAGCACGTGCCCCGAGGCACCAACAAGTAAGCCGACGACATCGCCAAGAGAGCATCAGCGGCAAGCGCAAAACTGGCGTCTTGAGCGGCTCTTCAAGCCATCGGCTACACCACCTCTTTCAAGCACGATTAGCCTCGGGAGGAGCTCCCACAGCCCCCGGCCACGGGAGCCCCAGCCTACGGCCCAACCACAGGAGCTCGGCTGCTCCTGGCGCTCGAGCCCTAGGAGGAGTATTGGACCAAGGAATTCAAGGAGTACCTGATGCACGGGACGCTGCCGGAGAAGGAAGAAGACGCGGAGCACGTGGCCCGACAGGCCATGGCATACTGCATTCAAGACGGCGAGTTGTACAGGAAGCGACCGAACGATGTCACGCTGCGCTGCATCTCCAACGATCAAGGAAGGGAGTTGTTGATTGACATACATGGCGGTGGCTGCGGACACCACTCGTCGTCACACACCCTTGTTGGCAAGGTGTTCATGATGGGTTCTATTGGCCTCTGACACTCAACGGCGAGTCGAGCTGGTGAAGTCTTGTCAAGCTTGCCAATTCCGCCAAGCAGATCCATCGACTTACAGGGGCCTCCAAACCATTACTGCTCACGTGGTGGTTCGCGATGCAGGGATTGGACATCTTAGGCCCGTTCCTGGCCGCGACTGCTACCGCTATCTCTCGTCGCCATCGACAAGTTCACCAAGTGGGCGGAAGTGGAAGCCGTCCGTACCATTCCAGTCGCCTCTGCTGTCAAGTTCATCAAGGGCCTCATGAGCCGCTTCGGGGTCCCCAACCGCATAACCATAGATAACAGCTCATAGTTTACTAGTAACCTCTTCAAAACCTACTGTGTTAACCTTGGAACACAGATCTGCTACGCTTCGGTGGCCCACCCTAGGAGCAATGGTCAGGCCGAACGCGCCAACGCTGAGGTCCTGAGGGGACTCAAGACCAGGACCTTCAAGAAGAAGTTGGAGGCCTGCAGCAGGAGCTGGCACGACGAACTCCAGTCCATGATGTGGTCCATCCGTACCACTGCCACCAAACCAATGGGCGAGACTCCATTCTACCTTGTCTATGGAGCTGAGGCAGTCCTTCCTCACGAGGTCAAGCATCGCTCCGCGCGGGTCATGGCGTTTGACGAAATGCAGCAGGACGCCACGCGGGGGATGGATCTCGTGCTGGGGGAGGAGCACCGTCGGGAAGCCGCATTGAGGGCGGCAAGGTACCAGCAAACTCTATGGCGGTACCACTACCGCAACATCTGCTCCAGGACGCTCGAGGTAGGCGACCTCGTCCTGAGGCGGGTCCTCTCCAGGGAAGGGCTACACAAGCTTTCGCCCATGTGGGAGGGCCTGTTCAGGGTCATTCATGTCTCCAGGGCGGGTGCGGCGTGCTTGGAGACGCAGGATGGGACACCCATCCAGAATGCCTGGAACATCCAGCACCACCGGAAATTCTATCCATGAGGCAAGGCCCAGAGCCTGAGAAGCAAGGCCCAGAGCCTGTGAAGATGGCCCGGTGCCTGTGAAGAATCACCACCCGTGACACTCTCACGTAATAATGAGTTGGGGCTGTACATGCCGGAGTCTCGAGGCGCGGCCTCGGGCCACAGGGCTCCCTCCCACGCCTAGTGGACAGCACTTAGCTCCGTGCTGGTGAGAAGACTTGAAGACTAGATTAGGTGCCGGACTCGGCTTTTCATTTGCTTTCCGTAGTTGGCTCGCTTTTCCTTAATCAGAGTTACTCTTGGTGTTCGTTGCTGATTTGGTTCCCCAGCCTTTTACCGCTTTTTTCGGCTCTAGTTTGCTCATGTTCTCTCTCTCGCATACCTCGCGAGGGGGCTAGGCAGGTGCCCTTGCGAGCATTTCTCTTCTCTTTGCCTTCTCGCGAGCCACCCTCGTTCGAGCCTGGAAGCTGGCACATCTCTCCTAAATCCGTGCCCCTCGGGTACCGCGATACAAGGCGCCAAGTCAAGGCTTGGGTGCACGGCAAATCCTTTGGTGCACCCCCTAACGATTTTTGCAGTTTCCGAGCAACGCAGACACCACGTGAGGGAAAGGGCTTCCCAAACACACCAGGTTAAGTTATCCTTGCACAAAATAACAACACGACATGGGAACGACTCGCACAATGCATTAACCAAAGAACCACAGTTCGATACACACCCCTCTGGGCCCATACTGGTTTCGTTTTCCGATGCAGGAAAGGAAGAAAAAGCTAAGCAAATCAGCGTTGCAGCAATCCGCGGAGGCATGCCCTTGGCGACGCCCCGAGCCTAGCCAGACCCCTCCTCGCGCTTCACGGAGGTGCGACGACGAGATGACCCGCTGCCTCCTTTGAAGCGGGCACGGCGACGCGGCGGCTGGTCGTAGCCACCGCTGCTAGGGCTGTCACTGGAGGAAGAGCCGCCGTAGCTGGAGGAGACGCGGTCGCCGCCGAGGGCAGGCTCGCCCTCGTCCTCATCGCGACCATCACCAAGCCCGAGCACCTCCTCACCGTCGTTCGTCTCGGGGCACCACCCGGCGCGACGACTATCTCCCCCGAACACCCTTACATAGAGGGTCGATTCACCATCGTTATTTGAAGTGGAGGTGCACCGCCTGCCAGGCACAAGGCGTCTTGCGAACGCCCGTCACCGCTGGGGCAGGGCTATGTTGCCCGCGCCAAAAGTCTCGACCGCAACCCAAGAGGCCCTGCTGCAGCAGCCGTCCGCCTGCAGCCAGAGCCCGCCCGGACCAGAGGCCGGCAGTTCACCGGCGAAGAAGCGCGGAAGTTGGAGCCAGCTGCCGGCCGGGCTCTCCGACCAGACAACGAACTCCGGCGACACCTCAGCCGAATGGAAGCACGGGCGGGGAGGCCGCGCCACCATGGTGCGCCTCCCCTCATCGGCTCAACCACCATGGATGGGACGATCCCCACCGCGTACCGCGGCAACACATCGACGGTGAGCCACGGCGGGGGTCACGACGTGCTTGCACGGACGACCGCGGCCACGCTTGGGCGCCAAGGAGCCGGGGCCCTCGCGAGGGGCCTTTCATTTCTCGGCGGCGGAGAACTTCTTTCATGGCGCCATCAATGGCACTGCACGTAACGGAGCAGAGAAGCAAGAAATCAAGGAAGAGATGGGCAACGGGGCTCCCCCCGCCATTTATAGCAAGAGAAGGCCAACCGGCGTCTCCCACGAGCGCAGGTACTGATGGTTTTCCTTGCATGTCGCAGGGACTTATCAAGTCGTGCAATTGCCGAGGCAGAGTGGGGAAGCGGAGACGCCCACGTCCAATCAACCGCCATGCGTCGACCGAGGTCGCAGGCTTTTGGGGCCCGCGGTGCTCCGAACTTCACCCTTGGCTTCACCGCGAAGCCAAGCGCGAGCGCACCTTGGGCCCGGGGGCTACTCGGCGTTCTAGGGCAGGGGTCCCAGAGACTTGCTCGCTTATGCCCACAAAGATGGCTAAGCAGCAGTCAGATGGCCCATCTTCGTCAACAAGACACCCAAGACCCTCGCGAGGGTCCAAGCCTCGCAAGGCGGACGACGCAAGACCTCCTCTGGAGTGGCCTAGCCAGGCAGGCTGACGAGGAGCGGAGATATCAAGGCGAGGCAAACCTCACGAGGCTCTCGTGACATGGGCCATAACGAACGGCGCCAGGCGAGTGCCAGGCGGGCGCCGGTGCACGCAACATCCTTATTTCCTCTTTGGTGCTAAGGAGGCCAACGCAGGCAAAGAGTACCGAGGCATCAGGCAAAGGTTGCCATATTGGTGCAACAAGACCAAGACCAGGAGGACGGCAAGGCGGAGGTCATCGTGGAGCCCAAGACGGCGTCACCCCAGGGCTTTTCGCATGCGAAGGCCGCTTTTCTCAGGATAGCTTGTACTAGTTGTCCCCCTTCAAATTTGCCCGCCATTGTTGGCTCCCTTCCCGCTCGATATTTGGGAAGAGGACCAGGGCCTTTATAAATAGGACTAGCCATCACAGTAGGAATCCCGAACTAGTTCAGATCATCCTCAACTACACAAGCACAAGAACACCTCAACCTCAGGAGGCTGTTCTTCCCTTGTACTGTTCATCATCAGCCCAAGAGGCAATCCACCACCACCACACTGGAGTAGGGTATTACACCACAACGGTGGCCTGAACCAGTATAAACCTCGTGTCTTTCTGTGTTGCAAGTTCGCCGAAGTTCGTCTCACGAGATCTTAGCGAGCTAGGCGTAGATCGGTAGGAGGGAAAGACTTCGCGCGCACCCCAGTGTTCGAACCTTAAGGGTTTGTCGGAACCCCACATCCGACATCTAATGATCCATTCATGGATCACTTTTGTACCCCCTTGCCAGGCTTGTGGCAAGGCACATATCAAGTGCGGTACACAGCATGGCATATCGTATAGAGCCTATGGCTAAGGCATAGGGGACGACCTTCGTCCTTTCTCTTTCTTCTGACGTGGTCGAGCTTTAAGTCTTAACTTCACACCTTACAACTTAGGCAAGAACTCCTTCTTTGACCGATCCATTTTGAACTCCTTCAAAATCACGTCAAGGTATGTGCTCTGTGAAAGTCTTATCAGACGAATAGATCTATCTCTATAGATCTTGATACCCAATATGTAAGAAGTTTTACCCAGGTCTTCCTTTGAAAAACTTCATTCAAACAACCCTTTATGCTTTCCAGAAATTCTACATCATTTCCGATCAACAATATGTCATCCACATATACTTATCAAAAATGTTGTAGTGCTCCCACTCACTTTCTTGTAAATACAAGTTTCTTGCAAACTTTGTATAAACCCAAAAGCATAGATCACCTCATCAAAGTGTATGTTCCAACTCCGAGATGCTTGCTCCAGTCCATATAAGGATCGCGGGAGTTTGCATACCTTTTAGCTGAAGGAAATATGCCCTAGAGGCAATAATAAAGTTATTATTTATTTCCTCATATCATGATAAATGTTTATTATTCATGTTAGAATTGTATTAACCGGAAACATGATACATGTGTGAATACATAGACAAACTTAATGTCACTAGTATGCCTCTACTTGACTAGCTCATTAATCAAAGATGGTTATGTTTCCTAACCATAGACATGTGTTGTCATTTGATTAACGGATCACATCATTAGGAGAATGATGTGATTGACTTGACCCATTCCGTTAGCTTAGCACTTGATCGTTTAGTATGTTGCTATTGCTTTCTTCATGACTTATACAAGTTCCTATAACTATGAGATTATGCAACTCCCGTTTACCGGAGGAACACTTTGTGTGCTATCAAACGTCACAATGTAACTGGGTGATTATAAAGGAGCTCTACAGGTGTCTCCAAAGGTACATGTTGAGTTGGCGTATTTCGAGATTAGGTTTTGTCACTCCGATTGTCGGAGAGGTATCTCCGCCCTCTCGGTAATGCACATCACTATAAGCCTTGCAAGCAATGTAACTAATGAGTTAGTTACGAATGATGCATTACGTAACAAGTAAAGAGACTTGCCGTAACGAGATTGAACTAGGTATTGAGATACCGACGATCGAATCTCGGCAAGTAACATACCAATGACAAAGGGAACAACGATGTTGTTATGCGGTTTGACCGATAAAGATCTTCGTAGAATATGTAGGAGCCAATATGAGCATCCAGGTTCCGCTATTGGTTATTGACCCGAAATGGTTCTCGGTCATGTCTACATAGTTCTCGAACCCGTAGGGTCCGCACGCTTAAGGTTTCGATGACAGTTATTTTATGAGTTTATGAGTTTTGATGTACCGAAGTTTGTTCAGAGTCCTGGATGTGATTACAGACATAACGAGGAGTCTTGAAATGGTCGAGACATGAAGATTGATATATTGGAAGCCTATATTTGGATGTCGGAAGTGTTCCGGGTGAAATCGGGATTTTACCGGAGTACCGGGAGGTTACCGGAACCCCCCGGGGGCTTATTGGGCCTACATGGGCCTTAGTGGAGAAGAGGAGAGGAGGCAAGGTTGGGCCGCGCCTCCCCCATAGTCCCAATAGGACAAGAAGAGGCGGCCCCCCCCTTTCCTTCCTCTCTCCCTCCTCCTTCCCCCCTTCTCCTAGTCCAACAAGGAAAGGAGGGAGTCCTACTCCCGGTGGGAGTAGGACTCCCCTTGGCGCGCCCCTCCTTGGTCGGCCGCCCCCTCCCCCTTGGCTCCTTTATATATGGGGGCAGGGGGCACCTCTAGACACAACAATTGATCTCTTGATCTCTTAGCCATGAGCGGTGCCCCCCTCCACCATAGTCCTCGATAATATTGTAGCGGTGCTTAGGCGAAGCCCTGCGACGGTAGAACATCAAGATCATCACCACGCCGTCATGCTGACGGAACTCTTCCCCGACACTTTGCTAGATCGGAGTCCAGGGAACGTCATCGAGCTGAACGTGTGCTAGAACTCGGAGGTGTCGTAGTTTCGGTGCTTGATCGGTCGGGCCGTGAAGACGTACGACTAGATCAACCGCGTTATTCAAACGCTTCCGGTTTTGGTCTACGAGGGTACGTCGACAACACTCTCCCCTCTCGTTGCTATGCATCACCATGATCTTGCGTGTGCGTTGGAAATTTTTTGAAATTACTACGTTCCCCAGCAGTGGCATCCGAGCCTGGTTTTATGCGTAGATGTTATATGCACGAGTAGAACACAAGTGAGTTGTGGGCGATACAAGTCATACTGCTTACCAGCATGTCATACTTTGGTTCGGCGGTATTGTTGGATGAAGCGGCCTGGACCGACATTACGCGTACGCTTACGCGAGACCGGTTCTCCCGACGTGCTTTGCACAGAGGTGGCTAGCGGGTGTCAGTTTCTCCAACTTTAGTTGAACCGAGTGTGGCTACGCCCGGTCCTTGCGAAGGTTAAAACAGCACTAATTTGACGAACTATCATTGTGGATTTGATGCGTAGGTAAGAACGGTTCTTGCTCAGCCCGTAGCAGCCACGTAAAATTTGCAACAACAAAGTAGAGGACGTCTAACTTGTTTTTGCAGGGCATGTTGTGATGTGATATGGTCAAGACCTGATGCTATATTTTATTACATGAGATGATCATGTTTTCTAACCGAAGTTATCGGCAACTGGCAGGAGCCATATGGTTGTCGCTTTATTGTATGAAATGCAAACGCCCTGTAATTGCTTTACTTTATCACTAAGCGGTAGCGATAGTCGTAGAAGCAATAGATGGCGTAAACGACAACGATGCTACGATGGAGATCAAGGTGTTGCGCCGGTGACAATGGTGATCACAACGGTGCTTCGGAGATGGAGATCACAAGCACAAGATGATGATGGCCATATCATATCACTTATATTGATTGCATGTGATGTTTATCCTTTATGCATCTTATCTTGCTTTGATTGACGGTAGCATTTTAAGATGATCTCTCACTAATTATCAAGAAGTGTTCTCCCTGAGTATGCACCATTGCGAAAGTTCTTCGTGCTGAGACACCATGTGATGATCGGGTGTGATAGGCTCTACGTTCAAATACAGCGGGTGCAAAACATTTGCACACGCAGAATACTCAGGTTAAACTTGACGAGCCTAGCATATAAAGATATGGCCTCGGAACACGGAGACCGAAAGGTCGAACGTGAATCATATAGTAGATATGATCAACATATTGATGTTCACCATTGAAACTACTCCATCTCACGTGATGATCGGACATGGTTTAGTTGATTTGGATCACGTGATCACTTAAATGACTACAGAGATGTCTGTCTAAGTGGGAGTTCTTAAGTAATATGATTAATTGAACTTAAATTTATCATGAACTTAGTACCTGATAGTATTTTGCTTTTCTATGTTTGTTGTAGATAGATGGCTCGTGTTGTTGTTCCGTTGAATTTTAATGCGTTCCTTGAGAAAGCTAAGTTGAAAGATGATGGTAGAAATTACACGGACTAGGTCCGTAACTTGAGGATTATCCTCATTGCTGCACAGAAGAATTACGTCCTGGAAGCACCGATGGGTGCCAGGCCTGCTGCAGATGCAACTGACGACGTTAAGAACGTCCGGCAGAGCAAAGCTGATGACTACTCGATAGTTCAGTGTGCCATGCTTTACGGCTTAGAACCGGGTCTTCAACGACGTTTTGAACGTCATGGAGCATATGAGATGTTCCCGGAGTTGAAGTTAATATTTCAAGCAAATGCCCGGATTGAGAGATATGAAGTCTCCAATAAGTTCTATAGCTGTAAGATGGAGGAGAATAGTTCACGGTGAACATATACTCAAAATGTGCGGGTATAATAATCACTTGATTCAACTGGGAGTTAATCTTCCCGATGATAGTGTCATTGATGTAATTCTTCAATCACGCCACCAAGCTACAAGAGCTTCGTGATGAACTATAATATGCAAGGGATGGACAAGACTATTCCCGAGCTCTTCGCAATGCTAAAGGCTGCGGAGGTAGAAATCAAGAAGGAGCATCAAGTGTTGATGGTCAATAAGACCACCAGTTTCAAGAAAAGGGTAAAGGGAAGAAGAAGGGAACTTCAAGAAGAACAGCAAGCAAGTTGCTGCTCAAGAGAAGAAACCCAAATCTGGACCTAAGCACGAGACTGAGTGCTTCTCTTGCAAGCGGATGGACATTTGGAGCGGAACTGCCCCAAGTATTTGGTAGATAAGAAGGATGGCAAGGTGAACAAAGGTATATGTGATATACATGTTATTGATGTGTACCTTACTAATGCTCGCAGTAGCACCTGGGTATTTGATATTGGTTCTGTTGCTAATATTTGCAACTCAAAACAGGGACTACGGATTAAGCAAAGATTGGCTAAGGACGAGGTGACGATGCGCGTGGGAAATGGTTCCAAAGTCGATGCGATCGCGGTCGGCATGCTACCTCTACATCTACCATCGGGATTAGTTTTAGACTTGAATAATTGTTATTTGGTGCCAGCGTTGAGCATGAACATTATATCTGGATCTTGTTTGATGCGAGACAGTTATTCATTTAAATCAAAGAATAATGGTTGTTCTATTTATATGAGTAATATCTTTTATGGTCATGCACCCTTGAAGAGTGGTCTATTTTATTAAATCTCGATAGTAGTGATACACATATTCATAATGTTGAAGCCAAAAGATGCAGAGTTGATAATGATAGTGCAACTTATTTGTGGCACTGCCGTTTGGGTCATATCGGTGTAAAGCGCATGAAGAAACTCCATACTTATGGACTTCTGGAAACACTTGATTATGAATCACTTGGTACTTGCGAACCGTGCCTCGTGGGCAAGATGACTAAAACACCGTTCTCCGAAACTATGGAGAGAGCAACAGATTTGTTGGGAATCATACATACAGATGAATGTGGTCCGATGAATGTTGAGGCTCGTGGCGGATATTGTTATTTTCTCACCTTCACAAATTATTTAAGCAGATATGGGTATATCTACTTGATGAAACATAAGTCTGAAACTTTTGAAAAGTTCAAAGAATTTCAGAGTGAAGTTGAAAATCATCGTAACAAGAAAATAAAGTTTGTACGATCTAATCGTGGAGGAGAATATTTGAGTTACGAGTTTGGTCTACATTTGAAACAATGCGGAATAGTTTCGCAACTCACGCCACCCGGAACACCACAGCATAATGGTGTGTCCGAACGTCGTAATTGTACTTTACTAGATATGGTGCGATCTATGATGTCTCTTACTGATTTACCGCTATCGTTTTGGGGTTATGCTTTAGAGACGACCGCATTCACGTTAAATAGGGCACCATCTAAATCCGTTGAGACGACGCCTTATGAACTGTGGTTTGGCAAGAAACCAAAGTTGTCGTTTCTTAAAGTTTGGGGCTGCGATGCTTATGTGAAGAAACTTCAACCAGATAAGCTCGAACCCAAATCGAAGAAATGTGTCTTCATAGGATACCCAAAAGAAACTATTGGGTACACCTTCTATCACAGATCTGAGGGCAAGATTTTTGTTGCTAAATTCGGATCCTTTCTAGAGAAGGAGTTTCTCTCGAAAGAAGTGAGTGGGAGGAAAGTAGAACTTGATGAGGTAAATGTACCTACTACCTTATTGGAATGTAGTTCATCACAAGAACCGGTTCCTGTGACAACTACACCAATTAGTGAGGAAGCTAATGATAATGATCATGGAACTTCAGATCAAGTTACTACCGAGCCTCGTAGGTCAACCAGAGTGGCACGGTAATCCTATTCTGGAAGTCATGTTACTTGACCATGGCGACCCTATGAACTATGAGGAAGCGATGATGAGCCCAGATTTCGCAAAATGGCCTGAGGCCATGAAATTTGAGATGGGATCCATGTATGACAACAAAGTATGGACTTTGGTTGACTTGCCCGATGATCGGCAAGCCATCGAGAATAAATGGATCTTCAAGAAGAAGACTGACGCTGATGGTAATGTAACTGTCTACAAAGCTCGACTTGTTGTGAAAGGTTTTCGACAAGTTCAAGGGGTTGACTACGATGAGACTTTCTCACCCATAGCGATGCTTAAGTCTGTCCGAATCATGTTAGCAATTTCCGCATTTTATGATTATGAAATATGGCAAATGGATGTCAAAACAGCATTCCTGAATGGATTTCTGGAAGAAGAGTTGTATATGATGCAACCGGAAGGTTTTGTCGATCCAAAAGGTGCTAACAAAGTGTGCAAGCTCCAGCGATCCATTTATGGACTGGTGCAAGCCTCTCGGAGTTGGAATAAACGCTTTGATAGTGTGATCAAAGCATATGGTTTTATACAGACTTTTGGAGAAGCATGTATTTACAAGAAAGTGAGTGGGAGCTCGGTAGCATCTCTGATATTATATGTAGATGACATATTATTAATTGGAAATGATATAGAATTTCTGGATAGCATAAAGGGATACTTGAATAAAAGTTTTTTGATGAAAGACCTCGGTGAAGCTGCTTACATATTAGGCATCAAGATCTACAGAGATAGATCAAGACGCTTAATTGGACTTTCACAAAGCACATACCTTGATAAAGTTTTGAAAAATTTCAAAATGGATCAGGCAAAGAAAGGGTTCTTGCCTGTATTACAAGGTGTGAAGTTGAGTCAGACTCAATGCCCGACCACAGCAGAAGATAGAGAGAAAATGAAAGATGTTCCCTATGCTTCAGCCATAGGCTCTATCATGTATGCAATGCTGTATACCAGACCTAACATATGCTTAGCAATAAGTTTGGCAGTGAGGTACCAAAGTAATCCAGGAGTGGATCACTGGACAGCGGTCAAGAATATCTGAAATACCGAAAAGGACTAAGGATATGTTTCTCGTTTATGGAGGTGAGAAAGAGCTAGTCGTAAATGGTTACGTCGATGCAAGCTTTGACACTGATCCGGACGATTCTAAATCGCAAACCGGATACGTATTTTTATTGTACGGTGGAGCTGTCAGTTGGTGCAGTTCTAAACAAAGCGTCGTGGCGGGATCTACATGTGAAGCGGAGTACATAGCTGCTTCAGAAGCAGCAAATGAAGGAGTCTGGATGAAAGAGTTCATTTCTGATCTAGGTGTCATACCTAGTGCATCGGGACCAATGAAGATTTGACAATACTGGTGCAATTGCCTTAGCAAAGGAATCCAGATTTCACAAGAGGACCGAGCACATCAAGAGAAGCTTCAATTCCATCCGGGACCAAGTCCAGGTGGGAGACATAGAGATTTGCAAGATACATACGGATCTGAATGTTGCAGACCCGTTGACTAAGCCTCTTCCACGAGCAAAACATGATCAGCACCAAGACTCCATGGGTGTTAGAATCATTACTGTGTAATCTAGATTATTGACTCTAGTGCAAGTGGGAGACTGAAGGAAATATGCCCTAAAGGAAATAATAAAGTTATTATTTATTACCTTGTATCATGATAAATGTTTATTATTCATGCTAGAATTTTATTAACATGAAACATGATACATGTGTGAATACATAGACAAACTTAATGTCACTAGTATGCCTCTACTTGACTAGCTCATTAATCAAAGATGGTTATGTTTCCTAACCATAGACATGTGTTGTCATTTGATTAATGGGATCACATTATTAGGAGAATGATGTGATTGACTTGACCCATTCCGTTAGCTTGGCACTTGATCGTTTAGTATGTGGATATTGCTTTCTTCATGACTTATACAAGTTCCTATAACTATGAGATTATGCAACTCCCATTTACCGGAGGAACACTTTGTGTGCTACCAAACGTCACAACGTAACTGGGTGATTATAAAGGAGCTCTGCAGGTGTCTCCAAAGGTACATGTTGAGTTGGCGTATTTCGAGATTAGGTTTTGTCACTCTGATTGTCGGAGAGGTATCTCTGGCCCTCTCGGTAATGCACATCACTATAAGCCTTGCAAGCAATGTAACTAATGAGTTAGTTACGGAATGATGCATTACGTAACGAGTAAAGAGACTTGCCGGTAACGAGATTGAACGTATTGAGATACCGACGATCGAATCTCGGCAAGTAACATACCGATGACAAAGGGAACAACGTATGTTGTTATGCGGTTTGACCGATAAAGATCTTCATAGAATATGTAGGACCCAATATGAGCATCCAGGTTCCGCTATTGGTTATTGACCCGAAATGGTTCTCGGTCATGTCTACATAGTTCTCGAACCCGTAGGGTCCGCACGCTTAAGGTTTCGATGACAGTTATTTTATGAGTTTATGAGTTTTGATGTACCGAAGTTTGTTCGGAGTCCCGGATGTGATTACGGACATAATGAGGAGTCCCGAAATGGTCGAGACATGAAGATTGATATATTGGAAGCCTATATTTGGATGTCGGAAGTGTTCCGGGTGAAATCAGGATTTTACCGGAGTATCGGGAGGTTACCGGAACCCCCCGGGGGCTTATTGGGCCTACATGGGCCTTAGTGGAGAAGAGGAGAGGAGGCAAGGGCTGGGCCGCGCACCCCTCCCCCCTAGTCCGAATAGGACAAGGAGAGGGGGGCAGCGCCCCCCCTTTCCTTCCTCTCTCCCTCCTCCTTCCCCCTTCTCCTAGTCCAACAAGGAAAGGAGGGAGTCCTACTCCCGGTGGGAGTAGGACTCCCCTTGGCGCGCCCCTCCTTGGCCGGCCGCCCCCTCCCCCTTGGCTCCTTTATATACAGGGGCAGGGGACACATCTAGACACAACAATTGATCTCTTGATCTCTTAGCCGTGTGCGGTGCCCCCCACCACCATAGTCCTTGATAATATTGTAGCGGTGCTTAGGCGAAGCCCTGCGGCGGTAGAACATCAAGATCATCACCACGCCGTCGCGCTGACGGAACTCTTCCCCGACACTTTGCTGGATCGGAGTCCGAGGAACGTCATCGAGCTGAACGTGTGCTAGAACTCGGAGGTGCCGTAGTTTCGGTGCTTGATCGGTCGGGCCGTGAATACGTACGACTACATCAACTGCGTTATTCAAACGCTTCCGCTTTCGGTCTACGAGGGTACGTGAACAACACTCTCCCCTCTCGTTGCTATGCATCACCATGATCTTGTGTGTGCGTAGGAAATTTTTTGAAATTACTACGTTCCCCAACATTAGCATCCTTAGGATTGACAAAACCTTCAGGTTGTATCATATACGGCCTTTCCTCAAGGAAACCGTCAAGGAAACTTTGTTTTGACATCCATCTGCCAAATTTCAATAATGAAAATGCAGCAACTGCTAACATAATTCTTACAGACTTTAGCATCGCCATGATTGAGAAAGTCTCATCACAGTCAACTCCTTGAACTTGTCGGAAACTTCTTTGAGACAAGTCGAGCTTCATAAATGGTGACATTACCATCAGCGTTTGTCTTCTTCTTAAAGATCCATTTATTCTCAATGGCTTGTCGATCATCGGGCAAGTCCACCAAAGTCCATACTTTGTTCTCATACATGGATCCTATCTCGGATTTCATGGCTTCCAGCCATTTGCTGGAATCCGGGCCCACCATCGCTTCTCCATAGCTCATAGGTTCATCGTTGTCCAACAACGTTACCTTTAAGACAGGGTTACCACTCAGAAGTTGTACACACCCTTGTCGACCTACGAGGTTCGATAGTAACTTGATCTGAAGCTCCATGATCATCATCATTAGCTTTCTCTTCAACTGAGGTAGGTGCCATAGAAACATCTTTCTGTGTTGTGCTACTCTCTGGTTGAAGTAAAGGTTCAACAACCTCATCAAGTTCTACCTTCCTCCCACTCAATTCTTTCAAGAGAAACTCTTTCTCGAGAAAGGACCTGTTCAAAGCGACAACCACTTTGCCCTCAGATCTGAGATAGAAGGTATGCCCAATCGTCTAACTTGGGTATTTTATGAAGACACAATTGTCCACTTTGGGTTCGAGCTTTTCGGGCTGAAGTCTTTCGACATAAGCATCATAGCCCCAAACCTTAAGAAACGACAACTCAGGTTTCTTGCCAAACCATAGTTCATACGGCGTCGTCTCAACGGACTTAGATGGTGCCCTATTTAAAGTGAATGTAATTGTCTCTAATGCATAACCCCAAAATGATAGCGGTAGATCGGTAAGAGACATCATAGATCGCACCATATCCAATAGGGTGCGATTACGACGTTCGAACTCACCATTACGCTATGGTGTTCCAGGTAGCGTCAATTGTGAAATGATTCCACCTTGTCTTTAGTGATTGCCAAACTCATAACTCAGATACTCTCCCCTTGATCAGATCGTAGGAACTTGATCTTCTTGTTATGATGATTCTCAACTTCACTCCGAAATTGCTTGAACTTTTCAAACATTTCAGACTTATGCTTCATTAAGTAAATATACCCATATCTACTCAATTCATCGGTGAAGGTGAGAAAATAACGATATCCACTGCGCGCGTTAACACTCATCGGACCGCACACATCAGCATGTATGATTTCCAACAAGTCACTTGCCCGTTCCATTGTTACAAAGAAAACGGGGTTTTAGTCATCTTGCCAATGAGGCATGGTTCGCATGTGTCAAGTGATTATCAAGTGACTTCAAAAGTCCATCGGCATGGAATTTCTTCATGCGCTTTACACCAATATGACCTAAGCAGCAGTGCCACAAGAAAATGGTACTATCATTATCAACTCTACATCTTTTGGCATCAATGTTATGAACATGTGTATCACTACGATCGAGATTCAATAAACCATTCACATTGGGTGCATGACCAAAGAAGGTACTATCCATGTAAATAGAATAACCATTATTCTTTGACTTAAATGAATAACTGTATTGAAATAAACATGATCTAATCATGTTCATGCTCAACGCAGACACCAATTCAAACAACATTTATCTGGGTTCAACACTAATCCTGAAGGTAGAGTGAGCGTGCGATGGTGATCATATCATCCTTGGAAACACTTCCAACACACATCGTCACCTCGCCCTTAGCTAGTCTCCGTTTATTCCGTAGCTTTTGTTTCGAGTTACCAATATTAGCAACTGAACCGGTATCTAATACCCATGTGCTACTTGGAGTACTAGTAAGGTACACATCGATAACACATATATCAAATATACTTTTGTTGAAGTTGTCAGCCTTCTTATCTACCAAGTATTTGAGGCAATTCCGCTACCAGTGACCGTTCCCCTAAAAGAAGCACTTCGTCTTGGGTATGGGTTCTTGGATTTCTTCACTTGAGCGGCAACTAGCTTGCCATTCATGAAGTTTCCCTTCTTGCCCTTGCCCTTCTTTGAAACTAATGGTCTTGTTAACCATCAACACTTGATGCTCCTTCTTGACTTCTACCTTTACGGCCTTAAGCACAACGAACAGCTCCGGGATCAACTTCACTTACATGTTATAGTTCATCACGAAGCTCTAGTTAGCTTGGTGATAGTGACTGGAGAACTCCGTCAATCACTTCTCTTATCTGGAAGATTAACTCCCGCTTGATTCAAGCGATTGAAGTACCCAGACATTCTGAGCACATGCTCACTAGCTGAGCTATTCTCCTCCATCTTGTAGGCAAAGATCTTGTCATAGGTCTCAAACCTCTCAACATGGGCATGAGCCTGAAATACCAATTTCAGCTCTTGGAACATCTCATATGTTCCATGGCGTTCAAAATGCTTTTGTAGCCCTAACTCTAAGCCGTAAAGCATGGCGCACTAAACTATCAGGTAGTCATTAGAACGTGTCTGCCAGATGTTCACAACATCCACAGACGACGCCAGAGGGGTTGGCACACCGAGCGGTGCATCAAGGACAGAAGCCTTCTGTGTAGCAGTGAGGACAATCCTCAGACTACGGCCCTAGTCTGCACAATTGCTTACATTATCTTTCAGCTTAGTCTTTCGCTAGGAACATATTAAAACAAGGAGTTAAAGCGCGAACTATTAATCCACAACATAACTTGCAAAGAAAATTTAGACTATGTTCATGATAATTAAGTTCATCTAATCAAATTATTTAATGAACTCCCATTCAGATAGATATCCCTCTAGTCATCTAAGTGATACATGATCTGAATCGACTAGGCTGTGTCCGATCATCACGTGAGACGGACTAGTCATCAACGGTGAACATCTCCATGTTGATCGCATCTGCTATACGACTCATGTTCGACCTTTCGGTCTCTCGTGTTCCGAGGCCATGTCTTTACATACTAGGCTCATCAAGTCAACCTAAGTGTTTTGCATGTGTAAATCTGGCTTACACCCGTTCTGTGGAACGTTAGAATCTATCACACCCCATCATCACGTGGTGCTTCGAAACAACGAACCTTCGCAATGGTGCAAAGTTAGGGGGGACACTTTCTTGAAATTTTTAGAGAGGGATCATCTTATTTATGCTACCGTCGTTCTAAGGAAATAAGATGTAAACATGACAAACATCACATGCAAATAAAAAAGTGACATGATATGGCCAATATCATCTTGCGCCTTTTGATCTCCATCTTCGAGGCGCGGCATGATCACCTTTGTCACCAGCATGACACCATGATCTCCATCATTATGATCTCCATCATCGTGTCTTCATGAAGTTGTCTCGCCTACTATTACTTCTACTATGGCTAACGGTTAGCAACAAAGTAAAGTAATTGTCGTGGTTCTAAGCCTGACAGTAGAATGGGGGTAGGTATGGAGAGGCAAGATCCTAGCTATGGAGTAGTTGTATACGCATGAGTTTTACGAGTTCAGGCCCTTCTCGGAGGAAGTAATAGCCCTACGTCTCGGAGCCCGGAGGCGGTCGACTGGATTATGCGTGTATGAGTTACAAAGGTGCGAACCCCCGGCACTGAGGAGGGGGTGGCTTATATAGAGTTCGCCAGACCCCTCCGGCCCTCGGTTATGCAGGTTTAAAGGTACATTAAGATAGGGGGTTACTGGTAACGCTCACATAAAGTGCTATGATGACCATAAAGCTAATTAATGACCCACCGTTTGCGTGCAGACTGGCTTTAGGTCTCCTGGCTGTCGAGTGGTTTGGCTTCATGGTTGAGTGTCTTCCAGTTGGTTGAGTGGAACCCTTCCTGGTCGACTGAAAGGTAATTTCTTCTAGAGATGTCCTTGGGGAGGGTGTCTTAGACAGGTCCATGACCCTACCCTAGGTACATGACTTCATCATTAGCCCCCGAATGGATCGAGGTTTGAGTGGGGAAGGAGTTGAACATACTCCGACCCATTCTTGTCTTTACAATAGTGTCTTGTCTTGGATCAAATGGACTTAAGTGACGGCATCAACTTCTTTTTCAGTCGCCTTGATCCATTCTTTGTACCCGTCGAGTGCGTTTTCCGTACTTGGTGATTTCCGAATGACAGGATGGAGGAAATCTTTTGTCTGACGATTTGCTCTGCGGCGCGCAGATTTGGCGGGATTTGAATCTTCGGGAAACGAGTGGGACGGAGAGAGAGCCGCAGTAATCGGACGGGATAAGTCAAGGGCGCCTCGATCTCCGTGCCACCTTTTTCGCCACATATCGTGCGGGCGGCTGTTGCGGGATTCGACAGGATCGCCTGGGCCTACCAGTCAGTCACTCGGAAGCAACCCCATATAAGGTCCAGGACTGGGGTTTTTTGAACAGTGTGTTCCCCTTTCCTCCTTTCTTCCTCGGATTCATCCGCCGCGCCTGCCTCCACCTCCGAACCGCTGCTCCTCGCGTGTTCCGCCAGCGACAATGGTGAAAGAAAAGACGGCGGCTTTGGAACAGGCGAAGAAGGCGACGGCGAAGGGAGGCGACCGATCACCGGCGGATCCTCGTCGCGGGCCGGTTTGCCGCAGGGCTGGATCCAGGGCGACTGGATTCGCTTGACCATCCGCCAGGTAGATCTTGACAACCTGGCCAACGAAGGATTGATCCCTCATGGATCAGCGAGGCTTCCAGGGATGGAGTGGCAGCCGCAGCCTCAGGAGGGTGAGTGTGTCCTCTTAGCCACTCATGTCGACCGCGGGTTTTCTTTGCCACCTACCCTTTCTTTTGAGGGTTTCTGAACTTCTTTGGGGCGCAATTCCACCACTTCACACCCAACTCTATCGTGTATCTCGCCGCTTTCGTGTCTTTGTGTGAGAATTTTTTGGGTTGTCGACCGCATTGGGGCCTCTTCAAACACATTTTCACCTGTCGCTCCTAGACGGTGAAAAAGGCCAACCCGAGTGATGAGAGAACCCAAGTGATTCAGATGTGTGGGGGTCTTGGGGTCCAAATGAGAGGTAAGAGCTCTTTTCCAGCCATGATCCTTCCTAAGTCGGTTCGAGGGTGGCAGTCGACCTGGTTCTATTGCCAAGACCAGCCGATGCTAGGGCAGTCGATTGGACTCCCTCCTTTCTCCATGGACCGAGTGAGCAAGCCATCCTCTCTGAAGGTCATCCCGGAGGACAAGGCTCGGGTCAAGGTTTTGGTCGAGCGTGTAGTCCAGCTCATCCGTGACGGGGTGACTGGTATGGATCTTCTAGAGGTTTTTCTTCGACGGCACATCCAGCCACTTCAGTATCGAGACCATCCGATGTGGATGTATTCGTCATGAAGACACCACTCGGTCCACCCGGAGGAGGTCGAGGATGCGGACCGAGAGATGGATGGCCGCCATCACTGGGAACAAAGATAACCCCCGAGGAGCCCGGAGGATCCCTCCACTCGACCAATCGTATGAGCCAGACAAGGTTCGGTCCTGTATCTTTGACTCCGACTCTGCTTACTCCATCTTGTTTGCTTAAATCGGTCGACTGACTTTCATCTTGTATGTCTTCTTCCAGATCACCACTGAGATGTACTCGATGCCCAACGGGGCGCAGGAACCAGTTGAGGAGGAGGAAGGGAGCAGAGGTGAAAGCCAGGAGGAATGGCAGTCTGACGGTGGGGGAGACGAAGATGACGACAGTTCTGATGAAGAGGAGGAGGAGGAACTTAGAATCTTTCCCGTAGTCCCTCCTCATGTCATTGATCTCCCTGATGATGATGATGAGGAGGAGGAGCCGTTGAGGCGGAGGAGGACTAAGAAGGCACCTGCTGGCAGGACTGCTCAGGTTGCATCGATGCCTGAGGCGCTGGTTCATGAGGGTGGAAACACCACTCGGACTTCTGTGTCTTTCGCCGTGCCGCTGACGAGTATCCGGCCTTCAATGTCAACTGCTGATCCGCCTTCACTTTTTGCCACGCACCACGTCCCAGAGGACCAAGTGGGTGCTGCTAAGGAGGCTATACGCCAAGCGGGGCTCATGATGGAGCAAATGAAGGTGGTCCGGGAAGCCGATCAAGCGGCCTATGATGCCGTTCAACTCTTTAGAGCAACGTCCAGTTAGTTGATCGCCACTTGTTCTGTTAGGATATGCTACCGAAAACTCTTCTTTACAAGACCTTCAGATCAGTACACCCACCGGGTGTGTCGAGTGAATTTTCGGACTGGTGGGGCACGCTGAGTGCACCCACCGGTGTAGTCCACGAGGCTATGGTGGACTGGCGGCAACAACCGTAGACTTTGTACTTTGTATCTCTTTGATAATTTCACTCGGTCTGGTCAGAACATGTCGAGTGGAATCTTGAAACCGGTGGGGGCACGCTGAGTGCACCCACTGGGTGTAGTCCTCGAGACTATGGTGGACTGTTGGCAGTCGACCGTAGTCTGAAGAACTCCTTTCTCTTTTTTTCGGTCAACTGATCGGACCGAGTTGGCAGGATCAGTGGGGGCACGCTAAGTGCACCCACTGGGTGTAGTCCCCGAGACTACTATCGAAATTCGGCTGTAGTCTTAGAAACGCAGTAATTTTTCTTGGTCACTCGGTAGTAACCCATCTGTGACGTCTGTCGAATAATTCTTTGCAGAAATCTTGCGAGCTTGTGGCTCGATACACTGAATTGGAGAACAAACAGATCCAGCTCAACCTTGACTTGAAGCTTGCACAGGAGAACTTGCAGAAGGCGAGAGACAAAGCAAAAGGTATGGCTGGTGAGATCTTGACGACTGTTTTTGTTTTTCTATCCCTTCCTAATTCTGACCTCACTGTTATTTTGCACACAAAATGGAGGAGGCTCTGAAGAAGAAGGATCATGACCTTGCCGAGGCGCAACAAACGGCTTTGAACAAGACCAAGCTCGCGGAAGAGAAGCTGTCCTCAGTCGAAAAACTTGAATAAGAGAACACCAATCGGAAAGCTGCTCTTGATGCGGCTAACAAGGAGGTTAGCTGACTGAAGAACAACAAGATCGCTCTGAGCGACAAGGCTGGTGAGCTGGCGGGGAAGAGGAATGATCTAGAGGCTTATCTAGGAGGGCTCGCCAACAAGCTATTCCTCATGCTTGAAGGTAATTCCTATTATCCGACTGGCTTGTCATCATCGACTCATCATAGAACCATTAGCTTGAACTCGAGTCATATTTGCAAAATTCTGTCAGAATTTCAAGGAGGAGACTAGTCGAGTGGAGACAAGTCTGGACCCCATTAACTCCCCTGTGAAAGATGAAGCTGCTATGAACGTGCTCCGACTGGAATCTCGCATTGCTGTTGTGGTGGACTACCTCGCTCGACTGAAGGTTGCGGTATCGCAGATCGACTCAACACTCTGGCCAGGAAAAACACTTCAAAATGACATCGAGTCTTTGATGACTCGTCTGAATGATATTCCAAGTCAAGTGCAGGAATGGAAGAAGTCTTCACGCGGATCTGGTCTTGATGTCGCTCGTCCTGGTCGCGTTCATTGCAAGGAGGCGCGAGAGGAAAGGTTGGCGTCCATCAAAGTTGCCAATACCAAGAAGTACGACTTCCGATCTTTCATGGAGACCTTCATTGGTGCCGCCACCCGAATCGCTGATGGGATCGACCTGGACCAGTTCGTCGCGCCTTCCAGTCCTCCACTTGAGGAGTAAAAAACTTATTTGATTTGTCTTAAATTTGCCTCGGAATGCCGAGTGATCCTGTAACCGATAAACTTTCACAGGCTTGAGGCCTGGGTACTTCTACATCCTTAGGATGCTATCCGAACTTTACTTATCGTCGAAATATGCTTTTGTTTGCCTTCGAGTGAACTTTGCTCTTCACTCGGATTATGCTTCAATGCTTGAGATGCAGCTCTGTGGTGGATCTAGTCGACCTACACTTTGTTGCTCTTGCAGGTGCAGGAAAAGGAAACAGTCGACCTGTACCTCGTCGTCTTTGTGGATCGAGATGGAGCGCTCGTTGTACTTGTGGCGCAGCTCTGAAGGAGAAGGCAGCAGTCGACCTGCACCTCGTCGTCCTTGCGGATCGGGATGAAGCGCATGTTGTACTTGTGGCGCAGCTCTGAAGGAGAAGGCGGCAGTCGACCTGCACCTCGTCGTCCTTGCGGATCGGGATGAAACGCACGTTGTACTTCTGGCGCAGCTCCGAAGGAGAAGGCAGCAGTCGACCTGCACCTCGTCGTCCTTGCGGATCGGGATGAAGCGCACGTTGTACTTGTGGCACAGCTCCGAAGGAGAAGGTAGCAGTCGACCTGCACCTCATCGTCCTTGCGGATCGTAATGGATTTCGTACTTAGGTGAGTACTGGACTGCAGCTAAGCCCCCGAGTGGGAGGTTTGCTCTCCACTCGGTAGGATTTTTCAAACTTAGGCGAGTACTGGACTGCAGCTAAGCCCCCCGAGTGGGAGGTTTGCTCTCCACTCGGTAGGATTTTTCAAATTTAGGCGAGTCTTGGACTCAGCTAAGCCCCAGTGGGAGGTTTGCTCTCCACTCGGTGGGATTTTCAAACTTAGGCAGTCTTGGACTGCAGCTAAGCCCCCAAGTGGGAGGTTTGCTCTCCACTCGGTAGGATTTTTCAAACTTAGGCGTCTTGGACTACAGCTAAGCCCCAGTGGGAGGTTTGCTCTCCACTCGGTGGGATTTTCAAACTTAGGCGAGTCTTGGACTGCAGCTAAGCCTCAAGTAGGATTTTTGTGTCATAGCTTTGAAGGGAAGGCGACGGTCGACACTGCACCTCGTCGTCCTTCAAAGTGCACATTGTATTAAATACTTAGGCGAGTACTTGGACTGCAGCTAAGCCCCAGTGGGAGGCTGGCTCCTCACTCGGTGGGATTTTCAAATACTTAGGCGAGTACTTGGACTGCAGCTAAGCCCCCGAGTGGGAGGCTGGCTCCTCACTCGGTAGGATTTTCAAATACTTAGGCGAGTACTTGGACTGCAGCTAAGCCCCCGAGTGGGAGGCTGGCTCCTCACTTGGTAGGATTTTCAAATACTTAGGCGAGTACTTGGACTGCAGCTAAGCCCCTGAGTGGGAGGCTGGCTCCTCACTCGGTAGGATTTTTCAGATACTTAGGCGAAACGGATTCACACCTAAGCCCCCGAGTGGGAGGCTGACTCTCCACTCGGCAGGGATTTTTTTTTTACAAACTTAGGCGAAACAGGTTCGCGGCTAAGCCACCCACTGGGGGAAATTTCTTATGTAAACGAAAAAGTAATAACAATCACTGGGAAAATTATAACATTCTTGTCTTTGATAAACAAACTACAGAGGTACTTTTATTACATCTCACCCGAGTGAGTTCTCAAGTGTAAAAGGGGCGGAGCAGCTCCGCATTCCAGGCTCGAGGCTCATCGATCTGGCGTTCGATGTTGTAAAGATGGTAAGCTCCATTGTGGAGAACTCTGGTGACAATGAAGGGACCTTCCCAAGTGGGAGCGAGCTTGTGTGGTTTCTGTTGATCCACTCGGAGGACCAGATCCCCTTCTTGAAAGGCTCGGCTCTTCACATTTCTAGCATGGAATCGACGCAAGTCCTGCTGATAGATGGTCGAGCGGATCAGGGCCATCTCTCTCTCTCTTCAAGGAGGTCGATTGCATCTTGCGGGCTTGCTCGCTTCAGCTTGAGTAGAGTTCGACTCGGGCGCATTGTGAAGCAGGTCACTCTGCAGAACTGCTTCAGCTCCATAGACCATAAAGAATGGAGTTCTTCCAGTCGACCGGTTAGGAGTGGTCCTCAATCCCCAAAGAACCGACGGAAGTTCGTCGACCCACGCTCCTGCTGCATGCTTGAGATCACGCATCAGTCGAGGTTTCAGTCCTTTGAGAATTAGACCGTTCACTCGTTCTGCTTGTCCATTCGACTAGGGGTGAGCAACTGAAGCATAGTCGACTCGCGTGCCCTGAGAGGCGAAAAAAGGCTTTGAACTTGTCAGAATCGAAGTTTGACCCATTGTCAGTGATGATGTTGTGCGGAACTCCATATCTGAATATCAACTCTCGATGAAACCGACAGCGATTACGCGATCAAGGTTCTTGATAGGTTTAGCTTTGATCCACTTCAAACTTGTCGATCGCCACAAGAAAATGAGTGAAACCACTCCTGCCGGTTCTCGATGGTCCAATCATATCCAACCCCAAACAGCGAAAGGCCGACGAGGGAATGATCTTCAATCTTTGGGGGTTTGTGTGACATATTGGAGTAGAACTGACATCCTTCACACTTGTCGACTATTTCCTTTGCCATTTCATTTGCTTTTGGCCAGTAAAATCCTGCTCGGTATGCTTTAGCCACGATGGTCCGAGAGGACGCATGGTGACCACAGGTCCCCGAGTGGATATCATCAAGAATTATCTGACCTTCTTCTAGCGTTATGCACTTCTGGCTGACTCCAGTCACGCTTTCTCTGAATAACTGTCCCTTGATCACAGTAAAGGCCTTGGATCGGCGGACGATCTGTCTAGCCTCTTCTTCGTTCTCCGGGAGCTCTTTCCTTAGGATATACGTGATGTATGGCACTGTCCAGTCGGGAGTGATGACCACGACTTCCATGATCAGGTCGACCACCGCTGGGACCTCAACTTCAGTCGGATCAGTGGCACTTTTTGGCTGTGGAGCTTCTTCAGTGAAAGGATCCTCTTGAATCGACGGTGGGCGGATGTGCTCCAAAAACACATCACTGGGAATGGCTTCCCTCTTGGACCCTATTTTCGCCAAATCATCAGCAGCTTGATTTTTCAGTCGGGGTATATAATGGAGCTCTAACCCCTCAAACTTCTTCTCCAGCTTCCTCACTGCATTACAATAGCCAGTCATGGCTGGACTTCTGACGTCCCACTCCTTCATCACCTGATTAACCACTAGATCTGAGTCGCCATAAACCATGAGGCGACGGACGCCAAGTGAAATGGCCATACGCAACCCATACAACAGTGCTTCGTATTCTGCTTCATTGTTGGAAGAATCAAAGTGAATCTGGAGCACATATCTGAGCTTATCTCCTCGGGGAAACCAACACTACCCCAAAGACCGAACCATTCAGCATCTTGGAACCATCAAAGAACATAGTCCGGTGCTCGAGTGAACTTGAGTCGATAATCGTTGTTCAATCCACTCGGCGATGAAATCATCTATTGCTTGGGACTTGATGGCTTTCTTTGCCTCAAACTTGATATCAAGGGAAGAAGTTCAATCGCCCATTTAGCCACTTGACCGATTCGTCTCATTGTGCAAAATCTCGATAATGGGGTCGTCGACGCGGCGTAATGGAATGATCGAGAAGTAATGAGCAACCTTCTTGGCGGTCATATAAATCCCATACACAAGCTTACGATAATGAGGGTATCTTTGCTTGACGGGTTAATACTTTAGAAAGATAATATCTTTGGTCGCTGAACTTTGAAGGCCTTTCCTTCCTCTTCCCGCCGACCGTAAGTCTTGTCTTGACGACTTGTCCTGTGGCTGCAATGTAAAGCAGCAACGGCTCCTTGCTGATTGGGGCAGCAAGCACCGGCTGGTGGAGAGCGAGCTTTGAGCTCGCAAGCGCTGCATCAGCTTCAGAGTCCACTCGAAGTTGTCGACTTCTTCATCGGTCGATAAGAGGTAATGCCTTTTCACCGAGGCGAGAGATGAATCGACTTAAAGCGGCCAAGCATCCAGTAAGCTTCTGGACATCATGCACACACACAGGGCGTTTCATTCGGAGTATAGTGCCAACTTTTTCTGGGTTAGCGTCGATTCCTCGTTCAGAAACGAGAATACCGAGTAACTTTCCGCCAGGAACTCAGAATGTGCACTTTGATGGATTAAGCTTGATATCATACCTCCTGAGATTGGCAAATGTTTCAGCAAGGTCAGTCAACAGGTCGAAACCTTTCCGTGACTTGACCACAATGTCATCCATGTATGCTTCCACATTCCGACTGATTTGAGTGAGTAAACACTTCGAATCATCCTCATGAGCGTGGCTCCGCATTCTTGAGGCGAATGGCATGGTGACATAACGAAGCACCGAATGGAGTGATGAAAGTTGTTTTGATCTCATCGGGTCCATACAGAGCGGATCTGATGGTACCCAGAATCTGCGTCTAAAAAGACAACCGCTCACATCCCGCATCGAGTCGACTATTTGGTCGATGCGGGGAGAGAAAATGATCTTTCGGCAGGCCCGATTGATATGTTTGAAGTCGATACACATGCGCAGTGAATTGTCCTTCTTAGGTACCATGACAACATTGGCGAGCCACTCGGAGTGGTAAATCTCTCGGATAAACTCTGCTGCTAAGAGCGATCCACCTCCTCGGCAATGGCCTTTCTCTTACGGGCGGCGGACCGTCGAAGATGTTCTTTGACAGGTTTAACTTTTGAGTCGACTTCATGAGGCGATGCTCAGCCAGTCCCACAGAACACACCGGCATGTCGGCGAGCTTCCGTGCAAAGATGTCCCAGCTTCTCACGGAGGAACTGGATGGCGCTTCTTCCTATTTGGAATCGAGTGTTGTTGAGATGTGAGTCGAGCAGCATTGGGATCAGTCGGATGAATATGAACCGGTTTTGTCTCCCGGATGACTGAAATGCCGACTACGTGGCGGGCTACTTGGCTCGCAACAAATCACTTTCGGTCTGCAGTTTTCGGTACTCTTGCAGTTCGACCACGCCATCTGAGCATCAGCGATCTTAGAGCCTTTAAAACACTCTTACGCCTTTTCCGATTGCGGTGATAGTGACCACACCTTTGGGACTGGCATCTTCAGCTTGAGGTACACATAACATGGTCGAGCCATGAAGCGCGCATATGCTGGCCTCCCGAATAGCGTGATAAGCGCTCTGAAATCCACGACCTCAAGGTCAACTTTTCCTTCGAAAATTCTTGTAGTCACCAAAAACCACATCGAGAGCAATTTGGCCGAGTGACTCAGCCTTCTTTCCAGGAATGACTCCACGGAAGCTCATGTTGCTGGTGCTGAGTCTGGACATCGGAACGCCCATCCCTTTCAATGTATCTGCAAACAAAATGTTCAAACCACTGCCACCATCCATTAAAACCTTAGTTAGTCGAGTGCCCTCGACGACTGGGTCGACCACCAATGCTTGCCTCCCAGGGGTGGCTATGTGTGTTGGGTGATCAGACTGGTCGAACGTGATGGCGGTCTGCGACCATTTCAGTAATCGGGTGTCGCCGGGCGACCATATTCACTTCGGTTGATAACTTTCAATCGACTTTTGCTTTCAGCGTCGGCAAAAATCATCAGTGGAATTGACATGAGGGTACCCACCATCACTATCTTCCTTGTCCTCAACTTTGTCCGATTCCTTTTCCTTGTCCTTGGGCTGCTTCCCTTGGAACTGTTGAATCAAGAGCCGGCACTGTCGAGTGGTATGATTTGGGTAAATAAGTTTACCCTCTTCATCTTTCTTCGTGTGAATGTGACATGGCAAGTCCAACACATCATTTCCATCTTGGTCTTTCACTTTATTGGGGTTCCAAGGACCCTTGGGTTTCCCCTTGAACTTTCCTGGGGTCACAGCCAAGGCTTCTCCAGGAGCCGCTGGCTCGGCTTTCCGCTTCTGTTTCCGACTGGAGTTCCCTCCACCGGTTTCATTAGCGGCTGACTTGTACTTGCCACTCCGGAGCTGATCCTCTTCTTCACCATTGGCGTACTTGGTGGCAATCTCCATCATTCGACTCAGGGTCATGTCTCCTGTCCGACCAAATTTCGGACTAAACTCTCTGTTCTTGACTCCTTCCTTGAAGGCACAGACTGCCTGATGATCAGATACATTCTCTACAGTGTGGTGCAAAGTGATCTATCTCTGGATGTAATCCCTCAGAGTTTCATTCAACTTATGCACACACGACTGCAACTCTGTCAACCCTGCTGGTCGCTTGCAAGTTCCTTCAAATGTCCTGACAAACACTCGGGCAAGATCTTCCCAAGTGTAAATGCTGCTGGGTGCTAACTGATTCAGCCATGCTCTGGCCGATCCCTCCAACATAAGTGGCAGGTGTTTCATGGCCACTTCATCGTTGCCGCCGCCGATCTGAACAGCCACTCAGTAATCCTCAAGCCAAGTATCTGGCTTAGACTCACCGGTGAACTTACTGACTCCAATCGCCAACCTGAAGTTGGGAGGAATCACCGCGGCTCTGATGGCTCTGCTGAAACACTCTGGCCCTGAGACGTGTACTCTACTGCTGATGGGTGCATTTCTGTCATGACCTCCACGGTTAGCTCTGTTCCTGTCGACCAGACCTTGAACGATGACGGATTTCGCATCAAAGCCTGGTTCCCCGGGGTCGAATGGAATCCTTCGCCCAACACTGTGCTGGCGTCTGTCATCTTGCTGTCGAGGTTCATATGACCCACCCCTTGGGGGAGGAGTGGGCACTCAACGTCGATCATCACAATCGAATCGGTCCTCATACTGATCACGCCGGCCTCCATGTCCCTCATGCCTCGGGGGCGATCTTGGGCTATGTGCCGACTGGACTGTATTCGCAGCGACGGATCTGCTGTGAATCCTATTCCGCGACTATGATACCGTTGAATTCTGATCTCCTGCTGCCCGGAGAAAATCTCTGATCTGGAGTAAGCCCCTGCCAGCCTCCGACTGGGAAGGCTGAATGGACTTTGCTATACGGGCTGCAGCTGCTAGATTCGGAATGGGAGTTCGGTATACCTGAGTTGGTTGTGGAAAGAGTTGACGTCGGCTGGACGACGGGACCCGTTGTTGCGCTCGTTTATCGAGCACTCGCTGGAGATTTTCCAGTCGAGTGCGCTCAGCCAAGTTGGCCAAACGCGCATCTTCTAAGGCACGGGCCTCGGGGGTTTCTCCAACGATAGGAGTGTGAAGCGCATCCATGTTCCGGCGGTGGAGCTCCTCCCTCTGCAACGAAGTGAGGGGCTCGGGTTGGTACTCTTCGTGAGCCTGCGCTGGCTCGCCTCCGCCAACGCCTCCGTCGGAGCGGGGGAACCAAGAGGACTGCGAGGTCTGTCGACCATCAGAACCTCGGCCGCTGGGTCGCTGTTGTCGCACTCGGATGCAGTCTCTGTGGAGCCAGTCGACAGATTGAACAGGCCGTAGAGAGACTCGTCGGGCTCGATTGCCGCAACTTTGGGAGTGGCCGACTGGTGGGCCACCGCGTGCCTCACCCACCGCTGAAGTCTTGACCGGAGCGCTTGCACCGGCGCGAGACCGGGAGGGAGGACGGCATAAGAGCCGACCGATACTGGGTCGACGGCTGCTGCAGGAGGACGCCGCGGACGCACGCGCGAAAGTGCGTCGCCCCACGGACGAGGAGTGCGTCAACGTCGAGTGGAGCCTCCTGCAACCAAGCGGAGTCGTCGGCGATGAACGTGAGCGCGCCGAGACGGATCTCGCGGCCCTCAACCAAAACTCCGCCTGAAACCATGATGAATGGGATAAAAAAAAATGCAACTTCTCCAACAAGTCATTAAGACGCATGCCCCACGGTGGGCGCCAATTGTCGTGGTTCTAAGCCTGACAGTAGAATGGGGGTAGGTATGGAGAGGCAAGATCCTAGCTATGGAGTAGTTTTATACGCACGAGTTTTACGAGTTCATGCCCTTCTCGGAGGAAGTAATAGCCCTACGTCTCGGAGCCCGGAGGCAGTCGACTGGATTATGCGTGTATGAGTTACAAAGGTGCGAACCCCGCACCGAGGAAGGGGTGGCTTATATAGAGTTCGCTGACCCCTCCGCCCTCGCTTATGCAGGGTTAAAGGTACACTAAGATAGGGGGTTACTGGTAACGCCCACATAAAGTGCTATGATGACCATAAAGCTACTTAATGACCGACCGTTTGCGTGCAGACTGGCTTTAGGTCTCCTGGCGGTCGAGTGGTTTGGCTTCATGGTCGAGTGTCTTCCAGTTGGTCGAGTGGAACCCTTCCTGGTCGACTGAAAGGTAATTTCTTCTAGAGATGTCCTTGGGGAGGGTGTCTTAGACAGGTCCATGACCCTACCCTAGGTACATGACTTCATCAGTAATTACATGGCGTTTTTCATTGACACGCAGGTCATACAATAAATTAAGACAACTCCTATGGCTCCTGTCGGTTGTCATACTCATCGACATGCAAGTCGTGATTCCTATTACAAGAACATGATCAATTTCACACATCACATATATCATTCATCACATCCTTTTGGCCATATCACATCACATACCATACCCTGCAAAAACAAGTTAGACGTCCTCTAATTGTTGTTGCATGTTTTACGTGGCTGCTATGGGTTTCTAGCAAGAACGTTTCTTACCTATGCAAAAGCCACAACGGTGATGTGCCAATTGCTATTTACCCTTCATAAGGACCCTTTTCATCGAATCCGATCCGACTAAAGTGGGAGAGACAGACACCCGCTAGCCACCTTATGCATCAAGTGCATGTCGGTCGGTGGAACCTGTCTCACGTAAGAGTACGTGTAAGGTCCGTCCTGGCCGCTTCATCCCACAATGCCGCCGAATCAATATAAGACTAGTAACGGTAAGCAAATTGAACAAATCATCGCCCACAACTACTTTGTGTTCTACTCGTGCATAGAATCTACGCATAGACCTAGCTCTGATACCAAAATTGGGTAACGTAGCAATAATTCAAAATTTTCCTACGTGTCACCAAGATCAATCTAGGAGATAATAGAAACGAGAGAGAGGGAGTGCATCTTCATACCCTTGAAGATCGCTAAGCGGAAGCGTTACAAATCGCGGCGATTCAAATCGCGGAAGATCCGATCTAGCGCCGAACGGACGGCGCCTCCGTGTTCAACACACGTACAGCCCGGGGATGTCTCCTCCTTCTTGATCCAGCAAGGGGAGAGGAGAAGTTGAGGGAGAACTCCTGCAGCACGACGGCATGGTGGCGATGGAGCTCGTGGTTCTCCGGCACAGCTTCGCTAAGCACTACGGATGAGGAGGAGGAGTTGGAGGAGGAGAGGGCTGCGCTAGGGGAAGGGTGCGGCTGCCCTCTCTCTCTCTCACTATATATAGGGGGAAGGGTGGAGGAGGCACCCTAGGGTTCCCTAGGGGAGCGGCGGTGCCCACAGGGGAAACCCTAGATGGGTTTGGGCGCCCCCACCCCTAGAAAACTTGCCCCCCAAGCCGGGAGGGGTGCCTGCCCTAGGGGAGGCGCCCCCACCTCTCCACGTTACGTCAGATGGGGTGGGAGGGGCACACAGCCCCTTAGTGGGCTGATGTGCCCCCTCCCCTTGGCCCATAAGGCCCCCCAACGCTTGTCGGGGTCTTCGAAACCCCTTTCGGACACGCTAGTCGTCACCCGGTACTCCCAAAACAATTCCGGACTCCAAAACCCTTCGTCCAATATATTGATCTTCACCTCCGGACCATTCTGGAGTTCCTCTTCATGTCTGGGATCTCATCTGGGACTCCGAACAACCTTCGGTAACCACATACTATTTCCCATAACAACTCTAGCGTCACTGAACCTTAAGTGTGTAGACCCTACGGGTTCGGGAACCATGCAGACATGACCGAGACACCTCTCCGGCCAATAACCAATAGCGGGATCTAGATACCCATATTGGCTCCCACATGTTCCACGATGATCTCATCGGATGAACCACGATGTTGGGGATTCGATCAATCCCGTATTCAATTCCCTTTGTCTACCGGTATGTTACTTGCCCAAGAATCGATCATCGGTATCCCCATACCTCGTTCAATCTCGTTACCGGCAAGTCTCTTTAATCATTTCGTAACACATGATCCCGTGGCTAACTCCTTAGTCACATTGAGCTCATTATGATGATGCATTACCGAGTGGGCCCAAAGATACCTCTCCGTCATACGGACTGACAAATCCCAGTCTCGATTCATGCCAACCCAACAGACACTTTCGGAGATACCTGTAGTGCACCTTTATAGCCACCCAGTTACATTGTGATGTTTGATACACCCAAAGCATCCCTACGGTATCCGGGAGTTGCACAATCTCATGGTCTAAGGAAATGATACTTGACATTAGAAAAGCTTTAGCAAATGAACTACACGATCTTGTGCTATGCTTAAGATTGGGTCTTGTCCATCACATCATTCTCCCAATGATGTGATCCCGTTATCAACGACATCCAATGTCCATGGTCAGGAAACCACGACCATCCATTGATCAACGAGCTAGTCAACTAGAGGCTTACTAGGGACATATTACGATCTATGTATTCACACATGTATTACGGTTTTCGGTTAATACAATTATAGCATGAACAATAGACAATTATCATGAACAAGGAAATATAATAATAACCATTTTATTATTGCCTCTATGGCATATTTCCAACAACATGATGTAGAGGGATAAACTCAAGCAATATGATATAATCCCCATATTTTTATCCTCCATGGCAACAATACAATATGTGCCTTGCTGCCCCTACTGTCACTGGGAAAGGACACCGCAAGATTGAACCCAAGCTAAGCACTTCTCCCATTGCAAGAAAGATCAATCTAGTAGGCCAAACTAAACCGATAATTCGAAGAGACTTGCAAAGATATCAAATCATGCATATAAGAATTCAGAGAAGAACGAAATATTATTCATAGATAATCTTGATCATAAATCCACAATTCATCGGATCTCGGCAAACACACCGCAAAAGAGTATTACATCAAATAGATCTCCAAGAACATCGAGGAGAACTTTGTATTGAGAACCGAAGAGAGAGAAGAAGCCATCTAGCTAATAACTATGGACCTGAAGGTATGTGGTAAACTACTCACACATCATCGGAGAGGCTATGGTTGTGACGCCCGGATAATTTAGCTACAGTAACCGCACGCTAATGGTACCATGTCATCACAAAAAATTGCTAAACCTCACTTTGATCCTGACTCGATCCAAATTCAAGTTTAGATTAAAGTTAAATAATTAAAGTTTTCAAATGGTGTAATAATAATGTTCGATTGGTTACAAGTATTCACTAAGTAATTAACATGTAAGGACCAACATTTAATGGATTTTTAAATTGCCCCTAGAAATAATTTAAAGTGGCCAAACATCACTTATTGTGACCATTAATTATAAACCTAATTTCAAACATTTCTGTTTAACCTCGAACTTTTTGTGCAACGCCAAAATATCGGAAAGTAATTATGGGAAAAGTTTCAACATTTAATAAAATCATTTAGTACCTAAACTATAGGCTAAATATTAGAGAAATAAATAAATAGAAAAAGAAAAGGGAAAGTAAAAGAAAAGAAACGGAGGACCTAACCTAATGGGCCACTTGGCCCACCTAACTAAAGTTAGCCCAGCCCAGCTGCCCCTCCTATAACCCTAGCCCTCACCCAACTTTCCTCACACGATCCCCACCTCTCCCCTCGTCTCGCTCACCCGCCGCCACCACACAACACACACACACGCACGCACACAGGAGAGGAGCTCCTCTCCCCGATCCCCATGGCCGCCGGCGACCGCCTCGAGCCTCCGCGCCCCTGGTCCTCTTCTTCGACTCTCGCTCGGCTCCAGCGCCTCGCACGCGACCCCGCACACGTGCTCATCCCCGCGCCTGAGCGCCTTCCCTGGCCGCCGCTCGCCGTCGCAAACCGCCGCGGCCACCGTCCTCCATTCATCGCACCATCGTGCCCATCCGCTACTCCAACCTCCTCTTCGTCGTCTTCGCCCACGGGATCAAGCTCGGGACCCCTACCTCGCCGGATCATCCTCGTCTCCCTCTCTGCCCCGCCGGTCATCATCGTCGATCGGTTGCCACCGCTGCTTCTTCGCCCTCGTCGAGCGCTCCACGAGCTTCGATGTGAGCACCTCGCATATCCCCCCCATGATGCCGCTGCTGCTCTTACTTCCTGCTACTGCCCCGTTGCTTTGCTGATGCCCTGCTAGCTGCTCTCTATGTGATGTGTTGTGCTACTGCTGCTCATGCTTAGCTACTTCTGCACCGCTACTGCTCCTGCCGATGCGCTGTCGTTGCCACTGCGACGTCTCCTTGCTGCTGGTGCGCCACCGCGCCCCGGCTCCCCTGCCGCCCATGGGCCTGCTCATTGTCGGCCCCACACTCCGTTCCCCCCGCGGCGGCCATCACATGCCGCCACACATCCAGCCTCGCCCGCCGCACTCCTGCTGGCGGCGCCACCAGCGCCCATAGCCCCCTTCCCGGGTGGACTCGGACGCTCAAGACGCCAGAATCGCTAAGGCCCCCACAGGCCTATGACACGCAGCCCATGCCATTTGAACGATATAAAAAAAGAAGAAAAATAAATAAATATATATATATATACATATATATATATATATAATTAATAATTAAATTAATTAACTAAATTAACTTAACCTAATTAATCTGTTAATTAAACTAATTAACTTGGTTAATTAATTAAACATTCAATGACATGCGGACACACACGTCAGTTTGACCCAGTCAACACCTATGTTGACTGCTGATGTCATGCTGACGTCATGCTGATGCAATAATGCTATTTTTGAATTAATTCAATAATAATAATTTAGAAATTGATTAAAACTTTGAAGATTAATTTAAAATAATCCATAGCTCGGATGAAAATACTTTGTACATGAAAGTTGCTCAGAACGACGAGACGAATCCGAGTACGCAGCCTGTTTGCCCGCCACACATCCCTAGCATAGCGAACCTGCAACATTTCACCTCTGGTTCGTCTGTCCGAAAACGCGAAACACTGGGGATACTTTCCCGGATGTTTCCCCCCTTCGTCGGTATCACCTCCTACCGCGTTAGGGCACACCTAGAACCGCGCATTGTCTTGTCGTGCACCGTTGTGCTTATGTTTGCATTATATTTATTGTTTCTTCCCCCTCTTCTCTCGTTAGCACCGAGACCGACGCCGCTGCTACCCAGTACGACTACGGTGTTGACGACCCCTCCTCGGCTGAGCTTCCAGGCAAGCCCCCCCCCCCCCTTTGATCACCAGATATCGCCTATTCCTTCTCTCTACTGCTTGCATTAGAGTAGTGTAGCATGTTGCTGCTTTCGGTTAATCCTATTCTGCTACATAGCATGTCATTGTTGCTACAGTTGTTACCCTTACCTGCAATCCTAAATGCTTCGTATAGGATGCTAGTATTCTATCAGTGGCCCTACACTCTTGTCCGTCTGCCATGCTATACTACTGGGCCATGATCACTTCGGGAGGTGATCACGGGCATATGCTATATACTTTATACTATTATGTTACTTATGATACTATTCGGAGATGGGGCTGAAGGGGCAGGTGGCTCCATCCCGGTAGAGGAGGGCCTGGGTTCCCGACGGCCCCCGACTGTTACTTTGTGGCGGAGCGACAGGGCAGGTTGAGACCACCTAGGAGAGAGGTAGGCCTGGCCCTGGTCGGCATTCGCGGATACTTAACACGCTTAACGAGATCTTGGTATTTGATCCGAGTCTAGCCACTGGCCTATACGCACTAACCAACTATGCGGGAACAGTTATGGGCACTCAGCGTCGTGGTATCAGCCGAAGCCTCCGTGACATCAGCAACTGAGCGACGCGCGCCGGATTGGACTGGAACGCCTGCTAGGGTAGGTCTGCTTCCGGCCGCCTACGCAACATGCAGGTGTGCAATGGGCGATGGGCCCAGACCCCTGCGCCATAGGATTTAGCCCGGTGTGCTGACCTCTCTGTTGTGCCTAGGTGGGGCTGCGACGTGTTGATCTTCCAAGGCGGGCATGACCCAGAAAGTGTGTCCGCCAAAGGGATCGGCGTGTTGGGTAATGTGGTGCACCCTGCAGGAAGTTTATCTATTGAATAGCCGTGATCTTGATAATGGGCGACTTGGAGTTGTACCTTGACCTTATGACAACTAGAACCAGATACTTAATAAAACACACCCTTCCAAGTGCCAGATATAACCCGGTGATCGCTCTCACACAGGGCGATGAGGGGAGGATCGCCGGGTAGGATTATGCTATGCGATGATACTTGGTGAACTTACCATCTACTCTCTTCTACATGCTGCAAGATGGAGGCTGCCAAAAGCGTAGTCTTCGACAGGACTAGATATCCCCCTCTTATTCTAGCATTCTGCGGTTCAGTCCACCGATATTGCCCCTTTACTCAAATACCCATGCATATGTAGTGTAGATCCTTGCTTGCGAGTACTTTGGATGAGTACTCATGGTTGCGTTGCTCCACCTTTTCCCCTTTTCCTTTCTTCCTGGTTGTCACAACCAGATGCTGGAGCCCAGGAGCCAGACGCCATCGTCGACGACGACTCCTTCTACACCAAAGGTGCCTACTACTACGTGCAGGCCGCTGACGACGACCAGGAGTAGTTTAGGAGGATCCCAGGCAGGAGGCCTACGCCTCTTTCGATCTGTATCCTAGTTTGTGCTAGCCTTCTTAAGGAAAACTTGTTTACTTATGTCTGTACTCAGATATTGTTGCTTCCTCTGACTCGTCTATGATCGAGCACTTGTATTCGAGCCCTCGAGGCCCCCGGCTTGTATTATGATGCTTGTATGACTTATTTTATTTTAGAGTTGTGTTGTGATATCTTCCTGTGAGTCCCTGATCTTGATCGTACATGTTTGCGTGTATGATTAGTGTATGATTGAATCAGGGGCGTCACAAGTTGGTATCAGAGCCAATTGCATGTAGGAATCCCCCTTTCCAACTCCTTGGCCGAAGTTGAGTCTAGTCATTGAAAAACTTTTACTAACATGGCTGTGCGGCTTATGGGCCCACGTCGACATTGGGTGGTATTAGGATCTTTTACTCCTCGTCTATACTCTGGGACTCTGATCTCCCTTCTATTCGGGTTAAATGAATTTTGCTAACTCTAACATTAGGATCTCGTGATCACTTCCACCCGGAGAGCCCTGTGTTACCGATGACCGCCTGCTGCACCAGAAGATTCCAAAGATACTCTATGCTGTGCTCTCGAGACTATGTGCCTTCGCTTTTGCAATTCACTTCCATCGATAATTCCCGCTGGATAACTACTTACACATGTCGCTCATATTGTCATCCCCAGTTGCTCTTGTTATTACAAGATGTCTACTCTCCGATATTCTGAGAATTCTTTATGCTTACTGCCCTGCAGCTCCTTGCCGCATGAATACCCCTACGGTTAATTACTCGCGCTTGGCGAGTATTCATTCATCCGAAGTTGTTCATGTGTTTCACAAACTTCCTTGGAATGCTATTCGATCTTCCGAAAATCCTTAGTAGCCTATTACTCTTGTTCCTCCTTACCTGCTTACATTATGGTTACTACCATATGTTTAGCAATTTTCATTAGCATCCTTTGAAATTTTGATTTGATTCAATATGTTGTGAATGCTCGCAATCATAAATCACAAATTAGAATTCTTGCCTTCGGCTCACACGTCACCTTGGACATGAGCTGGTGTTCGACAAATCAAACCTTGATTGATTGTCGATCTATGTCTATTCAACTTGTCTTTGGTTAAAGCCTCTGCTTCTGACCCCCTTATTTGGGAATCGTAGTTCCGTTACATTTGATCTTTGAATTAGTCAGTTGTTGCTATAATCTGATCTCCTTGCATTCCTTCTTCTTCTGGTTGAGTACCGTTGCTCACATCAGGTCCCTCGTGGACCACCGGATCCTTTGATGAGTTTTATACGACATCGTCCTTCATATTCAATAACCTTGTGAGCCTTTCCTCGGATACATAATGCCTTTGGTAAGCTGTATCCTCTGCTTCCTCAACCATGCTCTACTTCCGAGCTTGTGTTAATTACTCCAGAAGATTACGATATATGTTCCTAAGGTGCCCCGATGGGTTGAATCGATGCCTTCCATAATCCATGTGAACCCGGAAACTTCTACTGGTCATACTCTACTGGTGTTATGCCAGATAAAATCTCAACACTACGACTTCGTCGAAAATGAGAAGTGAATGAAAGGGTATGCATTGGAGAAGTGGGAGTCGACCTTGAACTCTGTGTTCATGCCCATGGACCCGATGTGGAACTTATCATGGAAGCTTCTTGCCAAATATTACTCATTCGAGTAATTCTTTCGGTGTCATTAAATTGGACCCCTTGTAGTTATGGTTTCGACCATATTGTTCTTCTTTGATCCCATTTCTCGGGCAAGTTTAAACATTTGTCTTCTTCCAGCTATTATTACTTTGATCTACCATCAAGTATTACGCTCAGGAATCTCGAGAATATCTAAGAACTGTGTCGCATCTTATGAGTCTTCATCAGCTATTATTTCTCACTTGTTCCAATTTTTCATGGTTTCTGAGTTGTTAGTCGCTCAAGAACACCGGTAAGTGAATCGATTCAGCACTCTAGTTCGATAACTCTAAGTAATATTTGTTGCTTATGAGTTTAATAATCCTTCAAGTCATCCCTAGCCTGATTGTTATATCATTATCGTGCTAAATTTTTACCGTGCTACCTGGTCCTTCCCGGAGCACAATTTTTGACGATGAGCTAACCTTACGTCGATCTTCCTCGTCTTATTGTTTCACCTCAAACAACAAGCTTGATTCCGAGTTGGTGTCGTATCCGTGGTTCCAATAATCTTATGTTGCATCAGTCCTTTAACTTGATGTCATCGCCGACTGATTACATCTTCATGAGATCTCTCGACAAATGTGTCGTGATCATCATCAACGTTCCGAGCTCTTCCAGGATATCAATTGAATTCATGATGAGAAATACCATCCTTGCCCTCGATGATTTGTTTTATCATCGACCACTTTATTGCCTTCCGTTCAACACAAACGTGTTCGTGTTTTGCGTTATACCTTGAGATCCTTGCTATCCAGCATTTGTTCTTCTTTACCTTGGAGTATTAAAATCTTTTATGTCAAGAATGTCGTGAGAATTTCACCACCTCTTGAGAATTCTTGATATAGGTGATCCTTCTTGCCATATCCGTTCATTCCTTGGTCCCCGTGTTGTTTCTAACCGGAGAACCGATAATTGAACTATGATGTGCGACTTCAAAACTTCTAGCAACCCTATTGCTTTGAAGTTAATGGCCGATATTTCATTCTTAGACTATTGGTTATCGAATCATCATTCTAACATTGATCGTACTACCTAATCCCATGTTTCAGGTGCACTTTTCAGCCATGTTTAATTATGTATGTTTCCCTCGAGCATACATCATCGTATCATTTGATCCGATAAATGTTATCTCCTTGTTCTCATAACTGTGGAGATCCACCTTTTTGGAAATCTCGAGGATTGTCGCTGACTCCATCAGCTAACCCCTCACCCCTTTCCTTGGTTTAATGATGAACTCTCGTTTCAGAACTCGCTTCCATAGTTCTTTTCCCTGAGAACCTTGCAATGTCATCTCGACAATTTATGTTGCACCTTTCTTCTCAGGCATCCTGAGTCTGAGGTATCCTGCCACCTATCAGAACTGAATCTCGGTCTAATATGATGGTTGGAACATATTTCCAAGAGTTATAACTTTGGTCTTTATATGACCCGGTAAGGTGGTGTCATACCTAGCCCACCTGGCCGGAGGCCCTATTGTTATAGTTCCCTTTTAGCAATGTTATCCATTCTTCCAAGAGGAAACTGTAAGACTTATTCTACAAGTTGTTCCTGATGAATCCTTCGTGTATCCAAAGTACGACCTTTGCTTGAAGACCATGTCAATGCTATCTCGAAGCATGTCTATGGTACTCCGATATTCAACAAGAAAATTTGAAGCCCAATGCTAAATGTTTCTTGCTCAATTATCCAAACACCGTTGTATGGGTAATGTCATGAAAATTCTCTCCCGTACCTAAAGAGTATTCTACATTATATTCTGTCAGGGATATCATGCTCTGCTTGTCCTTGGGAAGGATATACCCTTGAAATATGTGTTTAAACCCATTTTCCTTTCCATTGTTCTGTTTAATCTGATAATCGTATTTTCCTTTCCATTGTTTGGTTTAACGTTTCTTGTGATCTATATGATCAAGCAGTAATATTCTCCTACTTATGTAAACACCTCAGTGTACAACTCTATCGGTAAGACCCTGTTACTATTGTTGATGACATTCCGGTAGCCACCGATGGACGAGAACTTTGCCTATTGGTCCGCCTCGTTCAACGAGCAGGAAAATGGTTCTCTTCGTCCCTCGCCCTTGTGATACGTCTCCAACGTATCTATAATTTTTGACTGCTCCATGATATATTATCTACTGTTTTGGACAATATTGGGCTTTATTTTCCACTTTTATATTACTTTTGGGACTAGCCTATTAACCGGAGGCCCAGCCAAGAATTGCTGTTTTTTGCCTATTTCAGTGTTTCGAAGAAACGGAATATCAAACGGAGTCCAAACGGAATGAAACCTTCGGGAACGTGATTTTCTCACCGAATATGACCCAGGAGACTTGGACCCTACGTCAAGAAAGCCACGAGGTGGGCACGAGGTAGGGGGCGCGCCTATCCCCCTAGGGCGCGCCCTCACCCTCGTGGGCCCCACAAAGCTCCACCGACATACTTCTTCCTCCTATATATACCTACGTACCCCCAAACGATCAGATACGGAGCCAAAAACCTAATTCCACTGCCGCAACCTTCTGTACCCACGAGATCCCATCTTGGGGCCTGTTCCGGAGCTACGCCGAAAGAGGAATCCACCACGGAGGGCTTCTACATCAACACCATAGCCCCTCCGATGAAGTGTGAGTAGTTTACTTCAGACCTTCGGGTCCATAGTTAGTAGCTAGATGGCTTCTTCTCTCTTTTTGGATCTCAATACAATGTTCTCCCCCTCTCTCGTGGAAATCTATTCGATGTAATCTTCTTTTTGCGGTGTGTTTGTTGAGACCGATGAATTGTGGGTTTATGATCAAGATTATCTATGAACAATATTTGAATCTTCTCTGAATTCTTTTATGTATGGTTGGTTATCTTTGCAAGTCTCTTCGAATTATCAGTTTGGTTTGGCCTACTAGATTGGTTTTTCTTGAAATGGGAGAAGTGCTTAGCTTTGGGTTCAATCTTGCGGTGTCCTTTCCCAGTGACAGTAGGGTCAGCAAGGCAAGTATTGTATTGTTTCCATCGAGGATAACAAGATGAGGTTTTTATCATATTGCATGAATTTATACCTCTACATCATGTCATCTTGCTTAAGGCGTTACTCTGTTTTCATTAACTTAATACTCTAGATGCATGCTGGATAGCGGTCGATGAGTGGAGTAACAGTAGTAGATGCAGGCAGGAGTCGGTCTACTTGTCTCGGACGTGATGCCTATATACATGATCATACCTAGATATTCTCATGACTATGCTCAATTCTGTCAATTTCTCAACAGTAATTCGTTCACCCACCGTAAAATACTTATGCTCTTGAGAGAAGCCACTAGTGAAATCTATGGCCCCCGCGTCTATTCTCATCATATTAATCTCTATCGCTTTATTATTGCCTTTGCTTTTTTACTTTGCTTTTATTTTTACTTTGCATCTTTATACCAAAAATACAAAAAATATTATCTATCATCTCTATCAGATCTCACTCTCATAAGTGACCGTGAAGGGATTGACAACCCCTATTCGCGTTGGTTGCGAGGAGTTATTTGCTTTGTGTAGGTACGAGGGACTCGCGCGTAGCCTCCTACTGGATTGATACCTTGGTTCTCAAAAACTGAGGGAAATACTTACGCTATTTTGCTGCATCATCCTTTCCTCTTCAAGGAAATCCAACGCAGTGCTCAAGAGGTAGCAAGAAGAATTTCTGGCACCGTTGCCGGGGAGTCTACGCAAAATTCAACATACCAAGTACCCATCACAATCCCTTATCTCTCGCATTACATTATTTGCCATTTGCCTCTCGTTTTCCTCTCCCCCACTTCACCCTTGTCGTTTTATTCGCCCTCTCTTTTCGGTTTGCCTTTCTTCCCGCTTGCTTTTGTATGCTCGTGTGTTGGATTGCCTGCTTGTCACGATGGCTCAAGATAATACCAAATTGTGTGACTTTACCAATATCAACAATAATGATTTCCTTAGCACTCCGATTGCTCCTCTTACCAACACTGAATCTTGTGAAATCAATACTGCTTTATTGAATCTTGTTATGAAAGATCAATTCGCCGGCCTTCCTAGTGAAGATGCCACCGCTCATCTAAATAGCTTCTTGGATTTGTGTGATATGCAAAAGAAGAAAGATGTTGATAATGATATTATTAAATTGAAGCTATTTCCTTTTTCGCTTAGAGATCGTGCTAAAGCTTGGTTTTCGTCTTTGCCTAAAAATAGTATTGATTCATGGAATAAGTGCAAAGATGCTTTTATCTCTAAGTATTTTCCTCCCGCTAAGATCATCTCTCTTAGAAACAATATTATGAATTTTAAGCAACTTGATCATGAACATGTTGCACAAGCTTGGGAGAGAATGAAATTAATGATACGTAATTGCCCCACTCATGGTTTGAATTTGTGGATGATTATACAAAAAATTTATGCCGGATTGAATTTTGCTTCTAGAAATCTTTTAGATTCGGCCGCGGGAGGCACCTTTATGGAAATCACTTTGGGAGATGCTACTAAACTCCTAGATAATATTATGGTTAATTATTCTCAATGGCACACTGAAAGATCTACTAATAAAAAAGTGCATGCGATAGAAGAAATCAATGTTTTGAGTGGAAAGATGGATGAACTTATGAAATTATTTGCTACTAAGAGTGTTTCTTCTGATCCTAATGATATGCCTTTGTCTACTTTGATTGAGAATAATAATGAATCTATGGATGTGAATTTTGTTGGTAGGAATAATTTTGGTAACAACGCGTATAGAGGAAACTTTAATCCTAGTAATTCCTCTAATAATTATGGAAATTCCTACAACAACTCTTATGGAAATTTTAATAAGATGCCCTTTGAATTTGAGACTAGTGTTAAAGAGTTTATGAATTCGCAAAAGAATTCCAATGCTTTGCTTGAAGAGAAATTGCTTAAAGTTGATGAAATGGCTAGGAACGTTGATAGAATTTCTCTTGATGTTTATTCTTTAAAGCTTAGATCTATTCCTCCTAAGCATGATATCAATGAGTCTCTCAAAGCCATGAGAATTTCCATTGATGAGTGCAAGGAAAGAACCGCTAGGATGCGTGCTACGAAAGATGCCTTTATTAAAGCGTGTTCTTCCAATTTCCATGAAAATAAAGATGAACATCTAAAAGTTATTGATGTGTCCCCTATTAAATCTTTGTTTTTAAATATGAATCTTGATAATGATGGGACTGAATATGATCCACCTTTACCTAGAAGGCGTTCCAAGAATTCGGAGTTTTTAGATTATGATGATAAAATTGATAAAAGTGGGACTGAAGAAAGCAAAACCCTAGATGTTGCTAAACCCACTATTTTGGATTTCAAGGAATTTAATTATGAAAGTTGCTCTTTAATTGATTGTATTTCCTTGTTGCAATTCGTGCTAAATTCTCCTCATGCTTATAGTCAAAATAAAGCGTTTACTAAACATATCGTTGATGCCTTGATGCAATCTTAAGAAGAAAAACTTGAGTTGGAAGTTTCTATCCCTAGAAAACTTTATGATGAGTGGGAACCAACTATTAAAATTAAGATCAAAAATCATGAGTTTTATGCTTTATGTGATTTGGGTGCTAGTGTTTCCACAATTCCCAAAACTTTGTGCGATTTGCTAGATTTCCGTGATTTTGATGATTGCTCTCTAAACTTGCACCTTGCGGATTCCACGATTAAGAAACCTATGGGAAGAATTAATGATGTTCTTATGGTTGCAAATAGGAATTATGTGCCCGTAGATTTTATCGTTCTTGATATAGATTGCAATCCTTCATGTCCTATTATTCTTGGTATACCTTCCCTTAGAACGATTGGTGCAAATATTGATATGTAGGAAGGGAATATTGGATTCCAATTTCCATTAAATAAAGGTATGGAACACTTACCTAGGAAGAAAATAAAATTACCATATGAATCTATCATGAGAGCCACTTATGGATTGCCTACCAAAGATGGCAATACCTAGGTCTATCCTTGCTATTATGCCTAGCTAAGGGCGTTAAACGATAGCGCTTGTTGGGAGGCAACCCAATTTTATTTTTAGTTTTTTGCTTTTGATTCTGTTTAGGAATAAATAATCCATCTACCTTCTGTTTAGATGTGGTTTTATGTTTTAATTAGTGTTTGTGCCAAGTTAAACCTATAGGATCTTCTTGGATAATAGTTATTTGATCTTGTTGTAATTTCCAGAAACTTTCTGTTCACGAAAACAATTGTTAAAAATCACCAGAACATGATAAAATAGTGATTACAATTTCTTATGATCAATAAACAAATTGCCTAGGTCTTCATATTTTTTCTGAATTTTTGGAGTTCCAGAAGTTTGCGTTAGTTACAGATTACTACAGACTGTTCTGTTTTTGACAGATTCTGTTTTTCGTGTGTTGTTTGCTTATTTTGATGAATCTATGGCTAGTAAAATAGTTTATAAACCATATAGAAGTAGGAATACAGTAGGTTTAACACCAATATAAATAAATAATGATTTCATTACAGTACATTAAAGTGGTCTTTTGTTTTCTTTCGTTAACGGAGCTCACGAGATTTCTGTTGAGTTTTGTGTTGTGAAGTTTTCAAGTTTTGGGTGAAATCTTTTGATGGATATGGAACAATGAGTGGCAGAGTTTAATCTTGGGGATGCCCATGGCACCCCAAGATAATCTAAGGACACCAAAATTAAAGCTTGGGGATGCCCTGAAGGCATCCCTCTTTAAATCTACTTCCATCGGTAACTTTACTTGGAGCTATATTTTTATTCACCACATGATATGTGTTTTGCTTGGAGCGTCTTGTATGATTTGAGTCTTTGATTTTTAGTTTATCACAATCATCCTTGCTGTACACACCTTTTGAGAGAGCCATACATGATTTGGAATTTGTTAGAATACTCTATGTGCTTCACTTATATCTTTTGAGCTATATAGTTTTGCTCTAGTGCTTCACTTATATCTTTTAGAGCATGGTGGTGGATTTGTTTTATAGAAACCATTGATTTCTCATGCTTCACTTAGATTATTTTTAGAGTCTTAAATAGCATGGTAATTTGCTTAAAATCTTAATATGCTTGTTCTAGATTTGTAAAACTTTCTTTTGAGTGCGTTGAATACTAAGAAAAGTTTGATGCTTGATAATTGTTTTGAAATATGAAGATGGTGATATTAGAATCATGCTAGTTGAGTAGTTGTGAATTTGAGAAATACTTGTGTTAAAGTTTGTGATTCCCGTAGCATGCACGTATGGTGAACCGTTATGTGATGAAGTCGGAGCATGATTTATTTATTGATTGTCTTCCTTATGAGTGGCGGTCGGGGACGAGCGATGGTCTTTTCCTACCAATCTATCCCCCTAGGAGCATGCGCGTAATACTTTGCTCTGATAACTTCTAGATTTTTGCAATAAGTATATGAGTTCTTTATGACTAATGTTGAGTCCATGGATTATACGCACTTTTCTTCCTTCCACCATTGCTAGCCTCTCTAATACCGCGCACTTTTCGCCGGTATCATACACCCACCATATACCTTCCTCAAAACAGCCACCATACCTACCTATCACGGCATTTCCATAGCCATTCTGAGATATATTGCCATGCAACTTTCCACCGTTCTGTTTATTATGACACGCTCCATCATTGTCATATTGCTAGCATGATCATGTAGTTGACATAGTGTTTGTGGCAAAGTCACCGTTCATAATTCTTTCATATATGTCACTCTTGATTCATTGCATATCCCGGTACACCGCCAGAGGCATTCATATAGAGTCATATTTTGTTCTAAGTATCGAGTTGTAATTTTTGAGTTGTAAGAAAAATAAAAGTGTGATGATCATCATTTTTAGAGCATTGTCCCAAGTGAGGAAAGGATGATGGAGACTATGATTCCCCCATAAGTCAGGATGAGACTCCGGACAAAAATAAAAAAAAAGAAAAGAAAAGAGGCCATAAAAAAAAGAGAAAAGGCCCAAATAAAAAAAAATGAGAGAAAAAGAGAGAAGGGACAATGTTACTATCCTTTTACCACACTTGTGCTTCAAAGTAGCACCATGATCTTCATGATAGAGAATCTCTCATTTTGTCACTTTCATATACTAGTGGGAATTTTTCATTATAGAACTCGGCTTGTATATTCCAATGATGGGCTTCCTCAAATTGCCCTAGGTCTTCGTGAGCAAGCTAGTTGGATGCACACCCACTTAGTTTCTTTTGTTGAGCTTTCGTATACTTATAGCTCTAGTGCATCCGTTGCATGGCAATCCCTACTCACTCACATTGATATCTGTTGATGGGAATCTCCATAGCCCGTTGATACGCCTAGTTGATGTGAGACTATCTTCTCCCTTTTTTGTCTTCTCCACAACCACCATTCTATTCCACATATAGTGTTATATCCATGGCTCACGCTCATGTATTGCGTGAAGATTGAAAAAGTTTTGAAAATGTAAAAAGTATGAAACAATTGCTTGGCTTGTCATCGGGGTTGTGCATGATTTAAATACTTTGTGTGGTGAAGATAGAGCATAGCAAAACTATATGATTTTGTAGGGATAACTTTCTTTGGACATGTTATTTTGAGAAGACATAATTGCTTTGTTAGTATGCTTGAAGTATTATTATTCTTATGTCAATATTAAACTTTTGTCTTGAATCTTTCGGATCTGAATATTCATACCACAATTAAGAAGAATTACATTGAAATTATGCCAAGTAGCACTCCGCATCAAAAATTCTGTTTTTATCATTTACCTACTCGAGGACGAGCAGGAATTAAGCTTTTTTTGCGAATGAGCAGGAATTAAGCTTGGGGATGCCTGATACGTCTCCAATGTATCTATAATTTTTGATTGCTCCATGCTATATTATCTACTGTTTTGGACAATATTGGGCTTTATTTTCCACTTTTATATTACTCTTGGGACTAACCTATTAACCGGAGGCCCAGCCCAGAATTGATGTTTTTTGCCTATTTCGGTGTTTCGAAGAAACGGAATATCAAACGGAGTCCAAACGGAATGAAACCTTCGGAAACGTGATTTTCTCACCGAATATGACGCAGGAGACTTGGACCCTACGTCAAGAAAGCCACAAGGTGGGAACGAGGTAGGGGCGCGCCTACCCCCCTAGGGCGCGCCCCCACCCTTGTGGGCCCCATGAAGCTCAACCGACGTACTTCTTCCTCCTATATATACCTACGTACCCCCAAACGATCAGATACGGAGCCAAAAACCTAATTCCACCGCCGCAACCTTCTGTACCCACGAGATCCGATCTTGGGGCCTGTTCCAGAGCTCCGCCGGAAGTGGAATCCACCATGGAGGGCTTCTACATCAACACCATAGCCCCTCCGATGGAGTGTGAGTAGTTTACTTCAGACCTTCGGGTCCATAGTTAGTAGCTAGATGGCTTCTTCTCTCTTTTTGGATCTCAATACAATGTTCTCCCCCTCTCTCGTGGAGATCTATTAGATGTAATCTTATTTTTGTGGTGTGTTTGTTGAGACCGATGAATTGTGGGTTTATGATCAAGATTATCTATGAACAATATTTGAATCTTCTCTGAATTCTTTTATGTATGATTGGTTATCTTTGCAAGTCTCTTCGGATTATCAGTTTGGTTTGGCCTACTAGATTGGGTTTTCTTGCAATGGGAGAAGTGCTTAGCTTTGGGTTCAATCTTGCGGTGTCCTTTCCCAAAGTGATGAGGGGCAGCAAGGCACGTATTGTATTGTTGCCATCGAGGATAACAAGATGGGGTTTTTATCATATTGCACGAATTTATCCCTCTACATCATGTCATCTTGCTTAAGGCATTACTCTGTTTTCATTAACTTAATACTCTAGATGCATGTTGGATAGTGGTCGATGAGTGGAGTAATAGTAGTAGATGCAGGCAGGAGTCGGTCTACTTGTCTCGGACGTGATGCCTATATACATGATCATACCTAGATATTCTCATAACTATGCTCAATATTGTCAATTGCTCAACATTAATTCGTTCACCCACCGTAAAATACTTATGCTCTTGAGAGAAGCCACTAGTGAAATCTATGGCCCCCGGGTCTATTCTCATCATATTAATCTCTATCGCTTTATTATTGCCTTTGATTTTTTACTTTGCTTTTATTTTTACTTTGCATCTTTATACCAAAAATACCAAATATTATCTATCATCTCTATCAGACCTCACTCTCGTAAGTGACCGTGAAGGGATTGACAACCCCTATTCGTGTTGGTTGCGAGGAGTTATTTGCTTTGTGTACGTACGAGGGACTCGCGCGTAGCCTCCTACTGGATTGATACCTTGGTTCTCATAAACTGAGGAAAATACTTACACTACTTTGCTGCATCATCCTTTCCTCTTCAAGGAAATCCAACGCAGTGCTCAAGAGGTAGCACCTTGGTACCGACATTGTTGCCGACATAATCGACAGGCTACCCTCTGACATGCCTTGCTTGCATGATCATGCAAGACGTCTCCACCCTTCCTACTTTTAACCACATGGTGGGCCCATAACCCACAGTTCCACAGGATCGAAACCTGACTCTCCTGTACAACCCTATTTGTCATGGTTTTTTCCCATGCTTGGCTTCGTATTTAATTCACGGGCCACCTTCCTAGTGCTCTATTCTGGTGTTAGACGCAATACTTAATCCTGCTGCTCTGAACCCCTTTCTCACTCTGGTTCAGACTTCGAGCAACTATCTATCCGCTTGGAACCTCTTATTGTACCTTCGTACCTTACTCTCGATGTATTTTATATGTTCAAATCGAGAGATAATATTATGCTCATTTCATAGGTTAACCCCAGATTGTTTCCCTCAAAAGCATTCTGTCGTAGCTGAGCTGCCCCTTACCTATTCGTAAGTACGTTGGAGTTCCCGAAGAAAAGGATGACTTCACCATGATGACCTGAAGCAGAGAAATGAAGACGTCAATATAAGGGATCGACCTCTTCGAGAAGAGCAACCAAGGCCGAGAAGATCTGTTAGAATTTCGTAACTAGACCTTTCCCCCCTTCTCTACCTCTTAAATCTCGGGACGAGATTTCTTGTAGTGGAGGAGAATTGTGACGCCCGGATAATTTAGCTACAATAACCGCACGCTAATGGTACCATGTCATCACAAAAATCTGCTAAACCTCACTTTGATCCTGACTCGATTCAAATTCAAGTTTAGATTAAAGTCAAATAATTAAAGTTTTCAAATGGAGTAATAATAATGTTCGATGGTTTACAAGTATTCACTAAGTAATTAACATGTAAGGACCAACATTTAATGGATTTTTAAATTGCCCCTAGAAATAATTTAAAGTGGCCAAACATCACTTATTGTGACCATTAATTATAAACCTAATTTCAAACATTTCCGTTTAACCTCGAACTTTTTGTGCAACACCAAAATATCGGAAAGTAATTGGGAAAAGTTTCAACATTTAATAAAATCATTTAGTACCTAAACTATAGGCTAAATATTAGAGAAATAAATAAATAGAAAAAGAGAAGGGAAAGTAAAGGAAAAGAAACGAAGGACCTAACCTGATGGGCCACTTGGCCCACCTAACTGAAGTAAGCCCAGCCGAGCCGCCCAGCCGAGCCGCCCCTCCTATAACCCTAGCCCTCACCCAACTTTCCCCGCATGATCCCCACCTCTCCCCTCATCTCGCTCACCCGCCGCCACAACACACACACACACACAGAGACACACACACACACACGCACGCACACAAGAGAGGAGCTCCTCGCCTCGATCCCCATGGTCGCCGGCGGCCGCCTCGGGCCTCCGCGCCCCTGGTCCTCTTCTTCGACTCTCGCTCAGCTCCAGCGCCTCGCACGCGACCTCGCACACGTGATCGTCCCCGCGCCCAGGCGCCTTCCCTAGCCGCCGCTCACCGTCGCGAACTGCCGTGGCCACCGTCCTCCATTCGTCACACCATCGTGCCCATCCGCTACTCCGACCTCCTCTTCGTCGTCTTCGCCCACGGGATCAAGCTCGGGACCCCTACCTCGCCGGATCGTCCTCGTCTCCCCTCTCTGCCCCGCCGGTCATCGTCGTCGATCTGTCGCCACCGCTGCTTCTTCGCCCTCGTCAAGCGCTCCACGAGCTTCGATGTGAGCACCTCGCATATCCCCCACCCCCCATGATGCCGCTGCTGCTCGTACTTCCTGCTACTGCCATGTTGCTTTGCTGATGCCATGCTAGCTGCTCTCTATGTGCTGCGTTGTGCTACTGCTACTCATGCTTAGCTCCTTCTGCGCCGCGCTGCCGTTGCCGCTGCGACGTCTCCTTGCTGCTGGTGCACCACCGCGCCCCGGCTCCCCTGCCGCCCGCGGGCTCACTCGTCATGCCCCGACTGCGTTTCCCCGGCCGGCCACCACGGCCGCCACAGCCCGGGCTCGCGCCCGCAGACTCCTGCGAGCGAGCACCCACCCAGGCGCCTGTAGCCCCGTTCCCGGGTGGACTCGGGCGCACGCCCGCACGCCCGTAACCGCTAAGGCCCCCTCTGGGCCTATGACACGTGGGCCCACGCCCCTGGAACAATATAAAAAAATAAGAAAAATAAATAAATATATATATATATAATTAATAATTAAATTAATTAACTAAATTAACTTAACCTAATTAATCCGTTAATTAAACTAATTAACTTGGTTAATTAATTAAACAGTCAATGACATGCGGACCCACACGTCAGTTTGACCCAGTCAACACCTATGTTGACTGCTGATGTCATGTTGACGTCATGCTGATGCAATAATGCTATTTTCGAATTAATTCAGTAATAATAATTTAGAAATTGATTAAAACTTTGAAAATTAATTTCAAATAATCCGTAGCTCGAATGAAAATACTTTGTACATGAAAGTTGCTCAGAACGACGAGACGAATCCGAATACGCAGCCCGTTCGCCAGCCACACATCCCTAGCATAGCGAACCTTCAACATTTCACCTCTGGTTCGTCTGTCCGAAAACGCGAAACTTCGTCGGTATCACCTCCTACCGCGTTAGGGCACACCTAGCACCGCGCATTGTCTTGTCATGCACCGTCGTGCTTATGTTTGCATTATATTTATTGTTTCTTCCCCCTCTACTCTCGTTAGACACCGAGACGGACGCCGCTGCTACCCAGTACGACTACGGTGTTGATGACCCCTCCTTCTCGGTTGAGCTTCCAGGCAAGCCCCCCCTTTGATCACCAGATATCACCTATTCCTTCTCTCTACTGCTTGCATTAGAGTAGTGTCGCATGTTACTGCTTTCGGTTAATCCTATTCTGCTGCATAGCCTGTCATTGTTGCTACAGTTGTTACCCTTACCTGCAATCATAAATGCTTAGTATAGGATGCTAGTATTCCATCAGTGGCCCTACACTCTTGTCCGTCTGCCATGCTATACTACTGGGCCGTGATCACTTCAGGAGGTGATCACGGGCATATGCTATATACTTTATACTATTATGTTACTTATGATACTGTTCGGAGATGGGGTCTTGAAGGCGGTGGCTCCATCCCGTAGAGGTGGGCCTGGGTTCCCACGGCCCCGATCACATACTTTATGGTGGAGTGACAGGGCAGGTTGAGACCACCTAGGAGAGAGGTGGGCCTGGCCCTGGTCGGCATTCGCGGATACTTAACACGCTTAACAAGATCTTGGTATTTGATCTGAGTCTGGCCAATGGCTTATACACACTAACCAACTACGCGGGAACAGTTATGGGCACTCGGCGTCGTGGTATCAGCCGAAGCCTTCGTGACGTCAGCGACTGCGCGGCATGCGCCGGATTGGACTGGAACGCCTGCTAGGCTAGGTCTACTTCCGGCCGCCCATGCAACATGCAGGTGTGCAATGGGCGATGGGCCCAGATCCCTGCGCCATAGGATTTAGACCGGCGTGCTGACCTCTCTGTTGTGCCTAGGTGGGGCTGCGACATGTTGATCTTCCGAGGCCGGGCATGACCCAGGAAAGTGTGTCCGGCCAAAGGGGATCGAGCGTGTTGGGTAATGTGGTGCACCCCTGCAGGGAAGTATATCTATTCGAATAGCCGTGATCTTCGGCAACAGGACGACTTGGAATTGTACCTTGACCTTATGACAACTAGAACTGGATACTTAATAAAACACACCCTTCCAAGTGCCAGATATAACCCGGTGATCGCTCTCACACAGGGCGACGAGGGGAGGATCGCCGGGTAGGATTATGCTATGCGATGATACTTGGTGAACTTACCATCTACTCTCTTCTACATGCTGCAAGATGGAGGCTGCCAGAAGCGTAGCCTTCGACAGGACTAGATATCCCCCTCTTATTCTGGCATTCTAAAGTTCAGTCCACCAATATTGCCCCTTTACTCAGATACCCATGCATATGTAGTGTAGATCCTTGCTTGCGAGTACTTTGGATGAGTACTCACGGTTGCTTTGCTCCCCCTTTTCCCCTTTTCCTTTCTTCCTGGTTGTCGCAACCAGATGTTGGAGCCCAGGAGTCAGACGCCACCGTCGACGATGACTCCTTCTACACCGGAGGTGCCTACTACTACGTGCAGGCCGCTGACAACGACCAGGAGTAGTTTAGGAGGATCCCAGGCAGGAGGCCTGCGCCTCTTTCGATCTGTATCCTAGTTTGTGCTAGCCTTCTTAAGGAAAACGTGTTTACTTATGTCTGTACTCAGATATTGTTGCTTCCGCTGACTCGTCTATGATCGAGCACTTGTATTCAAGCCCTCGAGGCCCCCGGCTTGTATTATGATGCTTGTATGACTTATTTTATTTTAGAGTTGTGTTGTGATATCTTCCCGTGAGTCCCTGATCTTGATCGTACATGTTTGCGTGTATGATTGAATCGGGGGCGTCACAATGGTGTTGAATCTGTTGATGTAGAAGCCCTCTGTGATCGATTCCCCTCCGGCAGATCGCCGAAAAGGCCCCAAGATGGGATCTCACGGGTACAGAAGGTTGCGGCGGTGGAAAAGTGGTTTCATGGCTCCCCCTGATGTTTTTAGGGTATAAGAGTATATATAGGCGAAAGAAGTACGTCGGTGGAGCTCCGTGGGGCCCACAAGGGTGGGGGCACGCCTACCCCCCTGGGTGCGCCCTCCTGCCTCGTGGCCGCCTCGCGGAGTTCCAGACTTCAACTCCAAGTCTTATGGATTACGTTTGTTCCAAGAATGATCATCGCGAAGGTTTCATTCTGTTTGGATTCCATTTGGTATTCCTTTTGTGCAAAACACTGAAATAGGAAAAAAAACATAAACTGGCGCTGGGCCTTCGGTTAATAGGTTAGTCCCAAAAATATTATAAAAGAGCATATTAAAGCCCATTAAACATCCAAAATAGATAATATAATTGCATGGAACAATCAAAAATTATAGATACGTTGGAGATGTATCAAGCATCCCCAAGCTTAATTCCTGCTCGTCCTCGAGTAGGTAAATGATAAAAATATAATTTTTGATGTGGAATGCTTAACATAATTTTTAATGTAATTATCTTTATTGTGTCATGAATGTTCAGATCCATAAGATTCAATACAAAAGTTTAATATTGACATAAAAACAATAATACTGCAAGCATACTAATAAAGCAATCATGTCTTCTCAAAATAACATGGCCAAAGAAAGTTATCCTACAAAATCATATAGTCTGGCTATACTCTATCTTCATCACACAAAATATTTAAATTGTGCACAACCCCGATGACAAGCCAAGCAATTGTTTCATACTTTTGATGTTCTCAAACTTTTTCAATCTTCACGCAATACATGAGCGTTAGCCATGGACATAACACTATAGGTGGAATAGAATGGTGGTTGTGGAGAAGACAAAAAGGAGAAGATAGTCTCACATCAACTAGGCGTATCAATGGGCTAAGGAGATGCCCATCAATAGATATCAATGTGAGTGAGTAGGGATTGCCATGCAACGGATGCACTAGAGCTATAAGTGTATGAAAGCTCAACAAAAGAAACTAAGTGGGTGTGCATCCAACTTGCTTGCTCACGAAGACCTTGGGAAATTTGAGGAAGCCCATCATTGGAATATACAAGCCAAGTTCTATAATGTAAAATCCCCACTAGTATAAAAGTGACAACATAGGAGAATCTCTATCATGAAGATCATGGTGCTACTTTGAAGCACAAGTGTGGTAAAAGGATAGTAGCATTGTCCCTTCTCGCTTTTTCTCTCACTTTTTTATTTTTTTATTTGGGCCTTTCTCTTTTTTCATGGCGTCTTTTTTTCGTCCGGAGTCTCATACCGACTTGTGGGGGAATCATAGTCTCCATCATCCTTTCCTCACTGGGACAATGCTCTAATAATGATGATCGTCACACTTTTATTTACTTACAACTCAAGAATTACAACTCAATACTTAGAACAAAACATGACTCTATGTGAATGCCTCCGGTGGTGTACCGGGATGTGCAATGAATCAAGAGTGACATGTATGAAAATCATGAACGGTGGCTTTTCCACAAATACGATGTCAACTACATGATCATGCAAGGCAATATGACAATGATGGAGCGTGTCATAATAAACGGAATAGTGGGAAGTTGCATGGCAATATATCTCAGAATGGCTACGGAAATGCCATAATAGGTAGGTATGGTGGCTCTTTTGAGGAAGTTATATGGTGGGTGTATGATACCGGCGAAAGGTGTGCGGTATTAGAGAGGCTAGCAATGGTGGAAGGGTGGGAGTGCGTATAATCCATGGACTCAACATTAGTCATAAAGAACTCACATACTTATTGCAAAAATCTATTAGTTATCGAAATTAAGTACTACGCGCATGCTCCTAGGGGCATAGATTGGTAGGAAAAGACCATCGCTCGTCCCCGACCGCCACTCATAAGGAAGACAATCAATAAATAAATCATGCTCCGACTTCATCACATAACGGTTCACCAAACGTGCATGCTACGGGAATCACAAACTTTAACACAAGTATATCTCAAATTCACAACTACTCAACTAGCATGACTCTAATATTACCATCTTCATATCTCAAAACAATCATAAGGAATCAAACTTCTCATAGTATTCAATGCACTTTATATGATAGTTTTTATTATACCCATCTTGGATGCTCATCATATTAGGACTAATTTTATAGCCAAAGCAAATTACCATGCTGTTCTAAAAGACTCTCAAAATAATGTAAGTGAAGCATGAGAGATCAATAACTTCTATAAAATAAAACCACAACCGTGCTCTAAAAAGATATAAGTGAAGCACTAGAGCAAAATTATCTAGCTCAAAAGATATAAGTGAAGCACATAGAGTATTCTAATAAATTCTGATTCATGCGTGTCTCTCCAAAAGGTGTGTACAGCAAAGATGATTGTGGTAAAATAAAAAGCAAAGACTCAAATCATACAAGACGCTCCAAGCAAAACACATATCATGTGGTGAATAAAAATATAGCCTCAAGTAAAGTTACCGATAGATTTAAGGCGAAAGAGGGATGCCTTCCAGGGCATCCCCAAGCTTAGGCTTTTTGTTGTCCTTGAATTTTACCTTGGGGTGCCTTGGGCATCCCCAAGCTTAGGCTCTTGCCTCTCCTTATTCCAAAATCCATCAAATCTTTACCCAAAAACTTGAAAACTGCACAACACAAAACTTAACAGAAAATCTCATGAGCTCTGTTAGTATAAGAAAACAAATCACCAATTTAAGGTACTGTAATGAACTCATTATTTATTTTTATTGGTGTTAAACCTACTGTATTCCAACTTCTCTATGGTTCATACCCCCCAATACTACTCATAGATTCATTAAAATAAGCAAACAACACATGAAAAACAGAAACTGTCAAAACAGAACAGTCTGTAGCAATCTGAATCAAATGAATACTTATGGAAATCCAAAAATTCTGAAATAAATTGGTGGACGTGAGGAATTTTTCTATTAATCATCTTCAAAAATAATCAACCTAAAAGCATTCTCCAGTAAAAAATGGCATCTAATATCGTGAGCGCAAAAGTTTCTGTTTTTTACAGCAAGATTGCAAAGACTTCACCCATGTCTTCCCAAAGGTTCTACTTGGCACAAACACTAATTAAAACATAAAACCACATCTAAAAGGAGGCTAGATGAATTATTTATTACTAAACAGGAACAAAAAGCAAAGAACAAAAATAATATTGGGTTGCCTCCCAACAAGCGCTATCGTTTAACGCCCCTAGCTAGGCATAAAGCAAGAATAGATCTAAGTATTGTCATCTTTGGTATGGAATCCATAAGTGGCTCTCATAATTGATTAATAAGGCAATTTAATTTTCTTTCTAGGAAAGTGTTTCATGCCTTTCCTTAATGGAAATTGGAATCTAATATTTCCTTCTTTCATGTCAATAATTGCACCAATCGTTCTAAGGAAAGGTCTACCAAGAATAGTAGGACATGTAGGATTGCAATCTATATCAAGAACAATGAAATCTACGGGCACATAATTCCTATTTGCAAAAATAAGAACATCATTAATCCTTCCCGTAGGTTTTTTAATGGTGGAATCCGCAAGATGCAAATTTAAAGAACAATCATCAAATTCACGGAAACCTAACACATCACACAAAGTTTTTGGAATCGTGGAAACACTAGCACCAAAATCATACAAAGCATAGCATTCATAATCTTTAATCTTAATTTTAATAGTAGGTTCCCACTCATCATAAAGTTTTCTAGGGATAGAAACTTCTAGCCCAATCTTTTCTTCATAGGATTGCACTAAAGCATAAACGATATGTTTAGTGAAAGCTTTATTCCGATTATAAGCATGAGGAGAATTTAACACAACAAGGAAATACAATCTATCAAAGATAAATTATCATAATTAAATTCCTTGAAATCCAAAATAGTGGCTTAATTGCTATGTAAAGTTTTGACCTCTTCAATCCCACTTTTATTAATTTTAGCATCAAGATCTAAAAACTCCGAATCATTGGGACGCCTTTTAACTAAAGTTGACTCATCTCTAGTCCCTTCTTTATCAATACTCATATTGGAAAACAAAGATTTAATATGAGCCACATCAATTACTTTTAGATCTTCATCTTTATTATCATGAAAACTAGAAGAACACGCTTTCACAAAGCAATCTTTTTTAGCACGCATCCTAGCGGTTCTTTCTTTGCACTCATCAATGGAAATTCTCATGGATTTGAGAGACTCATTGATATCATGCTTAGGTGGAGTAGATCTGAGTTTTAAGGAATCAACATCAAGAGAAATTCTATCCATGTTCCTAGCCAACTCATCAATCTTAAGCAATTTTTCTTCAACCAAAGCATTGAAATTCTTTTGCGAACTCATAAATTCTTTAACACTAGTCTCAAAATCAGAGGGCATCTTATTAAAATTTCCATAAGATTTGTTGTAGGAATTACCATAATTATTAGAGGAATTATTAGGAAACGGCCTAGAGTTAAAGTTTCCTCTATACGCGTTGTTACCAAAATTGTTCCAACCAACAAAATTCACATCCATAGATTCATTATTATTCTCAATCAAAGTGGACAAAGGAATATCATTAGGATCATAAGAAACACTCTTATTAGCAAACAATTTCATAAGTTCATCCATCTTTCCACTCAAAACATTAATCTCTTCAATTGCATGAACTTTTTTACTAGTGGATCTTTCAGTGTGCCGTTGAGAATAATTAACCATAATATTATCTAGGAGTTTAGTAGCTTCTCCTAAAGTGATTTCCATAAAAGTGCCTCCTGCGGCTGAATCTAAAAGATTTCTAGAAGCAAAATTCAATCCAGCATAAATTTTTGTATAATCATCCATAAATCCAAACCATGTGTAGGGCAATTACGTATCATTAATTTCATTCTCTCCCAAGCTTGTGCAACATGCTCATGATCAAGTTGCTTAAAATTCATAATATCGTTTCTAAGAGAGATGATCTTAGCAGGAGGGAAATACTTAGAGATAGAAGCATCTTTGCACTTATTCCATGAATCAATACTATTTTTAGGCAAAGAAGAGAACCAAGTTTTAACATGATCTCTAAGAGAAAACGGAAATAGCTTTAATTTAACAATATCATTATCCACATCTTTCTTCTTTTGCATATCACACAAATCAACAAAGTTGTTTAGATGGGTAGCGGTGATAGGAGCAATCGGAGTGCTAATAAAATCATTGTTGTTGGTATTGGAAAAGCGGCGTTAATTTCACAAGATTCAGCATCGGTGATCGGAGCAATCGGAGTGCTAATAAAATCATTGTTGTTGGTATTGGTAAAGTCACACAATTTAGTATTATCTTGAGTCATCGTGACAAACAATCAATCCAACACACAAGCACACAAGAGGCAAGCGAAAAGAGGCGAACGGAAAAGAGGCGAAGAAAAGGCAAAGGTTTTTGAAAATAGTTTTAGAAGTGGGGGAGAGGAAAACGAGAGGCGAATGGCAAATAATTTAATGCGAGGGAGAAGAGTTTATGATGGGTACTTGGTATGTCTTGACTTGATCGTAGATCTCCCCGGCAACGGCGCCAGAAATCCTTCTTGCTACCTCTTGAGCATGCGTTGGTTTTCCCTTGAAGAGGAAAGGGTGATGCAGCAAAGTAGCGTAAGTATTTCCCTCGGTTTTTGAGAACCAAGGTATCAATCCAGTAGGAGATAACACGCAAGTCACCTAGTACCTGCACAAACAATCAAGAACCTTGCAACCAATGCGATAAAGGGGTTTTCAATCCCTTCACGGTCACTCGCAAAAGTGAGATCTAATAAAGATAGTAAGATAAATAGTTTTGGTATTTTTGTTGTATAGATTGGAAAGTAAAGATCGCAAAATAGTAAAACGAGATGTGATGTAAATAAAAGAGATGCAATATAATAAGAAAGAGACCCAGGGGCCATAGGTTTCACTAGTGGCTTCTCTTAAGATAGCATATATTACGGTGGGTGAACAAATCACTGCCGAGCAATTGATAGAAAAGCGCATAGTTATGAGAATATCTAGGCAATGATCATGAATATAGGCATCACGTCTGTGTCAAATAGACCGAAACGATTCTGCATCTACTACTATTACTCCACACATCGACCGCTATCCAGCATGCATCTAGAGTATTAAGTTCATAAGAACAGAGAAACGCATTAAGCAAGATGACATGATGTAGAGGGATAAACTCAAGCAATATGATATAAACCCCATCTTTTTATCCTCCATGGCAACAATACAACACGTGTCTTGCTGCCCCTACTGTCACTGGGAAAGGACACCGCAAGATTGAACCCAAAGCTAAGCACTTCTCCCATTGCAGGAAAGATCAATCTAGTAGGCCAAACTAAACCGATAATTCGAAGAGACTTGCAAAGATATCAAATCATGCATATAAGAATTCAGAGAAGAACCAAATATTATTCATAGATAATCTTGATCATAAATCCACAATTCATCGGATCTCGGCAAACACACCGCAAAAGAGTATTACATCAAATAGATCTCCAAGAACATCGAGGAGAACTTTGTATTGAGAACCAAAGAGAGAGAAGAAGCTATCTAGCTAATAATTATGGACCCGAAGGTCTGTGGTAAACTACTCACACATCATCGGAGAGGCTATGGTGTTGATGTAGAAGCCCTCCGTGATCGATTCCCCCTCTGGCAGATCGCCGGAGAAGGCCCCAAGATGGGATCTCATGGGTACAGAAGGTTGCGGCGGTGGAAAAGTGGTTCCGTGGCTCCCCTGATGTTTTTAGGGTATAAGAGTATATATAGGCGAAAGAAGAACGTCGATGGAGCTCCGTGGGGCCCACGAGGGTGGGGCGCGCCTACCCCCCTGGGCGCGCCCTCCTGCCTCGTGGCCGCCTCGCGGAGTTCCAGACTTCAACTCCAAGTCTTTTGGATTGCGTTTGTTCCAAGAAAGATCATCGCGAAGGTTTCATTCCGTTTGGTATTCCTTTTGTGCAAAACACTGAAATAGGCAAAAAAACAGAAACTGGCACTAGGCCTTCGGTTAATAGGTTAGTCCCAAAAATAATATAAATGAGCATATTAAAGCCCATTAAACATCCAAAACAGATAATATAATAGCATGGAACAATCAAGAATTATAGATACGTTGAAGACGTATCAGACAGAGAAGGTAAAAAGAGCCCAAGGAGTCTGTTGTGTTATTTATAAGGGGGAATGGAACCCGAAACGACAGGTGCGAGACCCCAGGATGCACAGTATATTTTTGCTAAAAAGGCTCCCTGATTTTCGCACCTGACAAGACAAGACATATCCATTTAAAGATATGTTGGTATGTCACGCTTGGATTTTGGAATGCTAGTTGAGTGATGCAACGATATGAGATGACAAAGAAATACTAAGTGCGAAGTAAGCTGCAAGACCCGACAAATGAATTGACCCCAAACAAGAGGTGGCGAAGAGATAAGAAGATACCGGTTGAGGAAGCAGACCCAGAACTTAACTATTCATGTTTTTGTTTTACTTATCTTATTTCTTGGTATGAAGTTTAATGTGGATAAATCCAAGCTAAACCGGGGGCTAATGTTGGGGACGTTCCCCAGCACCAAGACCTGGCTAATGTCTTAACCCGGCCAGAGAGCCAAGAGGCTCCATGGGCCAGAGCCTTTGTCGAGTCATGGAGGAAACAAGAAGGCCCATGGCCTGACAAGATATTTGCCAGGAGGCCGGCTCTTGAAGAGGCCTGGTGGGCCGGCTTACAAAGAAGACTCGGATGGAAGATTGCTTAGCTTGAGAGGAAATATGAATATAGAGTTAGACTAGGATCTGGGTTGAGAGTACGACCTGAAATCTCATGTAAACCTAGGGACTCAGTCTATTATATAAAGGGCAGTTCCTAGGAACGAAAAGACTAAGTTGCAATCTCTCAAGAGCTAGGTTAGCGCATTCACATCCATGTAATCAAGATCTCCAGCAATATCAATCAAGCAGGAAGTAGGTCTTTACCTCCACCCTGAGGGGCCAAACTTGGGTAAACTTGTGTCCTTCGTTCTTGACCAACCTCGTTCAAGCAACCACCTAGTTGTGATGTCCTCCAGACTTAGTCCTTTCACGAGGACATATGTCGTACCACGACAGGTGCATTTAGTTTGAGCTGTGGGTTGAAATGTAATGGCCTCATCTTGCACCTAGCTTGTATTCCTATGTTTGGTTGGAGAAAGACTTGAATGCACAAAACGGACGTAACCGCATCCTCCTCCCCTAAGGAAAAACCTAGGGTTCCTTTGCCTCCCGCCGGTCAGCCTAGTCTCTGGTAGCCTTCGGGCCATGGTGGGGCGGTGGATCCAGGCCCTTGCTGGCAGGAGGGCTCTATTTTCAAATGTTCCGTTGAGTTTTGTTAGGGTTTGTGTCCTGTTCAGGAAGACGAGACGGTGACGACGCCCGGAAGATGGAATAAGGTTCTCCTCGCCTAGCCCCGTCCCGATGGTGTGTCTAGCATCACTGGTGGGCGTGTGAGGTGTGTCTCCGGCAGATCTGTCCTTGATGGATTTGCTTGGATCTGGTCGTAGTTCATCTATGTTCGTGTGTCTTCAGGTTGGATCCTTCTGATCTACGCTACTCTTCATCGCGACGGTTGCTATTCTGCTGCGCTAGTCCTATGGGTCCTTAGCATGATGACTTCCCGACTGTCAACTACAACAAGTTTTGCCTGGCTCCAACGAGGAGGGGCGATGACAGCGGCGCGCCTTCGGCTCGCTTCAGTGATTGTAGTCATCGCTAGGTGGTCTAGGGATCTAGATGTAATTTTCCTTATTTTTTGTGTTCGTTGTACTATCATGATTGAAGATGAATAGATCGGAAGTTTTCTCATAAAAAAGAAGACTTGAATGCATGGGTTCCACAAAAATATACCCCTTGGCTGAATTTGGTTGTTCCTCAAAATCGATGGAACCACCTGGTTCCCGATCGTTGAAGAAAAAAAAGGACTCCTCTCACTATGTAAACCCACATCTCACCCAGCAACCCGATCGACGCCCAACCTCCACTCCTCTCTCCCGCTCAGTTGCATCAGTGAATCTCCCTCATCTCCCACCGGCAGGCGTTGATAACGGCTTGAACTAGAGCTAGGCAACCAAAGCACTTGTTAGCGACGACGACTACTGAAGCGGGTGAGCGGCATTGGTGGCGGCGAGTGGCAGGGACTGGAGGAGGCGAGGGTCGGCATCCTTCATATCCGTCTCCGAACCACTACAAATTCCCACTTCAACCAAACACGAAAACAGAATTGACCCATCCAATTGTAATGAAATCTTGACATTTAATCTATTTGATACTAAACCAAACACACTCCCTTCCTTTCGATTTAGAGCGCCCAATTCAGTAATATTCCAAAGGCAGCTAGTGAGTGGAGGAACAAATTTTCTAGGTTACAAAATTGTCCAATTAGTGTGCTTGTTTTTCTCAAAAAAATCATGATTATGAGTGCTTTAATCTGCATTAACTACATACATGCATTTTTTTAGAAACACGTTACAAGGGCAGATGTTTGCAAACACATACATACACTCAACCTTATGAACGGACGTACACACATTCTACCCCTATGAGCACCTACGAAAGACTGGGCCGCTGGGTTTGTAGATTGATGAAGTTACCACATGCACCTCAGCACTGACACAAACTTCAGCTCCTATTGAAAGAATATTCCGTTTTTTTAACACAGTACAGACGCAAGCGCTTATATACACGCGCATGCACTCATACCTATGAACGCAAACACGCACACCCTACCTCTATGAACACCTTCGAAAGATTTAAACCCTGGTGGGATGGGAATACCACAGTCCCTCTAACCATCCAACCACAGGTTGGTTCACAGAATATTCCGTTTTTATAAGACATCAAAGCATCAAACATGAGGTTTGATCCTTGCCACAGGTTGATGTACTGGTTAATTCCTTTTTATTGCGCCTCGAAATCTAAACACGTGATGAAAATGAATGAAAGTAAGGGTTAACAAAGTGGGAAAAAATGAGACATGCCCTAGAACCCGGAAACGAGGGAATACGTAGCAGCGTCAGCAACAACTCCGGCATAGTAACTTTTTGTACATGCGCCATGCAGTATCGCTTCGCTCCGCTGGCCATCGCCCATAAGGAAATGTCCTCTCATGGAATGGCATTATCCAGCCGATTCCCGGTCACCATGGATCCCATAGCCGAAGAAGTGGAAGCCGGGCGAGTGGACAGCGCCGACGCATTTCCAGCATTCATTGGTCCTGTGAAAACGCAGATGCCGGGCAATGGCCTTGTTTGAATCATAGGGTAGAGCTAGTTTGGGTTAGTTGGGAGCTCAAATAACCCAAAAATATTCAAACAGGAAGGGTTAGAGTGAGTTAGTTCCATTTAACCCAACTATTCCAGTAGAGATGTGCTTATTTGAATTAGAATGGATTAGAAAATAACTCTAACTCTAACTGTGTTAGAGTATCCAAACAGGGCCAATGCACAGCAGGAGCACGGTGCAGGCTCAGGCTGCGACCGCGAGGGGACGAGGCCCAGTACAGTAGTACGGCCGGCACACTGCCTCACAAGCTGTTGTACGTACGTGCCCCGCGCGCCGAGGCAAAACTCGAGGCATTACTAGTGTCATGATGGTCGGGTCAACATCACGCCGCAGAGCATGGATCCACTCAATCTGCCGCGCCCGAACCGGATACGGCACGCGGGCACGGCAGGCCGTGTTTATTTTTCTCCCCAAGCGAGCGCTGGTATACACCCCAGCAGCACCGCGCGCGTACCTACGTACGTACAGATCATTCAAGGCCGTGTGCTCTGCCCAAGGATGCTCTCTGCTCGCGCCTGAGCAAGGTTTTGCGTGAGACGGGGATCATCAGGAGAGGGAGCCGTGAATTCAATGGGCCTCCCTCGTGGCTTTGGCGCCTGCGTGCGGGGAGCAAGCAAATGGCCAAAATCAATGTCCCTGTGGCGTGGCGGTGGGTGCACTGCAGATCCGTTCTTGGCCGGCCTCTGCGCCTCTGTGACTGCTTTGCATCGTGTTGCGCGACCGCTGCTCCGGCCGGTTCCACAGTCGCTCGCTCGGTTTTAGTCACCGCTCGTCGAGGCAGTAGCATTCATGATGGTTCAGGGAAAAAATCCTATACGACCGGGTCGTACGGACCCGATCGTGAGACCCACTCCAGGGCTCGTCAACTGTCCGTCCGAGTCTTAACGCAACAGACGTCTCCTTCCCCGCTTCCCTGTTTTCAAATCACATTCCTATCTTTACCTCCAACACCCCCAAAATCCAGCCGCTAGTTATGCCATTCTTTGCCACCGCCTGACGGCACGGCGGCGGCCGTGCGGCACGACGGCACGTCGTCCTCGAGTACCACCGCGGGCTACCCATCCATCTGCTCCGCCACGTGCGAAGTCAGCCATGGCGACGAACTGCACGAGGTCTCGTGGACGGCGGCCGCACGGCACCTCGGAACTGGCATACCGCTATCCATCGGGCATCCTGGTGACGCTGCGTAGTCGGCCTGGCAACAAACTCCAGCCCATCCATCACGCGATTGATCCCCTTTATTGTCGAGGGCATGGATGTGAAGATCAATGATGTATAGGTCCAGCAATAAGTTTTGTGGTGGTACTTGTCACTGTAAATTCGATTAGGTGATGCCGTACCTTTGGATCTCTGTACTTTTTTGTAACTGCCTGTGTGGTATCTTTCTCTACTACTTCTTTCAACCACCATGGATAGGTGAGGCCCTGAGGGCTTGCAGTAACAAAAATGTGAACTGCTGATGCCTGTATTTAGATTGTGTGCATGGTCCAGAACTGAACCATGTATATTGGCATAATGGTATTGTCTTTGTTGGCTGGGTGCCACTCTGTCGCTGCCATTTACTTGTTGGAACATAAAAATGACTATATGCTTTTGTTACCTGACAATTGGCTAACATGTATTGTCAAACCTTATGAATTTGTCTCTGACAAACCTGGAATGTTCACGCCAAATTGTTGACAACATATCAGGAAAATTGCAAAGAAAATAGTGGACAACAACAAATGTCACAACTCATTTATCCCAAGAGTATACAGTAGGCCACATCTTACAGTGGAACAAAATTCAGAAGAAAAATAAACAAGAACTGCCTTTTTTCAGTTTTTTACAGCACACACCAACAATTTGGCATGAACAGTCCAGAATGACTCTGAAACTTCATCCGAAATGACTGAATATGTTGCCAGGACAACGGTGTCATTTAGAGCTCCTGAATGAATAAAAGGTCCAATAAAACTTATGGCTTTTCTCAATATAATGGAAAGCAACAACACACAAGTTATATGTTTGAGGATGGGTAAACTATTTTCAGAAATGGACATGTATGTGAGCTTGTTAAATGAATCAGCATACAGGCAATTAGGCATACATGCTTGTAGGTCGTATTCTTGGCACATGAAGATTCCTTTTTATCACAAGAGTCAACACACGAGTGGACAGCAGCAAATATACACTACAAATTTCACAAGGAGCTTCAAATATCAGGAACTTTTATTCACAGTGTACACCAAATTCATTTATACAACAAAAAAACTCCACAATGTGCTTCAACTGTCATATTTGACTTGTGGAGAAAATTCAGAAGAAAAATGAAAAAAGCATCAACTATCCTACTTGTGTTCCTGATTGTTTGGTCTCGTTGAGTGAAACAAATCTGAGGGACATTTCTACATAGCAATGAATCTTGATCGATACAGACATGCACAGCAACAAACTTTAATTTGGTTCTTGTCTTCCTCTTGCCATCCTGCTGATCAAATTCCTTTTAGTTCTTCTATGCTCTGTCAATGTATAAGATAATAACTTCAGTACAAGCATATCCAGCAGAATAAATGGTTTGAGATTCAATCTGGATTTGCAAAGAGGGAAGGGGGAACGAGGCGGGGGCGTGAGGCACCACCGCGCCCGGCACCGTTGGCGGCGAGGCTCCCAGGGGAAAGTGGTGCGGCTGCGACGTGCCGTCAGGCGGTGGCGAGAATGGCATGACCAGCGGCTGGATTTTAGGGGCGTTGGAGGAGATAGTATGTGATACGGAAATATGGAAGCGGGGAAGGAGACGCCGGTTGCGTTAAGATTCGGACGGACAGTTGGTGAGCGCTGGAGTGGGTCTCACGATCGGGTCCGTACGACCTGGTCGTATAGGATTTTTTTCCATGGTTCAGGGCTCTTGGACCGTGGCGGTGGAGCTCCATATCATCAACTTCTTTTTCCTTGCGAAGATCGTCTAATCTTAGTTTCAAAAAAAGATCGTCCAATCAACTCGAGCATTTTTGCATTGCAAGTGTTTGTCAGGTTTTTCCTAAGATTTTTCTTTTTGCGGGTGTGGTTTTTCTTACAATTTCAATCCTTTACCTTTGGATCAAAACAATGGTGCCACCTAAATTTCTATGGAATAAATTCCTATGCTTTAGTTCCATAGAAATCTAAACATCCACTCCTACTGAGTGTGTGAAAAAGAAATTGAAATACTATTTAGATGTTTCTAAAAAAACAAAAGGAATCTACTAGTGTGGTGTCACAAACGCTCTTATATTATGGGACGAAGAGAGTAGTAAGGAAGGAGCTATTTTTGCCATGGCCAATGTGGAGAGGGGAGTGGTGTAAAATCCAGTCATTCCAAGGCAGGTTTGTGGAGTGTTGAAATTTATAAGCAAATATGATGGTCAAGCTTTTTTAGTAGTGACTTCCATAAACATGATGTATTTTGTGCAACATACTTTCAAAAGTTCTCCATAACGTTTTCATGGTTTGCCCATGTATTGATTGGTAAATATATTTTCCAAAAACCTAAAAAGTGGGCGCTGACTCGTTTGTCTTACAGAGCAAACGCGCTCGCGCGCCGTCCGATTCTCATCTCGCGGCCGCGCGCTTCCCAGGTGAAAACCGCTGCGTCGTCCGATTAAATTGGACCAGTCAGGAGGAAACCCACGAGGCCCTGATCGACCACCCACTCCCCGTCCCCTCACTCTTTGTCCCCTTCTTCCTCCTTTGGTCCTGCCTCAATCCCTCCCGACGCATCGCCGGGGACCCGAGCCACCGCACCCTACTAGCCCCTCCAGCCTACCTCCGCCGACCTGTCCCGACCCCCTCCATTATCAACCGCTACCTGTGCTCCTCCCCTGGCGCTACCCCAGCAATCCCGCCGCGCTCTGGACGAACGACAGCATCACCCTGCGCCGGATTTGGGCCACCCCGTGCCGGATCCGCACCCCCAGCATCAGATCCCGCGGGTTCTCTTCTCGTACATGGTGGCCTCCCGCCCCCCAGGCCATGGATCGCCTACACGCCCAGCAGGGTCGGTTTGTTGGGGTGGTAGGAGCCCGTGGATGGAGGGGAACCATGGCCGCCGACATCGCCAGAACAGCTCCGCTTCTCGTACACCAATGGAACCGGGTAAGTTTTCCCCTGCATACTGCTAGCAACATCGTATCTTCATGGTTATGGCTCGTGCAAAAGACATGCGTACCATGGGCACCTACATAATCTGAAACAAGCAATTCAAGTGTTGGATTTGGCGCAGTAGTTGCAAGATTCATTCAATTTCAGCGCTGAATTCTCCCTAACATGGATTTGGCTTTTGGTCAGGTTCATTGGGAGAGGGGTCCAAGGGGACTGGGGTGTTGTATAGAGCAATCTGATTAATGACTGAACTTAGTAAATTTTCCAAAAAAAATGGTGCGCATGATTCCAAGTTCTGCTGCACAAGCTCACAATATTGGCATATCTTCCTGCAGGAACTAGCAAGTAATGTATAAATGTGAAGCAAATAAATCTGTAACACTAGGCAACTAGGGGGATAAACACTAGAACCAAAGTGTTCCCCTTTTTTCGTGTTGTATATTTGCAGAAAACAATAAACAAGTTTTCTCTTTCTTTTTCATCTGTGTTCAATAGGTGAAATCAGAGGAAACATGAACAGAGGTAAAGCAGTAATTGAAAACAGCACAGGGAGGGTGCAGGCTCACACTTCTATGGCAATATGTTCCCAAAAAAATTAGCAAGCAATACTATAGCTAGTTACACCTTTTGTGTTTTTCCGTGTATCTCCAAAAAACAGTAGAGCATATTTGTTATCTGTGCGGGGGTCTGGTATATCGATGATTTTTTTTGGTGCACCTAGCCCTGTGAACAGCTCTATATGTGAACCTTTTTATTATCTCCATGCATATGAATTGCTTGTTCTGTGTAATGCGACTTGCCCTCGAGCCTGTGTATCGGGGATGCAGTACCAGTTTCACCATATGTCCCTCTCTGTGCTTTTTCAGTTTTTTGCAGGATAATTCTCGAAAAAAGGGAGCCCAGCAATCTGCACATTTACAATTAAGAAACTTCATCATGTGCTCCCAGGTAACCTACTAGACTTGCCTGGAATTAGTATGAATTTGCCTAAATTTCATGCTAAATTGCGCGCTAGCTGGTTGTCAAGTTGTCTAAAAGTATTAAAGTAAGCATATTAGTTGAAGTTACAACCCAATCTGCATCATCATACCTTTGTAGGCAATTTGTAAAAATAGTCGTGCAACTTAGAATCGTAAGTACATGTAACCATCTTTTTTGCTGTGATTGCGGAGTGTTGTTTTCGTGTGGAAGTATTAGTACTAGCACATAAGTTGCGTCGGTACCTAAAAGGGTCACCATTTTTTTGATTGACTCTATGTACCCTATTTTCTAGTAATATATTGGATCAGATGGTGATATGATCTGTTGAGATATAGGAGTGCTGATTATTGGTGAAAAGGTGCTTTGGAACCCTATAGCTATAATGTTTAATGTGTTCACGTCATCCCTTCTAATTTACCCAAATTTAACTGCAAATTGCTTACACCATCAATTAATCGATTTTTTTTACTGGAGGTACGTATCATACAAGAGGACATTTTCATAGCAACAAAATGTTTTGGTATTCACGAAACTTGCTATATCACCAGGTTAACTAACCTACATAGCAATAGTTTTTGCTGAATCAATTGGTAGAAGTTGCCTACATGTAGTTAATTTCTTGCCTGTACCAACAGTAAGTGCAGCTTCACTTTTCGATAGCTTTGGGTGCACACACGCGAGCGCCGTCCGATTTAAATCGCTCGTCGTGCACGTGGTCAAGTGGCCTCCATTGTTTTTAAGGCGGTAAGGCGATCTAAGGCGAGCACACCCCGCTCTAGCGTCTAGGTGACGCCTAAGCGCCTAAGGCGGACGGCTAAGGCCATAAGGCGGGCATATTTGTAAAGCGCTGCCAGGGCGCCTTATCGCCTAAGCGTCCAAGGTAGGACGCCTTAAAAACAATGGTGGCCTCTGGTTAGAACCGAATGTTTCGTCCGTGCACATCGCGAATTTATTAGAAACGGCCGAAGTGGAGACAGTGGTAGGGGGCCACCACTAACACAAGCGGCGCTCTCCATTTCCTCTATTGCCGCATACAATTCGAATTTCCAGGAGAGAGGAGTAGGGGCGGTGCTGCCTGAAGTTGGTTTGTTCGCCCAAATCGACCGCTGCCCAAATTCGCTATTATGATGGATTTTCCCGAGCGGCTACGCATGGAGGAGGAGGGAGGCTTGGTGCTATAGCCACGATCGGCGCGTAAATTCTCATTTCCGAGGGGAGGGGACTCGGGACGGCGGGGGGAGGGAATTTTGTGCCACCTTCGACATTGCACATTACGGCCATCAAGGAGGTAGATTTTTCTCCGTAGTTGTACCATTGGGGGTGCGGCGCTCTGAGTGTTTAATTCACCACACACACACTGGGAGGGGGGACACCAAGGTAGTTTTTGTAGGCGGGGTGCTAGGAGGCGGACGTTGGATGAGGGGAAAGGTGGTAGGCCGGGTAGGGGATAGGAAGCAGATCTGCAGATGCCATTTTCGTGTAGGGGCGAGGTTGATATGCAGGGCAAGAGGGGATGTTTTTTATGGCAATAGCATTTTCCTCGGTGTAGTTTGCCCCAGCATTTTTTTTGAACATCAGGTAATTTTTGGTAGGGCTCGAGATGGAAGTTGCCCCGCGCAAAGGGGCACAAGTTGCTGCATACACGGCTTTTTTTGTAATTTGAGGAACTACTAGGCAGAGGACACGACTGGAGCGCCTCTGAAAAATGCCAAAACTTGCCCAACATCTGAGACTGAAGTTGGCATAGATGCATGGTGTGAGTTGCCCAAGGATGTTTTTAACTTGCCTAACCATCGCCTTGTAGTTGCCTCAAAATTATGCAAACTTGTCATCTCTTTTCATTATATACTTATTAGATGATAGATTGTTGTTATATCGATATGCGTTACAGATGCTATTCATTATATACTCAGATGGTAGACTTGCCCAAAACTAGCATGCACTAAAAAATACATACTCCCTCCGTCCCACAATATAAGAGGTTTTTGCATCAAAAACCACTTATACTATGGGGCAGAGGGAGTAGAAAGGAAAGCAGTGATGTACAAACATATGGATATAGTAGCATAGGAAGAAAAAAGAACAACCATTAATGGTTGCTAGATGTGAGAGAGGGTCTAGTTCCTGTTTTCTGAAATGAGTTATTTGCCAGATCTCCGTCCTACCATGGAGTATGGCCTTTTCTGTGTTTTGTCCATTTTTCAACTTTGGCTAACCATTGCTTTGTAGTTGCCTCAAAATGATGCAGAACTTGCCATTTTTTCATTTATATACTCAATAATATATTGTTTGCTACAAGGGGGCCTCCATCTTTACTGAACATGATAGGCAACTGCACACATCTAGACGAGGCAATTTTGATACACACATATCAAGCAACTTAATACAATTGAAATCAAATACTAGTTTTTCCCACTGTTCTGATAGTTCAGAAAACATACACATCAAGGTTAGGCAACTCCACATAGCTATACTAGGCAATTGGTACTCACAAATCAAGCAACTTAAAGAAATTGAAGTCAATCAAATATTTAAAACACAGAGAAAAGTCGGGTAAGTGACATCTTAGGCACACATTTTAGGGGGATAGGAAGGGGGGTTGGGCAGCAGACAATTTGTGTATGTGGAAACACAAAACTCATAATTTTTTTTCTAAACAACAGGCAAGTCACGCATAAAACTCTAGCAAGTCCCCCATAGTTTTCTAGCAAGTCACATACAAGACCACGGTAGCTTTCTTTGTTACGCAAACCATGGCAAACCCCTTTGTGTTTTCCTTTTTTTGTAGGACCCACCTAAAAAATCTCAAAGCTATCCAAGGAATGCCTAAGTAAGAAACCTCCACCAGCTACTCACATGTAATCTTCATACCCTTCCCCTGGAAATTAGTTGCTTACTATCTAGAGAGAAATCAATCGTGTGTGATTACTTATTGTACTAAACTTGCTTAAGAAAACCTAGGCACTTGCCTACAGTTTCTTTTCAGTGAGGACCGTAAAACTGAATAAGAGCCTAGTATACTAGTGATTGGCAGGAAATCAGTTGCTCACGACCAGCATGCACGAGCACGAAGTTTCTTAATGGCAGAACTGGAGTTGCTTAAAACAACCCACCTAGATGTTTGCTGCTTTTCTTTTAAAATTTTACCACATACGTTGTACAAAGCAAACTAAATTCATAAGAGACAAATGAGTTGCTTACCCTTTTTCCACCTTTTTTTATTTTGCTTAAAAGTGCCCCAGTAGTTGCCCACATTTTTTCCCACATCTTTTTAGTTCTAGCATGCATGATCACACATGAGTTGCTCGCTCTTAACAAGAATTTTGCTTAAAACAAAGCTTAGAAGTTGTTTCTTTTTTGTTCTGTTTTTCAATACACCTTTTTCTAGTCCCAAAGCAACCTAAAAGCACAGCAGTCGGTACATGAAAAAAAAAACGAAAAACAGACGTTGTGGTTCATGTCCTGCCAAGAGTTGCTTGCTGTCAATACCTGATTTGCTTATAAAATCCACTATAGTTGCTCACTTTCTGTTTTTGTTTTCTATTTTGCAACAGGAGCAGCACAACAACCATACTTGTTGCTCATGGATCTGGGAAAAACAAGGGAGAACACTGCGAGGAAGAAGGTGCAATCAGATATGAAAAAACAAGGTGAGAAAATCACACCTCCCATCTCTTCTTACTTTGTCTGTATATTGGTAGATTCTTCTTTCAGTTTTTAAGCTTCAATGGGGCAGCCATTGCAGGGTCCTTCCGATTTTGGGAGAGAAGAAGAAGGGGGTGGGGTAGGTGAGGAGAGGGAAAGGGGGGCGTTGGGCGCAGGGGTACGTCAGGCAAGCTACACTTCCTATTTGATGACGGGCGTTGATCAAGCACGTGATGGGATAGCTGAAGAAAAGCGTGCGAGCTGAAGGAAAGCATGGGAGCGGGAGAAAAGCGTGGGCCTTCCTACTTTCCAAATCTGGATCAGGGGACCAAAACATGACTAAATAAGAGAGGCTGCCAGGAAGCGCTAGTGGGCAAACGTTTGCCCACTAGACGCGTCCATATATTTTTAGGGGTTGCTACCTACTTTCCTTGATATAAGGTGTATAGATTTTTGAGAAAAAGTCTAAAATATAAGGTGTATTGCGTTGCACCACTCGTTTGGATATTTTTTTTAGAGATTTGATTCCATTTTCTTATATCATGTAAGCTCCTCTATTTTCTCATGTCAATTAGAGGGTGCTTGGATACGTTTTAGTCCCATGATTAAAAGTAGTGGGACTAAAACTTGCTAGTCTCACCCATGCTTGGATACAAATACTAAATAGACTAAAATGAGTTGATGAGCATTTATTATCCTCCAAACCCTCCAATCCCGAACTCGCATGTGTTAAAGGAGAGGAGTTAAATGAGAAGAGAGAGGACTAATTCACATTTTAGTAGGGTTCCCCTGACTAAAATTTTTTAGTCTCAAGACTAGTTCTAGCCTCTCTTTAGTCAGGGGTAATTGGAACTTTAGCCTTTAAAAGAGACTAGTTTTAGTCAGACTAAAAATAGTTCCTTGGATCCAAGCATGGCCTTAGTCATATGTAATCTCACTTGAAACTTGTGAAATTTTCCCTTCACGTGTGTTCTTTAATTTCCGTGCCAAAAACTATACACCCTATATCTAGGAACGGAGTATTAACTATGCTTATACCTAGCTTTCTGGCTGGTAAAGGTAAGACCAAACGCTCCGGGTTAAATCTTAAGATCAAAACACACATAAAGACAAGGTCATGGAAGGGAGAATATCCATTGTACAGTCCCACAAACAGAAACCCTAGGGCACACAAACAGCCCATCCGTCCCCTCTCTCCTCAAATAGGGCCCATGAGCTCTGTCACATGATCCAAAAGATCCTGCACATAGTTCACAACTTCCCACAAGGCACTATTTTCCCCACTAAAAAACACGACACTATTTCCCCTAAAAAGCATAGGCTACTATTTATTTAGTGTTGCTAACACTATTTATATTCTCAAAAGGAAAGACAAGCTACTGCTTTTCTTATCCTAAAGGTTGGTGCAATTTTGTTATATTGCTCAAATTCTTTTTTAACACATATTGCTCAATTTCTTCTAAGCAAGTCATTCAAAATCAAAGATCTTTTCTTAGACAATCTTCAACCAGGCTGGGCTAATCCCCCACGCCTCCACATGTTCGCCGACACGTCCATAGTGTATGGGCTTGTTCACATCGAACCCCCATTTGTCCATGCAAATAGCCGTGTCCCTCCAAATTATCCGGACACACGCATTAGATGCGGGGGAATAAGAAAAAGTGGTCGAATGGACCGTGTCCGACGTGGCGGGTTGTTCGGACAAGTTCATTTTCTTCTCACATATAGATTGGGTTTGGGGGATCGTTTGGATAGACTTTTTATTTCTTTATTCCTGTTTTATTACTTTGTTGATTGTCCGGGGAGGATTTCTCCATTGGAGATGCTCTTACGACACTCTGAGTGCAAATTGCTCCTATAAATTAAGAGGTCGTTCAGAATCTCTCTGCTTCGTAACTCCGCTGCGGAGCGGAGTGGCACTCAGTGCAATTTTGGCGAGCGGCCAGATGGGTGCTCCGCCCGCTCCGCTCCCTGACGAAGGAGCAGAGTATTGCCGAACACAGCCTAAGTACTACTTCCTACGTTCTTGAAAAGAGTGTACTTTCAATTTTATTAAAAATTCAAACTTTTTTTATTTTTGACCGTATTTATATGATAATACACTAATATTTATGCCATCAAAATAGTAACATTAAATTCATGATAAAATATATTTTCATCATATACTTATTTGGTTTCACATACATTGCTGTATTTTTGCAGAGATTTGGTTAAATTTTGAGATAGTTTAATCCTCAGACAAAATTAAAAGTACATTTTTTTCAAGAACGGAGGGAGTACGCAGTCCATAGACCAAGTCTGCTCGTCCTGAGCGACTGGCATCACACACGCAAACAGCCATACACACGGTCACATGCCTCCCTCGCCCTCGCCCATGGCCATGGACAATAAAGCAAAGGAACGTTTTCTTTGTTTCCGTCTCCCTGTCCTCTCCTCCGCTCGCCGCTTCGCAATGGCGAGCGCGGCGACGGCGAACGACATCTCAGACAACCATACTGTCCCTCCTCCCCCTCGCGCTTCCATGGCGTCCCCTACGAGGGCATCTCGTCCAATGTAGGCGCGGGAGGGCGGCGCCACCGCCACCACCAACGGCAGACAGGGTGGAGCCAGGCATGCATTCATCACTATCCCTAGTTTCCTACCACTGGCGACGAGAGGTGCAGAGAAGGTTAGGGTCTCGGGAGCATACTTATCCGCGTATACATCTCGACGGCGTATCGCACGGATCTACGGCATTCTTGGCGCCGGCCGCTCGGTGTGTTCTTGATGAATTTTGCGATGTTATTTTCCTAGAGTGCAATTTGTTGTGCGGAGGATCTTTGCGAATTCTCCAATGTTTGGAACCTTTTAACTTCTTTTCTCTCTCAAGTTTTTGGTGATTTCAGTCAGAGACTAGAAAACAACAGTAGGGGACTGAAAGGGGGGTGTATTTTGAGGTAATTCTTCTGTGGGTTCTTGAGTGGCCACAGACCCACAGCGTGGTTGATTCTGAAGTCCATACCTTGTGAGATCATGCTCACTGCTGTTTTTTACAACCTCCAGTTTGCTTGAATGGTACCTGTGGTTGAATTCTTGGAATGCTCTTCTGCACAGGAGTCAAGGTTTGGTACCCTGAAATTGTTCATTCGTGTGCTGTCGCTTAAGGCCATGATAAGGTACTCCGTTTTCTTTTTCTTTTTCAGAATGCGCGCTTGATTTGGGAATGTGGTTCGATTTGTGCGTTGTTTGTTGCAGTTACTGAATATGTTTGGTTGGTCTGTTGATAAGATGGTGCGGACTGGATCTGCATTTTTGTGCGAAACGGAGCCAGTTTTTCACCCTAAGTTTTACAGCTACCAGACTAGAGGCTACCTGTTGATCCTTTGGTGTCAGCAGATATGCTACAACAGCAGAGAGTACACATCAAATCGTCGTGTTTGGTATAAGTATATGTTGCAATTTTCTCTTATATAGCGATAATCTCCGCTTTCTCTTCTTTTTATAACCTTGTGCGATTGTAAAATCCTTGGAGCCTGCAAAATTCTTGGCGCTTCTCAACAGGCCGCTTTTCTAGTAAAAACCACCACAATGACTAGAGTGAGCATGATGAGCAATTATCTCCTTGTGTTCGAGCTATCATGGGGACGGCTGAAAGCCTGAAATCACCATCATTCAGAAAAAGGAAAACCATCTTTAATTATACAGTGGATGCTCAACATCACGGCTTAGCTGAGCTCTGTGCCACTACCAGTGCTCGTCCGACGGCGCGCACGGCCATCGATTTCCAGTTCTTGTGGATGGGCGCACCTCTTTCCCCGCCTGCAATGATGGCCACGGCTGTGGAGCGAGCGTCGAGGCATCCGGTCAGAGGCTCACGCTCCCCCTCTTTCAGTTAGTGCCGGACCCAATACCTCTGCAATTATTTCGGGAAAATGCCGGTCCGCTCGTTGCCTGGCGCTCAGTGACTGACGACGACCCCGCGTTCTGTATGGGTGGGCTACAGGGCTGGCTCCGATGAGCTCCGCGCCTTCCAGTTATCTAGACGGTGCCTTTCTTTCCGGTGCTCCATCATTGCAGAGCTCCGGTGGCTAGCTGTGCGGTGGAACCAAGTTCTCGTCTGCCTTCGCAACTGGTTGCGATGTGCTCGAGTGTTTAGGTCTTGTTTGCAGACATGTTTTGGAGAGAAAAAAAATGTACGCCGGATAAAAACATTGCTTTCATTGGGTGGGCTACAGGGCTGGCTCCGATGAGCTCCGCGCCGTCCAGTTATCTAGACGGTGCCTTTCTTTCTGGTGCTCCATCATTGCAGAGCTCCGGTGGCTAGCTGTGCGGTGGAACCAAGTTCTCGTCTGCCTTCGCAACTGATTACGATGTGCTCGAGTGTTTAGGTCTTGTTTGCAGACATGTTTTGGAGAGAAAAAAAATGTACGCCGAATAAAAACATTGCTTTCATTGGGTGGGCTACAGGGCTGGCTCCAATGAGCTCCGCGCCGTCCAGTTATCTAGACGGTGCCTTTCTTTCCGGTGCTCCATCATTGCAGAGCTCCGGTGGCTAGCTGTGCGGTGGAACCAAGTTCTCGTCTGCCTTCGCAACTGGTTACGATGTGCTTGAGTGTTTAGGTCTTGTTTGCAGACATGTTTTGGAGAGAAAAAAAATGTACGCCGGATAAAAACATTGCTTTCATTGAGAGTTGAGGTCTTGTTTGCAGACATGTTTTGGAGAGAAAAAAAATGTACGCCGGATAAAAACATTGCTTTCATTGAGAGTTGAACTCAAGACTGCTTGAGTGTTTAGGTCTTGTTTGCAGACATGTTTTGGAGAGAAAAAAAATGTACGCCGGATAAAAACATTGCTTTCATTGAGAGTTGAGGTCTTGTTTGCAGACATGTTTTGGAGAGAAAAAAAATGTACGCCGGATAAAAACATTGCATTCATTGAGAGTTGAACTCAAGACCTCCCGCTTACTAAACGGGTGCTCTAACCAACTGAGCTATGAAAGCTTTTTGTTGTACAATTAGACATTACGTATATGAACATAAGATATACCTTACAGCCGTGGCATGACGAAGAAAATGTACATGAGCACCGTGCGCATATGTGATCCACAGCTTGAGCATGAGGTGAAGAGTGCTGAGAAACAGAATATCTTGCAAATCGTAAGATGTTTTTTTTTTAACAGGAGACGGTTCTCGAATACATAGTGCTGAGTGGAGACCATGCCCCGCTCAGTTTTTGAAAATTAAATAGAAATAGCTTGTGTTCTAAAAGATTTTTTTAAAATTCTTCTAATTTGTACAATAAGTGCCCCACTCCATAAAAGTTGTAGGTCCGCCCCAGGTTACCAAGGCCACGGAAGCAGCTTCATTGATAATGTTGCAAAATCGTACAAGGTGGAATAATGCACACTCTTCGGATCGGTCGCCGGAGACTTGCCTGCGACATGAAACCTAATCTGAGAAGGCTAGAGACAAGCATGCCATCTGCTTCTTCACCGCCACCATGGCTGCCGTGGAAGCAGGGAGAGACCACCACCGAACCTTGCCAAGACCAGGTGCTCTAGAAGCTTATTCATCGAGCTATTGTCACATCCACCTTTGGCTGCTTCCACCCTCCATGAATGGCGAGCTTGGGATGCAGAAGGCAGCAACCAGATGCGGCTTGAGAGCGCCGATGACAAGCTCATAGATGGCATAACGCCAAACTCCCCTAGGGACACACATGACCTAACACTACTATGAACAAGGAAGTTGTAGTCAGCTCTCCCATCTTTGCCCCGGTGAGCTACACCGACAACGAAGGTCCAAGATCGGCCCAGAATCAAGATCGGGGAGCTGACTCTCAAGGAGACGGAGGAAGAATCTTTCTCAACTCGGTTGTTCTTGGTTACAAACAGAGTCGCGTAACTGCAGGTTGTCGGTGGTGGTGTGGTGGGGCTTAACGAATGAACCTAACAAAGAACTATGAGCAAGTATGCAGGTTTGGCAAAAAAAAGTATGAAATAAACTAAAAAAATGTCATTTCTCTTTAAATGTCATAATACTGCTACTATTACTGCAGAAGAAGCTAACCTATTGGTTAAGCCTTTCTCTCTGAAAGAAATTCACGAAGTTGTTTTCCAAATGGAACATGATAAATCCCCATGTCTTGATGCATTTGCCGCATATTTTTATTACAATTTTGGGATTTATTCAAACATGATCTCAAGATATTTGATTTTGCAGGGATTCTCAAGATATTCCATGATGCTTATTGTTTAGTTTTTTTTAAACTGGCCGATTGTTTAGTGAGCAAACTCAGAAATTACACACACCACTTGTTCTTCAGGCCCATATTTATGTCTTCCATCTGCATTTTCTGATGGGCTGGGTGTGCCAAGGCCTAGTCCAGCTCCAATGCAGCTCTTCCCCTGTTTATGGTGGAAATTTAAAATATCTGGATTAACTATGATTTGTTTACTCTGGTTTCCAAAATATGAATACGCCAAAATATATAGAATTTAGACTAGTATTTTTACTTAATGTTAGCTCTAATTTTTTTTACAAAATTCTTGAAGAACATGCTTAATCTTGTTGTGGGTAGAGTTATATCCCTCATTCACAAACAATTGTCAATGGGGTGTATATCATGAAACCGGTGCTCATTTTACATGAAGCCTTGAATTGTGAACCAAAAGAAACAAGGAGATTTTTTGTCTCCCTATTCTTTGATCTTGTTGTAGATGCCCTTGCTTTGCTTGTTGATAATGCTAGAAACTCTTAGATTAATTAAAGTATTGCTATATGACACAATAGATGGTGGTGTTAAGATGCTCCAGTATGCTGATGACATTGTATTCCTTCTGAAAATATGGTTTTAGTAGTGCTGATCATCTAAAGTTATTTCTTTGTATATTTGAGCAAATGTATGGACATAAAATAAATTTACATAAGAGTGAACCGCTTAGTTTTTGTGATGCTAAAGATCTCTAGAATACAGGAATATCTTTACTTGCCCTGTTGAGGAATTGTCAATGAAGTACCATGGCATTCTTGTACATGGGTCTTGGATTTACAACAAATCAGGCATGTTGGTTTATTTCATTCTTGCCTTTCTAACATACATTTGTATACAATGTCATTCTACAAGCTTCCTGTTGGCAATAGGAAAAGAATGATCTTCTTTAGACCTAGAATTCTTTGGCAAGAAGACCCAGGCAAGAGAAGATATCTTTTGATTAGATGGCCTAAGGTATGTCAGTAAAAAGTGCATCTCTTAAACACCCCTACTGGATTTGGGTGATCAATGGCAAACCAATATAGAGGACTAACTGTCCATCAAGTTATTTCAGGAATTTAGTCTTATGGTTTGAGTGGAACATCAAGATGGTGAACTGTGCCTCCACATTTTCAAGAGGTTGTCTCCTCCAAGAGATAAACATGTAATTTACGCTCGCTTTGAGATACCGTTTACCACGCTCATGCCACGAGATGTGTGCATGCATGATCAATAGTGTGTCAGAGGTGGACCAAACGCAAGAGCCCTATGGTTATGCCACATCACACTGAAGTGCTACAAAATGTCGTCGATGTTGAGATCGCGGCATCAGATGAATGACACATCACACTTGCTTTCATTGATCATGAGAATTGTTACTTATTTGAAAGCCCATATAATGCGTAGAAGGAGCTAAACTCCCTTGCGCACTAGGTTGACGAGGATGATTGTGTCGTTTGAGTATAGAAAAATCAACACATCTTTCATGACACATTGTTGTGCATATGATGTTATATTTTATAGATTAATATTGTAGTTTTTATTAGGGTATAGATTAATATTGTAGTTGATTTATGTATACACAGACGACACCATCCACCTCATGAATTCAAAGGAGCACATAATCTCTCCATATGCCCTAAAACTATTGCCCATATTACCCTTCAGAGAAGAAAAGAAAAGGACCCCGAACTGTCTAGAACACCCTATTAATGGGCGGATGGATTTGATTTAGTACTGCACTTCTCTATGATCTATGGGCAGTAAAATGCACGTAAAAAAGCTCACGAAGTAACATGTCCTTGACCCGATAACAATTTCTTCGGGTGCATTTTAGTAATATGGTGTAACATTATAAAGCCTTCCCTCCTAAGAAATCTTTCTCTCGCAATGATTTGGAGCATATACTCTCTCTTCCGTGAGAGGGATTTGGAGCATATATACCCAGATGGATAAAATAATAGACTCGGGAATTAGCATACAGAATGCAACAAACCATGTACTGCAGAAAGATGTCCAAATATTTATCTAGTTAAGGTGAGAATTTTCACAGCTACGTTGTTCGTTCCTTTATACTCCGCGGGGCCCTCTGAAATGGTTCGTTGATTCTTTTCTTTGGGGCTAATGCTTCGTGAAGATAAAGATTCTATTTCTCTCTTTTGTCCAACTTTCAAGCACCCAAGGAAATAAAAAGACTAGAAGAAAAGACGTGGAAAGTGAGCTCGACTGATGCAGCTAATCGAGTTTCATATATTTCTTCTTGACTGGCACTTTAATCATGCGTGATGCTTAGCCTCCAAGTGGAAAGGGAATTGGATCCTTCTACTACGTAAGCTCACCAATGAACCGTGAAAGGGAGCTTTTCCTGGCAATACAGCAGCAAAGTAGCATTCATGCTATATATCTCCCATCAAATGGTTTCCTTAACGCATATAAACAATCTCATTTCGACCTCCTATTCATATAAGTATCTCCCTTTGGTTTTCCTTCACTATGCAGAATAAGATAAGATTGGAAAGCACGAAATTTGGTGCCTACTACTTATTATTTTCTGTTTCGCTTTTTTTATATAAAAAAGGGAATCCAAGTTATAGACAGAAAAATGCATAATAAAATGTCCAAATGCTCAAGTAAGGAGATGTGTGTGCCGTCATAGCAAAAAACCTAGCCGTCGACGAGAGAAATCGCATGTCTATTGTCGTTCCCACTAGTTCAACTCGCCTACTGCATCAATTATGGCTACATGCGTGGGGTATCCTTGAATTTATGTCTCAAGATAAATTTAAAATCTTTTCTTTTATATTAGGTTTATGTGTCTCATGGTTTTGTTTATACCTTGTGTGGTTGTCATGGCCGACACGAGAGGGGCATGCGATATTTTGGTCTCGGCTCTAGGTCTGCTGATTGTCCTTCGAGCCTTCGTCCTCTCTTGGGGGTGGTGATGGTAATGGTGGCGATAAGTTTGGTTTGACCCGGTTCTCATGTTTTTATATTTTCTACTCATGAGCTTGTTCCATGACATTACTGCAATAAACCAGTGCTTTTATATCTTGTTTACTTAGAAATATGTGTCCCCAGCCGTGATCTTAGGCTCTCAATTTTATGGTGTAAGCCACTCAAGCGACCCTTCAAAACCTATGAAACTAGTCGAGTTTGCGCAAGTCCAGTCTTGTACTCCCTACGTCCCAAAATAAGTGTCGGGTCTAGTACAACTCACGGGGAGTACTATTTTTCATGTGACTGTTACAGGAGTGTTAGGGTGCAAAAAATAGAGCAAGAAGAGACAGCTACGAACGGTTCTTCAATATAATTTTAAAATTTATTAGAGATATTTCTGATTTCGTGTGGGTTTTAATTTTTGGATGTGATATACTCTGGTTACATGTTTTATAAAATTCAAAGAAATTCAATGTCAAAATATGTGATCAATCAGTTTTCATTTAAACCACGTAAATTGTAACTTTGGCTGTTAAGTACTCCCTCCGTTCGGAAATACTTGTCGGAGAAATATATGTATCTGCACTTTTTTGGATAGCTGCCCGCTTCTTTCAAGCATCATCCAGACGAATTTTAGTTTTAAACACATCCGTTTCTATTTATTTCTCCAACAAATATTTTCAGAAGGAGGGAAACGAAGAAACTAAATCTCCAAAAGCAAAGAGAGCAGATCAATTAGGCCGAGGCAGATGGATTCGCCCGTGCATGCTGACACCGTGACACGCATGCAACGAATTCGCCCGTGCAAAAAACCCTTAACCACGTCGTCGTACGCTTTGCTTAGTGACATGCATGCTGAACTCCCGGCCGCGCATGCATGCAGCAGACTAGACAGGCAGGCGGGAGAAAGCTACGTAATTCCAAAGAACGGGAAAGGAATGCGTCAAAAGGGTCAAATGGGTGGAATTCTGACCTTGCGAGCAGCCCCTTCCATCGCAGAAAACCCAAAAGAAAAGGGGCCGCGCATTTTTCTTCACCCCTCTTTAATCCTGCTCCTTTGAATCCGCCTTTTGTTTGCTCTCTTACAGCAAGCCCCTCTGAGTCGTCTGGATACCACGGAGCACGCCCTCGCGCCGCCGAACGCATTGAAACATTCTGGTGCTGGAGGGACGAAAATATAATTTCGTATAAAGTGCTGGGCCTGTGGGGAAAAGATTGCTGCTCGTTTCTTTTCTGCTGCGGAGATGCAGGCCGTTGTTCTTTGCTTTGAGCCAAAGCAAAGTGAGAGGGCGAAGGAAGCAAAAAAGATTTGGAACCTAAACCGAAGCTGAGTAAGCAACTAAGCATGGTGGTCATCAGCTAGGCATCAATTCTACTAGTAAAAGAAACTTGGCATCAATTAAACAAAATCAAAGTCAAGCAAGCTAAGCTCCGCCCTCGATCGGGCTCGCATATTCTGACGGAAAAGGCTTGCGGATACGGGCTAGCGAGCGTAAGAGCAACTCTAGCAGACCCCATATCCTCCGAACGCAAAAAGAAAAAAAGATCCCGCATCCTCCCAACCCGTAAAACGTTTTTGCAGTTCGCGGAAAAACGTCTTTGCGAGTTGGCGCGGACGGCCGCAATTGTTGACCCCGCATAATGGACCTATAAAAAAGGATATTTTCAGAATATGCTTTTTTACGGGTTGGGGTTACGGCGTCTGATCTGGCGCATCTCCTCCCGGCCCACAAAACTTAAATTTACAACTTAATTAGATCGACTACCTCTCTTTCAGTTTACAGGGCGGGCGCGTACCCCTAAGTCGTCAATTTGACCAATCTAATACAAGTCATATATTACAAAAAATATACTAACATAAACTACGGAGTTTCTACTTTCAAAAGGTATAATTTTTGTGTTATATAGTTTATATTAGGTTGATAAAATTGACAACCTAAGTATACGCGCAGGACTTGTAAACTGAAACGGAGGTAGTAGCATATTGCATTGTTTTGTTTTATAACAACATTGGATACAAAAAGCATCACCAAATCTTTGCTAGAATAGTAAGACCAAAAAAACAAGAACTACAAGTATGCATTTTAGAAGATTTCCAATTTCCATAACTGCTTCCACTAGTTGGACTAATATCTTCTCCATGCGTTCGTTGTTGATCTGTGGATTCTTAATTTTGCATTCTTCTTTCTTCATTTTTGGTTCGGAAGAAGTAGATGTTGCTTCCCCTCTAGTTTCACATGCAGCCGCATCATTGCCTTTGATTGTGCTAAGGAGTGCACTAACATCTATTAAATTTCTTTCTATTAACAAATCAATGTATTGCCCTTCCCAAAACCAAAATGAGCATCCTTCGTCCTACACAAAAGAATGAGCAAGCTCGAAGTAAGCCACCGCAATTTAGCTAAAGAATGAACTGTGAAACGAGCTACCGCAAGTGCACGTACCCCGTCGTTTTCGCACTTGAAGAACACCCATCCTGGGTGCTTCGGCGTGCTCGAAGTGAGCCGCAGCACTTTCCGCGTGCAGTCGTCACACTCAATGAGCGGTATCGGCAAGCCACAAAGACGCTGCGCGAGCGCCGAGCCCGGTGGACGGTCGAACGAGTCCATGCCCGCAAACCTTCGGCGGCGGCGGGCGGACGAATCGCACCTGCATGCGGCGATGCGCCCTTGCCTGGGCTGCGGGAGAGGCTCCCCGACCACTCCATCGCTTGGGGCAGCAACTGGCGGCCGGAAAAAGCCAAATCCGGCGGCCCGCGATGAAGTGCCGCAGATCTGCAAATTTGGCGGCCCGCCGACGCAGGGGGAGGGGGGAGGCCTCGTGCGTGTGGCGGCCTTCCGGCGTGCTCCCGCCGGCTGCCGTCGCCGAAATCTTGGGCGGCGGCCGGCGGCGGCGCGAGAGGGGAGAGGAGAGGTGGTTGGTGGGAGAAAACGCGGGATGAAATGTCCCCCCACCAACCGCTTCCGCTTATATGCAGGGCACCGCAGCCGCAAGAGGGAAACCCGCGTTTTCCCGGGTTGGGCTCGCGATTTTGCCGCGTCCCCTAAAATTTTTTGCGGGCCGGGGCGAGATGCGGGGTCTGATCGGGCGGGGTTTTCCGCCCCGACCCGTATTTTGGCGGTTATTTTACGAGTCAGGGCGGGATGCGGGGTCTGCTAGAGTTGCTCTAAAGCCTATGGGATAGCCTCGTTGTGATGCATTGCCCATCCCTTTTTTTAACATAGTACAAACGGAAGCGTTTATATACCACGCATACACTCACTCCTACGAACGTACGCACATTATCTATACAAGAACTTTTAAAAGACTGAGCCTGCATATCATCTTGAAATTTATGAAGTCACTATAGGCACTTCTTCATCGACAGAAACGTCTTTTCCCACTGAATACACATTACCGAAAATCCTAAAATAAATCTAGAAATAAAATGCGAGCAACAGAACTTAAACCATGATAAATTAAAATACCACATTCCCTCCAACGATCCAACCTTTGCCGCCCGCCTGTTTCATCGCGTCGCTATCCGGATTCGTCGTCGCGGAGGAATAAATTAGGGGCGGCATATTTTTCTGTTGTGATGAGATACGCACGGCAGCCGGCCTGAAGCGCTTCAGGTCGATCGGCGAGCTAGCTTAGGCCCTAAGTCTGCGCCACGTACGCACGCACCTGCCGCCCCCGCGGACCCGGCCTGTCTGTCTACATGGCTGCAATAAACAAAGTTGGTTGGCTCTATTTTTCTAGTAGTATGGGCAACTGCAACTCTGCAAGCGATGGTGATTTGTTAATAAACTGCCTGAATGTTAGATCAGGTCGCCGACGGCCGACCTTAATTCCGGAGACCGAAGAAATCAACCGTTTTAATACCCTGATTTGGACCGTACGTGACAGAGTAGCTGACGCGTCGAGCTACTCATGGTCTGTCTGCGTCCCGATATGCATTATCTGCGTGCGCTGCTCCTGATGGCGATTAGATTTAGCCGTATGTCAAGAGAAACCTTAATTTTCTGAAACGGCAGCGTAGTGATACCACACCTCACATGCTCCCATGCTTCAAATTTTAAAAGTCGTATTTGATGAGGCGTTTGGTAGACTGCATAGATTTTGAGGTATTTTGCATCTGTGGTGGCTGATTAATTAGGGCCTGACTGCATGAATACAAGTCAAAAAATCATGTTTTGCATATTAGTTCGTATAGTTTGGTAGGCTGCATCGCATCACTGAGAAGTTTGATATTAATATTGATTTCACAAAAAGAAAAGGACTCAAATAGCAAAAAAAATGATAACTCTTGACTCGGGAATCTATAGTAGCATTACATATAGCTGATATATAGCGGTAGTAATAAAAGAGTTCTTCCCTCGTATAGTTAGGGTTCTTTTCCTCCTCCTTCGATGACTAGGAGGCGATGGCCAATCTACCATGTCTCCATGAAGAGACCAATGCACCCCTCTCTCTCTCTCTGTCTGTCCCTTCAGAAATGGGAGGGAACAAGGACCCCGACGTTTTTCAGTCTGGTGGATGTAGGGCTAGGGATAAGGTTAAGGTTTGTCTCCAATCAACAGTGACGAGACAATGGCAACGTCGTCGACATGTAATAAAGTCTTCCTAACTTGTCCTAGTTTTGACGGTTCATCCTTAGCAGTGCCGAGAGGCGTGTGGAAGATTGTGTATGATCTGGTTCTCCAATTTTTTTTTCCTTCTATAGTTTTGTCTTGGTCACGCTGTCTAGTGGAGTACACAACGTGGTTGTGGCGTGTTCGTCCTTCGGCTCCAGTTCCGACCAATGATGGGTTAGTCTCGACATTGTCGAGGAGCATGTGAGATTTGTGTTTTCTGGAATTTGGGTATTGGGTAGATTGTGACTCACCCCTTTGCTCTCCTCCAAGCGAACAGAAGAGGCAGCTAGGGTTTCTACCTCCTGTCAATGCCGCCGCCGATTTTCCTTGTCTCATGTGGCCTTAAGGCCATAGAGGCTCGGTGAATCCCGGCCTTACCGGCGGGAGTGCTCCGTTTTTATATGTTTCTTTGAGTTTTGCTAGGGTTTGTGTCCTGCTCAGGAAGACGAGACGACGGCGGCTCCCTGAAGATAGAATAAGGTTCTCCCTGCCTAGCCCACGTACGTCCCGGTTGAAGGAAATATGCCCTAGAGGCAATAATAAAGTTGTTATTTTATATTTCCTTATTCATGATATATAAAGGTTTATTATTCATGCTAGAATTGTATTGATCAGAAACTTAAATACATGTGTGAATACATAAACAAATACTGTGTCCCTAGTAAGCCTCTACTAGACTAGCTCGTTGATCAGAGATGGTTAAGTTTTCCTAACCATGGACATGAGTTGTTATTTGATAACGGTATCACATCATTAGGAGAATGATGTGATGGACAAGACCCATCCGTTAGCTTAGCATAATGATCGTTCAGTTTTATTGCCATTGCTTTCTTCATGCCAAATACATATTCCTTCGACTATGAGATTATGCAACTCCCGGATACAGGAGGAATGCCTTGTGTGCTATCAAACGTCACAACGTAACTGGGTGATTATAAAGATGCTCTACATGTATCTCCGAAGGTGTTTGTTGAGTTGGCATAGATCGAGATTAGGATTTGTCACTCCGACTATCGAAGAGGTATCTCTGGGCCCTCTCGGTAATACACATCATAAGCTTGCAAGCAAACGACTAAGGAGTTAGTCACGAGGTGATGTATTACGGAACGAGTAAAGAGATTTGCCGGTAACGAGATTGAACTAGGTATGAAGATACCGACGATCGAATCTCGGGCGAGTAACATACAGTTCAATCGATAAAGATCTTCGTAGAATATGTAGGACCAATATGGGCATCTAGGTTCCGCTATTGGTTATTGACCGGAGAGGTGTCTCGGTCATGTCTACATAGTTCTCGAACCCACAGGGTCCGCACGCTTAACGTTCGATGACGATATAATATTATATGAGTTATGTGATTTGGTGACCGAATGTTGTTCGGAGTCCCGGATGAGATCGCGGACATGACGAGGAGTCTCGAAATGGTTGAGAGGTAAAGATTGATATATAGGACGAGGGTATTCGAACGCCGGAAGTGCTTCGAAGGGTATGGTACTTATCGGGTCACCGGAAGGGGTTTTGGGCACCCTTGGCAAAATATATGGGCCTTATGGGCCAAGAGGGGAAACGCACCAGCCACAAGGGGATGGTGCGCCCCCCATATGGGCCGGCCTAGGAGGAGAAGGAAAGAGGGGAAGTAAGGGGAATCATTTTCCACTCTTTCCTTCCCCCTCTGACAAATATGGCAGGGGGCCGCGGCCAAGGGCAGGAGCCCAAGTAGGATTCAGACCTACTTGGGGCGCCCCTTGGCCTCTCCCCTCTCCCTCCCACCTATATATATGAGGAGGGGGCGAGGGAGTCCTGGATTCGGGGGTCCTCAGGTGTCCGGCCTATTCAATATGGGTCGGACTGATGGGCGGTGATGATAAAGCAGGAGACTAACCCCGTGTCCGGGTAGGACTCCTATATGCGTGGACGGCAAGATTAGTGTACGGATGTGCTATTTCATACTCTTGTAAACCGACTCTCTACAACCCTAGGTCCCTCCAGTGTATATATAAACCGGAGGGTTTAGTCCATGGAGATCATTAGAACAATCATAGGCTAGACAGCTAGGGTTTAGCCATTACGATCTCGAGGTAGATCAACTCTTGTAACCCCTATACTCATCGAATACAATCAGGCAGGACGTAGGGTTTTACCTCCTTTAAGAGGGCCCGAACCTGGGTAAATATCATGTCCCTATTGCCATTGATCCTAGACTCACAGCTTGGGCCCCCCTACATGAGATCTGCTGGTTTTGACACCGACAGGGGGCACCTAGTACACCCCAGACAATTGCCTAGCCGTGTGCGGCGTCCCCTCCACCGTTTACACCCCCGGTCATATTTTCGTAGTGCTTAGGCGAAGCCCTGATACGTCTCCAACGTATCTATAATCTATGGAGTATTCATGCCATGTTTACAACAATTGTATATGGTTTTGGTATGATTTGCATGGAACTAACCCGGACTGACGTTGTTTTCAGCAGAACTACCGTGGTGTTGTTTTTTGTGCAGAAATGAAAGTTCTCCAAATGAGCTGAAACTTTTTGACGATTTTTTTTGGAACAAAAGAGACCCCCAAAGCTTCATGGAAGGACCAGAAGATGAAGGAGTAGGGCACAAGACACCGGGGCGCGCCTGGGCCCTTGCCCATGCCCCAGTGGGTTGTGCTTGTTGGGCTCTACAGTAGGGTGCGTCGACTGCAAATTAAAATTTTCCTACGCGCAGAACATCCAGGAACATGCTACGGGAGATGGATCACGGTTCGTTACCACTAGACGCGCAGTGCCGTGCAGCGGAAGAAGAGTTGGGGTAGCGCGTCCGCGTGGATCGTCTCCTCCTCGTTCGATCTCCCTCGAACAGCCGGTCATCTGATCCCACGTACGAGTTCGCCGAAGCGGCGAAAGTGCACCGCCTCTAACGGTATCCGCGCGTGCAGGAGGAACACCATGCGGCGGACTGCTAGGTTCGATCACACAGTCGGCGGCGAGTGGAGGTGGCTATTCGCAACACATGCAAACCCTAGTCGCAGCCGAAGCGGTCAACCACATGAGTGTGCCGCACCTCCACTTTATATAGGCGTCCGTCGCAGGCTCAACACTTGGGCCTTGCACGGACCCTAAAGCCCAAAGTCTACTCGGTTACGTTCCTAGTCCAGTTCAGATCACATCCGACCAGTGTCCTACAAACCGACCTCGTAGGTTCCTTCCCTTAAGAGCGCGACCCCTTAGGTTCAAGTCTGCTTGGTCACAGTTCGGATCACCTCCGACCTGCACGGTTGGTAGCGACCTCTAGTAAGGCGTGCCGACCACCAAGCAGACTATGAAGCTGGTTAGGCGAACCTGTACAACGTGTCACACTTCTGTTCCATTTGCCACACGATATATGTTGTCGGGCTCAAGGCGAGACTGTCATCCTTGTGCTAGCCCGACCTCTTTCTCGTTCCAGTGATACCGAGCACAATCCGAATTATCTCATAATCCTTGTCGCATGGCCATGCTGTTCCTGGTCGGATCACACGAGGGGCCTAGAGTATATCTCTCCGATCGGAGGGCAATCCCATCTTGCTCGACCATGTCTCGCAAACATGGGACCGGACAAACCGAAACCTACATTTGTAACTACCTAGTCACGGAGTAGCGTTTGGTCGGCCCAAAGCAAGTCTGTCACCATCCGGGTACATGTCGCTACTCAGGTCTTAGGACATAGAACGGATGTTGTACTAGAGACTCACAGATGACATATCGCTGCGTCTCATAGTTGGGTCATGCGACTCGGACCTTATCTCGACTCGGGTCCGACTACGTCCGGCCGACCAGACCTTTCCAAGTCCATATTATCCGGTTAGCATCCAATGCTCCATGGCTAGTGAGACCAAGCCATCAACCGTGTCATATGCCGCCTAGTCGATTCTTGGCGTCCACACAGCCCTTTTGACTAGGGACCTTTTAGGACAGTCATCATACAATGCATAGTCCCACAAACAAGTCACATACTTGCTGATACACATCATTGGTAATGTCCAAGGACTATCTTTATTCATAAACACATAGGAAATATCATCATACATGATTGCCTCTAGGGCATATCTCCAATAGTGCTCACCTCGAGGCCCATATTAGTGTGAAATCAACGCAAAAAATTCCTATAAATAGAGAAACCATCAGGGGTTAACCTAGATCGGAAGTTCTGCCGCCGCAAGGCTCTGTAGCCACCAAAAACCAATCTAGACCCCGTTTTGGCACCCTGCCGGAGGGGAGAATCATCTCCGGTGTCCATCTTCATCATCCCGGCGGCCACCACGATGAGGAGGGAGTAGTCCACCCTCGGGGCTGACGGTTTGTATTAGTAGCTATGTGTTTAATCTCTCTCTCTCTCATGTTCTTGAGATGTCACGATCTTGATGTATCGCGGGCTTTGTTAATATAGTCGGATCATATGGTTTTTTCCCCTCTCTATCTTGTTGTGATGAATTGAGTTTTACCTTTGAGATTTCGTTGTTATCGGATTGAATACTTTTATGGATTTGAGAACACTTGATATATGTCTTGCAATTGAATACTCGTGATGACAATTGGGTATCTTATTGATTCACTTGATATATGTTTTGGCACTCAACTCGCGGATTCCCGATGTGACATTGGGGTAATCTATGCATAGGGGTTGATGCACGTTCTTGTCTTTGTTTCTCTGGTAGAAATCTTGGGGCACTCTTTGAAATTCTTTGTGTTGGATTGAGTATTATGAATATGAATTTGCTTTGGTGTTATTTTAGTACGAACTCTAGGATAGATCGAACGGAAAGAATAGCTTTGTGTTATTTTAGTATGAACTCTTGAATAGATCGAACGGAAAGAATAGCTTTGAGGTGGTTTCGTACCCTACAAACAATTTATTATTATGTTCTTCGCTAGATAGGTACTTTGGAGTGATTCTTCATCGCACGTTGAGGGATGGTTTTATGATCCAATTATATTAGCATTGTTGAGAGGCTGCACTAGTGAAAGTACGGACCCTAGGCCTTGTTTTCAAGCATTGCAATACCGTTTTTGTGCCTGTTTACTATTTTATACCTTGCTGTTTTTATTTTTATTCATATTATAAAAAAATATTTCTACCATACATATTACACTTTTATCACCATCTCTTCGTCGAACTAGTGCACCCATACAAATTCCATTGTATTGGGTGTGTTGGGGGCACAAGAGATTTCTTGTATTTGATTGCAGGATTGTTTGAGAGAGACCATCTTCATCCTACGCCTCCCATAGATTGATAAACCTTAGGTCATCCACTTGAGGGAAAATTGCTACTATCCTACAAAACTCTGCGCTTGGAGGCCCAACACGTGTCTACAAGAATAAAGTTGCATAGTAGACATCAAGGTCTTTTCTGGTGCCGTTGCCGGGGAGGTGAGTCCATGAAGGTATATCTTTACATCTTGCAATCGAATCTTTTAGTTTTTTGTTTTATCACTAGTTTGGTTTATAAAAGAAAACTACATAAAAAATGGAATTGAGGTTGCATCATATTATTGAGCAGCTTTATAATATCTTTCTTGAAAATGATGGATCAGAAAATTGTGCTCAATTGTTAAAAGAAGAAGTCGATAAAATGTTTGGCACAAAATATTTTAATGATGAGCATGATTGCAATGTTGTTGGTATGAACTCTTTGAATACCCATGATGCTAATGATATGCAAAGTCATAAGCTTGGGATGCTATGTTTGATGAAGATGATATTTTTAGTCCTCCAAGATTTGATGTGCAAATTTGTTATAATGATTGCATGCCTCCTATTTATGATGATTATATTGATGAAAGTGGATTTGGAGAGGTCATGACTTTATTTAGTGATGAATCCACTATTTTGGGAGAGGTTTCAATTGACTATGATAACAAAGTTGCTATCTATGATGATTATGGTGATGACATGTATGCTATATTGAATAATGATAACCATGAAACTTGTCATCATGAATTTAATTTTCAATCCCATGATAGTTATTTTGTTGAGTTTGCTCCCACTACTATTCATGGAATAAATTTGCTTATGTGGAGATTAACAAAATTTCTATGCTTATGGATCATGAAAAGAATGCTTTATGTGATAGCTATATTGTTGAATTCATTCATGATGCTATTGAAAATTATTATGAGGGAGGAACTGATGCTTGTAGGAATTGCAATAATATCAAGTTTCCCCTCCATGTGTTGAAAATCTTGAAGTTGCACTTGTTTTGCCTTCCTATGCTAGTTGATTATTGCTCCCAAAAGTTGTTTGCTCACAAAATCCCTATGCATAGGAAGTGGGTTAGAATTAAATGTGCTTGCCATGTGATTCATGATGCTCTTGTTATGTTTCAATTCTTATCTTTTATGTGAGCATCACTGAAATCATCATGCCTAGCTAAAAGGCATTAAATAAAAGCGGTTGTTGGGAGACAACCCAATGCTTTTACCTACTGTTTTTGTGTGTTCACATGATTAGGCTACTGTAGTAATCATGTTTTATAGATTTTGTTCCAATAAAGTGCCAGGTAAAGCCTTTAGGATCTTCTTGGGTGATAGTTGTTTGATCTTGCTGAAAAACAGAAACTTTTGCACTTATGAAAATAATTTTCATAAATCGCAAAAACGTGCTTTTGCTATGTTTCTTTTTGCAGAATATTCATATACAAATTGCTCAGGTTGTCCTATTTTTTCAGAATTTTTGGAGTAGCAGAAGTATGGTTGGAGTACAGATTACTACATGCTGTTCTGTTTTTGACAGATTCTGTTTTCAATGCATATTTTGCTTGTTTTCTAGTTTCTATGGCTTATATTGCTCAATATAAATTATGGAAATGATATGCTACAGTAGGCATTGTATGGAAACAATTATGAATCTTGTCTTTGATAGTACCAAAGTGAAATGGTTTGCTCTTTATCATACTAACCTATCTCACGAAGTTCCGTTAAGTTTTGTGTGATTTAATTTTTCAAGTTTTGGGTGAGATATCAATATGAGGAGAATAAGGAGTGACAAGACCCTAAGCTTGGGGATGCCCAAGGCACCCCAAGGGAATATTCAAGGAATATACAAGCAACTAAGCTTGGGGATGCAACGGAAGGCATCCCCTCTTTCGTCTCCAACTTTATCGGTAATCTCACTTGGAGCTATATTTTTACTCGTCACATGATATGAGTTTTGCTTGAAGCATCATTTTCTTTTGTTAGGTTTTGCTTGATGTTACTTAGAATAATGTTTTGCATCTTTTATTTCAATAAAAGTGGCAATGATAGCCTTTGCCATGCTTATTTTGCAAGTATACATGTTGTTGTTCCAAAACAAAAAAGTTTATCGCTGTTGCAAAAACTCCCTAGACAAGTCAGAATGTGATAAAATGTTGAAACTTTTTGCACAATAAGATCTGATAAATTTTCTACAGTGTGGTAATTTTTCATAATTTTTGGAGTTAGAGAAGTATTTATACTCTTGCATTCTTTACAGACTGTACTGTTTTGGCAGATTGTTGTTATGTTCGCATTGTTTGCATATGTTTGCTTGTTTAATGATTCTATTTAAGGACAAGAGTATTAAATATGCAGAGGCATTTAGTATGAAATGTTGAATATTAATTTTAGTGATTTGCTACAGTAGAGAATGATAAGGTTTTGCATTGGTTTATACTAACTTATCTTACGAGTTCTTGTTGAGTTTTGTGTGGATGAAGCTTTTGAGATTTAGGAAAACCGTGATATGAGAGGAATTAAGGAGACACAAAAGCTCAATCTTAGGGATGCCCAAGGCACCCAAAGATAATATTTCAAGAAGTCTCAAGAATCTAAGCTTGGGGATGCCCGGTAGGCATCCCACCTTTCTTCTTCAACAATTATCGGTTAGTATCGGTTGAGCCTAAGTTTTTGCTTCTTCACATGAGTTGTGCTATCCTTGAAATGTCATTTTATTTTTATTTTGCTTGTTGTTTTAATAAAGTACTTAGATCTGAAAGTTTTTAAATAAAATAGAGTCCTCAAATAGTTGCCAGGGAGGCTAGGTAAGCGGCACGCACATCCCGTCAACGAAGCTCTTTTCTGTGGAATTGCTCTAATTCTTCACTTATACCTTTTTGAGCACGGTGTGCTTTAGAATTTTTGAAGAAATTCTCTCTTGCTTCACTTAAATTAATTTGAGAGAAAGAAATATTATGATCATGATCTTCACTTATTTTTGTTTGAGCTTATCAAAAGCAACACATGAAAATTAGTTCCAAAGTGATAGATATCCAAGAAGGATATAATAAAAACTTTCATGAAGATCATTGGACAAAATAAACTTGATTCCTCGCAATAGTTTTGAGATATGATGATGTGATATGTGAGTCATGTTGATGAGTAATTATGATTTAGTAAGAATATTGGTGTTAAGGTTTATGATTCCCTATGCAAGCACGAAAGTCAATAGTTGTGCAATGAAATTACATCCTACTTGTGGTGCATTATTCGGTGTTAATTAGCTCAATGTTCACTTATGAGATTATTCGTTTCTTGGTTGGTCGCTTCTCAATCTTTTGCTAGCCTTCATTTTGCACTAAGTTGATCACTACTTGTGCATCCAAAATCCTTTAAACCAGTTTTGCCACATGAGTCCACCATACCTACCTATATGCGGTATTCTTTTGCTGTTCTAAGCAAATTTGTATGTGCCATCTCTAATTTTCAAAATAAATTTCTCTTTTGTGTGCTCGTACCGCTAGCGAGGCGGTGAGGGGTGGCCAATATTTTCCATGCTAGATGTGTTATTCTCATGATGAGTGTTTATTCACTTGTCATTGCACGAGAGTAAGGCAAAGGTGTTAGGGATGCCCAGTCCCGAAATGAAAAATGAATTTACTTTATGTTGTCAAATAATAAATTCCTTGGAAAGTGTTGGTATAGAGGGCACCCGTGGATACGGTTAGCCATGGAAAGTGAAAGTATGGTTGAAAAAGGAATAAACTTTATTTTCTGTTTGGGAACCGCCTATGATATATCTAGCATGGAAAGTGTTGGGAGCTCTAAGTCATTTTCGTTGGTGGGAAAAGTATGCCTTTCAAAAAAAATTATCTCTCAATTTTTGCTTTGAGCTCTGACACCTCTACAAATCCCTACTTCCCTCTGCGAAGGGCCTTTCTTTTACTTTATGCAAATTTTATTTTTAGTTTGAGTCTCCATATTCTCTTATAAAGCACCAACTAGGAGGCACTACGATCGTACTTGAGCATTGGGTGTAGTTAATATGCGAGTGTGTTTCATGAATGGATCAATGATTGAGCATGATGGGCTAGGGATAACTTATTTTAGCGTTGATATTTTGAAAGACATGGTTTCTTGTTGGTATGCTTGAGTATTTAAGTCCTCATGTCAAAACTAGACTATTACTTTAAATCATTCAAGTCCAAATGTCCATGCTATAAAAGAAAAGAGTATATGATGAATATGATAGGTAGCATTCAACAACAAAAATTCCGTTTTAAATTGCTACTTTATCATGATAAGTTTTATGAGAAAGAGTTGCTCTTATGATGCTAGGAAAAGTGATTGAAATTATCATTGATCAAACTTATGCACTTTGCTAGCATTCACACTTCATAAATTATTATTTTTATCATTTACCTATTCGAGGACGAGTAGGAATTAAGCTTGGGGATGCTGATACGTCTCCAATGTATATATAATTTATGAAGTATTCATGCCATGTTTACAACAATTTTATATGGTTTTGGTATGATTTGCATGGAACTAACCCCGACTGACGTTATTTTCAGCAGAACTACCGTGGTGTTATTTTTTGTGCAGAAATGAAAGTTCCCCAAATGAGCTGAAACTTTTTGACGATTTTTCTTGAACAAAAGAGACCCCCACAGCTTCGTGGAAGGACCAGAAGATGAAGGAGTAGGGCACAAGACACCGGGGCGCGCCCGGGCCCTTGCCCGTACCCCGGTGGTTGTGCTCACCTCGAGGCACATCTTAGCATGAAACCAACGCCAAAAATTCCTATAAATAGAGAAACCATCAGGGGTTAACCTATATCGGAATTCCGCCGCCGCAAGGCTCTGTAGCCACCGAAAACCAATCTAGACCCCGGTTCGGCACCCTGCCGGAGGGGAGAATCATCTCCGGTGGCCATCTTCATCATCCCGGCGGCCACCACGAGGGAGTAGTCCACCCTCGGGGCTGAGGGTTTGTATTAGTAGCTATGTTTTTAATCTCTCTCTCTCTCTCTCTCTCATGTTCTTGAGATGTCACGATCTTGATGTATCACGGGCTTTGTTAATATAGTCGGATCATATGGTGTTTTCCCCTCTTTATCTTGTTGTGATGAATTGAGTTTTACCTTTGAGATTTCGTTGTTATCGGACTGAATACTTTTATGGATTCGAGAACACTTGATATATGTCTTGCAATTGAATACTCGTGATGACAATGGGGTATCGTATTGATTCACTTGATATATGTTTTGGCACTCAACTCACGGATTCTCGATGTGACATTGGGGTAATCTATGCATAGGGGTTGATGCACGTTCTTGTCTTTGTTTCTCTGATAGAAATCTTGGGGCACTCTTCGAAGTTCTTTGTGTTGGATTGAGTATTATGAATATGAATTTGCTTTGCTATTATTTTAGTACGAACTCTAGGATAGATCAAACGGAAAGAATAGCTTTGTGTTATTTTAGTGCGAACTCTTGAATAGATCGAACGGAAATAATAGCTTTGAGGTGGTTTCGTACCCTACAAACAATTTATTCTTATGTTCTTCGCTAGATAGGAACTTTGGAGTGATTCTTCATCGCACGTTGAGGGGTGGTTATATGATCCAATTATATTAGCATTGTTGAGAGGTTGCACTAGTGAAAGGACAGATCCTAGGCCTTGTTTTCTAGCATTGCAATACCGTTTTTGTGCCCGTTTACTATTTGCTACCTTGCTGTTTTTATTTTTATTTAGATAATAAAAATATATTTCTACCATCCATATTACACTTTTATCACCATCTCTTCGCCGAACTAGTGCATCCATACAAATTCCATTGTATTGGGTGTGTTGGGGACACAAGAGATTTCTTGTATTTGATTGCAGGGTTGTTTGAGAGAGACCATCTTCATCCTACACCTCCCACAGATTGATAAACCTTAGGTCATCCACTTGAGGGAAAATTGCTACTGTCCTACAAAACTCTGTGCTTGGAGGCCCAACGCGTGTCTACAAGAATAAAGTTGCGTAGTAGACATCGAGCCCTGTGGAGATCACTTCACCATTGCTGTCATCACGCCGTCGTGCTGACGAAACTCATCTATTACCTCGACGTCTTGCTGGATCAGAAGGCGAGGGACGTCACCGAGCTGAACGTGTCAGAACATGGAGGTGCCGTGTGTTCGGTACTTGATCGGTTGATGCGCGAAGAAGTTCGACTACATCAACCGCGTTGTGAAACGCTTTCGCTTACGGTCTACGAGGGTACGTAGACACACATGTCCCCTCGTTGCTATGCATCTACATGGATAGATCATTGTGTGTGTAGAATTTTTTTTGTTTTCCGTGCAACGTTCCCCAACACCGGTGGTATGTCTAGCATCGTTGGAGGGCGTGTGGAGGTGTGTCTCCGGCAGATCTCGCGGTATTCGGTCGGTGGTTGTCTTTGGTGGATCCGCTCGGATCCGTTCTTCATTCATCTACGTCAGTGTGTCTTCAGGCTGGTTCCTTTGCTGGTTGTTGTCCTGATGCGCTGGTCTTACGGGGCCTTAGCATGATGACTTTCTGACTGCTACTATAACAAGTTTTGCCCGGCTCTGGCGAGGGAGGGACGATGACAGCGGCGCGCCTTCGGCTCGCTTGAATGCTTGTAGCCATCGCTAGATAGTGTATGGACCTGAATATAATTTTTATTATTTCTGGTGTTCATTATATTTCCATGATTGATGATGAATAGATCGGAAGTCTTAGAGTATAAAGTCTATTCGTATTGCAATCTATCTCTATTAGTCTAGTCATGGAGCCCAAGCTTTGTAATCTATATAAACAGCCCTTGAGGCCCCAATCAATACAACAATTACTTCTCCAATATCTCAATCTATCATGGTATCTGATGCCTAGGTTTTCCGCACCTGGTATGGCTCCGCCACCAGCGCGCCGCCCGGCCGATTCGGCCCCTCTTCTCCATGGCGAGTTCAGCCGCCGCCCCATCCCCTACCTTTTCCTCTACAACTACCCAAACACCTCCCCCCCAAACCCGTCATCCACTGCTCCCGCGCCACCAGTGTAACACCCGGATGATTAGGGAACAGTAATCAACCCGGTTATGTTAGTTAAACTCTCTTTGATTCGAACCCGTCCTAAAACAAAATTCAAAACTAAAACAAACGATAAAAAGTTTCGAAAGCAAATTCTAAAATGTTCGGGGGTTGTCTAAAATAGCTAACCTAATATTGGTGGGGTGCACTAAGTTTTGTAAAATGCTCTGGCATTTTAAATAAAATAAAAACAGAAAAGAAAATTAATAAAAGAAAAAGAAAGACTAAACATGTGGGGGAGGGGGAAAACTCTCTGGCCCAGCCGGCCCCCTCCCCACCTGGCCCCTCGCCCCCCCTGGCCCATTCCCCTTTCCCCCCTGGGCCGGCCCATCGGCCCAGCGGCCCCCGGCCGCATAACCCCCTCCCCACCCCTGCGGCAACCCTAGCCGCATCCCACTCTTCCCCCCCCCCCACGCGCCCCTCCCCACCCCCCTCTCCCTCGCCCGATTGGATCGGGGCGGAGAACCACCCCGGCCGAACCTCCCCTCCTCCTCCTAGCCACCGTGGGCGCCCCTCATTCCTCCGTCGCCCCTCGAGCTCGGGCGATCACGCATGGTCGAGCTCAGCCTCCGCCTCCCGTCGCCCCAGTGCAGACCTCCTCAACCGCCTCCCGCGGTCATCGCCGCCCCCACCGAGCCCGCCGCCTAGACCCGACTCCCCACTGTGAGGCCCTCTCCCTCTCCTCCTCCCTGAGTCGGCCACTGCCCGCCTCGTCGCTGACCCCGAATCCCACCACCACCGCCACCCCCCCTCGCTCCTCTCTCCTCCCTCCGAACCCCGTGCGACGCCAGTGCCTCGTCGCCGCTCCCTCTCGCCGGCTTGGCCGCCGCCACTTGTGCCAGTCCCCCGTTCCTCTCCTTCCCCTCGCGGATCCGGCCGTTGAGGCCCCGCCACCGCATGGCCTCTCTCCCCCCCCCACGTCGGCGACATCTCCGGCGCCCGTTCGCGCCCTCGCCCCGACCGACCCCTCGTTCCCCCCCGACGGCGCTCGCCACCGGCCAACCCCCCCCCTCCGTCGCCTCGTGCCACTCGCCACCGGTCGTCGTGCGTGGCCTCGGCCATGCCGCCCCAGTGGCTGGCGCCCGATCGCGCCCCTGGATCGCGCCCGCCCCTGGATCGCGCCCGACGGGCATCGCCCGCATGCCCGATTGGCCTTGGGCCACTGACGTGGGGCCCCACCCCCCCAAAAGAACGTTTTTATTAAAACAGGATAAAAATAAAATGAAAATGAATAAAAATTAATTAACTAACTAATTAATTAATTAATTAATTGAGAAATTAATTAATCTAATTAATTCTGAATTAATTAACCCCTAATCATTAATTAACCTAATTAATCAATGTTAATTAAATCTGATTAGGGTAATTAGTCATTAGTGAATGACATGCGGGACCCACCTGACATGGGTTGACTCAGTCAACCCTGTTGACTGATGACGTCAGCATGACATCATGCTGATGTCATAAATGCATTTTCGAAATTAATTAAATAATTAATTAAATTCCGAAATTAAGAAAATCTTTTAAAATCATATCTTTTAATCCGTAATCCGGATTAAAATAATTTCAACATGAAAGTTGCTCGAGCAGCGAGGCGAATCCGGATCGCGATCCGTTCGTCCACCACACATCCCTAACCTATCGAACCTGCAAACTTTCCTCTCGGTTCATCACATCGACAGACGTCCGGGCAGGAAAACTTCCGGATGTTTTCCCCCTAACGATACCCTCTCTTACCACGTTAGGGCACGCCTAGCATCGCTTCTTGACATGTCATGCATCGATATGCATCTGTTTACTTTGTATTCATTGTTTCTTCCCCTCTTCTCTCCGTAGACTACGAGACCGACCAGCTGCGGTGGCGGCCTCGACTACGGTGTTGACGACCCTCTCTCTTGCGAGCAACCAGGCAAGCCCCCCCTTGATCACCGGATATCGCCTACTCTTATCTACACTGCTTGCATTAGAGTAGTATAGCATATTCTTTTTTTGGATACTCCTATCTTTCTTGCATAGCTTTGTCCTTGTAACTTCATTGTTACCTTACCGCAATCCTATATGCTTAGTATAGGATGCTAGTACATTCATCTGTGGCCCTACTTTCTTGTCCGTCTGCCGTGCTTTACTATCGGGCCGTGATCACTCGGGAGGTGATCACGGGTATATACCATATACTTTATACATGATACATGTGAGACTAAAGTCGGTCGGTGATGGAGCACCATGAGTGGATCTTTGAGGCGGAGCGGCAGGGCAGGTTGAGACCGCCTAGGAGAGAGGTGGGCCTGGCCCTGTTCGGCGTTCGCGGATACTTAACACGCTTAACGAGGTCTTGGTATTTGATCTGGGTTGGCTACGAGCTTATACGCACTAACCATCTACGCGGGAGTAGTTATGGGTATCCCGGCGTCGTGGTATCAGCCGAAGTACTTCAGACGTCGGCGACGGCGCGCGCGCCGGATTGGACCGGAACGCTGATGGGCTAGGTCTGCTTCGGCCGTCACAGACGCAACGTGTGTGCTCGGCGATGGGCCCAGACCCTGCGCAGCTTAGGTTTAGACCGGCGTGTTGGCCTCTCTGTTGTGCCTAGGTGGGGCTGCGGCGTGTTGATCTTCCGGCGGGCATGACCGGAAAGTGTGTCCGCCAAATGGGATCAAGCGTCTTTGGGTAAGATGGTGCACCCTGCAGTGAAGTTAATCTATTCGGATAGCCGTGATCTTGATAACAGGGCGACTTGGAGTTGTACCTTGAGCTTATGACAACTAGAACCGGATAATTGATAAAACACACCCTTCAAGTGCGGATACAACCGGTGGTCGCTCTCGCTCGGGGTTATGAGCAGGGATTGCGGGTAGGATTATTGCTATATGATGTTACTTGGAGGACTTGATTGTCCCTCCTACCTGTTGCAAGACAGTGTCGAAGCGTAGTCTTCGTTAAGGCTAGCTATCCCCTCTTATTACGGCATTACGCGATTCAGTCCACGATATGGCCTTTACACATATATCCATGCATATGTAGTGTAGCTCCTTGCTTATGCAGTACTTTGGATGAGTACTCACGGTTGCCTTGTTCCCCTTTTCCCTATCTCTACTCGATTGCTGCAATCGGACGATGGAGCCGGGAGCGACGCCACCGCCTCGGCGACTACTACTGGAGGCGCCTACTACTACGTGCAGCCGGCGGCGACGACCGGGAGTGACCTAGGAGGATCCCGGCGGGAGGCCTGCTCCTCTTCGATCTGTATCGGTTTGTGCTAGCCATCTTATGGCACCTTGTTTAACTTATGTCGTACTCAGATATTGTTGCTTCGGTGACTTCGTCTATGATCGAGCACTTGTATTCGAGCCCTCGAGGCCCTGGCTTGTATTATGATGCTTGTATGACTTATTTTATTTGTAGAGTTGTGTTGTGATATCTTCCGTGAGTCCTTGATCTTGATCGTACACATTTGCGTGCATGATTAGTGTACGATTGAATCGAAGCGTCACAAGTTGGTATCGAGCCATTGCTGTAGGAATCCCCTTCCACACTCCTTGGCGAAGTCGAGTCTAGACATTGCAAAACTTTTACTAACTTGGCTGTGTGCCTTACGGGCCCACGTCGCCATCGGGTGGTATTAGGATCTTTTACTCCTCGACCTTTACTCGGGACTCGGACTCTCTTCTACTCGGGTTAAACGATTTTACTAACTATCACTAGGATCCCGTGACCGCATTCACCCGAAGATGGATATAGCCTTAGTTGTTTTTGGAATTGTATTTGAACAATTTCCACCACGTCATTTGACTCCTTTGAAACGTCTTTGTTTTCAGATGGAACCCACGAGGCGGGTCGTGCGCCACACGACGGCCATTGGTGCCTCGGGATCACTGCGGTGCTAGCGAGATGATGACCTATCCGGGTTATCGCTGGCACCCGAGTACACCGCCTATGAGGAGTACCAGGACTACAACCAGGAGCGATGCCGCGCCATCGTCCACCTCTACTCTCGGAGTACGAGTCCACTCTTGTGCTGCACACCGCACATGGTGTTGGAGTGACTATCGATATGGCAGTCCACGATGTTGCTTATGCTTTGCCGACCGTCTTCGTCAGCGAGTATCGAGTTGGACACCTCCCCTTCGTGCACATTGCCATCGCGTCGATGTTGGTGAGGAGGGTTACTACACTGCTGCCTACACCACTGTCACCAGAGAGCCCTTCCACCATCAGAACTTTGTTCTGCATGCTGATGGGCTGGATCGAGCTAACCGGGCTCTTCGCCACGAGTTGTACATCACCCGTCAGCACCTCTACCGTGCTCTGACGCTGATGCACCCCTTTGTCCGTTCCGGAGAGCTGCCGCGTTCTGCGATCTACCCAGCCAGGACCGTGATGCCCCAGGGTGTCGGTTGGCCAGACGTGGGAGGCTACTCTCCCGCACTTGGCCCTTTTCTCGCCACACGGGCGTCGGATTCAGCACCGAGTATCCGTGGCCCTGTGTCACCGATGTGGAGGAATATCCACCGCCGCACTATCGACTTTCAGGCTACAGACTACCTCCGCATGCATCGTGGGACTGATTTAGACTTGCTTGTTAGTATTTGATGTATTCGCCATGAGCACTGTGTGCCGCCTATGATGTAGTAGCCTATGTCTTCGGACTCTATGTATCGAACTCTATGCATGATTCCTTTAAGTAAGACATGCCAACTACTATGTAGTTCCCATCATGCTGCTTTCATTATGCATGTTTCATCATGAATGGTTCTGTCTCTTGCTTAATTTCTCAAATGCTGAACTACCTGTTATATAATAGCAGGATGGTTAGGCCAGCAGGTCGTGGTCGTGGTGCCAACTTCCCACCACCGCCGAGTACATGGCTGGTATGATCCAACAACTCGAGATGAATCGCCAGTTCATGGACAACATGATGGCTCGCCTCGCCGAATATGCACCACCCAAGCGGGACAACTCGCTGGATTTCATACGCTGAACCCCAGCGTGTACCAGCTCAACTCAGCCATGGATGTCGATGGTCGCTCCGTGACATCACCTATGAGATGGAGTCTGCTGATGTAGCCCACCACTATGTCACTTTTGCTTCCTTCTTCCGAAGGGACCCGCAGCTCAATGGTGGGACAGCCACCGGCGTACTCTGCCAGCTTGGAACACTCATCACTGGCGGACTTCGGGCTGCCTTCCGAGCCCGCTTCATCCCTCAAGGGGTCATGGACCGGAAGAAGCGTGAGTTCCGCAACCTCACCCAAGGCAACAAGATCGTTGAAGCCTATCGGAGAGTTCTGGACTTGTCTCGCTATCTTTGAAGGATATTGCAACCGATGCACGCAGACAGGAGAAGTTCCGTGACGGTCTTCAAGTCGACATCAAGCTCGCACTTCTAGTGCACGACTTTGCTGATTTCGCCACCTTGGTGAACAAAGCTATCAATGTCGAAACTGGTGCGCAGGAATACCAGAGCTCTAACAGCGCAACCGTGACACGGGCTCATCTTGAGCCCGTCCTCGCAGAGCGCAAGATATGGATTCCCAACAGCATGTACCAGCCGAATGCACTGCTTCAAAGCGAACTATGCTACACCTCGTGCGCCTACAACTAAGCGGCGAAGCTTCCAGCTCCACCACCCCAAGCTCCTGTTCCCACACCCAATAATGGCTTATGCTTCAAAGCGGACAGCCGGGCACCGTGCTAGAGAATGCAACCGAACCGAATCAATCGCCCTTCCAAAGGCGGGCCGTGGAAACAACGAACCGCAACAACACCGGCAAGTCTTATGGGCAAGCTCAGGCCAACCACGTTGATCTCGAGCGAAGCTCATGACCAGCCTGCTCTCGTGATGGGTACACTCCTCGAAATTCAGTACAGATCTGTTTTATTCGATTCAGAGCATCGCATTCATTCATGTCGAAAAGACTTTGCATACAAGCACGACGTTAAGTGTGAAGAGATGAACTCTTCGGTAGTGGTAAAACCCCATTGGGACAATGTCAAACCTCCATGGTTGGCGTCGGCGTCCCGTGGAAATCGAAGGGCTGGAATTCTATGCCTCCCCATTATCCTCAAGGCGTCTAACATCGACCTCATTTTGGGGATGGATTGGTTGAAAGCGCATACGGCGTCGATCGTTTGCGCCACTAAGACCGTCCATCTGCTGCACCCTTCGATGAAATCGTAGCTACAATGCTCGTTGCGGTTCAAGATGCCGAGGCAAGGCTCTATGCGTTGAATGCATTGAGCGCCGCACCCTCGAGGGAATTGAAAACATTCACGTCGTTTGCGATTTCCAAGACGTCTTTCTGAAGAACTTCCAGGATTCCCCGCTAGAGCTGTCGAATTCGTCATCGACTTGAAACCGTGCACCACTCCTATAGCTGTTGTCCCTACAAGATGCCGCCGCGCAGACTCCTTGAGCTAAAGGAGGAAATCGACAAATCTCTTCAAAGCGGCTTCATTCGCCCAAGTTGCTCACCTTGGGGAGCACCTTCTCTCTTTGTCAAGAAGAAGGATGGGACAAACCGATTGGTCCAAGACTACCGTCCTATAAATCAAGCTACCATTCGAATAAGTATCCTCTTCCTCGGATCAATGATCTTTATGATCAATTGGCTGGTTCGTCGGTGTTCTCGAAACTCGACTTGAGGTTGGGTTACCACCAGATCCGTGTTTGCGAGGAGGATATCCCCAAGACCGCATTAAGTGACTCGTTATGGTTCATACGAGTACACCGTCATGTCTTCGGCTTAACCAATGCTCCAGCCACCTTCTCTCGCTTTGATGAACTATATATTCATGGATTACCTCGACAAGTTAAATGCGTGGTTTATCCGGATGATATCTGATCTATTCCAAGAATGAAGAAGAACATCTTGAACATCTTCGTCTTGTCTTTGGAAAAGCTACGAGAGCATCAACTCTATGCCAAGTTCTCCAAGTGTGAATTTTGGCTTCCGAAGTAACCTATCTTGGGCATGTCATCTCTAAGGATGGTATTGCCGTCAACCTGAACGAGTTCAGGCTATTCTCGATTGGACTCCTCCAAGAGCGTTAAGCAAGTCGAAGTTTTCTCGGTCTCGCCACTATTGCCGTCGATTCGTGAGAACTTCTCCAAGATTGCCAGCCTCGACTAACTTTGTTGCATAAGGCGTCAAGTTCCAATGGATGATAAGTGTCGGGAAAGTTTCCGGGCACTCAAAGACAAGTTGACTTCTGCCCGGTGCTAGCTCCTCCCGATACTAAGAAGGACTTCGTCATTTATCGCGACGCTTCGTCAAGGATTAGGCGGTGTCCTAATGCAAGAGCGCAAAGTAGTTGCTTATGCCTCTCGGCAGTTCGCCCTCACGAGGAGAACTACCCAGTTCACGACCTCGAACTTGCTGCTGTCATTCATGCGCTAAAGCGATGGCGACATTACATTCTCGGTAATCGTTGCGAGATCTACACTGACCACCAAAGTCTGAAGTATCTGTTTACTCAGCCAGACCTGAACCTCCGTCAGCAGAGATGTATGGAGACTGTTGCAGACTTTGATTTGGGTATTTCCTATATGCCGAGCAAGGCTAATGTAATGGCTGATGCCTTGAGCATAAGTCTTCGCAACCACCTTGAGTTCACAAAGTTCAGCCCCACTTGTTGAAGAATTCAGAGGTGAACCTCCATATTGTTCCTCCGGGTGCACTCGCCCTCCTCCGGAGTTCCAAAAGATGAATCTCCGTGTTGTTCCCCGTGGTTCCTTTATACCTCGGCTGTTGAACCCGATCTCGTGGGCACCATAAAGACAATGCAGGATTTGACTCAAGTCTACAAACTTAAACAAGACATCGGAAAGGAAATCCTCATCCTTCACTATTGCCGATGATGGCGCCTTGTACTTCAAAGGCCGCCTAGTGGTGCCGTGTAAGAAGGAAAATCTGAATATGACTCGGAAGGTTATGCAAGAAGCTCATGATACGCCTCTATGTATCCACCTGGCGGTACAAAGATGTATCAAGACATTCGCCGAGATTCGGTGGTCTAATATGAAGCGAGGACATTGCTCGCTATGTTTACGAGTGTGACGTTTGCCGTCAGTATCAAAGCAGAACATCAAAGGCCTCTTGGAACTCTGCAGCCTATCTCTATTCCGAATGGAAATGGGACCATGTTGAAATGGACTTCGCCACCGGATTTCCCAAATCGCAGAAAGGTAATGATGCTATTCTTGTCGTCATTGACCGGCTTTCTAAAGTTGCACATTTTCCGGCGGTCAAAGAAACGATCACTCGCTAGCCAGCTTGCAACGCTCTATATGTCGAAATTGTTTCACTTCACGGTATTCCACTGGTTATCGATTCGGACCGTGGCAGCTTATTCACTTCAAGATTCTCGCAAGTTTTCAAGAAGCTATGGGTACTCATTTATCTTTCGATCTTGCGTTTCATCCGCAGTCCCAAGGGCAAGTTGAGCGTGTCAACCAAATTCTCAAGACATGCTTGAGCTTGTGTCGATCTCCTTCGCAAGAAATGGGAGGAATCTCTCCCGTATGCTGAGTTCTCTTATAATAATAGCTATCAAGCTAGTCCGAAGATGGCCCCTTCAAGTGTTATATGGACGAAAGTGCGAACCCTCTGAACTGGTCGAAGCGGGAACGTCCACTCTTCGGTCCGGATATTATCCAACATGCCAAGAACAAGTCCGCATTATTCGCGAGAATCTCAAGACTGCTCGGTCTCGTCGGAAAGAGTAATTATGACCGTCATCACAAAGACATGGTCTATCAACTTTGGCGAAAAGGCCTATCTTCGCGTTACACCAATGAAGGGTGCTCACCGCCGGGATCAAGGGCAAGTTAGCTCCTCGCTATATTGGCCCTTTCACTATTCTCGAAAGGCGTGGAAAAGTGGCCTATCAAGCTGGAGCTTCCGTCGAACCTTTCTCGTGTTCACGATGTGTTCCACGTGTCCCAACTCCGACGCTGCTTCAAGGACCCAATCCGAGCAAAGGACCACGAAGTGCTCGAATTGCAACAGGACCTCTCCTATAAAGAGCATCCGGTCCGTATTCTCGACCAAGCTGAACGCCGCACACGTCAGAAGGCGATCAAGTTCCTCAAAGTCCAGTGGTCGAATCACTCTGAAGATGAAGCCACACAGGACGCGAGGATCGTCTCGAGATGAATATCCCGCACTCTTTCCTTCTACCTCCTAAATCTCGGGACGAGATTTCTTGTAGTGGAGGAGATTTGTAACACCCGGATGATTAGGGAACAGTAATCACCCCGGTTATGTTAGTTAAACTCTCTTTGATTCGAACCCGTCCTAAAACAAAATTCAAAACTAAAACAAACGATAAAAAGTTTCGAAAGCAAATTCTAAAATGTTCGGGGGTTGTCTAAAATAGCTAACCTAATATTGGTGGGGTGCACTAAGTTTTGTAAAATGCTCTGGCATTTTAAATAAAATAAAAACAGAAAAGAAAATTAATAAAAGAAAAAGAAAGACTAAACATGTGGGGAGGAAAACTCTGCGGCCCAGCCCCCCCCCCCTTGGCCCCCGCCCCCAGCCCATTCCTTTCCCCCACAGGCCGCCCAGTGCCCAGCCGCCCCGCCAGATAACCCCTCCCCACCTCAGCAACCCTAGCCGCATCCCACTCTTCCCCCACGCCTCCCCACCCCCTCCCTCGCCTCGATTGGATCAGGCGGAGAACCACCCCGGCCGAACCTCCCTCCTCCTCCTAGCCACCCGGGCGCCCTCATTCCTCCGTCGCCCAGCCCGGGCGATCGCCCATGGCCGAGCTCGGCCTCCGCCTCCCGTCGCACGGCCAAGACTCCTCAAGCCGCCTCCCGCGGTCATCATCCGCCCCACCAAGCCCGCCGCCTAGACCCGACTCCCCTGTGAGGCCCTCTCCCTCTCCTCCTCCCGAGTCGGCCACTGCCCTCAGCCTCGTCAGCTGCCCCGAATCCCACCCACCACCAGACCGCCCTCGCTCCTCTCTCCTCCTCCGAACCCCGTGCGACGCAGGCATCGTCGCCAGCTCCCTCGCGGCCCTTGCCACATGCCAGCCATGTCCCCGTTCCTCTCCTTCCCCCCTTTGGATCCGGCTGTTGAGGCCCCGCCACCGCATGGCCTCTCTCCCCTTCCACCCCGTCGGCGACATCTCCGGCGCCTGTTCGGCGCCTCGCCCCGACCGACCCCTCGTCTCCCCCCCCGGCGCTCGGCCACCGGCCGAACCCCCCTCCGTCGCCTCCTCCCGCCGCTGCCGCCGCCGACGGTCGCCATTGGCCTCGGCAGCCCGGCCCGTGGCCTCGGGCGCCTCGATCGCGCCTACCGGATCGCGCCCGACGGCATCGCCTCGCATGCCCGATTGGCCTTGGGCCAGACGGGGCCCCACCCCAAAAAACGTTTTATTAAAACAGGATAAAAATAAAATGAAAATGAATAAAATTAATTAACTAACTAATTAATTAATTAATTAATTGAGTAATTAATTAATTAATTAATTGAGTAATTAATTAATCTAATTAATTCAATTAATTAACCCCTAATTATTAATTAACCTAATTAATCAATGTTAATTAAATCGATTAGGTAATTAGTCATTAGTGAATGACATGCGGGACCCACTGTCGGGGTTGACTCAGTCAACCTCGTTGATGATGACGTCAAGATGACATCATCTTGATGTCATAAATGCATTTTCGAAATTAATTAAATAATTAATTAAATTCCGAAATTAATAAAATCTTTTAAAATCATATCTTTTAATCCGTAATCCGGATTAAAATAATTTCAACATGAAAGTTGCTCGAACGACGAGACAAATCCGGATCGCGATCCGTTCGTCCACCACACATCCCTAACCTATCGAACTCTGCAAACTTTCCTCTCCGGTTCATCCGTCTCGACAGACGTCCGGGCAGGAAAGCTTCCTGATGTTTTCCCCTAACCAAGACCCTCTTACCACGTTAGGGCACGCTTAGCATCGCTTCTTGACATGTCATGCATCGATATGCATCTGCTTACTTTGTATTCATTGTTTCTTCCCCTCTTCTCTCCGTAGACTACGAGACCGACGCCAATGCGGTGGCGGTTCGACTACGGTGTTGACGACCCTCTCTCTTGCCAGAGCAACCAGCAAGCCCCCCTTGATCACGGATATCGCCTACTCTTATCTACACTGCTTGCATTAGAGTAGTATAGCATGTTCTTGTTTTGGATACTCCTATACCGCTGCATAGCCTTGTCCTTGTAACCATTGTTACCTTACCCGCAATCCTATATGCTTAGTATAGGGTGCTAGTACATTCATCTGTGGCCCTACTTTCTTGTCCGTCTGCCGTGCTTTACTATCGGGCCGTGATCACTCGGGAGGTGATCACGGTATATACTATATACTTTATACATGATACATGTGAGACTAAAGTCGGGTCGGTGATGGAGCACCAAATGAGTGGATCTTTGAGGCGGAGCGGCAGGCGTGTTGAGACCGCCTAGGAGAGAGGTGGGCTGGCCTGCTCGGCGTTCGCGGATACTTAACACGCTTAACGAGGTCTTGGTATTTGATCTGGGTTGGCTACGAGCTTATACGCACTAACCATCTACGCTGGAGTAGTTATGGGTATCCCGCGTCGTGGTATCACCGGCACTTCAGACGTCGGACGAGCGCGCGCGCCGGATTGGACTGGAACGCTGATGGGCTAGGTCTGCTTCGGCACAGACGTCAACGCAGGTGTGCTTTCGAGGCGATGGGCCCGCACCCTGCGGCGCTTAGGTTTAGACCGGCGTGTTGGCCTCTCTCACAGTGCCTAGGTGGGGCTGCGACGTGTTGATCTTCCGTGGCGGGCATGACCCAGAAAGTGTGTCCGCCAAATGGGATCAAGCGTCTTTGGGTAAGATGGTGCACCCTGCAGGAAGTTAATCTATTCGGATAGCCATGATCTTGATAATGTGACGACTTGGAGTTGTACCTTGAGCTTATGACAACTAGAACCGGATACTTGATAAAACACACCCTTCCAAGTGCCGATACAACGGTGGTCGCTCTCGCTCGGGGTTATGAGCGGGATTGCCGGGTAGGATTATTGCTATATGATGTTACTTGGAGGACTTCAGATTGTCCCTCCTACCTGCTGCAAGGCAGTGTCCGAGCGTAGTCTTCGTTAAGGCTAGCTATCCCCTCTTATTCTCGCATTCTCGATTCAGTCCATGATATGGCCTTTACACATATATCCATGCATATGTAGTGTAGCTCCTTGCTTGCAGTACTTTGGATGAGTACTCACGGTTGCCTTGTTCCCCTTTTCCCTATCTCTACTCGATTGCTGCAATCGACGATGGAGCCAGGGAGCGAGACGCCACCGCCTCGGCGACTACTACTGCGGAGGCGCCTACTACTACGTGCAGCCCGCGACGGCGACTGGAGTGACCTAGGAGGATCCCGGCAGGAGGCTGCTCCTCTTCGATCTCAGATCCCGGTTTGTGCTAGCCATCTTATGGCACCTTGTTTAACTTATGTCGTACTCAGATATTGTTGCTTCCACTGACTTCGTCTATGATCGAGCACTTGTATTCGAGCCCTCGAGGCCCCGGCTTGTATTATGATGCTTGTATGACTTATTTTATTTGTAGAGTTGTGTTGTGATATCTTCCGTGAGTCCTTGATCTTGATCGTACATTTTTGCGTGCATGATTAGTGTACGATTGAATCGGGGCGTCACAACCAGCTCCGTCGTCATGGCCTCCTCGGCATGATCCTTGGGTCGGCCTCGTCCGTGCTTGGTCGATGCCTTGGTCGGCCCCTCGCCGTATGGTGCCCCTCCTGCGTGCAGGCACGTGGAGCCCGGTCTTCGTCCAGCCACCGCTCTCCGGACTCCTTGGACCCGAGCCACCGGCGCACGCCTACACCGCCACTCCCACTCCGCCTACCAAAGACGCCAGACCGCCGTCGCCTCCAACACCATGCCGCCTTCTACGGCAACATGCAGCCCCAATCGCATACTACCCATCCGCTATCCCCTACGCCAACATGCAAGCTCCTCGCCCCTCTGCTCCTCCCCAACAGCCCGCTTGGGACCAAGCCGCCTTCATCAACGCCATGAACAATTTTGTCCTCAACGACGCGGTATGCGGATTGGATTTTTGATTACGGTGCATCAATGCATATGTCTTCAAATATGAATTTATTGTCGACTTGTTTTCCTTCCTTTTCCACTATCACCATTGGCGATGGCTCCACCATCCCTGTTTCATGCATCGGTCACTCTTACATCCCTTCCTCTCATGCCAAGTTTCTTCTCCGCAATATTCTTATGGTTCCTTCCATCATCAAAAATCTTATTACTGTTAGACAATTTTGCATTGACAACAAAGTTATCCTGGCCTTTGACCCTTTTGGTTTGTCTGTGAAGAATCTGACAACGGGGGCGGTCCTCGCTCGGTACAATAGCACGGGCGATCTTTATCCTCTTCATGGCGCGCCCACATCCATCCCTCGTGCCATACTCGCATCCGTTGATCTATGGCATCGTCGCCTCGGTCATCCCAGCAAAAACACTTTGACGTCTTTACTCCAAGAATTTTGTATCCCTACTACCATTTGGAACCTCTACTACCATTAGTACTTTTCCTTTTGAGTTACTTCACTGTGATTTATGGACCTCCCCAGTCCCTAGTGTTTCGGTTATAAATATTATCTTGTGATCTTGGATGATTATTCTCACTATACTTGGACCTTTCCTCTCCGCTAAATCTGAAGTACCGCAATCTTTCTCAACTTTCGACAATATGTAATCACACACTTTGGCTTGCCAATTCGATTTATTCAATGTGATAACGGTCGTGAATTTGATAACACCCAAAACCGCACCTTCTTTCTCTCCCAAGGCATTCTTCTTTGCTTTTCATGCCCTTATACATCTTCTCAAAATGGTAAAGTGAACGTTGTCTTCGCTCTATTAATGATGTTCTTCACATTGCTTTTACAAGCCTCTCTTCCTTCCCGTTTTTGGGTTGAAGCCCTTCGCACCGCCACACTCCTTCTTAATATTCACCAACTAAAACTTGCCCTCTTTATTCGCTTTTCCAATCTCTTTTCTCTCCCACCCGACTATTCTTTTCTGCGTGTTTTGGCTGTTTATGCTTTCCCAAAGATCGCCTCTACCGCCTCCAACAAACTAGAACCACGCCACTACCTTGCATTCACCTTGGTCTTTCGATGATCACAAAGGATATCGTTGTTTTGAACCATCTTCCGTCGATCATTCTCTCTCGTCATGTCACATCCGATGAAAATACTTTTCCTTTTTCATCACTACAACCACAACACCAATTCCACCACAATCCGCCACCACCAAGACCCCTTCCTAGTTCGGCCTTCGGTCATCTTTGCTGCCATGGAATCTTGTTCCGTCTCTCACCGGAATCGCCCAACGTTAGCCACCCTCCCCCCTGCCCCCACCTCTCCCTGCAGAATCGCATCCTCTACCCCATTTGTCTTTCCTCACCACATCCTACCACGGCAACCCCTCGACACCCACCACCTCTAATTCTTCTTCCTCACCGTCCTCTTCAACCGAAACCCACCGCCACCCAATGCCGTTCTTATACCACCGCCACCAATGATCATGTCATGTGCACCCGTGGAAAACGAGGATTTCTTCTCCCCACCAAACGTCTCAATCTTACCGCCACCCCAACCATCTCTCCTATTCCAACCAGTTATAAGCGAGCTCTTCTTGACCCTCTCGGCTTTCTCGCTATGCGCGATGAATTTGAAGCTCTTCACAAAATAATACATGGACTCTTGTTCCCAAACCTCCGGTGTTAACATTGTTTCGGCAAATGGGTTTTTCGTCATAAATTTCATTTCGATGGCACTCTCGCCGTTTTCAAAGCTCGTTGGGTGTGTCGTGGTTTCTCCCAAAGAGTCTTTGGTATTGACTTTGATGAGACTTTTTTCTTGTTGTTAAACCAAGCACTATTCGTGTTGTTCTTAGTCTTGATGTTTCCTCTTCTTGGCCTATTCATCAACTTGATGTTAAAAATGCTTTTCTTCATGGCACTCTCAATGAAACTGTTTATTGTCAAGAACCCTCTGGTTTTGAGAATCCTCATCTCCAAATTTTGTTTGTCTCCTCAACAAATCTCTTTATGGCCTTAAACAAGCTCCTCGCATGGTTTCAATGCTTTGCTACTTTTATTCAAACCATAGGCTTTATTCCCTCGAAATCTGATTCTTCTCTTTTGTTTATCGGTCTTCTACTCAATCGCCTACCTCTTGCTTTATGTTGATGATATCATTCTCACGGCTAGTTCTGATTCTTTTCTTCAACATACCATCTCTTCTCTCAATCGGGAGTTTTCCATGACCGATCTTGGTCTTCTTCATCATTTTCTAGGTATTCATGTTTCTCGCACAAAATCTTCCCTCTTTCTTTCTCAACGGTCATACATTTTGACTTGCTTTCTCGCTCGGTATGTCGATTGTCAACCCTTCGTACTCCAAATTGACGTTGGTGCTAAACTGTCGGTGATGGTGATCCTCTTCTCGATCCTACTTTATATCGTAGCATCATCGGCGCTCTTCAATATGCCACTCTTACTCGTCCCGAAATCTCCTATTCAGTTCAAAGAAGCTCGTCTCTTTATGCATGATCCTCGTGCTCCTCATCCGCTCATGTCGACGCATTCTCCGCTATTTAAAAGGCACTCTTGATCACGGTCTCTTTATTAATTCTTCTTCACCTACAAGCTTGACGGTTTATTCTCGATGCGGTCGGGCAGGTTGTCCAGATACTCGACGATCTACATCCGGATTTTGCGCTTATTTGGGTGATAATCTTGTTTCTTGGTGTTCTAAAAGGCGTAACAGCTTTTGGTCTTCTTCACGAGGTTGAGTATAGGGCGGTTGCTCACGCTGTGGCCGAGGCGGTGTGGCTACTGGCAGCTTCTCGTTGAACTTCATCGTCCGCTCCCACGTGCTACCATTGTTTATTTGTGATAACATCTCTCCAAGATACATGGCTTTCAATCCAGCTCAACATCGTCGCACAAAGCACATTGAGATTGACATTCACTTTGTTCGTGAAAAGGTGGCTCTTGGCGAGGTTCGCGTTCTTCATGTTCCTACAAATGCCCAATTTGTCGACATTTTTACCAAAGGACTCCCGATTGCATCGCTCACCGACATACGCCCCGGCCTCAACATTGTTTCACCCGACGTTGAGATCTGGGGATCTTAGAGTATAAAGATAGCACCCCCTAAGAAAAAAGATTTGTGTTTTCTGGTTCCGGCTAGACATACCTCAGATGTTGTACAAGCCCTCTCCGGTGCTATCTTCTCCGGGGCAGATTGCTACACAAATCGCAGCCATGGGCATCTTCTGGTTTACATTGACCGCTCCCCGACTCCTGCTTCAATTTTTGCAATGGTGTTTTAAGGGTTTGTTCTACTTAATATTTGATCTTTGGCCTTTACAAAAAAGAAAAATAAATAGTACTAAAAGATTTCTCCTGAACACAGGGAGGAATGTATGAAGGGGAATCGATCCGGCCGATGATGACCGGTAGGCTTATGTACACGTAGGCATATGGTCACCAAGTCACCAACCAGAAGATAGGCAAGGGAGGGAAACACACAAAGACAATTTCGTAACTGAACATGGAGGACCACGACAACTGTCAGCACCTACAATGCAAATGCCTATTTTTTTTTCGATCAGAGGGGCAATGCAAAATGCCTATCGCTGCAAGAAATCTCGACCAGGAATGAAAAAATATTAATAAACAAACCAAAATACGCATCCTCTTGCAGATATTTTGCAATAGACAACGCGAAAACTTGAGGCATAATTAAGCTGCAGGAGGAGTATTTTCTTTTCTTTTGAGAGAAGGCTACAGGGGTTCACACAGAAGATAGAAAGAGCGAGCATCAATGGCCTGCAGGCTGCAGAAAAATGTTGCGTGCAAGGCGAACCAGACAATTCGAGAAGTGGTCACGCCCAGCGAGGCCGGCCGGGATCCCTGCGGGGAGGAGGGGAAAAGGAACCCGAACACCGGCGGCAAGTTGGCCAGGTCACGTGCGTGCATGCGCTTCGCAAAGGCAACACGCTACGTTGCCCGGCTGGGAATTAACTTGACCGCCACGCAGCACTCGTTGCCAATTCGAAGTCCACCATCCGAACCAACACACACCATACACGAGACGAGATACTACGAACGAGACAGCCCACGGGTTACATACCGAAGAAAAAGGTGTGCTGTGACGATCGAGCCGGTCAACGCCACAACGCGGAAGGTCAGCGTTGTGCTGGAGCTGGGCTGGGCCGGGCTGACGGGTGGGGCCCGTCGGGAAGCCCCTCAGGCTACTTGCTTGTCAAGAAGAAGAAGAGCGTGAACGTGGTGGAGGGAGGGAGCGTCTTAGACTACCATAGTGGGAAGAAGCTCAAGAAGAATATCCGAAATTCAACTCAACAACTTTCAACATGCCAAGAACGAATTAACGAGAGAGGTAGTTACGAATCTTGGTGGCCATCGTTGTAACATCAAATGTCCTAATGTAATATGAGTCTATAACCTAATAAATGAAGTTTTGCGTTTCTGGCACTTATGTTACTACCCACTATGAAGGTAGTAATATAGTCTAGGGATTTGTGTATGTTACTAGTATATTTACTATGCATTGTCACTAGTCTTAACCGCCAAGAAAGAGAGAACCCCGATTAGGAATACAGTACAGTGTGAGCAGCTGTCGGAGTGAAAGCGACGCGCCGGCGTTTCGTGCGTGCTGTGCTGATAAACCTGCCACGCAAGGAACGGAGGTGGGGCGAAGGGCAAATTCGGTACAACTGCCTTCCGCTTTCGTACATGGGAGGAAAACAACTGTGGTGAAACGAAGGAATTAAACGTCTCCATCACCAGCCTCCAAGCCTACGGAGAAACTAAAAACGGGGAACGCGAGAGATATCTTTGATTTTTTGACATGATCTTTTCTTTAATCTCTGGACACGCCACATTATATGAGCGCTGGCGATTTGTTTTGATGATGGTAGTGGTCGTTTGTTAGTCTTAGAATCTTAATGTAATTTTTTTATGTTTGAGATGCTTTGTACGTTCAATGAACTATGATAATAGACTGCATTTAAAAAAATTGAAAAGGGCGACTTCATAATTTATTATATTGGTGAAAAAAGATTGCACTTCCTTTGCATATCTGCCTCCAGCGCCTACAGAGAAACTAAAAACAGGGAACGCGATAGATATTTGTGATTTTCTGACATGATTCTTTTTTTAATCTCTGGAGACACCACTTTATATGAGCGTCGGCACTCGTTCTGACGGTGGTCTAAAAATCTTGATGTAATTTTTATTATATTTTAAGATGCTTTGTGCGAATTTTGATAATAGATTTGAATTTTCACAATTTCTTTTTGGAAATGATGACCTCGTAATTTATTATATTTGTGCAAAAAGATTTCACTTCCTTTGCATATCTGCCCAATTCGATGCTTACTGTAGTGCAGTAGTACTATACTTCGAAACCAAGTTTCCTGAACAAACAAAAACTTCCAATTCAAGCAAGTAGTAGTTGAAAAAGGGAAACAAGGCAAGTGTGGATTAGGAGAACGGTTACGGGCCAAACTAGACCCATCCAGACTTCTCCACCAAGTCACCTCGGGGCAGGGGCAAAACCGCCATCCGAAGATTTATTTTTTTTTGTTTCCAGAAAGAAACCGCGCGATCGGGCGAGGCGAGCCGTCTCAAAACTAAACTAAAAGCCGGCACCACGCGCCCATCCTCCCTCCTCTTCCTTGCCGCGGCGCAATACAAAAACCGACGTCCCCGCCGACGTGCGCCTCACGAGACCGACCCGCCCGCCGTCCCACTCCCCCGCTTCTTATATATTCCCGCCCCGCCTCCGGCCCCAACTCCACTTAGCCCGACCCGACCGCCTCCACGCATCATCGACGGTGAAGCCCGTTGCGTTGCGTAGGTAGCGACCGTCTCCACAGATCGGGATCAGGCGGCGATGGACTTCTCCGGCGATGTCAAGCAGGCGATCCCGCGGCCCGCCGTCGCTTTCGGCGGCGTCGGGAGCGCTGGGCCGTCCCCGCTGCTCCGGGGCTGGCGGGAGTTCAGGCGGAGCGGCGCGCCCGTCAGGTTCCTCTGCTTCGAGGGCGGCGCCTGGGCTGATGTCGAGGGCGTGGCCGCCGTGCCTCTGCGCCGGGCGTTCCTGGACGGGAGGGTGGTCGCTGAGGCTGCCTATGGTGGAAGGGAGTTCCTGTTCGACTTCTTGCGGATGGTGCGCATCGACGCTGGCACCGCCCAGGAGGTCGCCATGGGCTGGATTGACGACCGTGGGGCCTGCTTCTTCCCCGTGCCGGAGAGCGGAAGGAAGAGGAAGAGGGGCGAGCCTGAGCTGGAGGACGGGGCGTCGTCCGGGGTGGAGGAGGGGTCCGACGAGAGCAGCGACACGGTGGAGTCCGGCAGGGTCAGCAAGGCGGCCCGCGGGGCTTGGGGCAGGGCGGTGAGGCTGGAGGAGACGGACAAGTTCTACCAGGTTGTCAAGAAGCTCTTCCTCAGCGGGATTGCCCCCCGGGTGGGCGGCGGCGTGGCGATCACGGCGGTGCACAAGGTCGCCCAGGGTCCCCGGTGCAGGGCGTTCCAGCAGCAGGGACAGCTCCTGGCCGCTGTGCGCGGCGCCGACGGGGGCAATGCCAAGTTCGCGTGGTACGGCGCGCCGTCGGCGGACGTGGCCGCGGCGGTGGAGCACGGGTTCGGGAGGACCAACAGCCGGGTCCTCGGCCATCGCGCGCACGGCGACGGCGTCCACCTCTCGCCGCCTCAGTCTCCTTACGCCAGGTCAGTTCGGAGTTCTGAATTTGTGGTTTTGAATCTTGAATTCTTGATCGATGGCAAGCATGAACATAGGCATATAGCTTAAGCATAATTTATCAGACACAGTCACCAATTCGGGATTTGTTGCAAATTGCATTCATATTTCCGCATCTCTCGAGAAATATTTGTGTTCATATCTACACTTGAGAAATAGACTTCTAGTTTTAAATCACGAAATAACTTGTAGTACAAAATATTCCTTTGTTCTATTTGCTCTCCTATAGGCTGCTCGTTTGTATCCATGGGCATAACCACATCAATTGATTCCATGTTATTTTAGCCTTTGGTTTCTATATATCTTGATTCATGCTCCTAGCTAAAAAATTAGGGGGAAACAAGCTTGCTTAAACGACAGTATTAAACTAAATCAGGGTCCTTAGTTTATCTACGAATGCAGTAAGTTGACTGGGTAATGGTTTGTGGAAGGGAGGAAGATGAGCAAAACTGAATCGTGTTTCCTGCTACCTAGAGTCCGGGTGATGTGAAATATGTTCTGAATGTTCTGTGAAGCAGTACATAAAGAAACTAACCAGTATGAAATCTTTTTTGTGCAGCGCAATGCTAGCAAATGCAGATGAGAACGGCGAGGCGCACATCGTGCTGTGCCGTGTTCTGATGGGCCGGCCAGAGGCCATCCCAGCCGGGTCCTCCCAGCTCCACCCCAGCAGTGACGATTACGACAGCGCCGTCGACAACATGCAGAATCCCCAGTGGTACGTTGTTTGGAGCAAGGACATGAACACGAGGATCCTCCCAGAGTACGTCATCAGCTTCAAGTGCCCCAGCCTCCATCAGATGCAAGGTTAGTGAGCGCCTTGTCTGAATTGGTGCTACAGTTGCTCCCGGATGTGCTTGGATCTCATGTCATTGTTCGTTGAAATTTTGGGTTTCAGGATCATCGGGAGCGACCTCCGCCCTAAAGAAGCCTTCGCCGGTGGCTCGTGACATGTTTCCGACGCTTCTAGCAGAGATCCAGCGGTTCGTGCCATCCTCCAAGCTGCAGACATTGCAGGGGACCTACAATCGCTTCAAGGTAAATTGGTGTTCGTCGCTTAGTCCTAGCCCTTCACATTCATTTTGACGGCCGATCGGCACAGCTGCTGCATTTGATTAACGGGATTGTGCCTAGTTCGTATTTACATCTCATGGGCAAGTTATTTCTGATACTACAAGCACTGAAGCACAGACAAAGTGTACTCAACTGCGATTTCCTTTGTGCTGCAGAAAGGGCAGATGAAGAAGGATCAGTTCATCCGATTCTTGCGCGCCTTCATCGGCGACAGGGTGTTGACAGCAGTTGCCAAGAAACTCCGAGGATACTGATGGACAGTGCAAGGGTGTTCTTCTGCTAGTTCTGTTGTCGTCAAAGTGGTGTGCTGGTGGTGAGGTGGTAGCTCATTCGGCTGACTCCATAGAACCGGAAGGGTGTGTGTGTCGGGTATCAACCAGATAGTTCTTCATTTCTTATGTCGCCGTAGTTTAGCCGAGAACCGTTGTTGATCTCAAGAACATAGAGGGGTTACGGGCAATCTTCCATTAACCAACACAAAGTTAGATTTTATTCTTGGTTTCTGCTATATTTTACTTGGTATTTTGTTACCTACAATCTGTACAGACTGAAAATTTTACCAATTTATGCCTGAAAGCAATCATTTGTTCGACGCCAGCCGACAGTTTCTGGCACCTGTATCGAAATACCATTGACATCTCATCATACGTTCAGATATTTTTCGTTTGTCTGATACTCCCTCCGACCGAAATATAAGACGTTGAACTGCAAAACGTCTTACATTTCGATACAGAGGTAGTAGTAGATAACCCGCAGCCTGCATTGATGACACATGTATTAACACAACACAAAGATCAACAACCAAAGGAATATGTTATTGGGTGGAGCAGTACATGTTATGTTGTAAGCATCAACAAGGCAACACTAGCAAGAGCAACACATGGACAAACTCAGAAATCGCCAAGAGAGCACACCAACACTAGAAACGTTGAAACCACCAACAAAGGGGGACGTAGGGTTCCACCAGCAGGAAGCTGCACCATTGCCATCCCCGAGCAATCCAACACCCAACATTATGGGTTTTGATGTTGACGGATCTAACCAAGAGTCAAACTTAAAATGTGTATGCCTTAACCTGAGGTTTTGAGTCAACATCTTAAACATGGACATAACACACACGCATTTCTTCTCCGGCAACCTCGGTTGCCGTCCCTCGGTCTCCGGCAACATTAGTTGCCGGTAGGTCCTCGATGCGGATAGGCTCTCCTTGGCGCTCTTCTGGAGGAGTAGATCTTGGCGGCAAGCTGCTTGGCCGAGGAGCAGAGGTCGAGGGCATCACCAAGGGGTCTGCTGCTTTGATGCCCTCCCTCTGGAAGACAACACAACACACGCATGCACAACACACACACACACACACACACACACACACACACACACACACACAAAAATGTCTTACATAGTCGGATGTGAAATCATGGGTTTTTTTTCTTCTCGAATACGCATGAGAGAGTGCGTATCATTCATTAGAGAAGAAAAGGTACGAAACCCAAGTCCACCATTACAAGATTATTTACAAGCGGATTTCCCGCCTACCCTCTGACTACCAAAGGCAACTACTTGCTCACATCCCACGCAACTGGAGCTACCTCAAACCCTATGTTATCCTCCTTGAAGAGACCCGCCTTCGCCCAAACTTGTCCTTCCTCGTGAATCCGCTGCATGGAGCGTTGAAACGACGTCGTTGCTCCATTGAACACCACGTCGTTCCTATGTTTCCAGATTGTCCACATGACCAGCAGACAATTAGCTCTGTGCGCTTTTCGGTTAGGCGAGGCATCCTCCTGCTGCAAACACCATTGCTCAAGCGATTCCCCATGTCTGGGCTGGAGCTCCACCTTGTTAGCAAGTCTGCTCACCGCCAGCCAAATCTGCTTCGCAAAGCTACATTCCATCATCAGGTGCTGCATAGTCTCTTGTTGCTGATCACACATGGGGCAGGCTGTTTGGTGAGGTAGGCCGCACCGTGCAAGTCTATCCGACGTCCAACATCTATTCTTTAGGGCCAGCGAACTGAAAAAACGACACCCCAGCGGTGCCTTGGATTGCCAGGTGAAGTCCGCAGTTGGTGAAACTTGCCGCCCGGAGAACCTCACCGCATAAGCCGAACGTGTTGAAAAACATCCACTGCTCTCCCAGGCCCAGGTCACAGAGTCTGGAGTTTCATCATCGAGAGTAATGTTTGAAACGCTAGTCCACAAGAGGAGGTATTGGTCCAGTGCCTCCGGTGACAGTTCTATGCCAACATGCAGTGCCCAACTGCCATCCCGCAACACCTCAGCCACCAACTTAGATTGTCTCACTCGTTTTGGAACCTGGCCGTATATTATCGGCGCTATATCTCTGACTCGCTCGCCCATGATCCATCTATCTTCCCAGAAAAGAGGAGCTTTCCCATCTCCAACTGTCGTCCGCGCAGCCGCATCCACCAGAGCCTGCGATTCCGCCGGTATAGTAATCGGATAGTCAATCCAAGGTCTTTCCTTATCAGCTTTCCTCAGCCAGGCCCAGCGCGCCCGAAGCGCTTTGTTAAGCCAATGCAGGTTTGGCAACCCTAATCCACCCGCCCACTAAACTTCCTCCCAAGCAACAGAGCAGCTTCCTCCACCAGCTTCCTTCTTACCGCACCAAAGGAAGCTTCTACATATCTTGACCAGAGCCGCCAACGTCCTCGCAGGAAGATCAAGAGCCATCATGGTGTGGATAGGTATAGCACAAAGCACAGATTGTACCAGCATTAAACGGCCACTCTTAGGCAGCATTGCCGCCTTCCAAAGTGGGAGGCAATCCGCCACATGGTCCACCAGGTCCTGTAGTTGAGCTAGCGTGGCCTTCCTTATCGTGAGGGGTATGCCCAAATACTTACACGAAAACAGCGAGCTCGAGCATCCCAGGGTGTTGGACACCCACTGTATCTCTTGCTGGGAGCAGCGAATTAGCACTGTTGAACTTTTGCTCATGTTAACCACAAGTCCCGAAGCTTGCCCAAAAAGATGAAGAATTGTTGCGCAAGTGTTAGTTTCCACCTCGTTTGGTTTGAAGAACACAATCACATCGTCCGCAAACATAGACACCCTATGGTGCAACCGAGATTGAGTCAATGGTGCCAGCAATCCTTGCTCCATGTCATGCTTAAACAGAGCAAACAAAGGCTCCATGCAGAGAATGAAGATCGTGGGCGAGACGGGGTCCCCTTGCCGCAAGCCTTGACACGCTAGGATAGGTTTTCCAGGGCAAGCATTGATCATGATCCGAGTGGAGGAGGTGGCTAGCCGTCCACATATCCACGCTATCCATTTTTCGCCGAAGCCAAATCTCCTTAGGATCTCGAGCAGGAAGGGCCAGCTGATGGAGTCGAAGGCTTTGGTAATATCCAGCTTAAGCATAACCGTCGGCGATTTGAGAGCATGCAATCTTCTGGCCATGCATTGAACAAGCATAAAGTTATCATGGAGGGATCGACCCTTGACAAAAGCGCTCTGGTGCTGTCCCACAAGCTTTGGCAAGTCCTCCGCAAGTCTAATGGCCAGTATCTTGTCGAAGATTTTGATTGGACCACTAATGAGACTGACCGGGCGAAAATCTTTGATATTCACGGCCCCGGCCTTCTTCGGCAGCAGAGATACCAAGGCTTTGTTCACTGCCCCCAAACCACACATATCTTCTCTGTGAAAGTGCTCAAGGGCGTTCATGAAATCTGCCTTGATGATTTGCCAGCAAGAGACAAAGAATCTACCGGTGAAGCCGTCTGGGCCCGGAGCTTTATCAAATGGCATGCACTTGATGGCCCTAATAACCTCTTCCTCTGTGAAAGGAGCTTCCAGATGTCTCAAATCCCGAGAAGGAAGATCCAGGATATCGAGATTTAACCTGGCTTCTCTGGGCCGCATCGATCCAAGCAGCTCCTCGAAGTATTTGTCAGCCACCTCCGCAACCTCCACCTGACCTGTGTAAACAATCCCGTCGCGCTGCAGCTTGTTGATGATGTTCTTCCTCTGTCTGTGTCTAGCATGCCGCTGAAAAAAATGCCGTGTTGGCTTCCCCCACTTTAAGTTGCAGGAGACGTGATCGCTGTCTTGCCATCGTCCGCTCCAAGGAACACAAACCCAACAATTTCCGCTTAAGAAGCTTCCGCAGCCCATATTCTTGATCAGACAGAGCCCTTGACTCCAATGCCATATCTAGGCAGGAGATGATTTCCATGGCAATGGCAATTTGAAGACACATGTTTCCAATCCACCGATCATTCCAGCTCTGCAACGCCTTGGCCGTGGCGTGCAACTTGTTGTCCAGCACAACAAAGGGATTACCCATCGAGGGTAGGGATTGCCAGGCCAACTTGACAGTGTCCAGGAATCCATCAGCCTTGGGCCAGAAGCATTCAAACTTAAATCGCCGTCCCACCTCAAAATCAGCATCAACATCCACCAAGAGCGGGCAGTGATCGGAGATTGCCGAACCGAGCGACGTGAGAAGGCTCCTATGGTATATATCTTCCCAAGAGTTTGTGACGAAAACGTGATCAATCTTCTCCATAGTTGGGTCCCTCCGTTCATTGCTCCAAGTGTAATGCCTACCATTTAGGTATAGCTCCTTCAACTCAAGCCGATTAAGAAAAGCACGCATACGAGCCATCATGCGCCTGTTCACAGTGGCCTTATTCTTATCCTCCGTGTTCACCAACAAGTTGAAGTCCCCAACAATCGCCCATGGGCCCACATGTAAGTCTCGCACTTCCCTGATCTCCTCCAGAAAAGCTACTTTCTCAGCGTCCCCTTGAGGATCGTACACTCCTGTAAGCCACCAGATTGGTGCCCCCTCTTGCAAGATGAGCACCGTGAGGGTGTTCGGCGTAATATGCCTGTTAGTGACTGAAACAACCAAGTGATCCCATGCAATGAGAATTCCACCTCTAGTGCTAGCGGCTGGAACGTAGTAGAAGTTCTCAAATTTATTGCCAAGGCATTGCCGCACAATCTCGGCCATGATCACCTCCATCTTAGTTTCTTGGAGACATACAATATCCACCCTAGCCGCCACTACCGCTTGATAGGTAGTTGCTCTACGAGCCGGAGAGTTAAGCCCTCTCATGTTCCACACTAGTAATTTGGGTGGGTGAGTCGACATCAAGAGATACCCACATCCACAACGACAGCCTAGGGACGTTAGTGTCCCTGCACCACGACATCCTCCTCTCCTTGTAAGGGCAGGATTGACGCGTCCCAGCCAAAGAGCGCCAAAAAAACCTTCACGTGGCAGTCTAGAAGTGGCTTGTCGAACAGCTTCGCATATGCTTGAAGAGCCTCATACACCCCCCTCGTTTGCAAGGCATAATTTTTTGATTAGGACTGTTTGCTGTTTGGACGCTTTAGAGCCCTTGCCGCCTTTGGCAAGGCGAACACTCCGCCGCGGTGTGGTAGTGAGGGGCTTCTTTTGACGAGGTTTGCTTTCCTTGGCCGGCAGCTCCCGAGCGGTAGGCTGCTCCAGGATGTGCGAGATGGGGGCACGCAGCTCAGAGCAGAATTGCTCAACTCGAGCGTGAAGGGGTGGTGTCGTGACAGCCTGGGAAGGAACAACCAGCGGCTCGTCCTGCTGCTCAGAAAGGCTGACCAGAAACCACCCTGCACCGTGATTGCATGGCATTGTCACATCCCCATGCAAAACCGGTCCCACCACTGGTGTCGACCCCGCGGTCCAGCCAGATAAAGAATCCAGATCAGAGTGGCCTCGACTGTCCATATCTTACTCGGCGGGCGGGCGCAACTCCTGTTGCACATCCTCGATTGCCGGAGCCACCACCTCATTGGATATGCACAGATCCCACTCCCCAATCCTGACACGCGGGGAATCGTCCGCCAGCATGGCCCGAGCAGCTCTCGAGGGCGAAGGTGCAGATCCCACCCCCGGGTCCACCCGCTGAGCCCGTCCTGGTTGGTTGACAGAGCCCAGCTCCACTTCCCGAAGCTGCCTCGGAGGCCCACCTTGTCCCGATCCACCAGGCGAAAAAGCGCCTCCTCTGCCAGCGGCGGGGCCAACCCTACTCTCCACCGACGACACGGCCCCACTTGTCACCTGGAGAATCTACATACTTGTAAAAAAAGTGGCTGCCAGCAACAACCTCTCTATCGACTTGCTTCTTCCCGCTAACCGGATAATGGTGTTGAGAAAACCCAAGCCCCCTTGCAGTATTGGAGAAAACACAAGAAGTAGCTTCCAGACCTCACTGGTGCAGCCACGTGCTATACAAACGGTTTTTAACCCCTTTCCGCGACGGTGTTTGGAACCGTCACCAAGTGGGTGTGGGCGATTGGGGGGTCCTTTCCACGTGACCCAGAAACCGTCGGGGATAGGCCCTCCTGGCACACAGGCTGGGGCAAAATGAACTCGTGTGCGATCTGGTGAGGCATCGAAACCCAATCATTTCCGTTCGTATATACATCCCACACAGTGAATCCCAGAAAAACATTTCCGTTTGTATATGTGTATCACACACATTTTTTATGTGGAAACGTTTGTGCAAGGTGGCCTAACGCAAATATTTCTCTGCCGGACACCGTGTGTGATTGTTAGTTGATCGAACACACCTACTTTCTAGAAACCGTGTGGGTTGTTTGAGTTCATCGCCCATGGTTTTGTCTGAGTAACCGTCTGCAATAGAAAACCCCAATAAGCAGGGTAATTAGCCTATTATTGATAATCCATGTAGTAATCAAATTGATATTTCTTATAAAACACACCAGATATTTCATATCTGTATAACAACAACCAGGATTTCATAATCGAGTTGCATCAGATAGCTTCAACACTCAGTTACGCCATTACACACAGCACCAAGTTTCACATGCAACATCGAAAACCTTTGGAAAGTAGCATTATACACGGTAAATAGACAGATGAATCTCATCTAGGAAACTACAGAAGTGGAAGGCAAATATTGAGCCTTCAGTGATATTGAATGTCCTTGCAACTTTAGGCCAGTGGCTATGGATAATTGCCCGCGCAACATTTGTCCTCTTCAGGAAGACTTCAATATTATACCGTGGGTGTTGAATGAATACCTTCCTCGCCTCTTGACCATGCAGGTGGTTTGAGAGGTAATCATCTGTGAACTGCTTTGAAAAGTACTGAAAACAAAGATATGCATAAATTGCTGTTATAAATTTTGAAATGGCGCAAGGGGTAAAAAACAAGGTAAAAGAGTTAGTGCCATCCTATAGTTGACTGATGTCTTCTTCATTGTGCAAACAAAGATCTTGATGTTATTCTTCGCAAGTTTCTTCATCCTAACAATCTTTCCGAGTTTCTTGACTTGACTGATATTCATGGACATCTCATTTCTCCATATGCAAAATCGGTCGAACAGTGGGTCTAAGCCTCTGACAGCAGGACCTACATGTGCACGACCAAATTGTAAGAAACCTAAATATTAGCATGATTCCTGCAACTGCAAAATAATGTGCTATTAGCAAAAGGATCATGCATGAGAAAACCTCGATGGTAAACCGTAGTGTCTCGCATTGTTTCCCTGCAACACACATAAGGAAGATCTTGATCAGGTTAAATAAGAGATGCCATACTATCAGTAGAATATGTATTCAGTATAGCCAAATTCGATATATTTCTCACATGCATAACAATACAAAATTGTACTCACAACAAATGAAAATCAAATTGCAGAATTGAACCAAATAGTTAAATGGACATCAGACCAAATGAATCAAAATAGTTAACTGAGCACGACATTGCAGAATAGAAACATGTACTAGAAGATAAGACAGTTAACAAAACAAAGAATGCTTGAGAACAGTACTACGAAATGTAGCAACTGTTGGACCAAACTGTTAACTGAACATTACATTTAGGAGGAGCAAATTGTTAACTGAACATTACATTTCAGAGGACCAAACTGTTAACTAAACATCAGATTGCATATTAACATTACATATGATAAATCACTAGAAGGCACTGGCAGTGGCCTCAAGAAAACAGAATGAACTGTATTTTAAAGTAGACAACCGCGTGGCGGTGCCGACGGTGGCCTCGAAGACGAGGTGGTCCTCCAAGATCTGGCAGTCGGCACGCCTGGCAGCCATAGCGACCTCATGCACGCGTGCGGCCGCGATTTGCTTCTCCGCTGCAAGATACTATTGAGCTCCACGTTATACTGTGTGCAAAATGGCTGTGGGCGGCGCTTAATTGGAGGACGAGGACAGTGATTTCGGCGGAAGGTGTCGCACCATCGGTCGGGGCATGTGGGACGGGGAAGGAGGAGGATGGTGTGGATTACCTGACCATATCGACGAGGCAGTGCGGCAAGAAGAAGGATCGGCGGCGAGGAGGCCGCGCAACAAGAAGAAGGGTCGCTGGCGAGGAGGCGTCACTGCAAGAAGAAGGGTAGCCGACGAGGAGCGGCTCTGCAAGAAGAAGGGTCGTCGGCGAGGAGGCTGAGCTGCCAGTAAGCAGCAGTGAAGGTTTGAACTTGGAAAGCAAGGAGGAATAGTCGAAATGTGGCTTTTGGTGGGAGGGAGGGGGCGGGGAGAGAGATATTTCCGCGGTGGCAGAAAAATTTCGCTCGGTGCTGCAACAAATTGGCGCGCAAGTGTGGTTCAAGCGCGGGCAGTAGACTGTAGACGACGAAGCTTCTTGCGTAAGCCAGACAAGACGGTGCGCCAAGATATTTTATATAGCATCCCACACGATTATTTCTAGTAAACTGTTTGTGGTATACCTGATTTTTCATTACGTTTTGAAAGACAATGGTGTTACGGAGGGAAAAGATGGTGTTTGAATTGCTAGAACATTTATGTACAGTGAACATGCAACGACATGAGTGTCGTGTTTAAATTTGAAATTATTCCGGGTTTGTTTGGCATTTTTATTCATTAATTGAGTTTCTAGGCATTTAATGTGCATAATTCAAATTTGAACTACAAACACATGCTCCAGTGCACCAAAGTTTTTTGAAAAAATACATGTGTGTCTTTGGGTGAATTTATAGGTCCCATGCAAGAAATGGGAATGAAATTCAAACATCTGGGCGTCGTGGCTTGGCCGGGAACATTGAGAAACTTGGTTACTAAATTCTAGGAAATTAAAAACTCGCTTGAAAATCTGGAAACTTGGCATGGTGTCATTTCATGGCACCAACATGTTGTGGTAAAAAAATTGGCCGCATTTGGACAAGTTTTGGTATAAGCTTCTTGCAAACCGGAGCTTCTCTCTAGAAGACTCGTGGTTCCCGAGGGGGGACGTGTCACGTTTGTGTGCGAAACTATATACGTTGCCCCCCTTGATTTTTTACAGAGGCAACATAGAACTATATGAGTGCCGTGTTAAAATTTGGAATTATTCCGGGTTCGTTTGGACTTTTTAATACATTAATTGAATTTTTGGTCATTTAATGTGCATAATTCAAATTTAAACTACAAGCACATGCTCCAGCGCACCAAAGTTTGTTGAAAAATCACATGTGTGTCCTTGGGTGAATTTCTAGGTCCCATGCAAGAAATGGGAATGAAATTCAAACATCCGGGCGTCGTGGCTCGGCCGGGAACATTGAGAAACTTGGTTTCTAAATTCCTGGAAATTCAAAACTCGCCTGAAAATCATGAAACTTGGCATGGTGTCATTTCATGGCACCAACATGCTATGGTAAAGAAATTGGACGCATTTGGACAAGTTTTGGTATAAGCTTCTTGCAAACCGGAGCTTCTCTCGAGAAGACTCGTGGTTCCCAAGGAGGGACGTGTCACCTTTGTGTGCGAAACGATATACGCTGCCTCCCCCCCTCTTGATTTTTTACAGAGACAACATAGAACTATATGAGTGTCGGGTTAAAATTTGAAATTATTCCGGGTTTGTTTCGACTTTTTATGCATTAATTGAATTTCTGGTCATTTAACGTGCATAATTCAAATTTGAACTACAAGCAGATGATCCAGTGCACCCAAGTTGGTTGAAAAATCACATGTGTGTCCTTGGGTGAATTTCTAGGTCCCATGCAAAAAATGGGAATGAAATTCAAACATGTGGGCATCATGGCTCGGCCGAAAAGATTGAAAAACTTGGTTTTTTAATTCATGTAAATCCAAAACATGCCTGAAAATCATGAAACTTGGCAAGGTGTCATGACATGACACCAACATGCCCAACATGTTGTGGTAATTTTTTTGGCCGAATTGGGACAAGCTTTGGTATAAGCTTCTTGCAAACTGGAGCTTCTCTCAAGAAGGCTCTTGGTTCCGAGAGGGAACGTGTCACCTCCGTGTGTGAAACGACATACACTGCCTTATCCCGCCTTAATTTTTTTACACAGGCAGATTAGACCAAATAGAAGTATCGTGCTAAATTTTGGAATTATTCCAGGTTCATTTGGCCTTTTTTATACATTAATTGAATTTCTGGGCATTTCATGTGCATAATTCAAATTTGAACTACAAGCACATGCTCCAGTGCACCAAAGTTGGTTGAAAAATCACATATGTGTCGTTGGGTGAATTTGTAGGTCCCATGCAAGAAATGAGAATGGAATTCAAACATCTGGGCGTCGTGCCACGGCTGGAAATATTGAGAAACTTGGTTTTTTAATTCATGTAAATCCAAAACACGCATGAAAATCATAAAACTTGGCATGGTGTCATGACATGGCACCAACATGTTGTGGTAACTTTTTTGGCCGAATTAGGACAAGCTTTGGTATAAGCTTCTTGCAAACCAGAGCTTCTATCAAGAAGGCTCATGGTTCCGAGAGGGAACATGTCACCTCCGTGTGCGAAACAACATACACTGCCTTCTCCTGCCTTGATTCTTTTACACAAGCAGCTTAGACCAAATAGGAGTTTCGTGCTAAATTTTGGAATTATTTCGGGTTCGTTTGGCCTTTTTATACATTAATTTATTTTCTAGGCATTTAATGCACACAATTCAAATTTGAAGTACAAGCGCATGCTCAAGTGCGCAAAAGTTAGTTGGAAAATCATTTATGTGTACTTGGGCAAAGTTCTTTGTCCCATGGAAGAAGTGGGAATGGAATTCAAACATCTGGGCGTCTTTCCTCGGCCGGAAACATCGAGAAACTTGGTTTTAAAATTCCCGTAAATCCAAAACTCGCCTGAAAATCATGAAACTTGGCATGGTGTCATGACATGGCATCAACATGAGGTGGTAATGTTTCTGTCTGATTTGTGAGGGCGCACAAATTAACAATCAACAAAGTCATTTTGGAACAAGTGTTGTCACGTTACAAATCAGAAACACAAGTATTATTGAAACCATGGGCGTTCTACTTACGAATTACGTGCCGCCATGCGTCCCCTTTTTTTATTGGTTAGGAGGTGTTGTGCGGGCTAGCTATTTGAGTATGGGAGGCGTGCGATGAGACCCCTGCGCATGCTCATTGGGAGGAGAGCCCTTTGACCTCTATCCACCACACACCTCACTCTCAACATCTCCATTAATGGCGCTCGAGCCCCTGTTTCACGGCGTGGCTATGTCTCACTCGACTGAGATTTAAGAGAGAAAAAAGGAAATCTTAAAAGAAAGTTTTGCACGGATCTTGATGTAAGATTCGACGGACCTACATAGCATCGACTGCGACTTATAGCAAGACTGATGAATATAAGGACGATGACAGTGAATCATAATTGTCTTACATATTTAGGAAGATAATTAAAAAAGCCACATGCGGCAACGCCCGAAATACACAAGGGCAAAAGAAGAAGGAAGACAATTATCTGGCTCGCTTATCTCTACTTTCTTGATGCCTTGCTGCAGGCCGCAGGAACTAGTCTCTGCGGCGAGCGGTGATGAGCTCTTTCGTGTCCTCAAGATGCTGCTTGAGAGCATTCACGTATTCCTCCAGCAGCCTTTTGCGCTTGATGCGGAGCATGGCATTCTCGTCCATAAGTTTCATGACGATGATGCCAGTCCTCTTCAACAAGGCAGTGGTCTCCTCCTGCTGCTCCGCACTTCTGACGATCTTCGTCCTCAGCAGGTCACGCTCAGCCGGAGTTTCGCATTGCCCTCACTTAGTTGCCGGATGACACCGGTAGCCTGTTCAAACGAGGCTTTCATGTCGTCCTGCAACCTCGCTCAGCCGGAGATCTGTTCCATCTGGCTATGGACGATCGCATTCATGCGCCTGTAAGAGTCCTCGCCTGCCCGCGAGACATTTTCCCAGGCCGCAGTGGTGCGGGAGGACATCTCTGCTGCATTCGCGGCGCTGCGAGACATCTCTGCTGCTTCCGCGGCGCGGCCGGACCAGTATGCTGCATCGACGGTGCGGCGGGATCTCCGTGCTGCTTCAGCGGCGTGACTGGACCTCTCTGCTGCTACGGCCGCGCGGTGGGACATGTCGGCTGCTTTCGCGGTGAGGCGGGACATCACTCGTGCTTCCGCTTCCATGCTCGCCTCTCCCTGGTGGTAATCTCTCGACGCAGAACTCACACTGGCCATGGCAGACGTAAGGGAACGATGATGACCGACTTGTTTGTTTTTGTGGATGGGGAGCTGAGGAGGAATGTGCAGTCATCTTGGAGTAGTAGTATTTATAACCGAGTACTAATACGCTCCTAAGTGGGAAACCGTTTACGTTTTGATCGGTGTGAACAGGTTTGTAATTAAATATAGTGTGGTAGTAATTTGGAACGTGACGGGGCGCAGGCTCAAAATTTATTGACGGTTCTATAATTTCTAAGTGCGGCACTATTCTTGGACGGCGTAATGTGGGCATGCTTTCTCGGCCGCGTACGTGGCGTTTGCACCATAGGGTGCACCGCAATAGGCAATGTCAGCACACGTCTTGTTCGAACAACCGTGCGCGCTCATTATTACCATCACGCACGCTTCTTTTAATTAGAATGTGTGCTTGCCTAGCGCACACACGTTGATTTGTCTAACTATTTCTGTTTGTTGTGGCTAATTGTCGCTGTCAAAACCGGCCGATCTCGGGTAGGGGGTCCCGAACTGTGCGTCTGAGGATCGAAGGTAACAGGAGGCAGGGGACACGATGTTTACCCAGGTTCGGGCCCTCTTAATGGAGGTAATACCCTACTTCCTGCTTGATTGACTTTGATGAGTATAGGGGTTACAAGAGTTGATCCACCTCGAGTAATGGCTAAACCCTAGATGTCTAGCCTGTATGATTGTCTTAGCCTCTACGGACTAAACCCTACGGTTTATACCGACACCGGAGGGGCCTATGGTTGTACAGAGACGGTTGTCGGATTTCGGGTTCTGGCAGACCCTTGAGGTTCGAACACTGGGGTGCGCGCGGTGATCCAACCCTCCACTGTCTCGTACCTCGCCGAATCGCAGGAACCTAAACTACTAAACGGAACAGCACAAGAGACACAAGATTTATACTAGTTCGGGCCACCGTTGTGGTGTAATACCCTACTCTAGTTTGTGGTGTGGTGGATTGCCTCTTGGGCTGATGAGGAACAGTACAGGGAAGAACAGCCTCGCGAGGGTCTGTTCTTGGTGGGTGCGATGAACTGCTAGGTGGTGTTTCATCGCTCTAGCTTGAGGATCGGGTCTCTATCTCTCTCTCTGGATTCCAAATGCCCGATCCCTCTACTATGGTGGCTAGCTCTACTTATATAGGCTAAGGCCCCGGGCCTCTTCCCAAATATTGAGCGGGAAGGGCGCCAACAATTGGCCATTTGAAGGGGAACAACGGGTACACTTATCCCGACTAAAGTTGGTCCTCGCCGCCAAAGGCTCGTGATGACGCTTTGCTTGGGCTCCATGATGACTCCCTTCCACCGCTGGGGCTGGTCTTGGTCTTGTTGCAATCAAACGGATGCCTTTGCTTGATGCTCTCGCTGCGCTTGCTCCCTTTGCACCAAAGAGGAAGGAGGACGCTGCTGGCTGGCGCCTCGATCGCGCCCTTGGTCGCCATGGCTTGCGCCATGGGCACCTCGCGAGGTACCCTGCCTTGAACTCTCCGCCTCCTCATGAGCCAGCTGACGAGGCCGTGCTCGAGGAAGCTCCTTGTCGTCCGCCTCATGAGGCTTGGCCCCTCGCGAGGGTCTTGAGCTGCGTTGATGAAGATGGGCTGTCCGGGCCTCCTTTGAGCCACGCCGCAGGCCACAGGCGAGCAAGTCTGGGACCCCGCTCCCGAACGCCGACAGTAGCCCCGGCCCATGGCGCGCCCGACTTGGCCGAGCAGAGAGGCGAAGGGCAAGTCGCGGCGTCAAGGGCCCTAACAGCCTGCGGCCTTGGGCGACGCGTGGCGGTTGATTGGACGTGTGCGCACTGCTTCCCCACGATGCCTCGGTAACCACCCGGATTCGACAAGTCCCTGCATGCGGAGTTGGTCATGATTACCGGTGATCTTGGAGGCCGACGGTTGGCCTTCGCCGGCAATAAGTATGGAACGGCGCGCGCCCTTCCAGTCCATCCTTTCTTGTCTCTCCTTCTTCTCCATGGCTCCACCAAGGAAGTTCTCGGCGCGAGAAGGGAAGGGCCATCGGTCGAGTCTTCCTCTCCTCCGCCTAAGCGTGGTCGAGGTCGCCCTACAGCACCCGTGGCCTCCACGGCGGTCCCCATGGGTCGTGGGGAGGCTCTCGGCATGGCGACGAGCGGCTGGCCATGGTCTGGAGGTGTGCCCGACCGCGCGTCCCCGAGGCCGCGCCTCCATGCTGGGCGCTGCGGAGTTCATGGTGAGGCGGAGGAGCCGTCCGTCCGGCTTCAGCTCCGTGCTTCCTCCCGGGTGAGCTCCCTGATGGCGCCTGAGTGGCCTCTGCTCCAGTGCATGGCTGCTGCAGCCGGGCTTCGTGGGCTTCTCCGAGGTCTCTGCTGCAGGAACCTGCTCTGGCCCGGTGGCGGGGCGTTCGCTCATGCGTGGTCTCCGCCGCCGGTGCTCCCTGCACTTCAAGTACGATGGCGACGCCACCCTCTACGTGAGGGTGTTCGGGGAAGATGGTCGCCGCATGGGGTGCTGCCTCAAGACGACGATCATGGCCGAGGACCCAGCCCGCGTGGGTTGAGAGGGCAGCAGCGGCGGCCGGGCGATGCCCACGACTCCTCACGCTTCACCAGCTCTTCTTCGGTGGTGATTCTTCCAAGAAGCAGCCATGCCAGCCCCCCATGCCGCCCGCCGCTTGGGGGTGGCAGCGGTCCGCTTGCCGCCACGCCCGTGAAGCGAGAGGAGTCCGCCTGAGCTCGGGAGGCGGCGGGCCTTCCAAGAGAGCCGCACGGGTGTGCTTCACCTGCTTCATCCTTTCCTTTCTTTTCTCCTGCGTAAAAAGGAACAATGTGTGGCCCGTGGGGCGCGTTTAGGTCAACGTCGCAATTATTGTACTGCTTTTGTTATCCTAATCTGTTCCTTCGCCAGGCGCCCATTCGCAAGTGAACCCCAGCCGTGGCATGGGCGACCGATCCAGCCCCGTGTTCAGCGTTGTGCTGCCCGTGAGGCATGGTTAGGAGGGGTGCTCCACCAGGACCAGGGCCGTGAAAACTTGAGCGATAGGGGTAGGCAGCTGCATGGGCTCCCGAGGCTTCCGCCTCACGAGTCCCAGCAAAGAGAAATCGAGGCAAGAGAGTGAAAAGATCAAGAACCATGGACCAAAAAGGGGCGGTAGTTTCGATAAAACTCCAAATGGGAATAACTAGTCAATCTGCAAAAGCAAATGAAAAGCCGCGTCCGACACCTAGTCTAGTCTTCGACGCCTTCTCACCAAAGACGGAGCTAAGTGCTGCCATCGGGCGTGGGAGGGAGCCCCAAGGCCCGAGGCCGCACTCCTGAGACTCCGGGCGTGTACAGCCCCAACTCATTATTACGTGAGAGTGTCACGGGCGGCGAAGCTTCACGTGCGTTCGCCTTCTTCACAGTGCTCGGACCTTTCTTCCGGGAAGCAAGCTTCACGGGCGTTTTCCCTCTTCACAGAGCTCCGGGCCTTTCCAACGCGACAGCTTCACAGCGCTCGCCTTCTTCATGTGCTCTGGGCCTTTTCCTGAAGGTGAGCTTCACAGCATTCGCCTTCTTCATGTGCTCTGGGCCTTTTCCAAAAGATGAACTTCACAGCATTTGCCTTCTTCACGTGCTCGGGCCTTTTCCAAAAGATGAACTTCACAGCATTTGCCTTCTTCACGTGCTCCGGCCTTTTCCAAAAGATGAACTTCACAGCATTTGCCTTCTTCACGTGCTCGGGCCTTTTAGGGGTAAAACCTCCGGAGGTGCCGGATGTTCCACGCGCTCAGATAGGTACTCCTCTGAGTCTCCAAGCGCACGGAGCCAGCCTCGAAACATGAACAACCTTGAATGGGCCCTCCCACATGGGAGAGAGCTTATGCAGTCCCTCCCGGAGAGGACCCGCTGAGCACGAGGTCCCCTACCTCGAGAGTTCTGGGCGGATGTTGCGGCGGTGGAATCGCCGGAGTGCTCGCTGGTACCTTGCCGCCGCAGCGCAGCTTCTCGACGGCGCTCCTCCCCAAGACAAGGGCCGTCCCCGCATGGCGCCCCGCAGCGTTTCATCGAACGCCAGACCTGCGCGGATCGACGCTGACCTCGTGAGGGAGGACCGCTTGCCCGTGAGACCGTGAAGAAGGGGTCTCTCAGGTTGGCTTGGTTGCGGTTGTGCGGATGGAGCACAACACGGATGGAAGCTCGTCGTACCAGCCTCCGCGCAGCTTCCAGCTTCTTCTTGAACGCCCCGGTCTTGAGGCCTCTCAGACCTCTGCATTGGCCCGCTTCGCCTGTCCATTGCTGCGGGTGCGCCACCGGCGTAGCATATCTGCGGCCCCAAGGTTAGCGCAGATGTTTTAAAAGGTTACCGTGAACTGCGAACCGTTGTCGGTGATGATGCGGTTCGCACTCGAACCGCTCACGATGCCCTTGATGAACTTGACCGCAGAACCAGCGGGATGGCGCGACGGCCTCGACTTCGCCCACTTGGTGAATTTGTCCACGGTGACGAGAGTAGCGATAGCCTCGGCGCCCGAGGAAAAGGGCCGAATGTCCAGCCCCTGCACGCGAATGGCCAAGTGAGGGGATGGTTTGCGACCTCCTGCTGGCTGGTGGATCTGCTTGGCATGGAATTGGCAAGCCTCGCAAGCCTTCACGAAGTTCGAGAAGCGCCATTGAGCGGTGGGCCAATAGAAACTGCTGCGAACGCCTTTGCCGCCAAGGGTCCGTGGCGATGAATGGTGCCCACAATCTCCGCCATGTATATCTGCCAGCAATTCCTTCCCTGTTCCTGGTGATGCAAATAGCAGGATACGCTGCTCGGTCATTTCCGTAGAGCTCTCCATCCATGATGTTTGTATGCCGTGGCTTGCGCGCCACACGCCTGCCTCCTCCTCCTTCTCCGAAAAGTCCCACGCTAAATAACTCTTGAGCTCCGTGATCTAGCACTCCTCTTGAGGTTCCATCGTTAGGAGCAGGCGTGCTCTCGAGGCCGGGCCACGTGCTGGGCTCCCGAGGCAGGTGGTGAGGAGCTCCTCCCGAGCTGTCTTGTGCTTGATAACGGCGGTAGGGCTGAGGGCTTGAAGAGCCGTTCCTCAAAGACGCCTGCCTCTGGGTAACCTCCTGGAGGCTCGCTTTGGCGATGTCGTCGGCCTCTTGATTGGTGCCAAGGCACGTGGCCTGCAGCTCCAACCCCTGAACTGTTTCTCCATCCTGCGGACCTCTGCAAGGTAGGCCTCCATGTGTTCATCTCTTGGCTCAGACACCTTGTTGGAGAAATTGACGAGGAGCTGCGAATCGCCCTTGATGGTAAGGCGCTTCACCCCTGGGCAGCGGCAGCCTTCGACCCGCTTCTCGGCCCCTCGTATTCTGCTATATTGTTGGAGACCTTCTCGCCATGCCGAAACAGAGCTGCACGGCATAGTAGAGCTTGTCTGGAGGGAGATATGAGCACCGCCCCAGCCCAGTATACTGTCTGGAGAACGCCCATCAAAGTACATGACCCAACCTTCGGCGCTTCGCTCCACGGGAGAGGGACCGATCCTCGCCGCCCCGAGGCCCGGTGCTTCGCCCATTCGCCACGAAATCTGCCAACTGCCCCCTTGATGACTCTGGTTGTGCTGAACTCGAGCTGGAATGCTTGCAGCTCAATGTTCCACTTGGCGACCCTTCCGCCGAGTTGGGGCTCCCGAGCACCCTCTCCGGGGGTATGCCGAGACAACCTTGATTGGACGACCACGAAGTAGTGCCGCAGCTTGCGCTGGGCCACCAACAGCGAGGAGGAGCTCGGCATGGGGTACCGTGCCCTCGCATCCCGTGAACACGGTGTGAAAGCACACCGGTGCTCGGCGAGGTTAGGGCGTCGGTGCTGGTGGTGTCTTCGAAGCTGTGGTGGCTCCCGAGGCGACGGCGCCCCGGGCCGGGTGCTTGGATGGGAGGCCTCCCGCCCTTGGTGCACTCTGCTGTGACGGCCGATCTTCTTCCATTGCGGAGCTGGCTTCGCTAGTTCCTTCGATTCGGTCTTGCCTTAGCTCGGGTGGCCGCCGTGGTCTTGGCTTCGACGCTCCTCCTAACTGCCACCAGAGCAGCGCTAAGCGAGTAGGGAGTGGCGGCGAGGTAGAGTACCAAGGGCTCCACGAGGGCACGGGCCACCATCACCGGAGGGCTGGTCAGTACCTCTTGAGGTCTTGAACGCTTTGTCGGCCTCTTCACCCACTCAAGGGCCCTTTTTCTTCATCACCGAAGAAAGGCAGCGCCGCTCCCCAATCGGGAGATGAACGCCCAGCGCCGTTCTGGCGCCCGTGAGCTTCTGCATTTCCACGAGGGTCTTTGGTGGGCTCATGTCTTCCATCGCTTGACCTTTTACTCGGTTAGCCTCGATGCCTCGGTGGGACACGAGGAAACCCAGGAGCTTGCCTGAGGGAACTCCAAACACACACTTCTCCGGTTGAGTCGCAGGCTCACTGCGTTGAGGCTCGCGAAGGTTTCTTCCAGGTCTTGTATCAAGGTCTTGGCCTCGCGAGACTTCACCACGATGTCGTCGACGTATGCCTCCACATTCTTCCCGAGCTGTGGGCCCAAGGTGATGTGCATGAGCGCCGGAAGGTTGCCCCCGCGTTGCGCAACCCGAATGGCATGCATGTATAGCAGTACACTCCACACGGGTTAGAAGGTCGTCTTTTCCACGCCTTCCACCGCCATCTTGATTTGGTGATACCGAAAAGGCGCCCAAGAAGCATAACAGTCACACTCGGCGGTGGAATCGACGATCCGGTCGATCGAGGGAGCGGAAACGGATCCTGCGGGCATGCTTTGTTGAGGTTGGTGAAGTCGACACACATGCGCCTTTCTCCCTTCTTTGGCACCACCACGGGTTGGCCAGCCAACTGCATCGGACCTCGCGAATAACCCCGCGCTTCTAGCTTGCGGGTCTCTTGGACGATGAAGGCCTGCTTTTCGCTGGACTGCCTTCGCTTCGCTTCACTTTGGACGCACGTTGGGGCACACGCTGAGGTGGTGCTCGACACGCCCGTGGAATCCCCGCCACTAATCGGGCTCCCGTGCGAACACCTTCTTGTTCGCACGCAGGAACTTGATAAGGGCTTCCTCCTGCTCGAGCTCGAGGTTGGCGCCTATGGTGAAGGTGGCGCTTGTGGACCCGCCCTCATCGGCAGTGCATCTGCTGGTCTCCGCCTCGCCTTGAGTGAACAACTGCTTCTTCTTGGTCGGTGCAGCCCCCTTGGGCTTGGGGCTTCCGCATCGGCGGCTGCGCTCTGCGGCCGCCGCCTTGAGGGTGAGCTGGCGCGCCGCAGCGACCTTCAGATATCCCCGGCACGGTGAGGACGCCGCTGCTCCTGTGCATCTTCATGAGGTTGTACCCGGGTGGGTTGCGCCATGAATTTAGCTAATGCTGGATAGCCAAGGATGGCATTGTAGGGGAGGCCGATGGGGCGATGTCGGTCGACCAGTTCCGTCGCGGAAGTTTTCGTGAGGTGCCAAGGTCACCGAAGCCGGATTTGCCCCAAGGAGCTGGATGACCCTCCTCCTACGCCCGAAAAAGGCCGGCTGGGCTGCAGCCGCCTCCTGGGTATGCAGAGGAGGTTGAAGGCCTCGACTGAGAGTACGTTGAGGCCGGCGCCGCCGTCGATGAGGGTCTCGTGACGGCAACTGGCGAGATGCTTTGGGTGTGCGAGCATGGGGCGCACCGAGCCGGCGAGTTGGTGGGGTGGTCTTGAGAGTCGAAGGTCAGCCGGCCGACGACTCCGTCCGCCCGAGGGAGCCCCCACACGAGGAGGTGGCGCCACCCGCGGACGAATGTCTTGACATGGCGGCCGGAAGGCGGCGCTGCGAAACCGCCCAGAGGGCCGCGACGAGCGGAGGAACCGCGCGATGGGGTGGGTGACGAGAAGCCGCACGCCCCCCCGAGGTCGCCGAGGAGCGCAGGACGATGCTTGCTGCCCGCCCCTGCCGGGCCGGGTGGCGGTCTTGACGGCGGGCGGTGAGGAACGGCGAGGGCGCCCGCCGTCAGAAGCCGTCTGGGCGACATGGGAGGCGAGGGCGGCTCGGCTCTCGGCGCGAGCCCGACGAGTGTCAGGCATGGTTGCGGTGGTCGGGGAAGAGCGAGGCGACGGAAGGCAGATTCCGGCGCACCCCTACCTGGCGCGCCAAATGTCGGATTTCGGGTTCCGGCAGACCCTTGAGGTTCGAACACTGGGGTGCGCGCGGTGATCCAACCCTCCACCGTCTCGTACCTCGCCGAATCGCAAGAACCTAAACTACTAAACGGAACAGCACAAGAGACACAAGATTTATACTAGTTCGGGCCACCGTTGTGGTGTAATACCCTACTCTAGTTTGTGGTGTGGTGGATTGCCTCTTGGGCTGATGAGGAACAGTACAGGGAAGAACAGCCTCGCGAGGGTCTGTTCTTGGTGGGTGCGATGAACTGCTAGGTGGTGTTTCGTCGCTCTAGCTTGAGGATCGGGTCTCTATCTCTCTCTGGATTCCAAATGCCCAATCCCTCTACTATGGTGACTAGCTCTACTTATATAGGCTAAGGCCCTGGGCCTCTTCCCAAATATTGAGCGGGAAGGGCGCCAACAATTGGCCATTTTGAAGGGGAACAACGGGTACACTTATCCCGACTAAAGTTGGTCCTCGCCGCCAAAGGCTCGTGATGACGCCTGCTTGGGCTCCACGATGACTCCTTCCAGCCGCTGGGGCTGGTCTTGGTTTTGTTGCACGAAGCGGATACCTTTGCTTGATGCTCTTGCTCGCGCTTGCTCCCTTTGCACCAAAGAGGAAAGGAGGAGCCATGCTGGTCGGCACACCGGCCGGGCGCCTTGGTCGTCATGGCTTGCGTCATGGGCACCTCGCGCTCCAGCGCCCAAGTTTCGATCTTTTATGTAGCCACCAAACACTCCCAGCCATGGTCGGATTAGGTTCGCAGGGCAAGTGGATGGCTTCCTCCATCACTGAGAGGAACATCAAGGAACTTCGCGAAGCGGGGTACTTGGCCGCGGACATCACGCACCAGCTTCCTGACAAAAAGCAGATCACCCCCACTCCGGAGTCCATGAGAGGGTGGTGTTCATCCCCCACTTTCTCCGTGGACTAGGGTTCCCTCTCCACCCTTTCGTCTGTGGACTTATGTTGTACTACGGGCTTGATTTCCACGATCTAGCCCCAAATTCCTTCCTCCACATTTCAGCATTCATTGTCATGTGTGAGGCATTCCTCCGCATACCCCCCCCCCCCACTTTGGCCTATGGCTCAAGGTTTTCAATGTGAAGCCGAAAGTGGTCGACGGGCAACATGCAGACTGCGGCAGCGCCATGGTGAGCAAGCTTCCCAATGTCAGCTGGCCCAAGGGGGCCTTTGTGGAGACCGTAAAGGGGTGGCAGCAGGAGTGGTTTTACATCACGGAACCTCGCGACACCAAATGGGCTGCCACTCCCGAGTTCAAATCCGGGCCTCCAATGCGGCTCACACCGTGGATTAACAAGGGCCTGGGGCGTCGTCCGACGAGGTGATGATGCTGCAGAAGCGCATCAAGAATATGATAGAGAAGAACAACACTCGTCGATGTGGTCCAGGTGATGCTTTTTTGCCGGATTCTCCCCTGCCAGCGCCGGTCTCTCCATCTGTGGGAATTCGATCCGGCTGGCCCTCGGACCCTGCAGGAGTTCTTTGGCACAACGCACGAAGTCATCTGGAAGCTGCTCTTCAAGGCCCAGGAGTCGTGGCCGGAGACGACCGATGACATCTGCCATGACTGTACTCATCCGACCACACCTGTAAGTTTTCCGATTTCTGAACATAGCTTCCACTTGTAAATCTGAAGGGTATGCTGAGCCTTCCATTCTTCCTTCAGGGCTGGACAAAGAAGGCGGAGCGGATCCAATGTCCGGCTCTGTTGCCCGAAGACCCGGCCATTCCTCTGCTAACAAGGATGCTGGTTCCACACCGTACCAGGCGACGGAGAAGAAGGCCAAGAAGAAGGGCAAGGAGGCCAAAAGTGGCCTCCGCCGCAAAGGTACTTCGGACGCTACGTCCGAAGATACCGAAGTTGTCTCCTCTCACGAGGGAGATGAAGACGAAGAGGCGGAGGAGGAAGAGAGCAACTCTCCCCTCAAGGAGAAGAAGAAAAAGAGGGCAGCCTCTGCTGACCCAGAGGCGGAGGCGTCCAGAAGGGGGAAGATGACCCTCTCGGATGGCTCAGACTTCAATGCCGAAGCCATCCCCAAGTGGCGCCTCAGGGCGAAGCCCCTGGCAGAACTGTAAGTATTCAAAAGATACCAAATATCCATCCTTTCATAGATTGTAGGATAACATATCGTTTATGTGTTTCAGTCTGGCCCGAGATCTCCCCCAACAATCACTATCTTCGGGGAATTCTTTGGTGCTGGAGATGATGGAGAGCGAGTCGCCTCCACGAGCCTCCCCGCCACATGCCACGGATGACACTGAGGTGTTATCCAAAAGGACCTCTCCGGGCCAGGGCGAGGTGCGGAAGGCCGCTGAGACGACGCCAGAGGGTAACACCTTGGCTGCCGACAACATGGAAGGCAAAATCCCCATGGAGACTGACGGCGGGGGCCCTGACCAGTCCGGCCCCTAGCCGAATACCGCTCCGGAGACCCACACAGCTCCGGAGCCGAGCGAGCACCCCCTTTGAAAGATGGGGGAGTGTCAACTCCCCCGGCGACCTCCACCGGTCCGGAGGCGCGTGCATCCATCATGGATGAACACTTGATAGGTATGGTGGTTGAAAAGGTTCAGTCCACCAAAAGCGGTCTGAATGAAGCCTTCTCCAGCCTATTGACAGGCTCTGAGGTATGTGGTGCAATATTCTTAGCTGTTTTTTCATATGAAAATATATGCCTGTGTATAGCTAGTAGCCCCTGAGACTCTGTTCGGTTCTTTGAAGAAGGGCCGAACAGAGGATCGAATATTCTCCGGAGATGACATACTTGTCTGTGTTGGTGAACATGCTTCATTGTTAGCGGCATCTGCCCAGGCCGCGGAAGTTTCCGAACTCAAGCGGAAGCTAAAGCTGGCTGATGACGAGATCGACCGTGCTAACAAGCGGTTTGATGAGCAACAAGGTATGCTTTCAGAAGGTCCCTTGTAAGTTTGAATTATAATGCAAATTCAGAATTTAAGCCCATGTGCTGCTATATATGTGGTTGTAGGCAATGCACCCGAGGTCGAGACCTCAAGAGTGCCCTTGGTGAAGCCAAGGAGCAGGCGCAGGTGAGCCAAGTGGCCATTGACAAAGCGGCTACAGATTTGAAGGCCAAACAGGTCGCCCGCCATCAGTATCAGGAAAGGGTGACCGAAGTGGAGCAGGCGCTCCAAAATGCTGCCAACAAGTGCAAAGCCTTGGAGGAGAGTAACAAGGCGCAAGCAGTCGAACTCGCCAAGGCTCTGCAAGAGGCAAAGGAGGCGCAGAGCGAGTCCCGGGCAGCCCACAAGGAGATCAAGCAGGCCGGACAGATAGCAGCTGGTAAGCCTTTTCTTTTACAGAGTATATTTGGAGGTCGAAGATATACTTTGCTAAATCGACTATGGAGTGCTCCAGACGCTTTTGCGGATCTCCCGAGGAGTGCTGCCGACGCCGCACAGTATTTCTGGGCCCAAGAAGGGAATATGACGGAGAAGCTCTTCTGGTCGCAGTACCTGGCGCCGGAGCGGCCAGCGCTACTAAACAACCAGATGATGCAGCTGGCGGAGCTGCATAGGATGTCTGGTTTGGCCATGAAGGATATCATAGTCCGACTATGGCCAGCTGGACCTATTCCTAGCAGCTACTTCGGCCTGGTCAAGCGGCTTGGCAACACCCTGCCTCGCATTGAGGCCGTGAAGCACTCAGTGTGTATAGAAGGTGCGCAGATGGCCTTTGCCCGTGTTAAGATGCACTGGGAAAAGATGAAGGCCACCGATGTGGCAGTTGAGGGTCCGCCTAGAGGCAAAGACCACCGCATGCCGGAACGCTATTTTGAGGACGTCCTAGAGGGTGCCCATTTGATAGAGGGCCAATGCTCAAAGGATATTATGTTCGAGTGAATGTATACGAACTGCCCGAATCATTGTATTATAAACCAAGGCTTTGTAATATACTTGTCATTTTATCTAAAATATTTTCCTCCTGTGCGGCCATTTGTATTTCTGAAAGTTTGCCAGTCGTCGGCTTCAGCCCCCATGTAGATACTACCTGGGTGTTAGGAATAACGTGTAATCACTCTTGACCCAATGTCTTGGTCCGTAAAGGAGGTGACTTCCGTAGCGAACCAGGCAATCAGACTATGCGGCTTTAGAGCTTTCACTTAGCCAGAGGAGTTTGACGGTGGGACTAGGAACTAGCCCCTGGTGCGCATGCAGCTGTCCGAGCTGGGATACTTGAGGCGCGTGACTGAACCGAAGCCAGTCCTTCGTATAATACTGGAAAAATCGCTAAAGATTTAGTGATTCGCCGAATTGCTGACCAGCTCTCGCCGCATCATGACAGTTAGTTTTCGGCTTTCTCTACTGAGGTGCTTGACCGGATGAACCGGAAACACAGTCGTAGTAGTTCTCCTTTACTACCTTAGCCGAAGAAGTGGAACGTAAGGTGGTAACGACATGAGCCGGGCAACCCAACTATTTACCAAAGACATGATTCGGAGCCGATGCATACAGTGTCGTGTTCGGGACGCCGAATTGTACTTTTACAAGTGTTCGGACTTCTTTTGTCTGAAAAATATATGTGGCCTGATAGAGCCCCTAGCGTTTTAAATCGTGCCGAGGTGTATAGGTAACGTACAGAGGGAAGACAGGTTTAAGAAATAAGCCAATGCCGAACAAGGTTGGGCGGAACTGTCTCCATTATAGTCCGAGTGATACATCAAAACGTATTTTTTACAGATAGTTCCATGGGCATCGAGGCTATTTTACATGCCAAGGACAGGGGAAAGCTATATACAGGTCCTTAAAAAGGAAAAGATGATCTTGAGGATCCCTTGTATGTTCTGCCGCACGTCTACGCCGCTTTTCTCCTTGGTGTATGATCCTTTGAAGGGATTGACGATCAAGTATAAATAAGGGGCCTGGAAAAGGGGCCCTTGGTACCATCGAAAAATGATGTGGGTTGTAAAGAACCTAAAAAAATAAGAAGAAAAGAGAAAGAAAATATGAAGGTCCGGGTAGGATCGAGCCGTATTGCGGACTTTTATTTTTAGTGTGCCTCCGTCCTTGCCCAAGGTATCTTTAGTGCATATTTATGTACGCGCGGTATGTATGCCGCAACCGGGTTGGGATTTTGACGGAGGCCGAATTGCTAATCAAGCTCTGGACGAACCAGACTGTCATTCTGCAAGGTAGACCGGACTCGTTTGACAGTGTCTGAGGGCTTGACTGCCGAGGTAGTGTTCAGTTTGATAAGGCCACCCTATACTTCAGTTGCGAGGGCTGCGGTATGCTCCTCGGTATGGATGGAGCGCTCCGTATTTCCATTGACTGTTATGACGACGTGAGGTCCGGGCATTTTGAGCTTTAAGTAATCATAATGCGTGACCGTATTAAAGCGGGCGAAAGCGGTTCTTCCGAGCAGTGTGTGGTAACCACTGCGGAAGGGGACGATGTCGAAGATCAAGTATTCGCTTTGGAAGTTGTCCGGGGAGCCGAAGACCACTTCCAATGTTATGGAGCCTGTGCAACGGGCTTCCACACCAGGGATTACTCCTTTAAAGGTGGTTTTGGTGGGCTTGATTCTTGATGGATCAATGCCCATTTTGCGGACCGTGTCCTGATAGAGTAGATTAAGACTGCTACTGCCGTCCATAAGGACTCGTGTGAGATGGAATCCGCCGATGATTGGATCGAGGACCAAGGCCGCCGAACCTACGTGACGGGTACTGGTCGGGCGATCCTTACAATCGAAGGTGATCGGACAGGCCGACCAGGGGTTGAATTTTGGGGCGACTGCCTCACGGCGTCGCGCCCTTAGCGCACGCTATGCGCTCCCTCTTGGGATATGCGAACGATATCATATTCACCATTTTATCTCGAAGATTTTCAGCCCCCTGTGTTTGGTGGGCGAGGCTCTTCATAGTCATCCTTGTTGGGTGGCCCTTTCCCCTTATTTTTGGTGTTTATCTTACCGGTCTGTTTGAAAACCCAACAATTTCCGTTGGTGTGATTGACAGGCTTGTCAGGGGAGCCATGAATCTGACAGGGCCGATCGAGTATCCTGTCCAAACTAGATGGCCATCCTTGTTTCCTTTGAATGGCTTCTTCTGCTGACCGGGTTTGGAGCCACTGAATCCTGCGTTAACCGCCGTATCTTTGATATTTTCGTTGTTTTTTCAACGCTTGTTTTTGTTGCATCGTGGCCTACCATTGCCGTCCCTTGCTTCGGAGGTGCCAGGGTCGCTGGTGCTGTTGCTTCTACGAGCTAGCCAACTGTCTTCTCACGCGCAAAAGCGGGTCATGAGTGCGGTGAGGGCTGCCATGGACTTTGGCTTTTCTTGGCCGAGGTGTCGTGCAAGCCACTCATCCCGGACGTTGTGTTTAAAGGCCACGAGGGCTTCGGCTCCCAGGCAGTTGACAATTTGGTTATTTTTTATTGAGAACCTGGTCCAGAGCTTCCGGGCTGACTCACCGGGTTGATGGACAATGTGACTAAGGTCATCGGCGTCCGGAGGCCGGACATAGGTGCCTTGGAAGTTGTCTCTAAAGGCATCCTCCAAATCTTCCCACCTATCAATAGAATTTTATGGGAGGCTGTTTAACCAGTGTCGTGCTGGTGCCTTGAGCTTCAGGGGGAGGTACTTGATGGCGTGGAGATCATCACCGCGAGCCATGTGGATATGGAGAAGAAAATCTTCGATCCATACTGCGGGATCTGTCGTTCCATCGTATGATTCAATGTTCACGGGTTTGAACCCTTCTGGGAACTGGTGCTCCATTACCACATCGGTGAAGCATAAGGAGTGTGCGACGCCTCTGTATCGGGCGACATCGCGACGGAGTTCCGATGATGTCCGTATACAGTTTTCGGCCTGGGTGAGGTTGTGCTTATTGCGCCAGGCCTGATGGCCATCCTCTCGCATTGGGGCGCGCCCCCTTGACCCATAGATTGATCTAGACCGACTGACTCTATTGTCCAGGTCCTGTCGTAGGTCATAGGTATATCCTGGAGTCGCTGTCTCTCTACCTCTCTAAGGCGGGGTGGTGCGGGTTGGTGTTCAGCCTGAGTAGTCGCTCTGTCCCGTCCACGCGGTGGCCGGTCTGGTTCATCAGCGCGGTCGTGTCTTGACGGTATTGGCTCGAGGGCCTCGTCGTCAAATTGTGGTAGTAACCGACATTTCAGATAACTTCTTGGTGGGCGTTGGAGACCATACTCTTCGGCGGCTAGGACCTGGGTCCATATGACGTTGAGTGTATCCTGTTCGGCTTGGAGTTGTTGTTGCTTCTTTTTAGGATTCTCGCCGTTGCAATTAGCTGGTGCTTAAAGTGCTCATGCTCAAGTGGTTCCTCTGGCACGATGAAGTCCTCGTCGCCGAGGCTCACGTCGTCCTCGGAGGGTGGTAGATAGTTGCTATCCTCTGAGTCCTCGTTCACGACCGGATCGTCAGGGTTAATTTGCCCCTCCTCCCAATCATCATGTTCAGATGTTGGTTCGACGGGGACTTCGGGGTCTTCAGCATTATCCAGAGTGTTATTGTCCCCGGTGCCGGTATTACTGTCTTTTTCACGACGCGATTTTGAACGGCGCTGCTCACGGCGATGCTTTGATGGTGCCTCGACAGGCTCGTCCTCGACCGGATCCTTCTTGCCATCACCGTCATCTTCTTTGGGTGTGTCCACCATATATATGTCATATGAGGAGGTGGCCGTCCAACATCCGGTAAACGGCAGTTCTTGGCCTTGTTCGTCTCCAGCTTCGACATTCATACCATCGACGTCTTCGGAGGCGTAGTCCAGCATGTTGGTTAAGTCCTCGATAGTGGCTATGAAGTGGGTGGTGGGTGGAATGTAAAATTCCCCGCTCTCAGCCCGTAGTCCGGGCAAGGCATAGTTCGGCAGTGATTCCTCTGTGATGGCGAGGGATCGCATTAAGTCCAGAGCCTCGTTTAAGAGCGAGGTTTGGACGGGGAAGCGAGAGTCCGTGGAGCTAGGCGGGGCAGGAGTCTCTTGGCCAAGCTCGTGTGACGCGGGCCTAGGGAGACCGGTGCGGGTATCCAGAGGCGAGTCCGGCATTCCGATGACGGGGGGAACTTGGAGTAACTCCAGGCCCGCCAGTGATACAGTCCCCTCCAGATCTTCGGTGGCGAGCTCCACAGTTGCAGAGGGTCCGACGGGCTCTAAACTCCCGTCTTCGGACCAGGTAACATGCTCCGTATCTAAGGCCAGAGCGGTGGTCGGGGCCGCGAACCCTTCGAAGATCAAGTCTCCCCGGATATCAGTGACATAATTCAGATTTCCAAAACTGATATGATGACCAGGGGCGTAGGTGTTGATATCCCACAAGTATAGGGGATCGCAATAGTTTTCGAGGGTAGAGTATTCAACCGAAATTTATTGATTCGACACAAGGGGGGGCCAAAGAATATTCTCAAGTATTAGCAGTTGAGTTGTCAATTCAACCACACCTGGATAACTTAGTATCTGCAGCAAAGTATTTAGTAGCAAAGTAGTATGATAGTAACGGTAACGGTAGCAAAAGTAATATTTTTGGGTTTTGTAGTGAATGTACCAGTAGCAACGGTAAAGTAAATAAGCAAAGAGCAATATGTGAAAAGCTCATAGGCATTGGATCGGCGATGGAGAATTATGGCGGATACGGTTCATCATGTAATAGTCATAACATAAGGTGACACAGAACTAGCTCCAATTCATCAATGTAATGTAGGCATGTATTCCGAATATAGTCATACATGCTTATAGAAAAGAACTTGCATGACATCTTTTGTCCTACCCTCCCGTGGTAGCGGGGTCCTATTGGAAACTAAGGGATATTAAGGCCTCCTTTTAATAGAGTACCGGACCAAAGCATTAACACATAGTGAATACATGAACTCCTCAAACTATGGTCATCACCGGGAGTGGTACCGATTATTGTCACTTCGGGGTTGCCGGATCATAACACATAGTAGGTGACTATAGACTTGCAAGATAGGATCAAGAACTCACATATATTCATGAAAACATAATAGGTTCAGATCTGAAATCATGGCACTCGGGCCCTAGTGACAAGCATTAAGCATAGCAAAGTCATACCAACATCAATCTCAGAACATAGTGGATACTAGGGATCAAACCCTAACAAAACTAACTCGATTACATGATAAATCTCATCCAACCCATCACCCTCCAGCAAGCCTACGATGGAATTACTCACGCACGGCGGTGAGCATCATGAAATTGGTGATGGAGGATGGTTGATGATGACGATGGCGACGGATTCCCCTCTCCAGAGCCCCAAAAGGACTCCAGATCATCCCTCCCGAGAGAGTTTAGGGCTTTGCGGCGGCTCCGTATCGTAAAACGTGATGAATCTTTCTCTCTGATTTTTTTCTCCCCGAACACGAATGTATGGAGTTGGAGTTGAGGTCGGTGGAGCACCAGGGGGCCCACGAGGCAGGCGCATACAGGGGCAGGCGCCCCCACCCTCATGGACAGGTGTGGGCCCCGGCCTTGATTCTTTTGCCAGTATTTTAATTATTTCCAAAATAATCTCGTGAAGTTTCAGGTCATTCCAGAACTTTTGTTTCTGCACAAAGATAACACCATGGCAATTCTGCTGAAAAAATCGTCAGTTCGGGTTAGTTCCATTCAAATCATGCAAGTTAGAGTCCAAAACAAGGGCAAAAGTGTTTGGAAAAGTAGATACGACGGAGACGTATCAACTCCCCCAAGCTTAAACCTTTGCTTGTCCTCAAGCAATTCAGTTGATAAACTGAAGTGATAATGAAAAAACTTTTACAAACTCTGTTTGCTCTTGTTGTTGTAAATATGTAAAGCCAGCATTCAAGTTTTCAGCAAAGATTATTAACTAATCATATTCACAATAACACTTAGGTCTCATGTTTACTCATATCAATGGCATAATCAACTAGCGAGCAATAATAATAAACCTCGGATGACAACACTTTCTCAAAACAATCATGATATGATATAACAAGATGGTATCTCGCTAGCCCTTTCTGAGACTGCAAAACATAAATGCAGAGCACCTTTAAAGATCAAGGACTGACTAGACATTGTAATTCATGGTAAAAGAGATCCAATCATAGTCATACCCAATATAAATTAACAATAATGAATGCGAATGACAGCGGTGCTCTCCAGCTGGTGCTTTTTAATAAGAGGGTGATGACTCAACATAAAAGTAAATAGATAGGCCCTTCGCAGAGGGAAGCAGGGATTTGTAGAGGTGCTAGAGCTCGGTTTTGAAATAGAGATAAATAATATTTTGAGCGGTATACTTTCATTGTCAACATAACAACCAAGAGATGGCGATATCTTCCATGCTACACACATTATAGGCGGTTCCCAAACAGAATGGTAAAGTTCATACTCCCCCTCCACCAACAAGCATCAATCCATGGCTTGCTCGAAACAACGAGTGCCTCCAACTAAAAAGAGTCCCGGGGGAGTTTTGTTTGCAATTATTTTGATTTGATTTGCATAAAGCATGGGACTGGGCATCCCGGTGACCAGCCATTTTCTCGTGAGTGAGGAGCGGAGTCCACTCCTCTTGAGAATAACCTGCCTAACATGGAAGATATGGACATCCCTAGTTGATTCATGAGCTATTCGAGCATACAAAACAGAATTTCATTTGAAGGTTTAGAGTTTGGCACATACAAATTTACTTGGAAGGGCAGGTAGATACCGCATATAGGAAGGTATGGTGGACTCATATGGAATAACTTTGGGGTTTAAGGGATTGGATGCACAAGCAGTATTCCCGCTTAGTACAAATGAAGGCTAGCAAAAGACTGGGAAGCGACCAACTAGAGAGCGACAACAGTCATGAACACGCATTAAAATTAATAAACATTGAGTGCAAGCATGAGTAGGATATAATCCACCATGAACATAAATATCATGAAGGCTATGTTGATTTGTTTCAACTACATGCATGAACAGGTGCCAAGTCAAGTCACTCGAATCGTTCAAAGGAGGATACCACCCTATTATACCACATCAGAACCATTTTAATAGCATGTTGGCACGCAAGGTAAACCATTATAAACTCCTAGGTAATTAAGCATGGCATAAGTAACTATAATCTCTAATTGTCATTGCAAACATGTTTATTCATAATAAGCTGAATCAGGAATGATGAACTAATCATATTTACAAAAGCAAGAGAGGTCGAGTTCATACCAGCTGCTCTCATCTCAATCAGTCCATCATAAATCGTCATAATTGCCTTTCACTTGCACGACTGAATGATGTGAATAATAATAATAGTGCACGTGCATTGGACTAAGCTGGAATCTGCAAGCATTCAATAAATAGGAGAAGACAAGGCAATATGGGCTCTTGGTTAAATCAACAACAATGCATATAAGGGCCACTTCAACAATTTCATCATGGTCTTCTCCTATTGACCCCCAAAGGAAAAAGGAAATAAAAACTATTTACACGGAAAGCTCCCAACAAGCAAAAGAAGAACAGGAAATATTTTTGGGTTTTCTTTTTAATTACTACTACAGACAAGGAAAGTAACTAACTAAAAGCTACTACTAATATTTTTTTTTGGTTTTCTTAAGGTTTTTCAAACACACAAGAAGAAAGCATAAAAAAGGAAAATAAACTAGCATGGATAATACAATGAAAGAGTATGAGCACCGACATCTAGCAATGAGTGTGTGAACATAAATGTAATGTCGATGAGAAATACGTACTCCCCCAAGCTTAGGATTTTGGCCTAAGTTGGTCTAATGCCACGGCTGGCCTGGCGGATATCCAAAGTTGTAACTGGGATCGTACTGAGATGCAGCGGCTATTGCATCATGGGCTGCAGCTTGGAGGCGAGCTGCCCTCATCCTCCTCTCGTACTCAGTTGTCTCCTCCTTGGTTATGACATATCTCCCCTTTGCCTGAAAGTCAAAGAGAGTAGGAGTAGGGAGGACAATATTGACGGCGTGACGCCTGTCAAAGATTAGTCGGTACTGGAGAGGCGGTTCGTTCGTCTCAACAAACCGATGGTGAATCATGGCATTAAAATCTAGATAAGCAGGAGGCAATTCCATATCATAATCATGAATAGGTATATTAAGAAAATTAGCTAAACGGGTTGCATAAATTCCACCAAAGAAATCTCCATTAAATCTATTATTATGCAACCTACGTGCAACAATGGCTCCCAAATTATAATGTTTATCTCCTAATACAGCACTCCTGAGAACACTGAGATCAGGGACACACATGTGGCATGCTTCATCCTTACCATTTATTCACCTACCTATGAAGAGAGCAAAATAATGTATAGCAGGAAGATGAATGCTCCCTATGGTAGCTTGTGTTATATCTCTAGACTCCCCCGCAGTTATACTAGCAAGAAAATCTCTAAATTCAGATTTGCGAGGTTCACTAGGACTACCCCATTGTGGAAGTTTGCAAGCAGTATTAAAATCCTCTAAGTCCATAGTATAAGAATTTTCATAAAGATCAAACAGGACAGTTTGAGAATTGCGTGATGATGAAAATTCAAACCTCCTCACAAAGGAATCAGTGAGATAGTGGTACTGACGGCACTTATCTGCCTCGAAGCTCACAAGGTCAGCGTTACGCACATATGCATTGAATTCTTCCTTGATTCCTGCTCGATCCATGAAGTCCTCTGAAGGCCATTCACAAGCCCGCACTTGAGCGTGGTTCATCATCGACATCACGCATTGCGAGCCTGGGTCCTTGCTTCCTTGAAGGACCACCTTGGTACATTTTCCTAAACATATTTCTTCCTCTAAAAATGTTAGTAACTTCAAATAAAAGTGAACCAAACTCAACAAAATTGATAGAAACTACTCCTACAAGTGCCTAGAGACTATATCATGCATTAGAATTACTTGGGACCATATAAATTTGACATGCAAGCTCAAGAACATGGTCACCTAGGCAGCAAAAATTTGCAATGAGTAAGGCACTAGAACAAAAACTAATTGGACCATTGGAGGAGTCACATACCAAGGAACAATCCCCCAAAGCAGTTTTGTGAGAGGTGCTTTGAGCAAGGAGAACGAAAATCACAGAAAAATGAGCTAGAACTCGTGCTTGAGCTGGTTGGTGATTTTTTTGGGAGGAAGGAGTGTGTGGGTGCAGGAATAAGTGGAGGGGAGCCACCATGGGCCCACGAGGCAGGGTGGCGCACCCTGTAGGGGTGGGCGCACCCTGGACCCTCATGGACAGGTGCTTGCTCCCCCTGCTGTGTTCTCAGTGCCAGATATTCTCAAATATTCCAGAAAAAATCATATTTCAATTTCGGGGCATTTGGAGAACTTTTATTTTGGGGTATTTTTATTGCACGGATAAATCGAAAAATGACGTAAAATATTATTTTACTTTATTTCAACTAAACAATGTAAAGTAAAAGGAGGGTATGAGAAGGTTGTGCTTTATAACTTCATCCATCTCATGCTCATCAAAAGGAATCCACTAATAAGGTTGATCAGGTCTTGTTAACAAACTCATTCCGAATTGCATGAAACCGGAGAATTTTCGAATAGCACTATGTTACCTCAACGGGGATATGCACGTCCCCAATAATAAAAATATCATATCTCTTTGTGACAGTAGGAAGAGGTAATTCAAAACCTCCAAAAATAATCGATGGAATTTTTCCAATAGAATTTATACTTTGAACTTGAGGTTGTTTCCTCGGAAAGTGTACCGTATGTTCATTGCCATTAGCATGAAAAGTGACATTGCCTTTGTTGCAATCAATAACAGCCCCTGCAGTATTCAAAAAGGGTCTTTCAAGAATAATAGACATACTATCGTCCTCGGGAATATCAAGAATAACAAAGTCCGTTAAAATAGTAACGTTTGGAACCACAACAGGCACATCCTCACAAATACCGACAGGTATAGCAGTTGATTTATCAGCCATTTGCAAAGATATTTCAGTAGGTGTCAACTTATTCAAATCAAGTCTACGATATAAAGAGAGAGGCATAACACTAACACCGGCTCCAAGATCACATAAAGCAGTTTTAACATAGTTTCTTTTAATGGAGCATGGTATAGTTGGTACTCCTGGATCTCCAAGTTTCTTAGGTATTCCACCCTTAAAAGTATAATTAGCAAGCATGGTGGAAATTTCAGCTTCCGGTATCTTTCTTTTATCAGTGAAAATTTCTTTCATATACTTAGCATAAGGATTCATTTGGAGCATATCAGTCAAACGCATACGCAAAAAGATAGGTCTAATCATTTCAGCAAAGCGCTCAAAATCCTCATCATCCTTTTTCTTGGATGGTTTGGGAGGAAAAGGCATGGGTTTCTGAACCCATGGATCTCTTTCCTTACCATGCTTCCTAGCAACAATTTCTCTCTTATCATAACATTGTTCTTTGATTGTGGGTTATCAAGATCAACAACAGGTTCAGTTTCTACATCATTATCATTGCTAGGTTGAGCATCAACATGAACATTATCATTAACATTATCACTAGGTTCATGTTCATTACCAGATTGAGTTTCAGCATCAGAAATAGAAATATCATTGGGATTCTCAGGTGTGTCAACAGCAGGTTCACTAGAAGCATGCAAAGTCCTATCATTTTTCTTTTTCCTCTTCTTAGAAGGACTAGGTGCATCTAAATTATTTCTCTGAGAATCCTGCTCAATTCTCTTAGGGTGGCCCTCAGGATACAAAGGTTCCTGAGTTATTTTACCCCCTCTAGTAGCCACTCTAACAGCAAAATCATTATTCTTACTATTCAATTCATTGAGCAAATCATTCTGAGCTTTAAGTACTTGTTCTACTTGAGTGGTAACCATAGAGGCATGTTTACTAATGAGTTTAAGTTCACCTTTAACTCTAGACATATAATCACTCAAGTGTTCAATCATATAAGCATTGTGTTTTAATTGTCTACCAACATAAGCATTGAAGTTTCTTGTTTGACAATAAAATTATCAAACTCATCCAAACATTGGCTAGCAAACTTAGTAGGAGGGATTTCAGCTTTATCATATTTATAGAGAGAATTTACCTTTACTACCTATGTCGGGTTATCAAGACCGTGTGTTTCTTCAACAGGCGGTAAATTAAGACCATGTATTTCTTCAATAGGAGGTAAATTCTTAACATCTTCAGCTTTTATACCTTTTTCCTTCATAAATTTCTTTGCCTCTTGCATATCTTCAGGACTGAGAAATAGAACACCCCTTTTCTTCGGAGTTGGCTTAGGAGTTGGTTTAGGAAGTGTCCAATTATTTTCATTGGTCAGCGTATTATTCAATAGAATTTCAGCTTGATCAATAGTTCTTTCCCTGAAAACACAACTAGCACAACTATCCAGGTGGTCTCTGGAAGCATCGGTTAGTCCATTATAAAAGATATCAAGTATTTCATTTTTCTTAAGAGGATGATTAGGCAAAGCATTAAGTAATTGGAGAAGCCTCCCCCAAGCTTGTGGGAGACTCTCCTCTTCAATTTGCACAAAATTATATATTTCCCTTAAAGCAGCTTGTTTCTTATGAGCAGGGAAATATTTAGCAGAGAAGTAATAAATCATATCCTGGGGACTACGCACACAACCAGGATCAAGAGAATTAAACCATATCTTAGCATCACCCTTTAATGAGAACGGAAACATTTTAAGGATATAATAGTAGGGAGTTTTCTCATCATTAGTGAATAGGGGTGGCTATATCATTTAATTTAGTAAGATGTGCCACAACAGTTTCAGATTCATAGCCATAGAAAGGATCAGATTCAACCAAAGTAATTATATCAGGGTCGACAGAGAATTCATAATCCTTATTAGTAACAAAGATCGGTGAAGTAGCATAAGCAGGATCATATTTCATTCTAGCATTCAGAGATTTTTGTTTCAGCTTAGCTAATAATTTCTTAAGATCACTTCTATCATTGCAAGCAAGAAAGTCTCTAGCAGTTTCTTCATGCATAACATAACCCTCAGGCATAACAGGAAATTCATATCTAGGGGGGGAATCTTCATCATCACTTTCATCAATATTATCAGTTTCAATAATTTAATTGTCTCTAGCCCTAGCAAGTTGTTCATCAAGAAATTCACCAAGTGGCATAGTAGTATCAATCATAGAAGTAGTTTCATCATAAGTATCATGCATAGTAGAAGTGGCATCATCAATAACATGCGACATATCAGAATTAATAGGAGAAGCAGGTTTAGGTGTCGCAAGCTTACTCAAAACAGAAAGTGAATCAAGTGCAGAGCTAGATGGCAGTTCCTTACCTCCCCTCGTAGTTGAGGGATAAATTTTTGTTTTCGCGTCTTTCAAGTTCTTCATAGTGACCAGCAGATATAAATCCCAAGTGACTCAAAGAATAGAGTTATCCTCCCCGGCAACGGCGCCAGAAAATAGTCTTGATAACCCACTAGTATAGGGGATCGCAACAGTTTTCGAGGGTAGAGTATTCAGCCGAAAGGAGCCAAAGAATATTCTCAAGTATTAGCAGTTGAGTTGTCAATTGAACCACACCTGGATAACTTAGTATCTGCAGCAAAGTATTTAGTAGCAAAGTAGTATGATAGTAACGGTAACGGTAGCAGAAGTAATATTTTTGGATTTTGTAGTGATTGTAACAGTAGCAACGGTAAAGTAAATAAGCAAAGAGCAATATGTGAAAAGCTCGTAGGCATTGTACCGGTGATGGAGAATTATGCCGGATGCGGTTCATCATGTAACAGTCATAACATAGGGTGACACAGAACTAGCTCCAATTCATCAATGTAATGTAGGCATGTATTCCGAATATAGTCATACGTGCTTAGAGAAAAGAACTTGCATGACATATTTTGTGCTACCCTCCCGTGGCAGCGGGGTCCTATTGGAAACTAAGGGATATTAAGGCCTCCTTTTAATAGAGTACCGGACCAAAGCATTAACACATAGTGAATACATGAACTCCTCAAACTATGATCATCACCGGGAGTGGTCCCGATTATTGTCACTTCGAGGTTGCCGGATCATAACACATAGTAGGTGACTATAGACTTGCAAGATAGGATCAAGAACTCACATATATTCATGAAAACATAATAGGTTCAGATCTGAAATCTTGGCACTCGGGCCCTAGTGACAAGCATTAAGCATAGCAAAGTCATAACAAGGGATCAAACCCTAACAAAACTAACTCGATTACATGATAAATCTCATCCAACCCATCGTTGTCCAGCAAGCTTACGATGGAATTACTCACGCACGGCGGTGAGCATCATGAAATTGGTGATGGAGGATGGTTGATGATGACGACGACGACAGATTCCCCTCTCCGGAGGCCCGAACGGACTCCAGATCAGCCCTCCCGAGAGAGTTTAGGACTTGGCGGTGGCTCCGTATCGTAAAACGCGATGAATCTTTCTCTCTGATTTTTTTCTCCCCGAACACGAATATATGGAGTTGGAGTTGAGGTCGGTGGAGCACCAGGGGGCCCACGAGGCAGGGGGCGCGCCCTGGGAGGGGGGGGGGCGGCAGGCGCTCCTCCCACCCTCGTGGACAGGGTGTGGGCCCCCTTGAAGGAAATATGCCCTAGAGGCAATAATAAAGTTATTATTTATTTCCTCATATCATGATAAATGTTTATTATTCATGCTAGAATTGTATTAACCGGAAACATGATACATGTGTGAATACATAAACAAACATATAGTCACTAGTATGCCTCTACTTGACTAGCTCATTAATCAAAGATGGTTATGTTTCCTAACCATAGACATGTGTTGTTATTTGATTAATGGGATCACATCATTAGGAGAATGATGTGATTGACATGACCCATTCCGTTAGCCTAGCACTTGATCGTTTAGTATATTGTTATTGCTTTCTTCATGACCTATACATGTTCCTGTAACTATGAGATTATGCAACTCCCGTTTACCGGAGGAACACTTTGGGTGCTACCAAACATCACAACGTAACTGGGTGATTATAAAGGAGTACTACAGTGTCTCCAAAGGTACATATTGGGTTGGCGATTTGAGATTAGGTTTTGTCACTCCGATTGTCGGAGAGGTATCTCTGGGCCCTCTCGGTAATACACATCACATAAGCCTTGCAAGCATTGCAACTAATAAGTTAGTTACGAGATGATGTATTACGGAACGAGTAAAGAGACTTGCCAAGAATAAGATTGAACTAGGTATTGGATACCGACGATCGAATCTCGGGCAAGTAACATACCAATGACAAAGGGAACAACGATGTCGTTATGCGGTTTGACCGATAAAGATCTTCAGAGAATATGTAGGAACCAATATGGGCATCCGGTTCCGCTATTGGTTATTGACCGAGAATAGTTCTAGGTCATGTCTACATAGTTCTCGAACCCGTAGGGTCCGCACGCTTAACGCTACGATGACAGTTTATTATGAGTTTATAAGTTTTGATGTACGAAGTTTGTTCGAGTCCCGATGTGATCACGGACATGACGAGGAGTCTCAAATGGTCGAGACATAAAGATTGATATATTGGAAGCCTATATTTGGATATCGGAATGGTTCCGTGAAATCAGATTTTACCGAACACCGGGGTTACCGGAACCCTCCGGAGGATAATGGGCCTTAGTGGGCCATGAGGGAGAAGAGGAGGGCGGCGGGGCAGGCCGCACGCCCCTCCCTAGTCCGAATAGGACAAGGAGAGGGCGGCGGCGCCCCTTCCTCTTTCCCTTCCCCTTCCTTCTCCAACAAGGCAGAGGGGAGTCCTACTCCGGTGGGAGTAGGACTCCTCCAGCGCACTGCCAGGGGCCGGCCGCACCTCCCCTCCCTCCTTTATATACGGGGCAGGGGGCACCCTGAACACACAAGTTGATCTACGGATCGTTCCTTAGCCGTGCGGTGCCCCCTCCACCATATTCCACCTCGGTCATATCGTCATGAGCTTAGGCGAAGCCCTCGCCGATAGAGCATCATCATCGCCACCACGCCGTCGTCTTGGCGGAACTCATCCCGACACTTTGCTGGATCGAGTCCGGGATCGCCATCGAGCTGAACGTGTGCTGAACTCGGAGGTGCCGTCGTTCGGTACTTGGATCGGTCGGATCGTGAAGACGTCGACTACATCAACCGCGTTGTCATAACACTTCCGCTTACGGTCTACAAGGGTACGTGGACATACACTCTCCCCTCTCGTTGCTGTACCATCACCATGATATTGCGTGTGCGTAGGAAATTTTTTGAAATTACTACGTTCCCCAACAGTGGTATCAGAGCCTGGTTTTATGCGTTGATGTTATGTGCACGAGTAGAACACAAGTGAGTTGTGGGCGATATAAGTCATCTTGCTTACCAAAGATGTCATACTTTGGTTCGGTGGTATTGTGAGATGAAGCGGCCCGGACCGACATTACGCCAGACGCTTACGCGAGACTGGTTTCACCGCTGCGAGCACTCGTTGCTTAAAGGTGACCGCGGGTGTCTGTCTCTCTCACTTTAGTTGAACTGAGTGTGGCTACGCCCGGTCCTTGCGAAGGTTAAAACAGCACCAACTTGACAAACTATCGTTGTGGTTTTGATGCGTAAGAACGGTTCTTGCTCAGCCCGTAACAGCCACGTAAAACTTGCAACAACAAAGTAGAGGACGCCTAACTTGTTTTTGCAGGGCATGTTGTGATGTGATATGGTCAAGACGTGATGCTATATTTTATTGTATGAGATGATCATGTTTTGTAACCGAGTTATCGGCAATCGGCAGGAGCCATATGGTTGTCGCTTATTGTATGAAATGCAACGCCATGTAATTGCTTTACTTTATCACTAAGCGGTAGCGATAGTCGAGAAGCAATAGTTGGTGAGACGACAACGATGCTACGATGGAGATCAAGGTGTCGCGCGGTGACGATGGTGATCACGACGGTGCTTGAGATGGAGATCACAAGCACAAGATGATGATGGCCATATCATATCACTTATATTGATTGCATGTGATGTTTATCCTTTATGCATCTTATCTTGCTTTTGATTGACGGTAGCATTATAAGATGATCTCTCACTAAATATCAAGAAGTGTTCTCCCTGAGTATGCACCGTTGCGAAAGTTCTTCGTTCTGAGACACCACGTGATGATCGGGTGTGATAGGCTCTACGTTCAAATACAACGGGTGCAAAACAGTTGCACACGCAGAATACTCAGATCAAACTTGACGAGCCTAGCATATACAGATATGGCCTCGGAGCACGGAGACCGAAAGGTCGAACGTGAATCATATAGTAGATATGATCAACATAGTGATGTTCACCATTGAAACTACTCCATCTCACATGATGATCGGACATGGTTTAGTTGATTTGGATCACGTAATCACTTAGATAACTAGAGAGATGTCTATCTAAGTGGGAGTTCTTAAGTAATATGATTAATTGAACTTAAATTTATCATGAACTTAGTACCTGATAGTATTTTTGCTTGTCTATGTTTACTGTAGATAGATGGCTCGTGTTGTTGTTCCGTTGAATTTTAATGCGTTCCTTGAGAAAGCAAAGTTGAAAGATGATGGTAGCAATTACACGGATGGGTCCGTAATCTGAGGATTATCCTCATTGCTGCACGTAAGAATTACGCCCCGGAAGCACCGCTGGGTGCCAACTGCTGATGCAACCGACGGCGTTAAGAACGTCTGGCGAGCAAAGTCGATGACTACTCGATAGTTCAAGCAGCCATGCTTTACGGCTTAGAACCGGGCCTTCAACGACGTTTTGAACGTCATGGAGCATATGAGATGTTCCAGGAGTTGAAGTTAATATTTCAAGCAAATGCCCGGATTGAGAGATATGAAGTCTCCAATAAGTTCTATAGCTGCGAGATGGAGGAGAATAGTTCACATCGGTGAACACATACTCAAAATGTCCGGGTATAATAATCACTTGATTCAACTGGGAGTTAATCTTCACGATGATAGTGTCATTGATGAATTCTTCAATCATCGCCACCAAGCTACAAGAGCTTCGTGATGAACTATAATATGCAAGGGATGGACAAGTCAATTCCGAGCTCTTCGCAATGCTAAAAGCATGGAGGTAGAAATCAAAAAGGAGCATCAAGTGTTGATGGTTAACAAGACCACCAGTTTCAAGAAAAGGGCAAAGGAAGAAGAAGGAACTTCAAGAAGAACAGCAAACAAGTTGCTGCTCAAGTGAAGAAACCCAAGTCTGGACCTAAGCACTGAACCGAGTGCTTCTCCGCAAGCGATCGACATTTGAAGCGGAACTGCCCCAAGTATTTGGCGGATAAGAAGGATGGCAAGGTGAACAAAGGTATATGTGATATACATGTTATTGATGTGTACCTTACTAATACTCGCAGAGTACCGGTATTTGATACGGTTCATTGCTAATAGTTTCAACTCAAACAGAACTACGGATTAGCGAAGATTGGCTAAGGACGAGGTGACGATGCGCGTGGGAAATGGTTCCAAAGTCGATGTGATCGCGGTCGACACGCTACCTCTACATCTACCATTGGGATTAGTTTTAGACCTAAATAATTGTTATTTGGTGCCGGCGTTAAGCATGAACATTATATCTGGATCTTGTTTGATGCGAGATGGTTATTCATTTAAGTCGAGAATAATGGTTGTTCTATTTATATGAATAATATCTTTTATGGTCATGCACCCTTGAAGAGTGGTCTATTTTATTGAATCTCGATAATAGTGATACACATATTCATAGTGTTGAAACCAAAAGATACAGAGTTGATAATGATAGTGCAACTTATTTGTGGCAATCGCCGTTTGGGTCATATCGGTGTAAAACGCATGAAGAAACTCCATCTTGATGGGCTTTTGGAATCACTTGATTATGAATCACTTGGTACTTATGAACCGTGCCTCATGGGCAAGATGACTAAAACGCCGTTCTCCGGAACTATGGAGCGAGCAACTGATTTGTTGGAAATCATACATACTGATGTTTGTGGTCCAATGAATATTGAGGCACGCGGCGGGTATCATTATTTTCTCACCTTCACAGATGATTTAAGCAGATATGGGTATATCTACTTGTTGAAACATAAGTCTGAAACATTTGAAAAGTTCAAAGAATATCAGAGTGAAGTGGAAAATCATCGTAACAAGAAAATAAAATTTCTACGATCTGATCGTGGAGGAGAATATTTGAGTTACGAGTTTGGTTTGCATTTGAAACAATGCGGAATAGTTTCGCAGCTCACGCCACCCGGAACACCACAACGAAATGGTGTGTCCGAACGTCGTAATCGTACTTTACTAGATATGGTGCGATCTATGATGTCTCTTACTGATTTACCGCTATCGTTTTGGGGTTATGCTTTAGAGACGGCCGCATTCACGTTAAATAGGGCACCATCAAAATCCGTTGAAACGACACCTTATGAACTATGGTTTAGCAAGAAACCAAAGTTGTCGTATCTTAAAGTTTGGGGCTGCGATGCTTATGTGAAGAAACTTCAACCGATAAGCTCGAACCTAAATCGAATGTGTCTTCATAGGATACCCAAAAGAGACTATTGGGTACACCTTCTATCACAGATCCGAGGGCAAGTTTTTCGTTGCTAAATTCGGATCCTTTCTAGAAAAGGAGTTTCTCTCGAAAGAAGTGAGTGGGAGGAAAGTAGAATTTGATGAGATAATCAGATCTGCTCCCTTATTGGAAAATAGTTCATCACAAGAACCAGTTCTGTGACAACTACACCAATTAGTGAGGAAGCTAATGATATTGATCATGAAACTTGAGATCAAGTTTCTCTTGAACTCGTGGTCAACTAGAGTAAGATTCGCACTGAGTGGTATGGTAATCCTATTCGGAAGTCATATTACTTGACCATGGTGAACCTACAAACTATGAAGAAGCGATGGTGAGCCCAGATTCCATAAAATGGCTGGAAGCCATGAAATCTGAGATGGGATCCATGTATGAGAACAAAGTATGGACTTTGGTTGACTTGCCCGATGATCGGCAAGCCATTGAGAATAAATGGATCTTTAAGAAGAAGACCGACGCTGATGGTAATGTAATGTCTATAAAGCTCGACTTGTTGCAAAAGGTTTTCGACAAGTTCAAGGGGTTGACTACGATGAGACTTTCTCACCCGTGGCGATGCTTAAGTCTGTCCGAATCATGTTAGCAATTGCTGCATTTTATGATTATGAAATTTGGCAAATGGATGTCAAAACTGCATTCTTGAATGGATTTCTAGAAGAAGAGTTGTATATGATGCAACCAGAAGGTTTTGTTGATCCAAAAGGTACTAACAAAGTGTGCAAGCTCCAATGATCAATTTATGGTCCAGTGCAAGCCTCTCGGAGTTGGAATAAACGCTTTGATAGTGTGATCAAAGCATATGGTTTTATCTGAGACTTTTGGAGAAGCCTGATTTACAAGAAAGTGAGTGGGAGCTCAGAGCATTTCGATATTATATGTGGACGACATATTATTGATTGGAAATGATATAGAATTCTGGTAGCATAAAAGGATACTTGAATAAAAGTTTTTCAATGAAAGACCTCGGTGAAGCTGCTTACATATTGGGCATCAAGATCTATAGAGATAGATCAAGGCGCTTAATTGGACTTTCGAAAGCACATACCTTGATAAAGTTTTGAAAAAGTTCAAAATGGATCGAGCAAAGAAAGGATTTTTACCTGTGTTACAAGGTGTGAAATTGAGTCGACTCAATGCCCGACCACAATGAGAAGATAGAGAGAAAATGAAAGATGTTCCTATGCTTCAGCCATAGGCTCTATCATGTATGCAATGCTGTGTACCAGACCGACGTGTGCTTAGCAATAAGCTTGGCAGGAAGGTACCAAAGTAATCCAGAGTGGATCATCGGACAGCGGTCAAGAACATCCCGAAATACGAAAAGGACTAAGGATATGTTTCTCGTATATGGAGGTGACAAAGAGCTAGTCGTAAATGGTTACGTCGATGCAAGCTTTGACACTGATCCGGACGATTCTAAATCGCAAACCGGATACGTGTTTTTATTAAAGGTGGAGCTGTCAGTTGGTGCAGTTCTAAACAAAGCGTCGTGGCGGGATCTACATGTGAAGCGGAGTACATAGCTGCTTCAGAAGCAGCAAATGAAGGAGTCTGGATGAAAGAGTTCATTTCCGATCTAGGTGTCATACCTAGTGCATCGGGACCAATGAAGATCTTCTGTGACAATACTGGTGCAATTGCCTTGGCAAAGGAATCCAGATTTCACAAGAGGACCAAGCATATCAAGAGACGCTTCAATTCCATCCGGGACCAAGTCCGGTGAGAGACATAGAGATTTGCAAGATACATACGGATCTGAATGTTGCGACCCGTTGACTAAGCCTCTTCCACGAGCAAAACATGATCAACACCAAGACTCCATGGGTGTTAGAATCATTACTTTGTAATCTAGATTATTGACTCTAGTGCAAGTGGGAGGCTCAAGGAAATATGCCCTAGAGGCAATAATAAAGTTATTATTTATTTCCTCATATCATGATAAATGTTTATTATTCATGCTAGAATTATATTAACCGGAAACATGATACATGTGTGAATACATAAACAAACATATAGTCACTAGTATGCCTCTACTTGACTAGCTCATTAATCAAAGATGGTTATGTTTCCTAACCATAGACATGTGTTGTTATTTGATTAATGGGATCACATCATTAGGAGAATGATGTGATTGACATGACCCATTCCGTTAGCCTAGCACTTGATCGTTTAGTATATTTCTATTGCTTTCTTCATGACCTATACATGTTCCTGTAACTATGAGATTATGCAACTCCCGTTTACCGGAGGAACACTTTGGGTGCTACCAAACATCACAACGTAACTGGGTGATTATAAAGGAGTACTACAGGTGTCTCCAAAGGTACATGTTGGGTTGGCGTATTTCGAGATTAGGTTTTGGCACTCCGATTGTCGGAGAGGTATCTCTGGGCCCTCTCGGTAATACACATCACATAAGCCTTGCAAGCATTGCAACTAATAAGTTAGTTACGAGATGATGTATTACGAAACGAGTAAAGGACTTGCCAAGAACGAGATTGAACTAGGTATTGGATACCGATGATCGAATCTCGGGCAAGTAACATACCAATGACAAAGGAACAACGATGTCGTTATGCGGTTTGACCGATAAAGATCTTCGTAGAATATGTAGGAACCAATATGGGCATCCAGGTTCCGCTATTGGTTATTGACCGAGAATAGTTCTAGGTCATGTCTACATAGTTCTCGAACCCGTAGGGTCCGCACGCTTAACGTTACGATGACAGTTTATTATGAGTTTATAAGTTTTGATGTACGAAGTTTGTTCGAGTCCGGATGTGATCACGGACATGATGAGGAGTCTCGAAATGGTCGAGACATAAAGATTGATATATTGGAAGCCTATATTTGGATATCGGAATGGTTTCGGGTGAAATCAGGATTTTACCGGAACACCGGGGGGTTACCGGAACCCTCCCGGAGGATAATGGGCCTTAGTGGGCCATGAGGGAGAAGAGGAGGGCCAGCCAGGGCAGGCCGCGCCCCCCTCCCCCCTAGTCCGAATAGGACAAGGAGGGGGGGGCAGCGCCCCCCTTCCTCTTTCCCCTCCCCCCTTTTCCTTCTCCAACAAGGCAAGAGGGGGGAGTCCTACTCCGGTGGGAGTAGGACTCCTCGGCGCACCCCTTGGGGCCGGCCACACCTCCCCTCCTCCTTTATATACGGGGCAGGGGGCACCCCAGGCACACAAGTTGATCTACGGATCGTTCCTTAGCCGTGTGCGGTGCCCCCTCCACCATATTCCACCTCGGTCATATCGTCATGAGCTTAGGCGAAGCCCTGCGCCGGTAGAGCATCATCATCGTCCCACGCCGTCGTCTTGTGGAACTCATCCCCGACACTTTGCTGGATCGGAGTCCGGGATCGTCATCGAGCTGAGCGTGTGCTGAACTCGGAGGTGCCGTCGTTCGGTACTTGGATCGGTCGGATCGTGAAGACGTACGACTACATCAACCGCGTTGTCATAACGCTTCCGCTTACGGTCTACGAGGGTACGTGGACATACACTCTCCCCTCTCGTTGCAGTACCATCACCATGATATTGCGTGTGCGTAGGAAATTTTTTGAAATTACTACGTTCCCCAACACCCCTGGCCTTGATTCTTTCGCCAGTATTTTTAATTATTTCCAAAAATAATCTCCGTGAAGTTTTAGGTCATTCCGAGAACTTTTGTTTCTGCACAAAGATAACACCATGGCAATTCTGCTGAAAACAACGTCAGTCCGGGTTAGTTCCATTCAAATCATGCAAGTTAGGGTCCAACACAAGGGAAAAAGTGTTTGGAAAAGTAGATACGACGGAGATGTATCAGCTGTCGATTTGTTCGAGGTGGCCAATCGAGTTGGCACGCAGCGAAAAGCCGACGAACACGATAATTTGACCGGGTAGAAAGGTCTCCCTTGAAATAACATCGTTGTAGATGATCGATCGACCATCGAACCTTCTGTCGAGGCATAGTGGAACTCTCAATGAAAGCACCAATGTCGGTGTCAAAACCAGCCGATCTCGGGTAGGGGGTCCCAAACTGTGCGTTTGAGGATCGAAGGTAACAGAAGGCAGGGGACACGATGTTTACCCAGGTTCGGGCCCTCTTAATGGAGGTAATACCCTACTTCCTGCTTGATTGACTTTGATGAGTATAGGGGTTACAAGAGTTGATCCACCTCGAGATCGTAATGGCTAAACCCTATATGTCTAGCCTGTATGATTATCTTAGCCTCAACGAACTAAACCCTCCGGTTTATATAGACACCGGAGGGGCCTATGGTTGTACAGAGTGGGTTTACAGAGAAAGCAAACTACACATCCGCATGCCAAGCGTGCCATCCATGCAAGGGAGAGTCCCATCTGGACATGGGGGAAGGTCTTCTGTCTCGTATCTTCACTGCCCATCAGTTCGGCCCACATAACATAGGCCGGCACCCTGAGGACCCCATAATCCAGGACTCCCTCACTAATCGCAAACAGTTCATCCGTGTGAAGTGTATGCCATTAATCGCAGACACTTTGATCTGGCTAACCATTTCTGTTCTATTGCCTAATCGCAAACAGTTAATCCTTCTGAAGTGTATGCCCTCAATCGCACACACCTTTATTTAGCTGCCCGTTTCTGTTGTTCCGCCTCGTCACAAACAGTTAATCATACTGAACTGTATGTTTTATATCGCACACGCCGTCATCTGGCTGCCCGTTTCTGTTCTTCTTCCTCATCGCAAACAGTTAATTGAACTGATCTGTATGCCCTGCATCGCACACGCAACTAAAATCGGAACCGTGTTTGACGGCTCCGCCATCGCAAACGCTTTGCATCTTTTTTGATGGTTTTTTACATCACCATTTGCGATTAATGCATCGCACACAGTTTCGTCAAAGGGTCTCCGTTCGTAGTATAGTGCCTCGCTTCACCACACCCGCGCCACCTTCAATCCTTGTTGTAAGGAAATAGATGGGTGATGGACGAAGGATCCGCCGCCGCAACCACCTTGCACATGCCCAAATGAATGCGTCGATCGGTGGCCTGAGAGCCTGATTCGTGTTCACCGACCCTAGTGAAGGAAATATGCCATAGAGGCAATAATAAAGTTATTATTTTATATTTCCTTATATCATGATAAATTTTTATTATTCATGCTAGAATTGTATTAACCGGAAACTTGATACATGTGTGGATACATAGACAAAACACAGTGTCCCTAGTAAGCCTCTACTAGACTAGCTTGTTAATCAAAGATGGTTAAGTTTCCTAACCATAGACATGTGTTGTCATTTGATGAGCGGGATCACATCACTAGGAGAATGATGTGATGGACAAGACCCATCCATTAGCATAGCATATTGATCGTTCAGTTTTATTGCTATTGCTTTCTTCATGTCAAATACATATTCCTTCAACTATGAGATTATGCAACTCCCGGATATCGGAGGAATGCCTTGTGTGCTATCAAATGTCACAACATAACTGGGTGATAATAATGATGCTCTATAGGTATCTCCGAAGGTGTTTGTTGGGTTGGCATAGATCGAGATTAGGATTTGTCACTCCGAGTATCAGAGAGGTATCTCTGGGCCCTCTCGGTAATACACATCATAAGAAGCCTTGAAAGCAAAGTGAGTAATGTGTTAGTTACAGGATGATGTATTACAGAACGAGTAAAGAGACTTGCCGATAACGAGATTGAACTAGGTATGAAGATACCGACGATCGAATCTCGGGCAAGTAACATACTGATAGACAAAGGGAATAATGTATGTTGTCATAACGGTTCGATCAATAAAGATCTTCGTAGAATATGTAGGATCCAATATGAGCATCCAGGTTCCGCTATTGGTTATTGACCGAAGAGGTGTCTTGGTCATGTCTACATAGTTCTCGAACCCGTAGGGTCCACACGCTTAACGTTCGATGACAATTAAGTATTATATGAGTTATGTGATTTGGTGACCGAATGTTGTTCGGAGTCTCGGATGAAATAATGGACACGACGAGGAGTATTGAAATGGTTGATAGGTAAAGATTGATATATAGGATGATGGTATTCGGACATCGGAAGTGTTCCGGAGGGTACCGGGTACTTATCGGGTCATCGGAAAGGAGTTTCGGGCACCCCCGGCAAAGATATGGGCCTTATGGGCCAAGTGAGGGAACACACCAGCCCTGGTTCTCCCCTATAGAGGCCAGCCCTGTGAGGAGGAGAAGGAAAGAGGGGAGGGCAAGGAAAGTGTGGATTAGGATTCCTATTTCCTTCCCTCTCCCCTCCCCTTTACTTCCCCCTCGGTTATATATGGCAGGGGGCGGCTTGGAGGGACTCCAAGTAGGATTCCACCTACTTGGGCGCCTTCTATGGCTGCTCCTCCCTCCCCCCCACCTATATATATGAGGAGGGGGGACGCCTAGCACACAACGGACAATTTCCTAGCCGTGTGTGGCGCCCCCCTCCACAGTTTACACCCTCGGTCATATTTTCGTGGTTCTTAGGCGAAGCCCTGCGAGGATCACTGCACCATCACCGTCACCATGCCGTCGTGCTGACGGAACTCATATACTACCTCGACGTCTTGTTGGATCAAGAAGGCGAGGGACGTCACCGAGCTGAACGTGTGCAGAACTCAGAGGTGTTGTGCGTTCCGTACTTGATCGGTCGGAGCTAGAAGAAGTTCGACTACATCAATTGCGTTGTCAAACGCTTCCGCTTACGGTCTACAAGGGTATGTAGACACACTCTCCCCCTCGTTGCTATGCATCTCCATGGATAGATCATTGCATGTGCGTAGAAATTTTTTGTTTTCCATGCAACATTTCCCAACTATGGCATTCGAGCAGCTCTATGCATAGATGATATACACGAGTAGAACGCAAAGAGTTGTGTGCGATGATCGTCATACTACTTACCACCAATGTCTTATTTTGATTCAGCGTTGTTGGATGAAACGGCCCGGACCAACCTTAGATGACCACGTTCATGAGACCGGTTCCACCGACAGACATGCAACTAGTTTTGCATAAAGGTGGGTGGCGGGTATCTCTTTCTCCTACTTTAGTTGAATCAAATTTGACTGCGGTTGATCCTTATTGAAGGTTAAAACTTGATAAATCACTGTTGTGGTTTTGATGCGTAGGTAAGAACGGTTCTTGCTAGAAGCCCGTAGCAGCCACGTAAAACTTGCAACAACAAAGTAGAGGACATCTAACTTGTTTTTGCAGGGCATGTTGTGATGTGATATGGTCAAGACATGATGTGATATACGTTATTGTATGAGATGATCATGTTTTTTAAAAGTTATCGGCAACCGGCAGGAGCCTTATGGTTGTATCTTTATTGTATGAAATGCAAACGCCATGTAATTGCTTTACTTTATCACTATGCATTAGCGATAGTTGCAGAAGCAATAGTTGGCGAGACGACCATGATGCAACGATGGAGATATGCACATATTTATCTTAGCACAAGATGATGATGGCCATATCATGTCACATATTTTGATTGCATGTGATGTTTATCTTTTATGCATCTTATTTTTCTTAGTACGGCAGTAGCATTATAAGATGATCCCTTCACTAAATTTCAAGGGATAAGTGTTCTCCCTGAGTATACACCATTGCGACAGTTCGTCGTGTTGAGACACCACATCATGATCGGGTGTGATAGACTCTACGTTCAAATACAACGGGTGCAAGACATTTTTGCACATGCGGAATACTCGGGTTAAACTTGACGAGCCTGGCATGTGCAGACATGGCCTCGGAACACTGGAGACCGAAAGGTCGAACATGAATCATATACTAGATATGATAAACATAGAGATGTTCACCATTGATGACTACTCCATCTCAAGTGATGATCGGACATGTATTAGTTGATTTGGATCACGTATCATTTATATGACTTGAGGGATGTCTATCTAAGTGGGAGTTCTTAAATAATTTGATTAATTGAACTTAATTTATCATGAACTTAGTCCTGATAGTATTTGCATATCTATGTTGTAGATATATAGCTCGCGTTGTAGCTCCCTATGTTTTTGATATGTTCCTAGAGAAAACTAAGTTGAAAGATGATAGTAGAAATGATGCGGACTGGGTTTGTGATGTGAGGATTATCCTCATTGCTGCACAGAAGAATTATGTCCTTGATGCACCGCTAGGTGACAGACCTATTGCAAGAGCAGATGCAGATGTTATGAACGTTCGGCAAGCTCGGTATGATAACTACTTAATAGTTTAGTGCATCATGTTTTACGGCTTAGAACCGGGACTTCGAAAATGTTTTGAACGCCACAAAGCATATGAGATGTTCCAAGAGCTGAAATCGGTATTTCAGATTCATTCCCGTGTCAAGAGGTATGATACCTCTGACAAGTACTTTGCCTACAAGATAGAGGAGAATAGCTCAGCCAGTGAGCATGTACTCAGAATGTCTGGGTACTAAAATCGCTTGAATCAAGTGGGAGTTAATCTTCCAGATAAGATAGTGATTGACAGAGTTCTCTAGTCACTATCACCAAGCTACTAGAACTTCATGATGAACTATAATATGCAAGGGATGACAAAAACAATTCCCAAGCTATTCGCGATGCTGAAATTGGCGAAGGTAGAAATCAAGAAAGAACATCAAGTGTTGATGGTTAACAAGGCCACTAGTTTCAAGAAAAAAGGGCGAAGGAAAGAAAGGGAACTTCAAGAAGAATGGCAAGCAAGGTGCCACTCCCGGGAAGAAACCCAAAGCTAGACCCAAGCCTGAAACTGAGTGCTCCTTCTGCAAAGGAAATGGTCACTGGAAGCAGAACTGCTCCAAATACTTGGCGGATAAGAAGGATGGCAAAGTGAACAAAGGTATATTTGATATACATGTTATTACTATTTACTTTACTAGTGTTCATAGTAGCCCCTGGGTATTTGATACCAGTTCAGTTGCTAAGATTAGTAACTCGAATCAAGAGTGGCAAAATGAACAGAGACTAGTTAATGGCGAGGTGACGATGTGTGTCGGAAGTGATTCCAAGGTTGATACGATCACCATCACACACTCCCTTTACCTTCGGGATTAGTGTTGAACCTAAATAAATGTTATTTGGTGTTTGCGTTGAGCATGAATATGATTTAATCATGTTTATTGCAATACAGTTTTTCATTTAAGTCAGAGAATAATTGTTGTTCTGTTTACATGAATAAAACCTTCTATGGTCATACACCCAATGTGAATGGTTTATTGAATCTCGATTGTAGTGATACACATATTCATAATATTGATGCCAAAAGATGCAAAGTTGATAATGATAGTGCAACATACTTGTGGCACTGCCGTTTAGGTCATATTGGTGTAAAGCGCACGAAGAAACTCCATGCGGATGGATTTTTTGAATCACTTGATTATGAATCATTTGATACTTGCGAACCATCACTACTGCACGATGCTGCTAACGCGACACTACGATCAGAGACCCTTCGACGAAACTGTGTGTGATGCAATTATCGCAAACGGTGGTGTAAAAAAACCGTCAAAAAAGGGGCAAAACATTTGCGATGGAGGATGCATCAAACACGGTTCATATTTTAGTTGCGTGTGAGATGCAGGGCATACGATTCAGTTCAATTAACTGTTTGCGATGAGGAGGAACAAAAGAAACGGGAAGCCAGATGGAGGTGTGTGCGATTGAGGGCATATGGTTCACTCGGATGAACTGTTTGTGATTAGGCAACAAAAGAAACGGTCAGCCAGATCAAGGTGTGTGCGATATACAGCATGCAATTCACTCGGATGAACTGTTTGTGTCGAGACAAGAGAACAGAAACGGTTCAATATAACAAGATGTGTGTGATACGCGGCAAACAGTGCATAATCGAAATGTAATGCGAAGACCGATAATAACACAGACGGTTGCTGCTAATAAGACGTGTGTGTTGTGCGATGGGATTGCATACAGAACAACAACACACATATATATACACACACTTATAAGGACATGGTTGCATAACCAAATTAAACATCCACTTACATAGGTGGCTACTACAACCATGGCATTTGCACACACCAAAGTAAACTATTACATGCATAATTAAATAGGTGGCTACTACACACATGACATTTCCACACACCAATAAAGTAAACTATATTTTACATGCATGATTAACTAGCATAAACCACCATCTGATCATCATCTACTTCTTGTGACGCTTGCTCTGCTTGTGGCTCGATCCGGGCTTGTCGATTTGGGTAACGAGGCACTTCCTCATGTAAACAATCCGCCTGTGCATCTTGTAGCATGTGTACACGCTCTTAGCCGCGAACCTAAGGTGAGGTTCATCCAGTTGCCGCATCCAGGCCTTGTGCCAGGACACGGGATGGGCATCCTACTTCATATTTTCGTAGTAGGGGTCGATGATGGCCGAGGTGAGTTCGACCAGGGAGTCCTTCGTGCTGCTCCAGATCCTGTAGTGGTCACGGATTTCGACAAGGTTCTTGCAGGCCAAGACCGTAACACTAAGCACTTTTACATCGTCGGTGGTTTCCACTGTGGCGAACTTGTAGTTGGTGTTGTTGACAAACCTGCTGAAACGGTCGCAAGGCTCTGTGGCCATGCAGTAGTGATAGATGAGGACATGATGGCGCACGCACAATTGGGCGACGACAACATTCTGATCTATGCCGGGACGACCAGTGGTGTACTGGAGGTCAATGACGACCACCTTGTACTTGTCTTGAGCAAGCAATTGCTCAACGCTGTTGATGTAGTCGTCCACCATGGCCGGGTCGATGTGTACACCATCGAGAGATCCTTCTCCCTCGCCTGGGTCTCCACTCTATGCTTGCCGAACTCCATTGGAGCGCCGCTAGACATCCCCTCTCTATGTGTCGTCGTGGGTGTGCTTGTTGTGTTGTGGGGCGCGATTGAAAGGTTGAAGAGACTAAGGTTATAATGGCCGCTGGAATTAAAGGGGAAGCCGGACGGACAGGAATATCGGCAGGCCCTGATGGCAAGTCTCCATGACTTTGTTGGACATTAAGCTAGTGTTGGAAACTTTGTAAGCAATGCCTTCGTGTTCCGTTCATGAAGCTTATGCTTGGATGGAAGAAGTGACTTCCTCTAATTCATGTGCATTTGATGCAAGTTGCTGCCATGGATTCGAGAAAGCTTGTTTTTGCTTCCTCTGGAATCATCCCAAGTTAGTCATGCATATGTGCGAAGTACTCTATGGTTTGATAGGTTGGCCGCCTCCACTCCATATGTGTTTCCTAGCACGCCAAGCCACTGATTGATTTGCTCAAGGAAAAGGATTTTGTTGTGTTAATTCTAGATCATGCACAAGACTCCGATATCCTCGATGATGGTTCCTAACCAGAATTGGGTAGTGTTGTTGTAAGACTTCTACGTGGTCATGCTTGTCTTGGACAGCATGTTCACATGTATGTAGCAGAACCAGCTCATGTTTTGGAGCTTGCTATCGTAGTTCATTTCCTGAGAATCTCGTAGCGTTATCTCGTCGATTTGTGTTGCAATTCTTCTTTTCTGACATGTTGAGTCTGAAGTATCCTGTTACTAACCAGATCTGAATCTCAGGCAGATATGATGGTTCGAACATTCCAACATTTGCATTTTTTTCCTAGCTTGCACCGCCATTATGCCATTTTCCCATGGGCTGCCCTTCTCAGTAATTGTTGTTCAGGATCATCTCTAAAAGTGGGCATACCGTGAGTCCCATCCATTTCCCTTGTTAAACAAGAGAAAATTCATCCATTGCGTTGTCTTCAGCAAGTAGTCCACATCATCCATTCTAGTCTGAGAATGCCATTCTCTCGAACTCATTCAAACGATCGATTATGATTTGCCTTAGGATGGTATAGAGAGTTTCAATGATCTTTGTATCAAAAGTAATTCTTTTTGCCACTTAAGGAAATAATCCTATGAGTCATCTTCCCTAAGGTGCCTTGTTATGGAATCATGGCAACTAACTCCTCGCTACTTTGACCCTGTCCACCATCTTCTTAAGTATGGAATTGTTGCCTACCAATCTGAACCTTCGTCACCTGCTTCTTTCCATCGCTCCTCATATGTGATTTGTCCCTCAGCTCAAGAGCTGTTTCTACGTCTCATTCCGTGAGTTGATCATGTGATCATTAAGATGATCCATCCCTGTAGAGTTATCTCGCTCTTCTGTCCTCGTATTGGGTGGAGTTCTCAAAGCAAGACTTCGAGACAAAGATGATGATCGAATCAACGTTTTATGAGGTGCAACCTAGATTGTGAAGATTGTGTTAGCTTTGTGTCCCCTCTGTCTTCTTTCCTCACGTCTTGAATCTCAGGACGAGATTCTTGTTTAGTGGGGGTGAGTTGTCATAGCCCCAGAATTTATTTGTAATTAGTTACATGAGTGAGCATCATGCATCATGTTTTGTTTCAAGAAACTTGAATTGAGGAAAGTGGAAGCCTCAAAAAATTTAAATAAAGGGCAAGAATCCTGAAAATGCATTCAGTGAAGCCAAAATGCCCTAAAAAATAGTTTTGGTAATTTTGGCAAGAGTTATATATCAAACCAAAATTTTGGAACATTTTTATGGAATATTTTGGGACATTGAATTTAAATCATATTGTATTTGAATTTGGATTTATATTCTTAATATATAGAATACATTTTCAAATGTCTCGGAAATATTTGTGTGCATTTGGGAAAGTCCATATAAGTCACATAAATATTTGCAGAAATTCTTGGCACTGTTTTGAGTTTTAAACAGTGGCAGAATATTAAACAAAAAAACAAAACAGAAAAGTAAAACAGAGTAGAAACATACCTGGCTTTACCTGGCGTGGCCCAGCTGCAACCCAATACTGTGGAGGGCCCAACCCACCTCCTCACCTCGTCGTCTTCCTCGCGCCTTCTGGCAAAGTGTGTGGCATGAGCACAGCCGAGCCGCGGCCACCTCCTGCAAGCCACGCAACCGCTCCCCCCTCGTCCTGATCCATGCCAACGACGCCCCTCGACCCCCTGCACCTCTCCTCTCTCTCCCTGAACCTCTTCCCCTCCCCTGGCTCTCTCTCCCGCGCAGCTCGAGAGGAGCTCGTCGCTGCCGTCCACCATTCGCGCGGCCACCAGCCTCCACATGCCTCTTCGACGAGCCAAGAAGCTCCGACGTCGACCTCTACGCCGTCTCTGTCGAGCCATGCGAGTAGACGCGCCCTGCAGCAGCTTCCCCGACCTTTCTTCCCCGCCCACGGCCACTGGATGCCGCCGTCCGATTCGCCGTCTCCGCCGCCTCCCCGAGGCCACTAAGCTGCTCTACACCTCCCTGTGAGCTCCCTCCCCGTCCCTCTCTCTCCCCACGGCCGTTTGCTTTTCCTAACCGCACCAGCCGCCGCACCCGTGAGCTCGCTGCCGCAGACCATGTCGTTGTCGTGGCCACACCCACCGCAGCTCACTTCCGAGCGCGGAATCATGCTCCGTACCTCACCAGGAGCACGTAGCACACACCAGCGCCTCCCCTACTGCACCGCAATGACGAAACCATCGTTGCCTGAATTCCGGCCGCCGCCACAAGCTCTGCTCCGGCGAGCTCCGTCCACCCCGTGACCTCCCACCTGCTCCATTGGACGCGCGCAAGTGAGGTCCTCCTCCCGGTGCCCTTCTCTCGCCCAGCCGCCTCCTGTAGCGCCGTCCCGTGTGGACTCCGCCACGCGGGAAGGTCACCGACGGCTTAACACTGGCCAGCCCAACGTGGCAGCGTCATTAGCGGCTAATGGCGCCACTAATTGAACTCACACCCACTGACACCGGGCCCCACAATCTATACTAACCCCTAGCTAATTTAGTTTAACAAAACTAACTCTCTGTTAGTACGGAGCCTATGACATGTGGGTCCTAGCGTCAGGTTTGACCTGGGCTGACGCTGTTGACCTGATGATGTCACACTAACGTCAGGCTGACGCAGTAAATCATTTTCTGGATTAAATTTAATCCAGGAAATTCAGGATATGTTTAAAACTTCAAAAATTCATAGAAATTCAACCATAACTCTAAATGAAATAATTTATATATGAAAAATTATCAGAAAAATCCAATCTATGCATCTGTACCATTTCCATGCATGTTATAAGAACTTATGGCTGCTGTTTAGGACAAATCATATAAAGGGCATTTAAACCTTCACATATGGAGTTTAATTTTGAACCTTAGGTTCAAACCAACTTCATTAACTTGTTGCTAGTTGCATTACCTCAATCAACAACATATTACCATGGCACATTCATGCATCATATTTTTGCATTGCATTGATTGTGTTCCTTCTTTGTTGCCGGTGTTGTTCCCTCTCGGTAGATGTTTTTCCGACGATGTGATCGATGACACTGATGAAGACACAATGCTATCTTCAGAAGTGCCAGGCAAGCAAAACCCCCTTGTTCATTCTGATACAATCCCACTCTCTCGCTCCTGCTCACTTTTACTGCATTAGGACAACAACGATTCAACTGTTACATACTGCGGTAGTTGAACCCCTTCCCTTTGCATGACCTGTCATTTCCACAGTAAATAGATGAAACCCACTAGCGTGAGTAGGAGTTGTTTGAGCCCTGATGTGCCTACTCGTTCATGCTTGTCTGTCATGCCTGCTACTGCTTAGAGTTGAGTCAGGTCCGATTCATCGGGGATCAATTGGAATGGTGATGAACATGTCCTACTGTGTGTGAGCTAAGTGTGTGAACACGATTTGGTAAAGGTATCGATGAGAGGCCATGTAGGAGTACATGGTGGGTTGTTTCATTGGAACCGTCCTTAGGAATTGAGATATGTGTATGTGATTTAAGATCAGCTACTACCACGCGTTGGGCCCGAAACCAATGGACCATCACGAATTATTAACCGCCCCTGTCCTCTGTCCAGGAGTTGCAAGTAGTTTCTGGTGTTTGTAGTATGCTTGTGCGCAGCGCTGACCCTAGGGGTGGGCTGTGATGTAGTAGGCACGTGGCCCGGTGTACCGAGTCACCCGTTTGGTGACCCGGGAACCCTGCACACATCGTTCGGGGCCGTAGTGGAAACCTCAGCCGGACTCCCTGCGGGAACCTGAATAGGCGACAAACCTGGACTAGAGACTTGTGTGGTTAGTCAGGTCGTGGCCGACTCCCTCGCCAGGCTTCTGCTTGAAGGTTGTCGAGATACACGACGTGTACATGGTGGTAAGTGGCAAGAGCGTGTGTGAAGAAGTACAGGGTTAACATCATCTACTCGAATAGCTGCATCCGCGGTAAAGGACTACTTGGTTGCTTATATAGTTCATAGACAAGTGAAAGTGGATACTCTAAAATGCGCAAGATAAGCGTGAGTGCTATGGATGGCCCTCTCGTAGGGAGACGGGAGCGGATCCATAGTAGTGTATTGATATGGTGAATATGTGGACTCGTGTGCGCCGCCTCAAAAGAGTTACCAGCAGTCGTAGTACATGATAGCCACTGAGTCAAAGCTAGCTTGCTGCAGTTAAACTCCACCACCCCCTTTGTTGATACTGATGCATATGTAGCTAGTTCTGATGTAAGTCTTGCTGGGTACATTTGTACTCACATTTGCCTAATTTATGTTTTTGCATAGAGACTTCAGTCTCACTAGTAGTTTCGCGTGGACTTCGACGTTTAGCTTGTTACCTCAGCTACGATCTTGTGCCCTCGGCAAGGTCTTGTAGATAGTCAGGCTTCTCAGCCTTTTTCATTTGTAGTTGTCTGTACTCAGACAAGGTAAGCTTCCGCATGTGCTTATTGCTTGTATAACTTGAATGCTGGGTCATCAGACCCATGTTTGTAATATATGGCTCCTCGGAGCCTAATGAATAAATACTTTGAGTCATAGAGTTTTGTTGTGATGCCATGTTGTATTTGCACATATCGAGCATATTGTGTGTATGTTATTGAAATGCTTGGTGTGTGTTGGATCTGACAACCTAGTTGTTTATTCTTGGTAGCCTCTCTTACCGGGAAATGTCTCCTATTGCTTCCACCGAGCCATGGTAGCTTGCTACTGCTCCAGAACACTTAGGCTGGCCGGCATGTGTCCTTCTTTGTTCCTGTGTCTGTCTCTTCGGGGAAATGTCACGCGTTGTTCTTGTAGCTTGCTACGACTTGGGTTCATACGTTGATGACCAACACATTCATTGTTGGGTCATGTATGCATGTCCCTGTAAGTTAGTGCCACTTTGGATTCATGACTAGTCATGTCGGCCCGGGTTCTTTGTCATATGGATGCTAGCGACACTATCATATACATGAGCCAAAAGGTGCAAACGGTCCCGGGCCAGGTAAGGTGGCACCCGTGGGATACCGTGCATGAGGCCGCAAAGTGATATGATGTGTTACATGCTAGGTCGGTGTGACTTAGGATCGGGGTCCTGACAGCTTTTAGTTGCAAAAATTAGATAGTGCTAGTGATATTTAGCTGCATATTTTGACAAATCGCAGTGTTACAAGGATTGACAATTGGCAATGTTACTAGATCAACAAATGTCAATCTTTCCAGTTTCACAAATGGCAACATACCCAATATGACAGATGCAAATCTTACCAAATTGTTTATACGTGGTTGCACACGGGTCATCCAAAACAACCATTTGTGTTGAAGGGATGCACAAATCCTGCGCTGTGAATTTTCCCTCGGCTTAAGGGGGAAGACCATAGCTCTCACTTTGCATACGGTTGTTCTATCTAAAACGTTTGCGATCAAGAGCTGCAGAAATCCTGCTCGGCACATTTTCTCTTGGCTTCCTGGGGAAGCTGTCGGTTTGCATACGGGTGTCCTAACTAAAATGTTTGCGATCAAGAGCTGCCCAATTCCTGCTAGGCACTTTTTCCCTTGGCTTCGTGGGGAAGTGGTCAGTTTTGCATACGGGTGTTCTAACTAAAATGTTTGGGATGAGTGTTTTATATTTAAAAACCGTATTAAACTTTGGCTTGGGCACCATTAATGGAGAGGATGCGAGCAAGGCGGGCGGCCATGGAAGTCCTGAGGCTTGCTTCCGGTGAGCTGCTTGTGTCTGCAGCTCGACGCTTCCAGTGAGCCTGCGTGGAGTACAGCTCGCACGCCTCCCGTTTAGTCAAGCACTCAAGTACCTGTCCTCACGGCACCTCCTAGCCATTAAAAGAGTGAGGCGTGGCTTCACGTGAATGTTAACAGAACGCACACAAGTTAAATTATACAAAACATTTGAGATGTTACAGTGGCAGCTATTTGTTTCAAAATGCCTTTGTTGGCTGTTATTCGAGTGCGCCTCCTCTCAAAATGGACACGAAAAATACCACAACATGTCGGGTGCCATTCCTTATAGCATGCCAAGTTTCATGAATTTCAGACGAGTTTTGGATTTACTAGAATTTAGAAACACAGTATCTCAACATTTTGCCGGCAATCAACAGTGCCCTGGTGTTTGAAATCCATTCCCATTTCTTGCATGGGATCTAATCATGCACCGAAGGACACATATTTGATTTTTTAACCAATTTATATGCACTGGAGCATGTGCATGTAGTTCAAATTTAAATTATGCACATAAAATGCCTGGAAAATCCAGTTAATGTATAAAAATGTCCAAACGAACCCTGAAAAATTCCAAAATTCAACACAACACTCCTGTTGTTCTATGTTGACACTGGAAAAAATTTGAAAGCAATAAGAGGCAACGGATATCATTTCATCCCCAAAGGTGGCACGTTCCCTACCGAAACCAACACACTTGTTGTGAGAAGCTCTGGTTTGTGAGAAGCTTATACCCAAACTTGCCCCAAATGGGACAAATTTTTTACCACGACATGTTGATGCCGCTCCATGATAGCATGCCAGGTTTCATGAATTTCAGACGAGTTTTGGATTTACTAGAATTTAAAAACCAGGTATCTCAATGTTTGGGCCGAGTGACGGTGGTAGGGTGTTTGAAATTCATTCCCATTTCTTGCATGGGACCTAAGCATGCAACCAAGGACACAGATTTGATTTTTCAACCAGTTTATATGCACTAGAGCATGTGCATGTAATTCAAAATTGAATTATGCACCTGAAATGCCTACAAAACCAAGTTAATGTATAAAAATAACCAAACGAACCCCAAAAAATTCCAAAATTAAACACAACACTCCAGTTGTTCTATGTTGACACTAGAAATTTTTTGAAAGCAATAAGAGGCAATGGATATTGTTTCGTCCCCAAAGGTGGCACGTTCCCTACCGAAATCATCACGCTTGTTGTGAGAAGCCCTGATTTGTGAGAAGCTTATACCCAAACCTGCCCCAAATGGGACAAAAAATTTACCACGGCATGTTGATGCCGCTCCATGATAGCATGCCAAGTTTCATGAATTTCATACGAGTTCTGGATTTACAAGAATTTAAAAACCAAGTATCTCTATGTTTGCGGCCGAGTGACGGTGGCAGGGTGTTTGAAATTCATTCCCATTTTTGCACGGGACCTAAGCATGCAACCAAAGACACATATTTGAATTTTCAACCAGTTTATATGCACTAGAGCATGTGCATGTAGTTCAAAATTGAATTATGCACCTGAAATGCCTACAAAACCAAGTTAATGTATAAAAATGTCCAAACGAACCCCAAAAAATCCAAAATTAAACACAACACTCCAGTTGTTCTATGTTGACACTAGAATTTTTTTGAAAGCAATAAGAGGCAATTGATATCATTTCGTCCCCAAAGGTGGCACGTTCCCTACCCAAACCATCACGCTTGTTGTGAGAAGCTTATACCCAAACCTGCCCCAAATGGGAAAAAAATTTACCACGGCATGTTGATGCCGCTCCATGATAGCATACCAAGTTTCATGAATTTCATATGAGTTCTGGATTACAAGAATTTAAAAACCAAGTATCTCTATGTTTGCGGCCGAGTGACAGTGGCAGGGTGTTTGAAATTCATTCCCTTTTCTTGCATGGGACCTAAGCATGCAACCAAGGACAGAGATTTGATTTTTCAACTAGTTTATATGCACTAGAACATGTGCATGTAGTTCAAATTTGAATTATGCACCTGAAATGCCTACAAAACCAAGTTAATGTATAAAAATGTCCAAACGAACCCCGAAAAATTCCAAAATTAAACACAACACTCCAGTTGTTCTATGTTGACACTAGAAATTTTTTGAAAGCAATAAGAGGCAATGGATATTGTTTCGTCCCCAAAGGTGGCACGTTCCCTACCGAAATCATCACGGTTGTTGTGAGAAGCTCTGGTTTGTGAGAAGCTTATACCCAAACCTACCCCAAATGGGACAATTTTTTTACCACGGCATGTGATGCCGCTCCATGATAGCATGCCAAGTTTCATGAATTTCATACGAGTTCTAGATTTACAAGAATTTAAAAACCAAGTATCTCAATGTTTGCGGCCGAGTGACGGTGGCAGCGTGTTTGAAATTCATTCCCATTTCTTTCATGGGACCTAAGCATACAACCAAGGACACAGATTTGATTTTTTAACCAGTTTATATGCACTAGAGCATGTGCATGTAGTTCAAAATTGAATTATGCACCTGAAATGCCTACAAAACCAAGTTAATGTATAAAAATGTCCAAACGAACCCCGAAAAATTCCAAAATTAAACACAACACTCCAGTTGTTCTATGTTGACACTAGAAATTTTTTGAAAGCAATAAGAGGCAACGGGTATCGTTTCGTCCCCAAAGGTGGCACATTCCCTACCGAAACCATCACGCTTGTTGTGAGAAGCTCTGGTTTGTGAGAAGCTTATACCCAAACCTGCCCCAAATGGGACAAACAATTTACCACGGCATGTTGATGCCGCTCCATGATAGCATGCCAAGTTTCATGAATTTCATACGAGTTTTGGATTTACTAGAATTTAAAAACCAAGTATCTCTATGTTTGCGGCTGAGTGACGGTGGCAGGGAGTTTGAAATTCATTCCCATTTCTCGCATGGGACCTAAGCATGCAACCAAGGACACAGATTTGATTTTTCAACCAGTTTATACGCACTAGAGCATGTGCATGTAGTTCAAAACTGAATTATGTGCCTACAAAACCAAGTTAATGTATAAAAATGTCCAAACGAACCCCGAAAAATTACAAAATTAAAGAAAACACTCCAGTTGTTCTATGTTGACATTAGAAATTTTTTGAAAGCAATAAGAGGCAACCGATATTGTTTCGTCCCCAAAGGTGGCACGTTCCCTACCGAAACCATCACGCTTGTTGTGAGAAGCTCTGGTTTGTGAGAAGTTTCTACCCAAACCTGCCCCAAACGGGACAAATTTTTTACCACGACATCTTGATGCCGCTCCAGGATAGCATGCCAAGTTTCATGAATTTCAGAAAAGTTTTGGATCTACTAGAATTTAATAATCAGGTATCTCAATGTTTGCGGCAGAGTGACGGTGGCAGGGTGTTTGACATTCATTCCCATTTCTTGCATGGGACCTAAGCATGCAACCAAGGACACAAATTTGTTTTTTCAACTAGTTTATATGCACTGGAGCATGTGCACGTAGTTCAAATTTGAATTATGCACATAAAATGTATGGAAAACCCAGTTAATGTATAAAAATGTCCAAATGAACGCCGAAAAATTCCAAAATTAAACACAACACTCATGTTGTGCTATGTTGACACTAGAAATTTTTTGAAAGCAATAAGAGGCAACGGATATCGTTTCGTCCCCAAAGGTCGCACGTTCCCTACCGAAACCATCACACTTGTTGTGAGAAGCTCTGGTTTGTGAGAAGCTTATACCCAAACCTGCCCCAAATGGGGAAAAAATACCACGACATGTTGATGATCTCCATGATAGCATACCAAGTTTCATGAATTTGATACTAGTTCTGGATTTACAAGAATTAAAAAACCAAGCATCCCTATGTTTGCGGCCGAGTGACAGTGGCAGGGTGTTTGAACTTCATTCCCACTTCTTGCATTGGGACCTAAGCATGCAACGAAGGACACAGATTTGATTTTTCAACCAGTTTATATGCACTAGAGCATGTGCATGTATTTCAAAATTGAATTATGCACCTGGAATGCCTACAAAACCAAGTTAATGTATAAAAATGTCCAAACGAACCAAAAAAAATCCAAAATTAAACACAACACTCCAGTTGTTCTATGTTGACACTAGAAATTTTTTGAAAGCAATAAGAGGCAATGGATATTGTTTCGTCCCCAAAGGTGGCACGTTCCCTACCGAAATCATCACGCTTGTTGTGAGAAGCCCTGATTTGTGAGAAGCTTATACCCAAACCTGCCCCAAATGGGACAAAAAATTTACCACGGCATGTTGATGCCGCTCCATGATAGCATGCCAAGTTTCATGAATTTCATACGAGTTCTGGATTTACAAAAATTTAAAAACCAAGTATCTCAATGTTTGCGGCCGAGTGACGGTGGCAGGGTGTTTGAAATTCATTCCCATTTCTTGCATGGGACCTAAGCATACAACCAAGGACAAAATTTGATTTTTGAACCAGTTTATATGCACTAGAGCATGTGCATGTAGTTCAAAATTGAATTATGCACCTGAAATGCCTACAAAACCAAGTTAATGTATAAAAATGTCCAAACGAACCCCGAAAAATTCCAAAATTAAACACAACACTCAAGTTGTTCTATGTTGACATTAGAAATTTTTTGAAAGCAATAAGAGGCAACGGATATTGTTTCGTCCCCAAAGGTGGCACGTTCCCTACCGAAACCATCACGCTTGTTGTGAGAAGCTCTGGTTTGTGAGAAGCTTATACCCAAACCTTCCCCAAACGGGACAAATTTTTTACCACGACATCTTGATGCCGCTCCAGGATAGCATGCCAAGTTTCATGAATTTCAGACAACTTTTGGATTTACTAGAATTTAAAATGAGGTATCTCAATGTTTGCGGCCGAGTGACGGTGGCAGGGTGTTTGACATTCATTCCCATTTCTTGCATGGGATCTAAGCATGCAACCAAGGACACAAATTTGTTTTTTCAACTAGTTTATATGCAATGGAGCATGTGCATGTAGTTCAAGTTTTTATTATGCACATAAAATGCATGGAGAACCCAGTTAATGTATAAAAATGTCCAAATGAACCCCGAAAAATTCCAAAATTAAACACAACACTCCTATTGTGCTATGTTGACACTAGAAAATTTTTGAAAGCAATAAGAGGCAACGGATATCGTTTCGTCCCCAAAGGTCACACGTTCCCTACCGAAACCATCACACTTGTTGTGAGAAGCTCTGGTTTGTGAGAAGCTTATAGCCAAACCTGCCCCAAATGGGGAAAAAATACCACGGCATGTTGATGCCGCTCCATGATAGCATACCAAGTTTCATGAATTTCATACGAGTTCTGGATTTACAAGAATTTAAAAACCAAGTATCTCTATGTTTGCGGCCGAGTGACAGTGGCAGGGTATTTGAAATTCATTCCCATTTCTTGCATGGGACCTAAGCATGCAACCAAGGACACAGATTTGATTTTTGAACCAGTTTATATGCACTAGAGCATGTGCATGTAGTTCAAAATTGAATTATGCACCTGAAATGCCTACAAAACCAAGTTAATGTATAAAAATGTCCAAACGAACCCAAAAATATTCCAAAATTAAACACAACACTCCAGTTGTTCTATGTTGACACTAGAAATTTTTTGAAAGCAATAAGAGGCAACGGATAACGTTTCGTCCCCAAAGGTCGCACGTTCCCTACCGAAACCATCACGCTTGTTGTGAGAAGCTCTGGTTTGTGAGAAGCTTATACCCAAACCTGCCCCAAATGGGACAAAAATTTTACCGCTCCATGATAGCATGCCAAGTTTCATGAATTTCATACGAGTTCTGGATTTACAAGAATTTAAAAACCAAGTATCTCAATGTTTGCGGCCGAGTGACGGTGGCAGGGTGTTTGACATTCATTCCCATTTCTTGCATGGGACCAAAGCATGCAACCAAGGACACATATTTGATTTTTCAACCCATTTATATGCACTAGAGCATGTGCATGTAGTTCAAATTTGAATTATGCACCTGAAATGCCTACAAAACCAAGTTAATGTATATAAACGTCCAAACGAACCCTGGATAATTCCAATTTGTTTGACGACGCACCTATAGTTGCATGTTCTCTGCAGATAAAAGTTCTAGCAATTCAAACACCATCCTTTGCAGCTGTGACCTCATTATGTAATTCAAATCAAGACGATAAATCAAGTAGATCACACACAGTTTATTATCACCAACCGTGTGAGATGCAGCACAAAATATCTTGGAGCACAGTCGGTGTATAGTACGCCTATGGCTTACGCGAGAGGGTGCGTTGGCTACAGTCCACAGCCGGCGTGTCAAGCACACTAGCTCACTCCCCAAATATCATTTCACTATTCATTCATCGCCAGTGAAAGATGGGGACATGAATCCGCGTCGTGAGGGCAACTTCGGCGGCCCACTCCGGCGAGAGCGCGACCGCAGCCGCCAAGCACGTGCTAACAAGCTTCGTGAGGGCGACCGCAATCTGCGTCCGGGCAGCCAAGGCAGCCCAAACGGCCGCTGTTGCTTCTCAGGCGACGGCAGCAGCATCTGCCTCGGGGATAGCAACTGGCGAGAGCGGCACAACAGCTGTCCGTTCTGCAACGGCAGCCTTAGCCCTGATGAGGCCGCCCACTACCATGTCAAGGACGTCCATGCCCAGCTCGTGGTGGTCACCGCACAAATCGAACGAAGCTTCTCCGACAACGGTCGGCAACCCACGGCCGAAGAGTTAACAATTTGGTTTTGCACATGTAGGTCCTGCTGTCAGAGGGTTTGACCCACTGTTCGACCCTTTTTGCATATGGGGAAATGAGTTGTCCATGAATATCAATCAAGTCAAGAAGCTCAAAAAGATTGTTAGGATAAAGAAACTAGCGATAAAAACAACAAGATATTTGTTTGCACAGTGAACAAGACATCAGTTCACTACAAGATGGTACTAACTATTATACCTTGCCTTTTCTTATTCCTTTTCCCCATTTCCAATATAGAGAAGATATTTATGCACATCCTTGTTTTCAGGCCTTTCCAAAGCAGTTCAATGATGATTACCTCTCAAACCACCTCTATGGGGAGGCGAGGAAGGTTTTCATACAACACCCACGGTTCAATATTGAAGTGTTCTTGAAGAGGACGAAGGACGAACAATCAATCATCCACAGGCACTGGGCTAAAGTTGCGAAGACCTTCAACATGAATGAAGGCTCAATATTGGCCTTCCGCTTCAGCAGTTTTCCAGATGAGATGCATCTGTCTATATACCGTCTATGATGCTAATTTCGAAAGGTTCTACATGTTGCATGTGAAACTTGGTGCTGGTGCAGTTGTGTAATGGGGTATGTCGGTGTCAAAATCGGCAGATCTCGGGTAGGGGGTCATGAACTGTGCATCTAAGGCGGATGGTAACAGGAGGCGCGGGACACAATGTTTACCCAGGTTCAGGCCCTCTCGATGGAGGTAATACCCTACTTCCTGCTTGATTGATCTTGATGATATGAGTATTACAAGAGTTGATCTACCACGAGATCGTAGAGGCTAAACCCTAGAAGCTAGCCTATGGTATGATTGTTGTCCGTCCTACGGACTAAACCCTCCGGTTTATATAGACACCGGAGGGCTAGGAATTACAGTGGGTTACAATGGGAGGAGATCTACATATCCGTATCGCCAAGCTTGCCTTCCACGCCAAGGAGAGTTCCATCCGGACACGAGACGAAGTCTTCAATCTTGTATCTTCATAGTCCAACAGTCCGGCCAAAGGATATAGTCCGGCTGTCCGGGTACCCCCTAATCCAGGACTCCCTCAGTAGCCCCCGAACCAGGCTTCAATGACGATGAGTCCGGCGCGCAAATTGTTTTCGGCATTACAAGGCGGGTTCTTCTCCAAATCCTGAATACCTGTTGAATGGTGTCTGGCTTTGCATAAATGTTGCGCTTCTTGTCTTCTACGTCCAATAATGGCTACCTTCCACGTGTCGAACGAATGCGAGAAGCCAGGGCGTTTTTACATTTACCACCCTAGCTGTGTGAATAAAATGCCTATTTAAAGAGGCGGGATTCTCAGATCCAAATCACACCATCCTCCTCGTGAGCATTCATCGAGCGCTTGAAAAATCCATCCCAACATGGCCGGCCAGCGCAGCTCCTCCTCTCGCTCCGTAGCCCTAAGCCGGAGATTGGAAGAAGTGTTCCGTCCCTTTGCCAATTAGTGGAGCTACAGACCCAGAGATTCCTCCCTCTAGCGTATATGGTCCCCGTTCGAGCCGGGCTTGCCACCTATAATGGCGGGGAGCAAGCGGAGAGCTTCCCCAACCCCTCCAAGGGGGAGCGGGTCTGCCTCGTCCCTTATTTATTAAGAGGACTCGGATTTCCAATCCATCCGTTCATCCGAGGGCTCCTGGAGTTTTATGGCCTGCAGTTGCATAACTTCACTCCTGCCTCCATTTTACACATCGCTGGTTATGTAGCCCTTTGCGAGTTGTTTCTGGGATGCGAGGCTCACTTCGCGCTGTGGAAGAAGCTATTCTGCCTTGTGCCCCGTACTCAGAGGGGGTCGATATATCAAGTGGGCGGGGCCGAAATATGGCGCATTGCCGGGACCGGATACCTATCTGGTACCCCAAAGAAGACGTCCGAAGACTGGCCTTCAGAGTGGTTTTATATGGAGGACGTCCCCCTCCCGTATCCTATTCGGATCGATCTTCCCGAGTTCGACAATGCCCCTTTGAAGAAACGCCGAAGCTGGCGCCACGGAGCCCTCAGGAGGAAGATGACAGAGACGTCCTTTACCTGATGAGCCGGATAAAGGTACTGGCTCAATCAGGACTAACAATGACCGAGGTTATGTCAATATGCATTTTGCGGGGGGTGCAGCCACTTCAATATCGAGGCCACCCCATGTGGCACTTCAACGGGGAAGATGATGCCACTCGCTGCGGGCGTAAGGGACCGGACTCAGTTGCCGCTCTAGCAAAAATTCTGTCCGATTTGTATAGGGAGAGGAAGAGGAGTTCCTCCGCGTTAAGCCACGGGATGGATTCTCCATGTACAACCCTCCAAGTTGGGTGAGTTGTCATTCTTTACTCCCATTGTTCCCGCATTCATCGTCATACATTTTTACCTTGCTATTTCATGGCAGGAACTGCGAAAAGCTGTAACGGAGGTCAACAGCCCACCTCCACAACCGGAGGGTCCTGACCGGGCGCTCGACCCCGGCCTCGAAGAGGATTCGGATATATTTGTGGAGCTGATCGACGGGATATTCTATCAATTAAGCTGTGATGATGCCGTGGTGGCCATTATAGCTGACTATCCTAGGCTACTCCCCGCCTCGCATGTAAGCAAAGCCAGAGTCCCGTCTTCCGAGAAGGATCCCCTTTTATGCACTTCACCTACCGTACATGTATGGTGTTTTACAGGGAAGGCCCTTGGAACGCCATGCCGAACCCGCGATGACTCGCCGACCAGGGGCGCCGAAGCCAGGCAGGCTAAAAAGGAAGGCGATCCAGACTGAGACACCGGCGCAGAGGTATGATACAAAACCTCGCTCCGTTGTTGTCGTATTTAAAAACATAATAACACCCATGTTTCCTAGAAGGAAGAACGCTCGCCGGACTATATCCGGAGAGGTTGCCGATCATGCCTCCACCAGTCGGGCTCGGGGCGGACACGAGGCGAAGCTAACACGGGCATCGCGCGGATGCTCCTCCTCAGAGGATGCGGATAAAATATCAGCTACAAATTCGAAGTGGAGAGCTCCATGAATCACAGGCGTCGCTGGGCCGTACTCCGTGACGCTTGTTTCTCCCAAGAGGCGTTTTATGCCTTCAACTCAGGAGACGCGTACATTTGTGTCGCTCAAAATGGTCTTGCCAGAGCCACAGATCAGTATGTAAAGGATATACGGGTAATGTTGAGGATACAACTACGGAGTGTGAACCGCCTCGGAGGGCGGTTTACCCTCGTCGTGATCGAGCCCATATGGAGCACAGGAGCCCGAAGAGAATTAAGATCCATATATAAACCGCCCTAATACTATAACTTGTATTGTAAGACAAGAAAGGAGAGACCAAACGGACTCTGTATGAGCGGATTGGGATTCAATAAGCCGGCGGGCGTTAACCCGTGTATATAAGGGGCGACCGGCGGCGAGTTAAAGACAGGAGATTGAGGCTAAGGCAAAGCTATTGCTCCTAGTCGCGAATCATATCAATCAACCACAATGGGCGTAGGTTTTACCTTCATCGAAGGGGCGAACGATATAATTCCGTGTCTTGTGTCGCATTAACCCCTCTAGGTAACCCGTCACGATGGCCTGCGACTAAGTCCTTTCATGAGGACATCTGCGTGACAAGTCCACGACGGTTGGCGCCCACCGTGGGGCTATCGCCGCGATGGTTTGATGATCTTAGAGGCAAGTTCGAAGGACTCAAAGGCTATCTGATGGGCGGATGACTAAGAGTCGTCGCGGCAAACTCTACATCGACGATGCGGATGGGGCCCGAGGCCAGCTCGGTGGAGTATGGATACGGGTCCCCTTTGGCGGCATACTGCGTGTTCATCGGCAAGATCGGCGAGTCGGGGCTGGGCGGACATCTGCACCGCCCTCGTCGAGGAGCGGCTCGGTGGGCGAAGAAGAGTCCTGCCTGGCCAAACCGGCGGTCAAGCATGTTTTCGTAGGAGTCGTCCACGGAGGTTTCTGGCGGATCGGCATCGGTGTGAAACCGTCGTTTACTCTGGCGACGAGTCATCGGCGGAGAAACCGAGTCTTTATACCAGCTGCGGGATGGCGGATCGGGGCTGTTCCGACGGTGAGAGCATTCGGACCCTTGATCTACCCAACGGGTCGGGGTCTTCATGGCTGGCACGCAGAGGCGCTTCACTCTTGACATGGCGCCCTGGTCGCCGGTTCAACAGCGATGATGGCAGCGGGGACGGAGGCCTGTCGCCGCCGCTCAAGTTTTGTCGAGCTTTTCGGCCGTTAGCTGTGCTCTGGCGGAGGCTAATCCGCGGATCAGGACTTTCTGGCGGAGATTGCAAAGGTGAGGGACAGATCACCAATGCTAAGCGGACTTAGCAGCAGCGGACGAAAGGATGGCGGCGGAGCAGGCGCTTTGGATCTGCTGAGCTTATAGGCTCGGCTGGACGAGCGCGCACGAAAGTCATGAAAAGGAAGTACAGTCCGTTTACCTTCCGTTTTTGAGGAAGGAGCTTTTCAATACCCGGGCGAGGACGATAATCCACCGCCATTGGTAAACCGGCGGAAGCACACAGGGCGGTCGCACCGTTCAGCCGGATGATAGATCTACCCGCCATCATCTGGCGCACCCGGACCGTCACGAACACCTCGGGTCATTACTCCAACCCGATGGATAACCTCGTGGCGGCTGCGGCGCGGTTAGAAGCAATCCCAATTGAAGGCGATTCACCACGGCGGTGGAGACACGCCGGGTCAAGGAAACTCCTCGGGGCGGCCTTGGCTCGGCAAAGCGTACTCATACGATCGAGAGGATCCATTCCACCCCGCCCGAGTCGGAGCTGCGGTCGGCAGCGTCGATGAACCGGCCGTGTCGAGCAATGCGCGGCGTGGACGCCCAGCGGCAACAATCCGGCGGCGGCTTTGAGGATGCTCAAGTGGTAGTGGACGCGCCGAGAACGCGTGGGGAGGCGGATTAGCGGCTGGCGGAGGATCATCCGCCCGCGCGGTTCGACCAACCATCTTGAACCGGGGTCACGTCGGCTCTTTGGGGTGCCTTGCCTCGTCCACCTTTCATAGCGTCGCTTGCCCAAGGATTTCAAGGGGCGCGCAAGGTGCCCAACTATCTTGCCGACTTGGCTCGAGAGGCATGGATAGAAAGCTACGAGATGGCCATGGAGATGCTAGATGTGGATGAAGCAGCATGTGCAAAGTACTTCACAATGATCTTTGGAAAGTCTTGCCGGACCTGGTTGAAAAACTTGCCGCCCGACTCTATCAGCTCGTGGGCGCGATTGAGAACCAGTTCATCAAAATTTCAAGGACACTGTAAACAGCCCATGTCGGTGGTGGATCTGGCGACTTGCGTCGGCGGACGGAGAGTCTACAACCCATTGGGTGCGCCGTGTCTCGGAAGTTTACATTCTTGAGACCGGATCAACCACAGTTCGCGATCATGACCTTGGAAGCCAATTGCGGTTCGAGCCGTTGAAGCTGAAGCTGGAGTGCATGAAGCGTTTTGTCATGATATGGGCACTCTAATGGGTGTTTTGGTAAAATCGCTGATTACGATAGTACCAAGGATCTGAATCGGAGAATGATGAAGCGGGAAGGAAAAGCGAGCGGCAATTCCGGGAGCCAGCAGCATCGATCGGCGGGCAATGGAGGGCACAAGCGTAAAGCGAACGGCAACATGGGCTTTGTGGCCAACACCAACACGCAGGACAAGGGTCAGCGGCGCGGGGTAAGCGATCAAACCGGAGTGGTCACAATCCGGATCGATTGAACCGTATTAAATCAACCTTGTCCAAAGCAGGGGCGAAGGAGGCACCGCGAACCACCTTTGGAAGGACTGTTATATTATCAGGAGTTTAAGAACTCCAACTCTTTCGGTATGATCAAAGGTGCAGCGGCGGTTCGAGGTCCGCTCCGGATTCTGGTGGAGAAATTCGGCCCGGGGTTGGCGGTAATCCGGGCGGGCAAAACAATCGAATAATGAAGGTAATCGAGCGATCGAGAACCAAGGGGCTACAATCAACAACAGCAGCGATCGGGTTATCGAGCAATCCAAAGCAATTGAATGGCGGACGATGTACGTCTTTACCACCGGCTTAGACCGGCGAGACCGGAAACTTGAGGCGGGCGGTCGGTGTTGTTGAACCGGCTGCGCCGCATTACTGCTTGGATGCGAGCGGCCGATTGTGTGGAAGAGAGGACCATCCTCCCGTGTTTACAATCCGGGTCGATTAGCCTGGTGGTGGCACCCGGTGGCGGGTACAAGTTTACCAAGGTCCTTATGGATGGAGGAAGCAGCATTAATATCTTATACTCTGAAACTTTCCGGCGGATGGGGTTATGAGATAGGCATCTCGGGCCGTCCGATCTGATGTTTCACGGAGTAGTGCACAGTAAGTCGGCATATCCGGTCGGTAAGATAGCCACAGGTAACCTTTGGAGCGAGCATGACTCGAGCGAAGCGTTGACATTTGAGGTGGTGAAAATTCAAAGCCCTTACCACGCCCTCTTTGGGCGGCGGCTTATCTAAGTTCATGGCACGCCCTGCTATGTTTACTTGCAACTGAAAATGCGGGTCACAAAGGAACAATAACGGTTCATGGGAGCCGCGGATCGCTCTGAGTGCGAGGAAGGTGATGCGGCTTATCTGAGTCGGTTTGTGCCACGGAGGAGTTGAAATATTATAAGGATAATGTTGATCCGTGGGATATGACCCTTTGAAGAAGCCAACTACGAGCATGATCCGGACTTGAAGTTCAAATCGGTGGTGAGGCGAAGCTTGTTGATTTTGTGCCGGCGAGTCATCAAGCAGTTCACCATCGGTGCCAACCTAGACCCTAAATAGGAAGGCGCGCTCGCCGAGTTCATCCGTGAGAATCGGGACATTTTGCATGGAAACCTTGACATGCGGGTGTACCGAGGAACTCGTTGAGCACACTCTTAATGTGGACCGAAATATAAACCGGTAAAACAGTTTCTTCGCGGTTTAACGAGGAAAAGCGCAAGGCCATCGGAGAAGAAGTCGCTAGACTTTTGGCAGCGAGGTTTATCGTTGAAGTCTTTCACCCAGAGTGGCTTGCTAATCCGGTGTTGGTCCTTAAGAAAAATGGCACTTGGCGCGTATGCGTGGATTACAGATCTTAACAAAGCTTGTCCGGCGGATCCTTTTGCCCTCCCGCATTGACGGATCATCGATGCAGCGGCGGGTTGTGGCGTTTGAGCTTTACGGATGCGTATTCTGGTTATCATCAGTTAAGATGGCGGTTAAAGACCAGGAGAAGACTGCGTTTATCACCTTTTGGAGCCTTACGCTATGTGTCCATGCCTTTTGGGCTCAAGGCGCCCAAGCAACTTATCGGCGTTAAATGCGAAATTGTTTGCATAAGCGGATCGGCCGTAATGTACGCCTATGTGGATGATATCGTGGTGAAATCAAGGCGAAGGAGACATTGATTGAGGATTTAAAGAAACCTTTGACAACTTGCGGGTGTACAAGATGATGCTCAATCCGGCCAAGTCGTCTTTGGTGTTCCGCGAGCAAATTGTTGGGTTTTCGTGTCAAACCGGGATTGAAGCTAATCCGGAGAAGATTACAGCTATTACCTCCTTAGCTAAGCCAAAGAGCATCAATGATGTTCAACGTTTGGCAGGCGGATTGCTGTGCTAAGCGGTTTATCGATCGCCTCGGAGAAGGCTATCCCTTTATACCGAATCTTTGAAGAAGCGGATCAATTCGTTTGGAGCTCAGTGCTGATGAGGCCTTGGAGGATCTAAAGCGGCAGGTAGCCAACCCTTTGTTCTTGCTGCTCCTATTGACGAGGAGCCGCTCTGTTATATGTTCTTTGCTAATGCGGGCGGTGAGTGTAGCCATTGTGGTGGGCGCAAGGAGGCGGGGAAGGAGTATCCGGTTCAGCGGCGATTTACTATATCAGCGAGTTCTCATCGAATCAAAACAAAGGTATCCACATTGGCGAAGTTGGTGTATGGAGTTTTTATGGCAAGCGGAAGCTGAAGCAATATTTCCAAGGCACCCCATCACGGTGGTCAGCTCGGCTCCCTTAAGCGATATCATCTTGAACAAGGAAGCGACCGCGGGATTGCTAAGTGGGCTATAGAACTTGGGCCTCACGGTTTAAAGTATGTGCCCAGACGGCCGTAAAATCTCGAGGCACTTGTGGATTTCATTAATGATTGGGCCGGAGCTACAAGCGCGGAAGAAGCGGATCACACCTATTGGACCATCCATTTTGATGGGTCCGAGCAATTGGAGGGCTCGGGGTGGAGTCGTATTAACTTCCCCACGAGGTGACAAGTTTTGTTATGTTCTCCGCCTAATGTTCCTTGTACTAACAATGCAGCTGAGTATGAAGCCTTGCTCCATGGTCTCCGGATGGCCAAGAAATGAATCTCAGTGGGTTAAATCTTTGGTGACTTCGGACTTGGTGGCCCGGCAAGTATCAAGCACTTGGGACTCAAAGATCCGCTCATGGCTGCGTATCGTCGGGAAGTGGATGTTGTGGCGGGACATTTTAAGGGGTATCGGGTAGACCATGTGGATCGTCGGAAGAACAAGCGGTGATGCTTTGAGCGGCTGGGTTCCCAGCGTAAACGGTCCCGCCTAGCGTTTTCCTTGATGTGCTGCACAAACCGTCGGTTAAGCTCCTGATGAGATTGATTTGGCTATCCACGATCCGGAGGCTCAACTGGTGGCAGCCTTGCATATCATTCGGATTGGGCGCTCCTTATTTGGCATACATGAACGGGCGAATTACGGAGGATGAGGCGTTGGCCGGCAGATAGTTCGGCGGTCTAAGTCTATGACCATTGTTAATGGCGAGTTGCACCGTCGCGATGTGTCGAGGCGTTTCAGCGTTGTGTGTCCCCTGAAGAAGGCTGTGAGATATTGCGAGAGATTCATGAAGGGATTGTGGTCACCACGCGGTTCAAAATCCACAGTGGCCAAGGCATTCCGCCATGGTTTCTATTGGTTGATTGCCCATCTTGATCACGGAGGATCTAGTCGAGACGATGTGATGGTTGCCAAAAGTTCTCGAGCGTGCTCATGTGCCAGCCAAGAATTGAGGATGATTCCAATTACTTGGCCGTTTGCGACTTGGGGGCTGGACATGGTTGGACCTTTCAAAGGTCCAAGGACAAAAAGACCCACTGTTGGTAGCTGTAGATAAATTTACCAAGTGGGTCGGGCGAGCTGTTAGCAAGTGTGATGCAGCCACGGCGGTTCAGTTCATCAAGCGGGTGATTTTCGGTTTGGGTTTCCACCAGTATCATCACGGACAATGGCACCAATTTATCCAAGGGAGCTATGAAGGAATTTTGTGAGCGAGCATATCCGACGATGTTTCTTCATAGCCCACCCACAATCCAATGGTCAGCGGAATGAGCTAATCAGGAAATTTTGAAGGGTATCAAACCCGGCTTATGGTCCCTTTGGAGAGGGCGCGGGTTGTTGGGTGGAGGAGCTACCATCGGTGATATGGAGTATAAACACTACTCCCAACCGATCCACTTGGATATCGCCGTTCTTTATGGTCTATGGGCGGGCGGTTCTTCCCGATGATATCCGTCATGACTCGCCCAGTGGCAGCTTATATTGAGACAGATAGTGAGGCAGCACGGCAAGATGATCTGGATCATTGGATGAAAAGCGTGATATGGCAGCAGCTCGCTCGGCGGTTTACCAACAGGATCTTCGTCGGTATCACAGCGGCGAGTTAAAACCGAACCTTTCGGGAAGGAGACTTGGTGCTGCGGCTCATTCAAGATCGAAAAGATATGCACAAGCTATCCCCACCTTGGGAAGGGCCTTTTGTGGTCGACAGAATCTATACAACGGTTCCTACTATCGATCGATGTTAGAGAGCAAAAGGATTCACGCATGCGTCGGAGGAAGAGACCAACAGGCCGTGGAACATTGCTCATCTTGACCTTACTATACGAGCCATTGGCTCCGCTTATGTACATATTAAGACAATGTATATATTTTGAATAAAAGCAATAAACGGATCCTCGGCTAAAGCGGGGTATCATTACGCATAAACTTCGGTTTGGGTACATGGAATCTTTGTCGTGAAGCGGCCTCGGTTCAACCCTTAGCCTTGTTTTGAAACTTTTGTCATTTGGGGGCTTGGTATTATCCGAACCAATGCAATGCCTCTTAGCGGTAAAGCCACCAGATCATTTGGGGACATGGTCATGTCTGAACCGATCCGCCTCTTGGTGGGCCTAAGGCCATAGAATCACTTGTGGGCTTTGGTGAACCGAACCATTGCAATGCCACTTGATCGGCATCATGCCACGAGTTCGATTGGGGACTGGCTGACTTGAACCATCGCTTCGCCCGTATAGGGGCTTGGTCTGTCCGACCATGGTAACACCATCGATCCGGTTCGGTCAGCCTTTTCTTGCAAAGCGATTCTTTCGTTGATTTTGCTTTTATGTGGTTTTGATACCAATCATTTGGCTTTTGTCGGCCTTCTTAAACCGACACATTTTTAAACGGTTTATGTTATCGATGCGTTTTTTTACTGTTGGCGATTTTGTTCGGTTTGATTTTCTTATTAGACATCCATTGTGGAGTAACAGGGGCTTATCATGCCCGCACGATTTACCGGTAAATCGGTCTTATACCTACGAGATTACTCTCCTTTGGCGGTGATGGTTTATAAGACCTCCGCTTGGGATTAGCTAAGCCAACTATGTGCTGATCTTTGGCGGTATGTTTGTATCACATAGTTTTGATCATGTGCCTCGGTATTTTCTCATATAAATATTGATCAGTCGGCTAGAGGTGTAAACCGCCACGGCGGTTTAAGAACTTGTGATTGCGAGGCAAAATATGTTGCAGGATTTACTACAAAAGCCAGCGGATCGGCGATGCCATACAAAAGTTCTGGTGAGGTTGTACCGCATTGTTCAATAAAAGACACTTGCTATCCTATTACAAGGCCTTTCGCGGCCCGGCGCTTCACGAGGAGTTGTGCCTTGAAGCTTTGGATATCACCCGGCTTGCGGATTCGATGCTTCACGGGTTGGCGCGAAGTAGAGGGGCGGCGCTGGCGTCGGTTCAGCTTCTTCCTCTTCCTCACCCAAAGCCGGAAGTCATTGGTAGACCGGTCAATCCGGGTTAAGGCTGAAAAGACAGCTTCTTCACTTATCGGTTCAGCGGATCAGCGTCGGGGCGTAAGTGTGCTTCAGGATTGGAGGATCGAGCTCGCACTCGAGGATGACAAACTCCACCCGCTTGTTGTTGGCATCATAAAAGATCGGTGAACCTCCAGTTGGCTTGGCGGCGGTTGACTTCGCCAGCGGACGCATTTCCTTTGTAATCCGCTTGAGGTGTCGTTATCAAAGGCTTCACCGTTCTCTTGGCGCTGGGAAAACCTTTAGCTATGTCGGCGGATCAAGGTCCGCTATCCATGCCTTAGCGCAGCGTCGAGCGATGAGGTGCCAGCCGGGCTGCGGATCGCTTTATCTCTTCAAGCTGCCACGGAATCGCCGACAGCCGGTCCAGCGTCTCTCGATCGAGGGGCGGCGCCGTGTTGTCATATGAGTGGCGCATATGACCCGCTGGGCGCCGGTGTATAGCTGCTTTCGTCGAGTGTCTGAAGCCTTGAGCTTTTCCGCGCGTCGGAGCCGGATGAGCAATCGTTTACTGCACCAGGTTTAGACAGCTCAAGTTAAACCGGCGGACGCGTGCTGAGCATAGTCGATATAAATTTGCTTACCAAAGATGGCGAGGTCATGGCATGCACTTGGCGTTTAAGTCGGTCAGCTCTTAGTCACGGTTTAAGGGCCGCCTCGACTTCCTCCGCCCGCTTTACTAAACCGGCCTTCTCGGTATCGATTGACCCGTTCGGTTGTACCACTCCTTGGCTGTTCCATGGTGGTCGAGGCAGTTTTCAGCTCATCCTTGGCTTTGGTGGCTTACATTATTTGGATTTCAGTTGGTTGGAGGTCCTTTAGTTGCACTGACTGTTGGTGTATTTCACTCGATGACAAAGGAAGCGGGTTAGTGGTTTCATTATGCAAGTCCCAAGCTTAATACAAGTATTCAACTTGGCACTTGGGGCTAATGGCTAGTTGATCTCAATTTTGCTATGAAGAAAACACCTTAAGTCGGTTTAACTTTGCAAAGTTAAACCGACCCTTGAGGGCTACTATGCGATTCTGATATAAGAGGTCAGTTTATTACCTCATAGCGGTCCTTCATGCGGTTTACTAGACCAGCTTCAAAGTCGCGGCTTGTGTAAAGCCGGTTGAAAGCCGGAATGAAGCTCTTGGCGGAGAAATGGTAAATAAGCCGACATATCAGTCTTCCCTTGTCCTTGCTCACAATAGTGGAACCGTCTTTGATCTTGTGCTTTGTTAAAGTGGTGGTTGGCGAGGAAGCGATGTAGCGATACATGTCACAATAACATCGTCGTTTTCAGCGGTCTTGTTTGGGCTTGCCATCGTTTTGCTTTGGCTCGGCGGTTCAACGATCCACGACCCGCTCGGCGAACGGATTTGATGGAGCAGGTTGGGAAGTTTCCACTTGGGCCTCGGTTCAACTTGGCGGATCAACCTTGTCGTCTTTATACAGATTCGCGAGCTTTCCTTGGCAACTTCGAGGATTTTCGTGTGTTTGTTCGGGATGTTTTCCGGATCAACATCGAGGTAGGATCAAGAGTTTTGCCTTCTTGCTCAAGCGAGCCTTGGTGCTGCAATAGTCGAGTCGGATCAAGACAAATTCACCGGGGTGATGGTGAGTCGAATTGGCAAGCAATAATTCGTACCTACGGCGATGTTCGTGGAGGCGGTTGTGTGGTGGATGAACCGCCCGACGAGTTGGAAGAGGCGATAATTGGATCGGGCGGATTGAGAGGACATCGGAAGAAACCTTTTAAGGGATAACGCTTTTCGGAGAGCAAGTCACCTCGGCGGCCTTCCGGATAGGTGTGTCTGGTAAACCGGCTGAAGTAACTGTTGGCCACTATATCGGGTTGTCTGACGCTTTCGTCGACTGTTGTGTCTTCAAGTTAAGATTTGGATTCAAGTAAGCACAGGAATGGTATTTTTCACTTTCGGACGGTAGCGACGAATTCTCTTAACGGCGCAAGATCGGATTCGGAAGAAAGTAAGATTACCTCAACGAGGTCGGCGTGGCTGGCTTCCGCATCATCACAGGAAGAAAATTGTCGATAAAAAGATTGTAAAGGACTAAGCATGTGCGGGAAGAAACACAAAGCGGCAAGCGGTTCACCTCGGCGTCGATTCTTCGTCCTCCGCGGATTAGAGGACTCGGCGGTCTTCTTCTTGCCCGTTTTCTTAGTGGCCTTTGACTTTACGAGGCGCCCGAACGGTTTGGTTAAGCTTCGAAAGAGCTATCGGCTGAGAAGGATAAAGGATTAGCGTGCATCGGCGGAGTATTAAGAGCTTGAAAGGCGAGAGAATAGAACTTACTTGGCGGTTTGTTGGTAACGAGAATGGAGCCAATCCGGTGAGGCTGCGAGCGGAGATTGGTTCATCAAGCATCTTCTTGGCGATTTGGTGACCTCTGTTCGAGTTATAGGCAGCTCGTGGCGCCTTTGAGGATCTTTGAGGCTGCGGTGTACTCGTGCATCAATCCGGGGCGGCTTGGTAGCAAAACGCCCCAAGAGACCCAACAACGTACAAGATCTCGCCGGTTAAGCCATTGGCCATTAGAGCCGGAGCTTGATTATTTGCGGTGCGAAGTTTTTCCGTTCAGGCGGTTAAGCGGGAAGGCAGCGGATGCGAGTTCTTGAGCGGTGAAGCGGTAACCCGGCAAGGGTTTTCATCGGCGAGGCGATGTTCGGCGGTAGAACCAGGTTTGGTTCCATTCCTTTGGATGGCTGTGGTGCTTGGCGTGTGGAAAATCGACTTCTTTCCTCTTACGGATCGACCGCCGCCCAGCTACGTGTTCGGACCGTCGAGAAAACTACGTGCGGCGGTTCAAATGGAAAAATCCGGAACAACTCCACAGATGGTTCTTCTTGAAGATAGACTTCACGAAGACTTGAAAGTTGCATATATTCGACACGAATTTGGGCGATGTCACGAGGATGAAGCTGCGGTAGCAAGGACATCCGGAAAAATTACGAACCAGCGGACCCGAACCCCGGTCTAAGTGATGCATGAACACGATTACTTCTCCCGCTCGCGGCTCGGGAGAAACTTCGCCTTCGGAACACGCCCGATGGAGGACACTTTGGAGCCAAACCGCCCGGTGGTGACATAGCCGTTGAGCTGCGTCTCGGTGACTCTGGACGGACCCGGTTGCAAGCGAAAAATTGAGAGCCATTCCGGAAGATTAAAGCTGCGAAAGAAAGGAAGAAAAGCAGTTCAACATTAAACAGGTCAGCGTTACAAATATTGTTAAACGGCGGTTAAATAAGCGGCTTCCGGTCAGTTCAACTAAGGACTAATGGAGAATCGGCTGAAAAAGTTGCTAAGTATAAGCGGAAGCAGGTTTCCCATACAAAAGGAAATAATCTAGATCTACGAGGTTGATAAAAGAAAATTTTCGCGACCTATCTGGACCTCCTCTGACAGCGAGAAAGGTTCGGGTATGTTAAAGAGCAAGATCTGAACAAAAGGGAAGGTGCACGGAATCGGGTAAATGGCGAAAGCGGCCGCTTGCACATGAGGCGGTGCGGCCGAGCCATCTGACCATGGTGGAGCTGGTATGAAGGTCGGCATGAATATTTATGAGCTATCACGATGAGCGAGTTTCTAAATAAGATCTAGGGTTCAAGATGACCCTACGTGAGCAGGAACATGGAGGAGCGCTGAACTCTGGTCAGGTCTGGTTGATCTGTGACCGGCGAGGCGTTAGTCGAAGGTCGAAGGCGGCGGCGGGAGCTTCAAGTTCGGTGGTCGCGAGGAAGAAGAAGAGAGGAAGGAGAAGAAATGACCCGACCGGTCTATTTATAAGGGACGGAGTAATCAATGGTAGCGAGTTGAGGAGCCAAAAGCGGCGGAAGGTCTGCGGCCGCCTCGATTTCGGGATAGCTTTAATGAGGAGAATCGTCTTTTTAGATTTTTGTTCAAAATGATGTCGGGGGACCACGACACGAAGATCGAAGGATAGCGTCCACGGTGGTTCAAGCAGGTGGCGGTTTACAAGGAGATCAAGAGTTGCTGAAGGCGTAGAAGATTAACTGAACGGTTCAAGTCAATCAGGGGCCTAATGTTGAGGATACAACTACGGGTGTGAACGCCTCGGAGGGCGGTTTACCTCGTCGTGATCCGAGCCCATATGGAGCTGGAGCCCGAAGAAAATTAAGATCCATATATGTAAACCGCCCTAATCGTAACTTGTATTGTAAGACAAGAAAGGAGAGACCAAACCGGACTCTGTATGGCGGATTGGGATTAATAAGCCGGCGGGCGTTAACCCGTGTATATAAGGGGCGACCGGCGGCGAGTTAAGAGACAGGAGATTCGAGGCTAAGGCAAAGCTATTGCTCCTAGTCGCGAATCATATCAATCAACCACAAGCGGGCGTGGGTTTTACCTTCATCGAAGGGGCGAACCAGTATAATTCCGTGTCTTGTGTCGCATTAACCCCTCTAGGTAACCCGTCGATGGCCTGCGACTAAGTCCTTTCATGAGGACATCTGCCGTGACAAGTCCACGACAGGTAAGAAAATTTGATGATTATATATATCAGTAGCCCCTCAGACTTGAAACAGTTGGCACAACTGATTTAAGGATCATTACAGAGAAGAATACCCGATTGTCTCAAGAGCTGGAAGGGTGCAAGGCCCAGCTATGGGCCAACGATTCTGCATTGAAGGAGTCGAGAAGGCCCCTCTGGTAACACTTGTTTCAAGAATGATAGGTACCATATAGTATGCGGCATGCCTGCAAATCTAACAATAGATATTGCGATTGACTCGGAGTGAATCCGGATGAGCAACATGCCCTCGGTAATTTGAAGGCTGGCGGCGATGCTTCTGAAAGTTAGGCGGGAGAAAAGCGATCTCAAGGCGCCAATACCCAGCTGAGCATGGACCTGAAGGATGTTCGAGCCCAGCTTGCGGACTCCGTGAAGGAGAATAAGCAGCTTCGACGCGACATTTTCAGTAAGTGCTTGAACGAACCTTTAGAAGAGTTCGGCGAAGAAGCCGGCTAACAGAGTTATTTCTGCAGGTATGCCGATGGGTCGTCTCGCGGAGGAGATGCCCGGGTCTGCGGGTGATCTTCTACGAGCTCTCACAACTGCACGAACAAGTTCGACAGGTGATGCAGGGTATTGCCCAGGCCTTGTGGCCATCCGTCTCCCTGCCAGGAGGCCTTGGAGAGCTTGCAGAAAAGCTCAAGGGAGCGCGGCGGCGCTTCCGATTATGGAAGATATCGGCCTGCCGTCAAGGTGCCAGGGAAGCCTTGGCCATGGTGAAGACGCGGTATACCAAGGCTGACCCAAACCACATGGCGAGTGGGACTGTGGGGCCCGATGGGAAAGAGATCCCGTCGGTTTGGTGTATGACCAAGTGGAATTAGCATAAAGTATTCCCAACAGGATTGTAGGCTAGACAACATGTTGGATGGGATATAAGAAGAATTTAGTCAGTCTAAGTGACTGGGCAATTTAAGTGACATGCATAATGTCTCTAGCCGGATTGTAATTCATTTGTCATGGCGGACCTTTTCGCTTCGGCCTCGGGACCCAATAGTCCGGAGTGTATCCAAATACCCGCTCAGTTATGTAAAAACCGGGGTATGCGTGGAAACCAGGCGTAGGGGTCATAAGTGCTTGAATGCACAAGTACCCAACTAGTTATGTTATATTACATGGATAGTAAGAAACATCTTCGGGGAGAATAGTTCCGTTAAGGGTTCCTTTCCACAGATGCGCATGCCCTAATGTGCATGTCCGGATTGCGAGAAGGACAACGGCAAAAAACATCTGGGGCATGTATCAAAATAAATAAAAGTCATCTTTTGTTCACCGACCGAATATTCCCTTAAGAGCGCTAGCTTCGGCTTCACCAGTCGAGGTACACATCCGGTGACCAGCGATAACAATCGCAGAGGTGCTCCCCTTATGCCCTAGCGAATTAAGCGGGAACATAGGGCATAAATACAAGAGCCAGGCAACCCAGCTTGGCCAAAACTTAAGTCATATTGATGCATATAATGGTGAAAAAAGGTACATGCGGAAGAATAACGCATGTGCGGGGCATGAGGCCCAGTAGAATAATTAAGCTTCTGTGTAAGAAGCTCCCAGGTATAATGAGCACGGCTAGCGCGTTTATATTGTGTAAGAAAAACACAAGTTGGCCTTTGAAGGCCTTGAGGAAAAGGAAAAAGAGAAAGAAAGAGAGAAAAGACAGAAAATGAAAAATGGACAGGGGTAAGGAAACGAACGTAAAGTCCGGCGCTAGGCGTAGAATCTTCGGAGTCTAGCTGCGTTCCATGGGTTTGGCTCAAGTCGATTGTCCGACGCATACCATAGACGGTACGCTCCACCGGTCAGCACTTGGTCAATAATGAAGGGACCTTCCCATTTGGGCTTGAGCTTGTTCTTTTTCTTCTCCGGCAGGCGTAGAACTAGTTCGCCAACGTTATAAGTTTTGGCCCGTACTTCTCTGCTGTGGTATCTTCAAGCCTGTTGCTGATAGAATGCGAAACGGGCTTTTGCTACGTCGCGCTCCTCCTCCAGGGCGTCCAAACTGTCCTACCGATCAAGCTCGGCCTTTTTTTCTTCATACATGCGCACTCGAGGTGAGTCATGGATTATGTCACAGGGCAGAACCGCCTCTGCGCCGTATACCATAAAGAATGGTGTGTATCCGGTAGTGCGATTCGGCGTGGTCCGCAGCCCCCATAGGACGGAGTCGAGCTCCTCTACCCAGTGCGTGTTAGACTCCTTTAAGGACCGCACTAATCTGGGTTTGATGCCGCTCATGATAAGATCATTTGCTCGCTCGACTTGACCGTTAGTTTGCGGGTGATAGACGGAAGCATAATCGAGCTTGATGCCCATGTTGCTGCACCAAAGTTTCACCTCGTCGGCTATAAAGTTAGTGTCGTTGTCAGTTATGATGCTGTGGGGGACGCCATAACGGTGTACAACCCCAGATATGAAGTCTATCACTAGTCCGGATTCGGCCATTTTAACAGGTTTGGCCTCTATCCATTTGGTGAATTTATCCACCATGACCAGTAAGTATTTTTTTTCTTATGGGTTCCCCCTTTAAGGGGTCCGGCCATATCAAGCCCCCAGATCGCAAAGGGCCAGGTAATGGGGATTGTTTTGAGGGCGGTGGGCGGCATATGGCTTTGGTTTGCAAAAAGCTGGCAACCGACGCAGCATTGGACCAAGTCATGTGCATCTGCCCGGGCCGTTGGCCAATAGAAACCTGTACGGAAGGCCTTGCTTACGAGAGCCCGGGCTGCGGCATGGTGGCCACCGAGTCCAACATGGATTTCGCCAAAAGCTTCGCCCTTCCTCTTGGAGATGCACCTTTGAAGGACTCGGTGGTGCTTTTCTTATAAAGCTCTCCCTCGTGGACCTTGTAGGCTTTAGATCGCTGCACTATGCAGCGTGCCTCATTTTGGTCCTCAGGCAGTTCCTGCCTGGTTAGGTAGGCCAGGAATGGTTCAGTCCACGAGGCGATAACAGCCATTATTACGTGGGCGGAAGGTGTTATTCAGTGGCAGAGCCTCCGATTGTGTCAGAGTATTCGGTATCTGGCGTTGTGGCCGGGTCCGGACTATTGTTGCCGGTGTCCCCTTCCCATACCACTGATGGCTTAAACAGCCTTTCTAGGAAGATGTTAGGTGGGACAGGATCGCGCTTGGCGCCGATCCGGGCGAGGATATCCGCCGCCTGATTATTTTCCCGAGCCACATGGTGGAATTCGAGCCCCTCGAACCGAGCTGACATCTTGAGGACGGCATTGCGATAAGCCGCCATTTTCGGATCCTTGGCATCGAAGTCTCCATTTATTTGGGATATTGTGAGGTTCAAGTCCCCACGCACCTCTAGGCGTTGGATGCCCATGGAAACTGCCATTCGGAGACCATGTAACAGGGCCTCATATTCGACTGCGTTGTTAGAGTCTGTGTACAGTATTTGGAGTACGTATTGGACGGTATCCCCGGTGGGGGAGGTCAGGACGACGCCGGCCCCCAGACCAGCCAGCATTTTAGAGCCGTCGAAGTGCATGACCCAGTTGGAGTATGCACCGTACTCTTTAGGGAGTTCGGCTTCTGTCCATTCAGCGACAAAATCGGCCAATACTTGCGACTTAATGGCTCGCTGAGGTTTATATGTTATGTCAAACGGGAGGAGCTCAATGGCCCATTTGGCAATTCGGCCCGTGGCATCGCGGTTGTTTATTATATCATTGAGTGGCACTTCCGAGGCCACAATAATTGAACACTCTTGAAAGTAGTGTCGTAGTTTCCGGGATGCCATGAATACCGTATATGCTATGTTTTGTTAATGCTAGCACCGTGATTTGCATGGAGTGAGGACAGTGGATACATAATATACCGGCTTTTGAAGGGGGAATTTATGTCCATCTGTTTCTCGTTCGACGATGAGCACTGCGCTTACAACTTGATGAGTTGCCGCTATATATAGCAGCATTGGTTCGCCGATGTTTGGCGCGGCCAGGATTGGGTTGGTGGCCAGTATGGCTTTTATTTCTTCCAATCCGGCCGTGGCAGCATCCGTCCCACTGAAGTGTTGATTGCAAGAAGGCGATAAAGGGTAGTGCCTTTTCTCCTGATCGGGAGATAAAGCGGCTTAAGGCCGCCATGCATCCAGTTAATTTCTGGATTTGTTTGAGGTCCGTTGGGATAGCCAACTGTGACAGGGCTTGGATTTTAGCTGGATTTTCTTCAATTCCTCTACTGGAGACGATGAAGCCCAGGAGCTTTCCGGCGGGTACGCCGAAAACGCATTTTTCCGGATTGAGCTTGATTTCATATGTTTGGAGATTGTCGAACGTGAGCCTCAAGTCGTCTATTAAAGAGTCGACGTGTCTAGTTTTAACGACCACATCATCTACGTATGCCTCCACTGTTTTGCCGATCTGCTTTCCTAGACATGTCTGAATCATGCGTTGATACATTGCGCCGGTGTTTTTGAGCCCGAAGGGCATTGTGTTGAAACAGAACGGGCCGTATGGCATGATAAATGCCGTTGCGGCTTGGTCGGACTCCGCCATCTTAATTTGGTGATAGCCGGAGTATGCGTCGAGGAAGCACAATGAGTCGTGTCCTGCGGTAGCGTCGATAATTTGATCGATGCGAGGGAGGGGGAAGGGATCCTTTGGGCAAGCCTTGTTGAGGTCCTTAAAATCGACACATAGGCGCCAGGATTTATCCTTCTTTGGTACCATCACCAGGTTTGCTAGCCAATCTGGATGTTTTATTTCTCTGATGAATCCAGCCTCCAATAACTTGGCTAGTTTCTCTCCCATGGCTTGTCTCTTAGGTTCGGAGAAACGCCGAAGAGTCTGCTTGACCTGCTTGAATCCCTTTAAAATGTTAAGGTTATGCTCAGCCAACCTGCGTGGGATTCCTGGCATATATGAAGGATGCCAGGCGAATATGTCCCAATTCTTGCACAGGAACTCCCGTAGTGCGGCGTCTACAAAGGGGTTTAACTGTGCCCCGATGGATGCTGTTTTTGTAGGGTCTGATGGGTGGACTTGGAATTTGACTATTTCATCCGCTGGTTTAAAAGAAGTGGACTTGGATCTCTTGTCGAGTATTACGTCGTCCCTGTCCACTTTGGAGCGTAGCGCAGTTAATTCCTCTACCGCGAGGGCTTCGGATAATGCCTCGAGGGCCAGTGCGGCTGTTTTGTTTTCGGCACGAAGTGCTATGTCCGGATCACTAGCTAGAGTGATGATTCCATTAGGCCCGGGCATTTTGAGCTTCATGTACCCGTAATGGGGTATGGCTTGGAAGATCATGAATGCTTCCTGCCCTAAAAGGGCGTGGTATCCGCTACTGAACGGGGCCACTTGGAATGTAATTTCTTCGGACCTATAATTGTCCGGAGTGACGAATACCACATCTAGTGTGATTTTTCCCGCGCAGCGTGCCTCCCGACTAGGGATGATTCCTCTGAAGGTCGTGCTGCTTTGCTCAATGCGGTTCCTGTCTATTTCCATTTTTTGAAGAGTTTCCTCATAGATGAGGTTTAATCACTGCCGCCATCCATGAGCACTTTAGTGAGCCGAAAGCCGTCCACAATTGGACTAAGGACCAATGCGGCTGGTACTCGGGCTGTTCGGAATTTAGGTTCGTCACTGGCGTTGAAGGTAATAGCCGTGTCGCTCCATGGATTTATTGCTGCCACGTGGCAGACTTCGGCTAGGCTACGGAGTGCTCGCTTTCGCCTATTGTTTGAGGCGAATGTCTCGAAGACTGTCAGTACTGTATTGTTATCCAAGGGATGGTGCTCTGCGGTGTTTTGAATGAGGAGATCCTCACCACTTTTGGCCACCTGCCGGAGTACCCATCATGCTCCCAGGCTGTGTGTTGGTATGGTATCCGCTGTACTGTGGATTTTGCAGGGCCCGTTAAGCCATCCCTCCAACACAGTTCCACGCCCTGAAGTGGGCTTTTGCTTCTTTATGATTGAATCGGGCGACTTATGAGAGTGCGCCCTTTTGATTCGGACTGGGTGTTTAGTCAGAGCCGGATTATCCCAAAATTTTGCTTCGGTTTTCCAGGCACTTTCCATCGCACAGTACTTTCATACTATGGCCGCCAAGTTAGTGAAGCGTGCTATGTCACGGTGACTTATGGTGTTAAGGATTCCCTTGTTTGTGCAATTATTGCAGAAGAATAAGATTGCGTCTTCCTCGCAACAGTCCTTGACCTTGTTCATTACAAGGAGGAATCTGGCCCAATAGTGATGTACTGTTTCCTGGGGCTCTTGCCTAATGTGGGAAAGATTTCTTATATCTGGGTGGGTGGGTGGATTTGAGTCCGAACCCTGACCCAATATGAGACCCAGGGGCAGAGGAGTTTCCAATCTGGGAAGTTCGGGCTCCGGGATGTTGCCCGGTAGGTCTGGCCCGCTGCCTGATTCTAGGCTCAGGGCTTGGGCGATGTCCTTCCGTAAACAGGTATCCGGCTCGGGGAGCTCGGGAATCCGGACATAGTTTGTCCTCAAGATAGAGGAAGAATCGCCGCATTGTTCCTCCACTACCGCTATCTGATGGGTGACCGGCGGAGAGTTAATCTCCCTTTGGTCGGGTTTAAGCCCAATCCGATCATAGTCTGTAGCGACTCCCAAAGCGGCGATGCGATCCAAGAGCTCGTTTAGCAAGGAGAGATCCATTGGATTCATCTGCTCGGCAAGTTCCGAGCCGATGTGGAGGCTGTTTTCGATGACCCGAGAAGTCATCATCGGTGCAGCTGCTGAACGGGCGGTCATGACGAAGCCGCCTAGCCGGAGGGTTTGGCCGACAGCCAGGGCTCCCCCAGAGGTGACGTTGTTTTTGACAACAAGATGAGGCATCCTTCCTTACAGCGACGGCACAGTGGAACTCTCAATGAAAGCACCAATGTCGGTGTCAAAACCGGCGGATCTCGGGTGGGGGTCCCGAATGTGCGTCTAAGGCGGATGGTAACAGGAGGCGGGGACACAATGTTTACCTGTGTTCGACCCTCTCGATAGAGGTAATACCCTACTTCCTCGCTTGATTGATCTTGATGATATGAGTATTACAAGAGTTGATCTACCACGAGATCGTAGAGGCTAAACCTAGAAGCTACCCTATGGTATGATTGTTGTCCGTCCTACGGACTAAACCCTCCGGTTTATATAGACACCGGAGGGGCTAGGAATTACAGAGTCGGTTACAATGGGAGGAGATCTACATATCCGTATCGCCAAGCTTGCCTTCCACGCCAAGGAGAGTTCCATCCGGACACAAGACGAAGTCTTCAATCTTGTATCTTCATAGTCCAACAATCCGGCCAAAGGATATAGTCCGGCTGTCCAGGTACCCCCTAATCCAGGACTCCCTCAGGGTAGCTGAGTGCTGAAGCTATATCATGTTGTACTATGATGTATTTCAATTATGAAAATGAAATATATGAAATGTCAATTAGATTAATAAATGGATTATTAATAATCGGATAATTAGCCTGCTAATTGGGGGTTTTCTATTGCAAACGGTTATTGAGAAAACACCATGTGTGATGCATTCAATAATGCACACAGTTTCTTGGAATAAACTGTGTTAGATTAATGAACAATCACACACGACATCCTCTTGAAAACTGTTTGTGTTAGGCCACCTTGCGCAAACGCTTACCACATAAAAACTGTGTGTGATGGATAGCCTTTGCCACATAGTTTCTTCTATGAACCGTGTGTGATGCATTTAATAATGCAAACGATAAAATTGTTAATATCGTTGTGCAATGGCAACGCTATCACAAACGATTTAACGGGAAAAATTGTGTATGATGTACCTGTGAACGGAAACATTTTCCTTGGAACGACTGTGTGGGATGTACATACGAACGGAAACGTTTAGCAGGGACTGACTGTGTGGGATGTACTTGCGACCAGAAACAATTTCGCGTGTATAATTGTATTTTTTAGCTCTACTGTACATATTTTCGTATTTGAGCTCTCGTCGGTCGCAGACAACCTCATTTTGTCGAGCGTGTGTGCCAGGAGGGCATATCCCCGACGGTTTCTGGGTCGTGTGGGAAGGACCCCCTATCGCCATCACTCACTAGGCGACGGTTCCAAATGCCGTCATGGAAAGGGGTTAAAAACTGTTTGTATAGCACCTCGCTGTACTAGTGCATGCCTCATGGGCAAGATGACTAAACTCCGTTCTTCAGAACAATGGAGCGAGCTAATGACTTATTGGTAATAATACATACCGATGTATTCGGTCCAATGGGTGTTGAGGCACGCGGTGGGTATCGGCATTTTCACCTTCACAGATGATTTGAGCAGATCTGTGTATATCTAATTAATGAAACACAAGTCTGAAAACATTTGAAAAGTTCAAAGAATTTCAGAGTGAAGTAGAGAATCATCGTAACAAGAAAATAAAGTTTCTACGATTCGATCGCAGAGGCGAATATTTGAATTATGAGTTTGGCCTTCATTTAAAACAATGTGGAATAGTTTCACAACTCACGCCACCTGGAACACCACAGCGTAATGGTGTTTTCGAACTTTGTAACTGTACTTTATTGGATATGGTGTGTTCTATGATGTCTCTTACCGATTTACCACTATCGTTTTGGGGTTATGCATTAGAGACAGCTGCATTCACATTAAATTGGGCACTGTCTAAATCCGTTGAGACGACACCGTCTGAACTGTGGTTTGGCAAGAAACCTAAGTTGTCGTTTCTTAAAGTTTAGGGATGTGATGCTTATGTCAAAAGGCTTCAGCCTGATAAGCTCAAACCCAAATCGGAGAAGTGCGTCTTCATAGGATACCCTAAGGAAACAATTGGGTACACCTTCTACCACAAAATCCGAAGGCAAGATCTTTGTTGCCAAGAATGGAACCTTTCTAGAGAAGGAGTTTCTCTCGAAAGTAGTGAGTGGGAGGAAAGTAGAACTTGATGAGGTAATTGTACCTTCTCTCGAATTGGAAAGTAGCACATCAGTGAAATCCGTTCCCGTGATGCCTACACCAACTAGAGAGGAAGCTAATGATGATGATCATGAAACTTCGGATCAAGTTACTACTGGACCTCGTAGGTTGAACATAGCATGTTCCGCAACAGAGTGGTACGGTAATCCTGTCCTGGAAGTCATGTTATTAGACCATGGCAAACTTACGAACTATGAAGAAGCTATGGTGAGCCCAGATTCTGACAGATGGCTTGGGGCCATGAAATCTGAGATAGGATCCATGTATGAGAACAAAGTGTGGACTTTGGTGGACTTGCCCGATGATCGGCAAGCCATTGAGAATAAATGGATCTTCAAGAGGAAGATGAACGCTGATGGTAGTATTACTATCTACAAAGCTCTACTTGTCGCAAAAGGTTTTTGACAAGTTCAAGGTGTTGACTATGATGAGATTTTCTCACTCGTAGCGATGCTTAAGCCTATCCAAATCATGTTAGCAATTGCCACATTTTATGAAATCTGGCAAATCTATGTCAAAATTGCATTCGTTAATGGATTTCTTAAATAAGAGTTGTATATGATGCAACCAAAAGGTTTTGTCGATCCTAAAGGTGCAAACAAAGTGTGGAAACTCCAGCGATCCATCTATGGACTGGTGCAAGCATCTCGAAGTTGGAATATATGCTTTGATAAGGTGATCAAAGCATATGGTTTCATACAGACTTATGGTGAAGCCTGTATTTACAAGAAAGTGAGTGGGAGCTCTGTAGCATTTCTGATATTATATGTGGATGACATATTGTTGATTGGAAATGATGTAGAATTTCTGGATAGCATAAAGGATATCCGAATAAGAATTTTTCAATGAAAGACCTCGGTGAAGCTGCTTACATCTTGGGCATCAAGATCTATAGAGATAGATCAATATGCTTGATGAGACTTTCAATGAGTACATACCTTGACAAGATTTTGAAGGAGTTCAACATGGATCGGTCAAAGAAGGAGTTCTTGCTTGTATTGTAAGGTGTGAAGTTGAGTAATGACTCAAAACCCGACCACAACAGAAGATAAAGAGAGAATGAAAGCCATTCCCTATGCCACAGCAATAGGTTCTATAAAGTATGCCATGCTGTGTACCAAACCTACTGTGTACCTTGCCATGAGTTTGGCAAGGGGGTACAATAGTGATCCAGGAATAGATCACTGGACGGCGGTCAAAATTATCCTTAGTTACCTTAAAGAGGACTAAGGAAATGTTTCTCGGTTATGGAGGTGATAAAGAGTTCATCGTAAAGAGTTACGTCGATGCAAGCTTTGACACTGATCTAGATGACTCTAAGTTTCAATCTAGATACGTATTGAATGTGGGAGCAATTACCTAGAGTAGCTCCATGCAGAGCATTGTAGACATAGAAATTTGCAAAATACATACGGATCTGAATGTGGCAGACCCGTTGACTAAACTTCTCTCACAAGAAAAACATGATCACACCTTAGTACTCTTTGGGTGTTAATCACATAGCGATGTGAACTAGATTATTGACTCTAGTAAACCCTTTTTGTGTTGGTCACATGGCGATGTGAACTATGGCTGTTAATCACATAAAGATGTGAACTATTGGTGTTAAATCACATGGCGATGTGAACTAGATTATTGACTCTAGTGCAAGTGGGAGACTGAAGGAAATATGCCCTAGAGGCAATGATAAAGTTGTTATTTCGTATTTCCTTATATCATGATAAATGTTTATTATTCATGCTAGAATTGTATTAACCGGAAACTTGATACATGTGTGGATACATAGAAAAAACACTGTGTCCCTAGTAAGCCTCTACTAGACTAGCTCGTTAATCAAAGATGGTTAAGTTTCCTAACCATACACGGGATCACATCATTAGGAGAATGATGTGATGGACAAGACCCATCCGTTAGCATAGCATATTGATCATTCAGTTTTATTGCTATTGCTTTCTTCATGTGAAATACATATTCCTTCGACTATGAGATTATGCAACTCCCGGATACTAGAGGGATGTCTTGTGAGCTATCAAACGTCACAACATAACTGGGTGATTATAAAGATGCTCTACAGGTATCTTTGAAGGTGTTTGTTGGGTTGGCATAGATCGATATTAGGATTTGTCACTCCGAGTATCGGAGAGGTATCTCTGGGCCCTCTCGGTAATACACATCATAAGAAGCCTTGCAAAGCAAAGTGACTAACGAGTTAGTTATAGGATGATGTATTACAGAATGAGTAAAGAGACTTGCCAGTAACGAGATTGAACTAGGTATGAAGATACCGACGATCAAATCTCGGGCAAGTAACATACCGATAGACAAAGGGAATAATGTATGTTGTCATAACGGTTCGACCGATAAAGATCTTCGTAGAATATGTAGGAGCCAATATAAGCATCCAGGTTCCGCTATTGGTTATTGACCGGAGAGGTGTCTCGGTCATGTCTACATAGTTCTCGAACCCGTAGGGTCCGCTGTTGGGGAACGAGTAATTTCAAAAAATTCCTACGCACACGCAAGATCATGGTGATGGCATAGCAACGAGAGGGAGAGTGTATGTCCACGCACTCGTGAGACCGTGGCGAAGCGCTATAACAACGCTGTTGATGTAGTCGTCGCCTTCACGATCCGACCGATCCAAGTACCGAACGCACGGCACCTCCGAGTTCAGCACACGCTTAGCTCGATGACGATCCCGGGCCCGATCCAGAAAGCGTCGGGGATGAGTTCCACAAGACGACGGCGTGGTGACGATGATGATGCTCCACGGGCGCAGGCTTCGCTCAGCTCCGCGACGATATGACCGAGGTGGAATATGGTGGAGGGGGGCACCGCACACGGCTAAGGAACGATCCGTAGATCAACTTGTGTGTCATGGGGTGCCCCCCTGCCCCCATATATAAAGGAGCAAGGGGGGGTGCGGCCGGCCCTAGGAGGAGGCGCGCTGAGGAGTCCTACTCCCACCGAGTGGACTCCCCCTTTCCTAGTTGGATTAGGACTTGGGGAGGGGAAGAGGAAGGGGCGCCGCCTCTCCTTGTCCTATTCGGACTAGGGGGGGAGGGGGCACGCGGCCTGCCCTGGCCGGCCCTCCTCTTCTCCCTTATGGCCCATTAAGGCCCATTGACCCCCGGGGAGGGTTCCGGTAACTCCCTTATGGCCCATTAAGGCGAGTGGCTCGGTGATATAAAACCACTCTCGCTGCCACTCCTTGACAGTCTCGATGAATGTGCCTTTGAACCAGACGAAACTCTGGTTCTTACTAACCATGGCCCCTCAGCACTCCGCCAGATCAGAGATGCTAGACTTCGGCTTGATGCCGAAGATCTTCAGCCATAGGCTGAAGTGCGGCTTAACGCGAAGGAAGGCCTCGAAGACCGTGATGAAGGAGGCGAGGTGGAGAATGGAGTTCGGGGCCATGTGGTGGAAGTCGAGCCCGTAGTAGAACATCACCCCGCACACAAAACGGGTGCAGCGGGAACACTAAGCCTCAGATGAGGTGGGGGCGAAGATTACCCGCTCCCCTTGGTTGGTAGCGGGCACTTGCTGGTTGGCATCAGGAGTGCGGGCCACGATGTTGGCGGAAAGATATCCCGCACTGCGCAGCTCCAAGATGGCGCCATCCGTCACGGTGGAACCACCCCAGTGCCCTTTGAGGGTATCGACCATGGCTGGTTGGGGGAGTTTGCATTCGCTGAGGCAGAAGAATAAGAGATTGGATCTGAGCGTGATGCGTCTCCATCATATCTACTTTTCCAAACTCTTTTGCCCTTGTTTTGGACTCTAACTTGCATGATTTGAATGGAACTAACCCAGACTAACGCTATTTTCAGCAGAATTGTCATGGTGTTATTTTTGTGTAGAAATAAAAGTTCTCGGAATGACCTGAAACTTCACGAAGATAAGTTTTGGAATAAATAACAAATATTGGTGAAAGAATCAACCGAAGGGGCCCATGCCCTGTCCACAAGGGTGGGGGCGCGCCCTGTGTCCTTGTGGGCCCCCTGGACCTTCACCGACCTCAACTCCAACTCCATATATTCACGTTCGGGGAGAAAAAAATCAGAGAGAAGGATTCATTGCGTTTTACGATACGGAGCCGCCAAGAAGCCTTGTTCTTCCTCGGGAGGGCAGATCTGGAGTCCGTTCGGGGCTCCGGAGAGGGGAAATCGTCACCATCGTCATCATCAACCATCCTCCATCACCAATTTCATGATGCTCACCGCAGTGCATGAGTAATCCCATCGTAGTCTTGCTGGACGGTGATGGGTTGGATGAGATTTATCATGTAACCGAGTTAGTTTTGTTAGGGTTTGATCCCTAGTATCCACTATGTTGTAAGATTGATGTTGCTATGACTTTGCTATGCCTAATGCTTGTTACTAGGGACCGAGTGCCATGATTTTAGATCTGAACCTATTATGTTTCATGAATATAGTTGTGTTCTTGATCCTATCTTGCAAGTTATAGTCACCTACTATGTGTTATGATCCTGCAAACTCGGAGTGACAATAGTCGGGACACTTCCCGGTGATGACCGTAGTTTGAGGAGTTCATGTATTCACTAAGTGCTAATGCTTTGGTCCGGTACTCTATTATAAGGAGATCTTAATATCCCTTAGTTTCCAATAGGAACCCGCTGCCACGGGAGGGTAGGACAAAAGATGTCATGCAAGTTCTTTTCCATTAGCACGTATGACTATATTCGGAATACATGCCCACATTACATTGATGAATTGGAGCTAGTTCTGTGTCACCCTATGTTATGACTATTACATGATGAACCGTATCCGCCATAATTCTCCATCACCGATCCAATGCCTACGAGCTTTTCACATATTGCTCTTTGCTTATCTACTTTACCGTTGCTACTGTTACAATCACTACAAAACCCAAAAATACATTGGTTGAATCTGATCTTTTCTAAGGTTATGAATCTGAAACTGTTGTGGCACACCTTACTAAATTGAATGATATAGCCACCCTATTTGCTCATGAAGAAAAAAATCGCTATTACTATATTCTTAAGTTGTTTCGTTTCTCGTTAAAGGGTGATGCTAATTTATGGTTTAATTCTCTTGCTCCTAGTTGTGTGCGTAGTCCCCAGGATATGATTTACTACTTCTCTCAAAAATATTTCCCTCATAAGAAACAAGCTGCCCTACGGGAAATATTTAACTTTGTGCAAATTGAAGAAAAGAGTCTCCCACAAGCTTGGGGGGTGCTTCTCCAATTACTTAATGCTTTGCCTGATCATCCTCTCAAGAAAAATTAAATACTTGATATCTTTTATAATGGACTAACCGATGCTTCCAGAGACCACCTAGATAGTTGTGCTGGTTGTGTTTTCAGGGAACGAACTGTTGATCAAGCTGAATTGCTATTGAATAATATATTGAGTAATGATAATGATGGAGAAGGAAATGCTATCATGCAGAAGTTGCTCATTGCCCTGCATTCTTCTTCTATAGGAGGCCACTTAGGCATGAGAGCAACCTACCAAAGGATTAAGAGCATCTTCTACCGACCAAGGCTTACAAAGGACAGATAAACTTTTGTGTCTCATTGCCCAATATGTCAAAGATCTAAACATGAGCAGTGCTTATCTCTTGGTCTTCTGGAACCATTTCCTATAGCATACATGGCATAGGATCACATTTCTATGGATTTAATAGAAGGCTTGCCAAAGTCTCAAGGAAAGGAGGCCAGCTTGGTTGTTGTGGATAATTTTACAAAATAGGCCCATTTCCTGCCTTTAGCTCATCCTTATACAGGGGTCATAGTGGCACAAGTTTTTCTGGGTAATATAATCAAATTGCATGGGCTTCCTAGACTGGTTATTTTTGATAGGAACATGATTTTCATAAGCCAAATGTGGAGACATGTCTTCACTAGTCTCAAAATAGAGCTCAAACATAGTTCATCCTATCACCCAGAAATAGATGGACAAACTGAAAGATTAAATCGGTGTTTGGAGTGTTATTTGAGGTGTATGACTTCCAATGAACCAATAAGTGGCATTCATGGTTGTCATTAGCTGAGTATTGGTACAACAACTTTCCATAAACCCTTAAGATGGCCCCATTCCAAGCTTGTATGGGTTTCCCCCTCCACTGATCAGTGAGATGGCTATCCCAGGCCCTAAAGATTTAGAAGCAAGATAATTCTAGAGAAAAAACATGCTATATTGGATCAGCTCAAGCAGAACCTACACAAGCACAACAAACAAGGAAAAAAGTATACTGACATGAAAGAGTACACCGAAATTTTACCAAAGAAGACTTGGCCTATCTGAAGATGGCTCCTTACAGGCAGTCAACTTTTGGATTCAGAGGTTCACTTAAACTGCAACACAAGCACTATGGTGCTTTCTGATTACACAACGAGTGCGTAAAGTGGCCTACAAACTCCAGCTCCCTGATCACATCAAAATTCATCCTATGTTCCATGCTACTAAACTCATAAAGTACCTAGGCCTTAAAGGTGCAAACGGGGCCAAACGTGCGGCTGTTCGCTCTGTAATCTCTTCGGCTTCCCCTTGTATCGTTTGCATCCAGAAATCTAAACTTGTTGTGGTCTCGCCTGCGCTTGTTTGCGAAACTCTTGGCCCCGCTTTCGATGGCTTTTTCTGGCTACCCGCGGATGGCACCCGTGGCGGCATCATCCTGGCCTGGAACAGTGCGATGATCTCCCTATCTAACCTGATCATTGGCGATCACCATGTCTCGGCTATCGTGTCTCCCACCGCTGGAGGAGCGCACTGGTGGATAACAGGCGTATACGGCCCCCAAGGGGATGACGCAAAGATCGCCTTCCTCGACGAGTTGCAGCAGCTCCGTACCTCCATTGTCGGGCCTTGGCTTTTGGGTGGTGATTTCAACATGATCATTTCGGACAGAGACAAGAACAACGGTCGTATCAACAGGCGCACCATGAACAGATTTCGTCGTTTCATCTCGGATCATGGGCTTCACGATGTCTATTTGCACGGCAGGCGGTATACGTGGTCTAATGAGCAGGATAGCCCGACCCTCGTCCGCAACGACCGCGTGCTTTGCACCCCATCCTGGGAACTTGGCCATGCGCAGTGTCTCCTGCGCTGCCTCGCCTCCGCGGCATCGGACCACTCCCCCCTCCTCCTCGACTGTGCTGCCAGGAACGTGGGCAGCAGGCGATTCCACTTCCAGCATTTTTGGCCCTCGCTCGATGGCTTCCACCAAACCGTGCAGTCCGCATGGCATTCGACGCCTCTAGAGCCAGATCCCTTTAGGCATGTGTTCGCAAAACTCCGGGCAACTGCGCACAGCCTTCAAAGGTGGAACTCCCACTTCAATTCTAATCTTGCTGCCCAAATGGGTGTGGCCCGGGAGCTCATCGCTCGGTTGGACGAAGCCCAGGACTCCCATCGTCTGTCCCGCACCGAAACTTGGCTCCGGCGTGAGCTAAAGCGCAAATACCTCAGACTATCCTCCCTTGAGCGCTCGATCGCACGCCAACGCGCCCGTCTCCATTGGTTGCGGGCAGGCGAGGCGGCCTCGACCATCTCCAAAATCCGTGCCTCCCATCGCAGCAACAAGAATCATATCTTTGGCCTCCTTGCCAACGGATCCCTAGTGTCTGGCGATGCTGATTTGCCGCAGGCCGCTTTTGCACACTTCTCCTCTGTGCTTGGCATGCCCGAGGAACGCCGCACCACCCTCAACCTGGCAGCCATTGGTCACCGCTCCTTCGACCTCTCCGCCTTGGATCAACCCTTCTCCTCCGACGAAATCTGGGAGGCAGTCAAGCGCCTTCCCTCCGGCAAGGCATCCGGTCCGGACGGATTCACGGCCGAGTTCTTGCGTGCTTGCTGGCCGATCATTAAGGACGAATTTTGTGAGGTCTTCGACAAGCTATACACCCTTAATGCCCAGGCATTCCAGCGGCTTAATGAGGCTCTTATTACCTTGCTGCCCAAACGGCCAGATGCTTCCTCGCTCTTCGATTACCGACCGATCAGCCTCATACACCTCGTGGCGAAGCTCTTCACCAAGGTCTTGTCTCTACGGCTGGCACCGCGTATCGGTGAGCTCGTGTCCTCGAACCAAAACGCTTTCATTGCCGGGAGGAGCGTCCACGACAATTTCATCCTCATCCAACAGACAGCGCGCCAACTACACCAACTCAAGCATCCCCGTGTCCTTCTCAAGCTAGATATAGCGCGCGCATTCGACTCGGTCTCCTGTCCATCCCTTCTCCAGGTGCTTCACCACGTTGGCTTTGGTCCACGGTGGCGCGAGTGGATCTCCATCCTGATCTCGATGGCATCGACGCGTGTCTTGACTAATGGAGTACCGGGCCCCCCCATCCCGCACGGCCAGGGTCTCCGCCAGGGTGACCCCGTATCTCCCATGCTCTTCGTTCTCGTCATTGACATGCTCAACACTCTCCTCCAGTTTGCCGTCGAGCGCGGCGTCATCAAGCGGATGGCATATAGGCATGCCCCCTCGAGCATCTCGCTCTTTGCCGATGATGTGGCCATCTTTTGCCACCCTGACGAGGCTGAGCTCACCACGATCAGCGCCCTTCTGGACCTGTTTGGGACCGCCTCTGGCCTACGCACTAACTTCGCCAAATGTCTCGCAGCGCCAATCCAGTGCTCTGAGGACACCGCGAGCTCCATTGGCTCGGCCCTGGCCTGCCCGGTGGTTCCCTTCCCCATCCAGTACCTGGGACTACCCCTCTCCCTCTGTAAGGTGGCCAACTCTCACCTGCTACCTCTGATCGACAAGCTATCGCGCAAGCTCGCCACTTTGAAGGCCGCCTTACTCAACCGCGGTGAACGCCTGGCCCTGGTCCGGCAAGTTTTGAGTGCCATGCCGGTGCACCTGCTCCTCACCATGGCCCTCTCCCCCGTCATCCTTCAGCAGGCAAACCAAGTCCTTCGTGATTTCCTCTGGCATGGCCGCAAGGATTCGCGTTCCGGGTCCTGCCTGGTCAGCTGGGCACAGGTGTGCCGCCCAATCGAGCTGGGCGGTTTAGGCATTCGTGACCTCCACCGCACTGGTGTGTCACTCCGCATCCGGTGGCTCTGGCTCAAGGCCACTGACCCCTCCAGACCCTGGTCACACCTGTAGCTGCCACACGGCCCAGAGGTGCATCAATTCTTCCGTGCTTCTACCCTCTGGTCGCTTAGAGATGGCACCACCTGCCACTTCTGGGAAGACCCATGGCTCGATGGGCAATCCATCCTCGACATTGCTCCCGCTCTTGCCGCTATTGTCCCTAGGCATACCCGCCGCACCCGCACGGTCGCCGAGGCGTTCACCGATCAATGCTGGATCTCCGACATCCAGGGTGCCCTCGGCCCCGCCGCCGCGGTGGAGTACGCCGAGCTCGGCGCCGCCTTCATCACGCCACGCTCTCCCGCGCCTGCACCTCCTACGCCGGCGATGGATGATAATGGCGTATCCGCCTCCTCCGCTATGACGCATTGTTCCCGGCTCTACCTCCTCCGAAGTTCGCGCCAGATGGCAAATAGGCGCCCCACCTCGGTCCACCTTTTGTCCGCTCGCCTCTCGAACCGGCGCCGGATCGCGGACGGACTTGTTCATCGAGGCCCGCCGCACGAGCCGGGCGTGTGTTCTCTACTCGCAGAGCCCGAGACGCTTCACCACATCCTTATGGGCTGCGTCTTGGCACAGACGACCGCATGAGATCCTCTCATGGTGCTCCCGCCAACGGCTGCCCCGATGGCTCCTCGAGCTACTTTACCCGCTTTACGCTACCATGGATCTCACCCGCCCCTGCCGAGGCCTAGCAACCATTGCCGCCCTTACGGCCTGGTCGCTGGAGGCACCGAACGTGGTCATCTTCGACAAAGTTGCACCTTCAACCGCGGTTATCATCACGACCATCAAAGATGAAGCTCGCTCCTGGGCTGCGGCCGGAGCCAGAGGGATGAACACGCGTAATTTTTTAACCCGATTTTTTGGTTTTGGGGCTGAGCAACCCCTGTGTCTTCTGCTCTCCTTGGGTCCTTATCTCGCCATTCGTGTGTACGGGATCACGACCAACCCTGAACTCCGAACTCTGTACTCGTTTTCCCCTCCTATCAATGCAATGATACGCTATCTTAGCGTATTCGAGAAAAAAGAAAGTACCTAGGCCCACAAGCTATTCCTAGCCTGAGCATGCTGACTGTGAATGAGGATGGTACACTCAAGGCTGCACCATCACTAATTCTTCAGGTACGACAAATCTCTCATTGCAATATTCCCGTGGTTCAGTGGCTTGTGCAGTGGTAGAACCTAGCGCTGGATGATGCTACATGGGAGGACGTGGACTTCATCAAACACACGTTCTCAACGTTCTTCAAGTCGACCACCGCGGTGTGGAGAACATCATCGTTGACAACGCCATGAGGGCACGTTGATTCTAACTATCCAGCTTTAGTACCCGTTGAGCGCCCCACATGAGTTACTGTGAATCAGATGGATGTACTCGCTTGGGACCTTCACTCGCTCGACGATTGGGATCGTTCCACTCAAAGCACCGTTGATTAGTTAGTTTTACCGCACTATGATAGTTACTATACCTATAAAGGGGCCAAGTTGTGGCTGTAGCGCGTTATGTTGTCTTTTCCCAGTTTCTAGCCTATGGGCGATGAAACCCTAAACATATACTCTAAAATACTATCGATGCCTCCCAATTCAGCCATTTCCCTTGATTTCTTTCGATACAAACTATTCATACATAGATACTACTGCTCGGATACTACACTGCTTGGGTTTGACACCCTTTCCTTACCACTTTGTTTCCCAAGGTCGCCGGAGGGGGAAAGAAGTGGAGCCGAGAAAAAGAAGGGGACTCGCAAGGAAGGGGAGGGAGGAGGGAGAGGGTAACACGGTTGCCTCCCCTAATTCGTACTAGATCGGCATCGCACCTTGGCACGAGGGTGCCGGTCCTAACGATGTGGCGAAGCAAGTAATGGTCAAGTTAGTAGACATCCAGGCTTTATCAGGATATAATAGAATAAAGGAAAGAAGAAACGTTCACATGTAATAGGAGCAAGATATCATAGATGGATACCAAAACTATAGTACAACACATTTCCATAGCCACCAGAACGGTAGCACAACACATTTGAGGATGCAATGTTCATATACAGGGTAAATCAAAGAATACAATGTTCATACACGGTAGATATCGAGTGCAAAAGGATGGATAGATGTGACAAAGGGGACGTGTCCACAAAAGGCGAGAGAGATCACATAATTTACACGGTGCATCACAGGAGCTGGTGGCATTGAATGAAAGTCCATCCATGGTTCATGAATCCAAAAACATAGGGACTTGTAATCCAAGAGTTCCTGGAATCATAGTAATTTGTTGTCAATAAACAAAAGTAACCACCAGCTTCAAACCCCTATGTATTAGTAAAAATATGGTTGTCACATATAAGTGTCTTCATCCAAGGAAATCAAAACAATAGTTATGGTTGGTTGTTACAACCACGTCTCTAATACAACGCCTACATCAAGTACTGCAACCCTAATGGGGAAATGACACCCTCCATCATGGACACTATCTATTTTCAATAACAGCAAGGATCGACTAAATAGATAAAGCAATTATCTTATACACAAACAGAAAGACTTCATAATTGGCTTCTATCTTCCCAATGTAATTGACACTTATAATTGACTCAAAAATATTAAAGCCTAACCCAAACCAAAATGGAGGTCACAATCTATTACCTTTAGATAAGAAGTACCAACATTAAAAAATATAGGCCATGTGGAACCTCGATAACAAGAGTGGTGGTTACATAATAAGTGGTTTCGCCATTATAGAGAGAGTGTGGCCATGAGTTTACTGCTTAGGTTTCACCAAAGCATTCAAAACAAAAATGTTGATTACACAATGCTAAGAGATACAAATATTGACTGGTGCAAGTTTGAAGAAAATGAATATAAATCAAGTCATAATTCCTAAGTGAAACAACTGGGAATATGTTTCAATAAATAGGCGCTTGTAGTGACTCATGATATAACCACTAGTTTTCTAGCCTTCAATTGAATGTACTATTTCAGAATTGAATTTTTTTACACACAAGAGCATGTAAGAGGCACAAGTACCTCTGTCAATACCAAAAGCAACATATAAAAGGCATATCAAAGAGTTCACAGGTTTCCCAGTTCATGGATACATTCCTGCAACATATAGCAACATAAATGATCCAGCGATCGGTACTTCTGTCAACCAAGTGAAGCAAATGCTTCACATTATACCTAATCGTATTTAAGTGCCAGTAGGTTAGCAGAGATATTTCTAAATAACTGGATATGAAAGAGAAGTAAAACAAAGCAACACATATGGCCTTTTGAAGGAGGCAAGTAGATCAATGCTACCTCTGAATATAAAATTAGGCATGTTTATGGGAGACGCGCGTGCCTGCCGGATCCCCTCTGCTATGGCCAAAGCGGCAACCTGCACAACAGGAGATGGAAGGAGCATTAGTGTGTGTGTGTGTGTGTGAGAGAGAGAGAGAGAGAGAGAGGCTAAGCATGATCAGCGCCATGAAGGGAGCCGCACTGGCAGAAGGAGGCTCACCTCATCATGATGCCCTCATCAGTCCCTATGGCGGCGGCCTCCGGTGCGGTCTGCCGGCAGATAAGCCCACCATCTTCTTCCTCGCAATGCCGCCCTCCCAGCTCGCATCCACACTCCCCCGTCCTCTTCTATTGTTCTACCCCCTCCTGCCTACCACCCATCTGGGCACCGGTTAATAAAAGCATTTTAGTACTGTATATTTGAACATATATGTTATATATTTGTACCAGAAACATAAGAACAGGACCTTATAGTGCTTGCCAATGTTGGGCATCTCGCCACCCTGGGTGACCTCCACGGCATATGGCTCGATCCCCAGCTTGTTGCAGTCGAAGACGGTGCCCACGGTTTACCCGCCCTTGTACTTTACCATGGACTTGGCTCCACTTGCTGCTCCCAGAGAAACCAACATTGTTTGAGGAAAACCCCAATTCAAGAAACCTGGAAAGTGCATCACGGTGCAAGAGAGGGATTTCGGCAGTCACCTGTCTTGGTTGTCGATTTGAGCGACCACAACCGCTACAACACCACTGACGCCGCATTGGAGAGGAACCCGATCACCACCTCTGCGACAGCAACCAAAAACACTCATCAGAACCACCGAACTAAATCAAGGAAACGCGGAAGCGAGAGAGAGAGAGCAAGAAGCAGGGTCTCACTTGCGGGGTACGACACCGCAGACGCCGGAGGGGAAGGGCCTTGGCCAGGTGGCACGCGGTGATGTCGGCCGCCTCTTTGTCGTGTCCGCGGCCCGCCCTCCTCCTTTGCCTGGTCCCGATGGGGAGGAGGAAGGGTGATGGTAGCGCGCGCCTGACAACGGGGAGAGGATGTGGGAGGAGGAGGAATTGAAGTACAAATATTTCTGTCAGCCAAGACTTTAGTGATTTAGTCAATAATCAAACAAGGTGCAAGTGCATCCTACCCTCTGACGGGGTCCAGCACGATGGAAGTGACCCCCCACCGGCTATTCTTTTGAACAACAACCTGCAATAGCAAATATAGCTACTTGTAAATCCGCCATTAACTACAGTAACCCAGTAAAGAGTACAAACATTGAGAAAACTTTATATACCTTTTGTGGTACAGTGTCATCTTCATTGACAAACTACTGCCTGGTACCATTAAGAACAGAAGTTTCAGTGTTACATATACAACATGCATACTCAGAACAAAGATTGGAAAATAAAATAAACAATATGTATGCAAGACAAGCCTTACTTGACAGTTGATTATGCTGGGTGGTCCTGTAATGGGTTTGGGTAAGTCTGAAAGAACAGCAAGCCATAAGCTCAATTCTCATGGATCATGGTTTCACCTTTCAATCAAAGTAAATTAAGCATGGTTGGGAAAACATTGACTAACATTGCTGATAAGAAAATCCACTTATTACAAATTTTAATAAATTGGCTGTGACAACTTTAACCGAATATGGCAGTGAAAAGCAACAAACTAATAATAAGAGATCACTACTTCTCTGATGAGGATATCATCAAGGATGTATCCAATCAAAACTCACATTCCCAAAAGCAGAGACAACTACAATAACTTATGGAACTATGACTTCATAGAATAGCCACAACTTTGCTAATATTCATCAGAGTTGCCTGCTACTCCCTCTGTCCAGCAGGTTACTACTTCTCTAGCGAGGACATCATCCATTCTATCCAATCAAATCTCCCATTCCTTCCCAAAAGCAGAGCCAACAACAGTACCTTATGGAACTATATGAATCCACAGGGTAGCCACAATCTTGCTAGCATTCACCAAAGTTGCCTGCTATCTATGAACCATAACTGACTAATTAGCTCCTGCATGCTCCCAACCTGAGTTCAATTTCGACGGTATAGTGTCCAAAAATGGGTCTCAACAACATAAATCCCAAATCAATCAAACCCCGCATACATCACGGTCACGTTTCCTGCCAAATCAGCGCCAGATCATTTTCGTTGGTACTGACAGTCGCTTAGCTAAGCTGCACCGCACAAAACCAATCACCACGAGCTGAAACGATGGTGCCCGCAGCGAACCAGGACCCACGGTCGTGCGAGGAGGGACAGGGCAGGGGGAGGGGGGCTGCTCACCGGGACGTCGGGGAGGTAGTCGGCGAGGTGGGGCACGCCGTCGAGGACATATCCAAAGTCGCCCTCGGAGATCTTGACGTCTGCGGCGTCGGTGAGGCTGACGTGGGAGGCGTTGCGGAGGACGCGTAGGATGGGGTAGGAGTTGAGGGAGATCCGCACGCACATGGCGGAGAAGGCGGCACGCCTTGGCTCGCTCGCTGCCGCTTCCTCCCGCCACCACCGTCAGTGCTCTCGCCCTCCCTCCGATCCGCTCATCGCCGCCTTGCCTACTGCATTGCTTGCTGCGCCGCCGCCTTTGCTTCTTCTTTGCTCCCTCCGACGCCGCCGCCGATCTGCCGCCACGGCAGGAGGGAGGGAGGAGAGGAGGCGCGGGGGAGGGAGGGGAGGGGAGAAGGGGCGCGTGGGAGGGAAGTGGAGGAGGCGGCTAGGGTTAAGACAGGAGCGGCTGCCCTTTATAAACCTGCACATGAAATGACTAAAATGCCCTTGACGGGGCATAGAAATTACGCGCGGTGACACAAGATTTTTACGCGAGATGGTAACTATTCATTCCTACAGTGCATCGACTTCGATCTGACGGCCCAACTCCTTCCAACTCTCGATCCGATGGCTGAAAACTTATCAAGCAAATGAGATGGACGGTCGGATGTTTCAAATCGCTGAGGAGGCTCGGTGGAGCTTTCATCTCTTATTTCTGGATTGCACGGAGAAGGTAACACGGTTGTCTACGACCGTAGATGTGCGGCAGATAATATTGCGACCGAGCATCACCCACTCACTCACCTTCTCCTCGCTTCGTCGTCTACAAATACCCGGCCGCTCTGTTCTCGTGCTCCCTCTTCCACTCGTCTCGCCATTAATTAAAGCTCCGGAAAACAATTTCCCTCTCCCAAATCCTCCAGATATAGCACCCCCTACCACACCCCAGCAAACTCTCACGCGCGCGCGAAGCATCGGCTCTGCTGGATCCCCCCTTTGCCTGGACATTTGATTCCCCCCGAATTTCCCATCATTTTGGGTTTATCGGCCATCTGTGGCGGCAGCTCGGGATAGGGCTCGCGGGGATGAGGCTGCATGGGGATGTGTCGGATGACGAAGAGGAGGGTGCGGTGATGGATCCGGCACTGCTGTCGTCGTCGTCGCCGCCCGCCGGTGCGGCGGCGGCGGCTGCGTCGAGGCTGGTGGTGGGCTACGCCCTCACGAAGAAGAAGGTTAAGAGCTTCCTCCAGCCCAAGCTGCTCTTGCTGGCGAGGTAAAAGCCTGGATCACCACTTATGGAGATGGACTCCATTGATTGATTGATTCATGGTGGATGCAGGTGGTGAATGTTTTTTTTAGAGAAAGGGGATATGTTTCTTGTTTGCTGAGTGAGGAGTAATTTCACGAAACATGAAAACATAAGATTTTTTTTTCTGGTACAGAGGTGTTGAAGACTTAAGGGTGTTGCTCTTGGAGGAAAAATGCTGTTCTTGGATCAGTTTATGAACATCAGTAGTACTTTACTTAACAGGGCAGAGGTGACAAAGGGGTAGTAATGAACTAGTAATTGATGTTCAAACCAATATAGTTTCTGCAGTGGGGGGTGGAATGGAATGCTATTCTGTTCCTTATAGCACTTGTTAATCAGTGATCGAATCAGATATCGACTGGAGTAAAGGTAGCGAGAGCGGCTAGTGAGAGTGGCTTCTCAGTGAAGCATGCTGGTTTCTGGATTAGAAATTCCAGTAGCATCGTTAGATGCCATATACGCGTGCGAATGTTGGCAGTTACACTGCACGAGGGGATGTCCATGGTCTATAATTTTATATTATCATGTCCACTTGATTAAATGCTTTGTGGTATGCTAATCCTTGTTGCCTGGCATCTTGGATTCTAGTTGGAATATTCCCATGGATAAGCACATCACATGGATTATGACAACTTGTTGATGGCAATATCTTTCCTGGGATCATTTCCACTTTAGTGAATGCGTCGCTAGATTCGATGGCAACATGGACCACTGACAAACAATTACTCCCTCTGCCCCATAATATAAGAGCGTTTTATACACTATACTAGTGTCAAAAACGCTCTTATATTATGGGACGGAGGGAGTATTTTTCTTGAAAATACTACTGACAAACAATCTTTGAGCTAGCTATCTTGTTAGTTACCTGAATTAAGAGCTAAATGTATTCGATTATTTGCTGGTTGGTTCTCAGCCTATGAACATAATAAAAGGATGTCGAAAAATAAGGAAAGATGAAATAACAAGGAACTCTTCCTTGCGAAATTAAAATTTACATTCTGAGACTGATATATGTTTTGGTTTTAGAAAAAAAGTAAATGTACACTCAGAGGGTGGGTGCTCGAGTTTAAGGTTTATATACTTGCACATCTTAGAAAATTCTCAAGATTCGTAGATGTGTATCATGTTAGAGCATGTGGGTCTGCAAAGAATCATGCAAAATTATGATCAAATGTTTCCTGTACAAAAAGACAAATGGCTCAGTTTTTTATTCATGTACTTTTATTGTTTAAAAACTTATAAAAAATGTGCACTTTACCCTTGTGAGTGGCTTCACAGGCTAAACAACATAAGTAAGGCATGTATTCTGGTAGAAAAACATAAGCAAGGAACGGAAACAAATTTACAAGCGAAATGTTCTTTTCAGGAATTGAACAAATTTTGCTCGGTCAAATTGTATATCTGAAGTTGATTAATATTTTTAGTTTGTTCATTTATCCCTGCTGTTGAGTAACTCAAAATATGAATGTTTTGACATGATGCTGGTTTCCATGTAATTCCTTTTTATCCTTTGCAAGGTACCCTTGTGACACATTCTGATTTGTATTTGATTGAGTATTCAGGTGTCCCTAAAAACAAATTAACCCAGCTGAGTTGGCGATGCACTTTTTTTTAAAGTTCAGAAGAGAGCCTGAATTTGACTTGGATGATTTTGTCTACTCACTTATTATAAGTTTATAATCACTAGCCTCGTATGCTGACTAGTTGCCAAGATTTTATTTTAGTGCTACTTGACATCTTCTTAAACATGTGCATTTTGCTTTGTCAGGAAGAAAGGAATTAGTTTCATATCAATTGATGAGACTCGTCCTCTCTCCGAACAAGGCCCATTTGATATTATCTTGCACAAGGTTAGCCAAATACTTCCTAAAATATGTTTTGAAAGTCTGTGGATGCATAGGTCTCAGAACTAAGATTGTCTTACATATTTTCTCCAATTGTTGTGTCTATACGGTTTGAATATTGAAAGAAGTGACTTCTGCTTAATATTTTTAAAATATTATGTCATGATACGTTTCTTGCTTCCTTCTGCAGAAAACTAGCAAGGAGTGGCAGCGGTTTCTGGAGGTAATACTAGACTACGGGTGTAGAAACCTGATGATCTGCAAATGCATGCGTACCATACTGATACAATATGCACGCTCGTCATACATTTATCTAATTTTTCTGTATAGTTGGTACCATGTCCTGGGAAATCAGTAGTCAGATAGCCCCTCCGTCCAGAAATAGATGGCGTTTCAGATGTTGACACAGTCGCCAACAAACATCTTTGAAAAAGAAATCTGTTATGAAAATGTGATTCCTGTGAAATCCAATGATATTATTTTCTTCTAATCAACCCAAATATTTTTTTCATATATAAAATTCCTGTCAAAGATAAAATTTCAACTCAATGAATTCTAGGAAGTCATGTATTTTGGAACCTTGGTAGTAAGATTTAGTCTTTATCCTGTCTGCGGCAATGACAGTTAGTATAGTTAATTATCTAATGCAAAAAAAGAAGTCGTAATTGTCTACTGCAGCTCCCTGTGAAAAGCTTATCATAATTGTTACACTTTTCTCTTAGCTTCTAAATCAAGAATTCCCTTTCTCTGTTGATTTTTACATTTAAAATATTTTATTCTGTGAAGGATTATCATGAAGTGCATCCAGAAGTCACTGTCCTTGACCCACCCAATGCCATTGAGCATCTGAACAATCGACAATCGATGCTTGAAGAAGTAGCAGATTTGAACCTGTCCAGTTTCTATGGTAATATTGCAGATGCGTAATATGTCTGATAATGATATTTGTGCTATGAATATAAGCCCATTTGAACTGTTTGGGCGAGTGCTGTGCATTTTCTCACCTCATGTGAGTATTGTGGTTCTAGAATGTGCATAGATCTGAACGCATATTCTATGAGTGGAAGAGTGGAAGCACTCACCCACACAAGCACGAAGTCCACTCATAAAAATAGACATTGTAATTTAAGGTTTTTTTTGTGCATAAATTACTGATTTTTTTGCTTTCCCTCTCGTAATGAAATGGCAGAGTGCCTGCCTGTTTTGTAAAAAAAGGTTTCTCTGAATGTTTATATCTTGTGAGTTGATATGTGTTTCATGACCAAGTACATTGACACATCATATTCTCACCTAATTCTCGTGTAACTGCAGTCCTAGAAAAGAATTGCTTTCAATAGAAAGGCGCCAACAAGATCTTCTTGTTGACAAGGGGGGCTGACAATCTTATTTCTGTCCTTTTGAACCATTTGTGTTTCCAGTTAAGGTTGCTATGTAAATCATCTTCAAACTTAAGAGAGCACTAACTCCAATAATGAAAATTGCGGGAACACTGGGTAAAATTTCTTGTTTACTTGTTTTCTGCTGGGTGAGTCCAGTGACAGATTCTGTTCAATTGGACAGCAGTATCTTCCTGATTTAATGTGAACACGTAGCATATTGACATGCAGGCTACTGAAAGTGCATCCCCAGCTTACTTCTGTGAAGGACTTAATATGTTCTCTTTTTGCTCATAAGGACTTAATATGTTTACAATAGTATATAATATATTTTTTATGGTTCGAATTTTGGACCATCGCAGAAGAAGTTTGCACTCCACGCCAACTGGTCATTATGAAAGATCCGTCCTCTATACCAACTGCAGTTGCCATGGCTGGGCTAACCTTGCCATTGGGTAATTTGTTCAAATCTTGAAACTATCAGTTGCATGCTTCTTGAATCTTGATTTGTATTTGTTGCTCCTTTCAAGACACTCTTCACTTTAGTTGTATATGAGAGTTTAGATATCAGCTATGGGCATCATATGATTTGCACTAGCTGTAATATCACGAGTCATGACACTGTACAACCTAGCTACATGGATGCTTTCGTTCTGTTATGTGAAACATATGCTTCACTCATTACTGAACGATTACAATATAAACAGGCATGCACTGTATGACAAACAAGGAAGGGAATGATGAAATGATATTATTGACATTATGTTGCAGAAATCCTCTATGATTATTTAGTTTGGTGATTTATATGTTACCTGATTCTATGTGCATGCTATGTGGAAACATGTCCTGCAACTTGCCCGTCACATTTGGTGAATTAAACACTAGTTTGAATGAGGACGTAAAGTGAGTAGGGTTGGCCAGTAGTGCATTTGGGCGAGATAGACACTTAGACTAATATTCAAGTTTGATGTTGTGATGTTCTCCTTCCAGTTGATAATTCCCAGTATCACATATTTAGTCCAATTTCCCTGCTTTAGCTCCAGTATTCTGCTTTTGGGGCTTTGTCCTATTCTCCTTCAATGTGTTACATGGGACTTCCTGTTTGTTATGTGTGGAACTAGTAAGTGGAAATTGCTGATGGGGCGCACTTCTGTTTGTTGCAGTTGCCAAGCCATTGGTTGTTGATGGAACATCTAAATCTCATGAGCTATCTCTGGCATACGATGAGGCGTCCTTGCCAATGCTTGATCCTCCTCTGGTACTCCAGGAATTTGTGAATCATGGTAACTCCTGATTCTTTTATCTGGCATATGCTTTTTTGCTCTGAATTGGTCGAATCGTGGCATCTGATTTATTAAATCTACAGGTGGGATCCTCTTTAAGGTGTACATCATTGGTGAAGCTATACAGGTTGTCCGCAGGTTTTCTCTTCCTGATGTTAATACCTATGACTTACTAAACAATGTTGGCATCTATCGACTTCCAAGAGTTTCATGCGCTGCAGCAAGTGCAGATCATGCAGACCTTGATCCTCGTATTGCAGGTGGGTCTTCTGCAGTGTTTCCAATTTATCTTTGGTTTAACTTTATTTTCTTTTTTGAATTGATTATGTTCCAGTTTCATACTAACACAAAATTGTGTTTGGTATGAAGAAAGTGAAGTTAATAGTTTTATTATAATCTCAAAGTTGAGGAGAAAATCGTTCAATAAAAAATAGTTGTCTTGTAATGCGTTATGTTTGCCAAGAGCTTTTTACTGCACCAAATGAACAGTTTTCATTACTGAACAGAGCTTCCTCCGAGACCACTTCTAGAGAAACTAGGCAGGGAGCTTCGTGGTCGTCTGGTATGACCAGCACTGGTTCTTAACTATGTCTAGCTATTATATTTGTTGCCTCACCTGACATGTTAAAATTTGCAGGGTCTAAGATTGTTCAACATTGATATGATTAGAGAGCTTGGAGCAAATGACCGGTACTATATAATTGATATCAACTACTTCCCAGGTGTGTAGTTATTTTATCTCTCACATGGCTCTGCATTTCTTTTCTTCTGTTTATGTGTTCATGAAGAACTTGCTAGGCTGAAAATTTTATCCCAGCTGAGGGGAAAAGAAATGTATCGTCGCGACATATCTCTGCCCGTGTAGGCCAATTTAACACTGTTCAAGTAGGGGTATCTTCTCCACTACCCAAGGTTGGCTTGGCTGGAGGATGAGTAGTCTTGCTAATTGTATGTTGTTCATCTGGGTGCAGATTGTTCTTAACCATTACAGGTAACTTCATCCAAGGTGAAGATTGTTAGGAATATGACATGTAAATCATGCAAGACATTTTAATGCTGTGTAGTTTCATTGATGCTGTCAGATCAGTTCCTATGGAGACAGCAATACACGCTACCACAGAAGTTGCTTTTGTTTTGTTCAGTTAAATGGGCAAGTCTTGCATGTAAAATTACAGCAAAAACGTTATGGTCTTGACTCTTGACGATTTCACAGCATGGTAATTTCCTTGCAGTAGCAATTCTTGACTGTCTAGGAAGTAATGCTGCTGTTTTCATTTTTTCTGCAGGATATGGGAAAATGCCTGGCTATGAGCACATATTCACCGATTTCTTGCAAAGTCTTGGGCAAAACAAATACCAAAGGTGCTTGAGCGGAGGCTGAAGCGCTGGTAGCCATACTTGTTCACTAATGTGCATATCTTGGATACATAAGCTGGAGCCCAAGGCTTGAAGCCCCAAACTTACATGTTTTGTCAGAAGTGGTGCCACATACACAGGGCCGGGAGTAGGGGGAGAGAAAGAAGAACTAGAATGGCCTTGTTGCCATCTTGTATAAATCACGGTTGTTTTGATCATAGTTTGGTCTCAAATGCTTTCATCAAACAGGATCAGCACCATCAACCCAACATGTATGATATTGATCAGTTAGGCTACATACAGTGCATCACAGTAAGCAATATTTGAAATAAGACAGCATCACCTGCTTCCCGGTATAGTTTGACATTACATAGAACTAAATGCTCTTGTGGGGGAAATTCAATCAGATTGCAAAGCTTCTAATCTGCAATCAGAAAACCTTGATAAACTGAAGCAGGTAGACATGACTTGGTGCAGGCTTTGAGCATGAGCTGCTTCTCGTTCTGCAGCAGTTTTTAGCTGTTGTAGACTTGTCGGTGCAACAAACCCTGGTGTATGTTGCCCAGACTGTACACTGTACACAGACTCAAGAGCAAGGTTGCAGCGACAAGACAAGACCAAGAGATAGCTCTTTGAAAAATCAAAGGGCGGATCAAGAAGACCAAGACAAGCCGAAGGAACAAGATATCACTAAGGGAAAAACCTCCCTCACTGGGTGGGCGAGCCTGATCGGGTCGAGGTCACCCCAAGGGCAAGTCCCAGGATCTCCCCGACAAGGGTTGCCAGGGCGCCGACGACCTGCTTCCCCACCAGGGCTCCATCCCTCCACCTCACAGCAACGCAAATCACTTATCGGTGCGGTGTCGAGCCCCCAAGTGGTTAAATGGCTGTTATTTGGCACGTGGCTGCCATTTCTAAGGAAAATCACCCCTAAGTGACACCCATCCAAGGATGTGTCATGCAGGCAGACGAAAAGGTAGTTGAATGGCGCGACAAGGCTTGCCGGGCTACATCCGCGACGTGACACTAAGCGTTGCATTTAATGCACCTTGTCCTATCTATAGAATTAGGTATGATAGCACTATGGCTATCTAATCACTGGATAATGATCGTTTTGCCATTGTGGTAACCCCTTAACCTATAAAAGGAGGACCGAGACAACCTTAGAAAGGATTCGGACCCTTGTACACTCATACGCGCGTAGCTGCTCTTCCCGAGGCGACCTTGCCGGGCTTTAGCGCTGCGCGTTCATTACGGTCCTCCATCCAATCCACCAAAGCAGGAGTAGGGTTTTACGCCTTGTGGCAGCCCGAACCTGGGTAAAAACCACCTGTGTCATCATTGTCGTGCGGCTCTACGGCCTCCGCTCTTTGTGCAACGCGTCCTTCCCCCTTGCCGAACCACAAGGGGCCGATGACCCCATAGGTGATCGTGTTGAACCACGACATCTTTGGCGCGCCATGTAGGGGGAGACGCTTGTGCGAACCCGAGGTCGCAGGCAGCGCGTCAAATCTTCATTATTGTCTTCTACATCGACAACTTCATCATCCATGGCACCCAAGAAGAAGCCCGGCACAGCAGCCCACCCTTCCACCTCGAAGACCCCCTCGCATGCAGCCGCTGATCTTGTGGGAGCTGCGATGGCATCGGGGGACGTGGACACTGCGGGGAACGTGAAGGGCGCGGGCGGGGCCGTCACCGTTCCCCCTGCGGCTGAGGTGGGAGCAGGAGGCGCCGGAGGAGGACAACATCAGTAACACCCCGGCGGCCACGCTCCACAAGGCGCGGGTGGGGAGAATGTTTTGTCTCCATCTCTCCACCTCACTTAAGGGCGCAGCCGCAGCGATGGCGCCCGTTCTAGCGCGAATCGCAACCCCCTAGCTGTCCCTACTGCGGGCGCGGCTACCAGGCCCGCGCCTTCCCCGGAAAAGGCAATCAAGACGAAGCGCCGAATGGGGTCGTCAACCCCCAGGAGCACCCCTCTCGTTGTCACGCCGCCATGGCAACTGGCTCGCAGCGGCGAGAGCACGGCTGAAAGTGCAACTGTCCCTAGGTGGTTTTGGTAATTCCTAACAACATATAGCTCATTGAGCTAACATTATTCCAAGATAAATATTTCAGGAAAAGCTCAATGAATGGCATGGCATGGATGAGGAAAGTGGACCCCTCAAAATACTAAGGATAAAAGGATTGGCTCAAGCTCAAAGCTCAAGGCTCTACATTTTATATTTTAGTGATCCAAGATCACATTGAGTCTATAGGAAAAGCCAATACTATCAAGGAGGGATGAGGTGTTGCTTAATGGCTTGCTTGCTCAAAGTGCTTAGTATATGCTCCAAAACCCTCAACTACTTTCTCACATCCACATATGACCTAAACCAAAAGTCAAACTCGCCCCACCGATTCTTTCTATCCGCGCCACCGAGTTCGGATGTCATAGCCACCGCCACAAACCCTAGGCAAATCGGTCTCACCGATAGGGATCTCGGTCTCACCGAGATGGGATTGTAATCTCTCTGTTTCCCTTCGAAACGTTTCGGTCCCACCGAGATGAGCGATCGGTCCCACCGAGATTGCAATGTAAACTCTCTGTTTCCTTTTTGTAACATTTCGGTCTCACCGAAATGAGCGAATCGGTCCCATCGAGTTTACCTGACCAACTCTCTGGTTAGCTTATTACCAAAGTCGGTCCCACCGAGTTTGTGTAATCGGTCTCACCGAGATTACGTTATGCCCTAACCCTAACCATATCGGTCCTACCGAGTTGCATGTCGGTCCCATCGAAAATCCTAACGGTCACTAGATTTGCTGAATCGGTCCGACTGAGTTTCTCAATTCGGTCTCACCGAGATTGGTAAGTTGTGTGTAACGATTAGATTTTGTGTCGAGGCTATATATACCCCTCCACCCACTCTTCATTCGTGGAGAGAGTCATCAGAACGAACTTACACTTCTAATACACATTTTCTGAGAGAGAACCACCTACCCTTGTGTTGAGGCCAAGATATTCCATTCCTACCATATGAATCTTGATCTCTAGCCTTCCCCAAGTTGCTTTCCACTCAAACCTTCTTTCCACCAAATCCAAATCCTGTGAGAGAGAGTTGAGTGTTGGGGAGACTATCATTTGAAGCACAAGAGCAAGGAGTTCATCATCAACACACCATTTGTTACTTCTTGAAGAGTGGTGTCTCCTAGATTGGCTAGGTGTCGCTTGGGAGCCTCCGACAAGATTGTGGAGTTGAACCAAGGAGTTTGTAAGGGCAAGGAGATCGCCTACTTCGTGAAGATCTACCGCTAGTGAGGCAAGTCCTTCGTGGGCGACGGCCATGGTGGGATAGACAAGGTTGCTTCTTCGTGGACCCTTCATGGGTGGAGCCCTCCGTGGACTCGCGCAACCGTTACCCTTCGTGGGTTGAAGTCTCCATCAACGTGGATGTACGATAGCACCACCTATCGGAACCACGACAAAAAAATCCGTGTCTCCAATCGCCTTTGAATTCTCCAAACCCTTCCCTTTACATTCTTGCAAGTTGCATGGTTTACTTTCCGCTGCTCATATACTCTTTGCATGCTTGCTTGAATTGTGTTAAGATTGCTTGACTTGTGCTAAGTTAGCTAAAATCTGCCAAAGACTAAAATTGGGAAAAGGATAAGTTTTTATTTGGTCAAGTAGTCTAATCACCCCCCCTCTAGACATACTTTCGATCTTGCAAGTGGTAGCAGAGCTTTGGTCTCTATTTGCTTTGATTTCCATAGCTTTTGGTGGTCATAGCCTTGGTTTCACAACCTAGGAGAGTATGGTGTCTAGTAAGGGAAATTATCACCGTAGAGGTCCTTACTTTGATGGTACTAATTTTGCTAGTTGGAAGCATAAGATGAAAATGCATATTCTTGGACATAACCCCGCCGTTTGGGCTATTGTGTGTATTGGCTTGCAAGGTGAATTCTTTGATGGGAGAGAACCGAACCGTGAAGCTAGCGCGGAAGAGTTGAAGATGTTGCAATACAACGCTCAAGCTTGTGATATCCTCTTCAACGGACTGTGCCCCGAAGAATTCAACAAAATCAGCAGCCTTGAGAATGCAAAGGAAATTTGGGATACTTTGATTGATATGCATGAAGGTACCGACTCCGTCAAGGAATCCAAATTGGATGTGCTTCAAAGTAAACTTGACAAGTTCAAAATGAAGGATGGTGAAGGTGTCGATGAAATGTACTCTAGGCTTGCTCTTATCACAAATGAGATTGCCGGCTTAGGAAGTGAAGAGATGACCGACAGATTCATCATCAAGAAGATCCTAAGATCCTTGGATGGAAAATATGATACCGTGTGCACATTGATCCAAATGATGCCCAATTACAAAGATCTCAAGCCAACAGAAGTCATTGGAAGAATTGTTGCTCATGAGATGTTACTCAAGGATAAGGAGGAACTTCACAACAAATAAAGTGGTGCTTACAAAGCCTCATGTGAAGCCCCCACATCATCAAGTGAGAAACAAACCTTCAATGAAGAATTGAGCTTAATGGTGAAGAACTTCAACAAATTCTACAAGAGTAGAAGCAAAGAGAGAAGCTCCAAGTCAAGGTCCTACAATGACAAAAGATCTTCTAGTCGAGAGCGTAATTGCTACAACCGTGGAAGACCCGGACACTATTCCAATGAGTGTACGACATCCTACAAAAGAAGAGAAGATTCTCCAAAAAGAAGTAGAAGAGAAGAATCACCATCAAGAGAGAGAAGGAGTAGAGATGATCGTTATGAACGAAGACCGTCATGGAGAAGCAAGGATTCGTAAAGGAAGGACAAGTCATCAAGGAGCTACACAAAACAAAGACATCAAGCTCATGTTGGTGAATGGGTATCTGGCTCCGACTCCGACAATCACTCCGAGAGAAGCTATCACTCCGACTCCGAAATTACTCAAGATGAAGGTGTTGCCGGTCTAGCACTTGTGTCAACCAACTCCTACGACATATTTGATTCACCAAATGAAGGAATTGGAAGATGCTTCATGGCCAAAGGTCCAAAGGTAACACATCCCGAGTATGTTGATTTCAATAGTGATGAAGATGACTTGTTAGGTGATGATGATTTACTTGTTGACAACTCTAGTGATGAATACTATGATGAAACATCAATTAATCATGCTAATCAAGATAAAACGAATGACAATGACAAGGAGAAGATTGAGCTTCTAACTAAAGAACTAAACACTCTTAAGTTAGCTCATGAAACTATCTTAGGAGATCATCGAGAACTTTTAAGGACTCATGAGAAGTTACGCTTTGAAAAGCTCAACCTTGAGACAGAGCATGAGTTCTTAAAGGCAATCAATGATGATCTTCGCAAGAAAAGTTCTTCTTACATTGCCAAGCATTTACTCTTATCTACTTACATGGCTCAAGTCAAGTCTAGTAACAAGAACAAGAAGGATTCTTCCTCTAGTAGTAACAATAATAATGCTAAATCTAATGTTGTTGCTTCTAGTAGTTCTCTTGATTCCACTAATGTTTCTCTTAGCCAAGTTACACTTGAGCAAGAAAATAACTTATTGAAGGGAATTATAGAGAAAGGTGTTTACAAGAGCCTTGCCGGGAGTAAGCAATTTGAGGAAATTGTACGCAAGCAAGGAAGGCACCGGAAGAATCAAGGCGTTGGTTTTGAACAAAAGCTCAATGCCAATGGATTTGAGTGGGAAGAAGATCAATACCCCAAGACGAAGTTTGTTCCCCAACAAGAGAAGTATGATCCTACTTCTTTCAAAGGGACACAAGCTCAAGATGATCTTCCACCACAAGACCACAAGCAAAAAGGCAAGGACAAGCTTCAAGAAGAAATTGATGCATTTGAAGAAGCTCCTAAGGCCTTGGTCAAGTGGGTTCCCAAGACTACATCAAGTTCTACTTCATCAAGTACGACTACAACTCCGAGGATTCCCATCAAGATGATGTGGATCCCGAAGAAGAAGAACTAGAGAGTTCTTGAGGGTGACTCCGCCAACATATTTCACTCATATCATTTTGGCAATAACTAGTGCAATCAACTTCCACATCTTGCACTAGTTCAAGGAGTCACAAACCCTCTTGTTGGTAAGACAAGGGACAAGGTAACCTAATGCTCTCATAGACATTATCTTGTGTGTGCATCACTCTATGTCTATGGATATCCTTGTTTGTTCCTTGTGGGACTAACCCGTGCAGGTATTGAAAGTGCAACTCACTTCGAAGGATTGCCCCAAATGATCTACATCAACATTGAGCATCCACATCTTCAAAACCTACATGAAGTCATCATCGACAAAACCCAAGGTTAGTTTATCCCTCTAAGGGGGATCTCACATCTAGGGGGAGCTTTATTCTAAGAATTGAGCTAAAGCAACTCTAATGGTGTGAACACAACAATGCATTATGTAAAAGTGGTAACCCCACTTGAGCTTAAATGATGAGTATGACCTATGATCAAATGTTCTCATTTGACTCCTAAGTCAATATACTCATATATAGATGACCTAGTCATCGCCAATTGCTTGATAGATGCTAGAATTGGTTGTGCATGCTTTGCCACATATTTCATTTGCCATTTTATTGTGTGAGCATGTTGGTTGCATATTTTACTCATTCGAGGACATCCACTTGTTGTTTTGATTGATTGTTTTCCTTTTCTTTTGCCAAGTGGATGGACAAGAATGCCTAAGAACCTTCTCTAGCTATCTATGCTCTTCTCGTCTCAAACTCTATTCATGCTACATCACAAAATTTGATCAAGTCAGATTCGAACCACTTTGTGTGAGGAGCACTCGGAGTCCCCGATTCGTCATAGACTTAAACTTCCAAAACTTCTTTGTGCGTTTCGGTTTGACCGATTCATCCATTTCAGTCATACCGAGATCACTAAGTCGATCTAGGTTTTCAATCTCGGTGCAACCGATTTGAACTTTTCGGTCACACCGAGTTGCTTAATCGCTTGCGAGATGCATCTCGGTGCCACCGAGTTGTTCCACTCGGTCACACCGGCAGGTCGACTATATATACCCACGGGCAAAATTTTGGAAATTTTCTCCGAACTCTATCGCCTCACTCAGCCCGCTCTGCCTCCGTGGTCTCGGATCGTCCTCCTCGTCCACCGCCTCCCGCCGCTGGTCTCCCGCCGCCAACAGAATCATCCCGCCGTTGCCACCGTAGCGAGTTCATCGCCGAACTAGGGTATGAACTTGATCACTGTGCTATCCTTATCTGATTCCTAGCACATTGTGTTCGCCATGAATCTTGCCACGATTGAAACTATCCTATCCAACAAAACACTCCGTAGATTAGAGATGAATTGAAAATTTAGGGTTAGGTTTCACGAAACCATCTCGGACCAACCGAGTTGTGGAACTCAGTACCACCGATTCGGCTAAGGCCATTGCACATGTAACTCTCGGTCTGACCGAGAATTGCAAATCGGTGTGACCGAGTTCAGGACTTTGTGAAACCCTAGCAGTCTCGGTGCCACCGAACTGTGACTCGGTCTTACCGAGTCACTAGTTTAGGTTCCAAAAGCTGCTTCGGTATCACCGAGTTTACAAATCGGTAGATCCGAAATGCTTTCTGTGGAAAACTAAAACTAAGTTTTTGACTCATTCTTTTGCAAAACCTCTCAGATTTTGTGATGCTCATCCACTCTATCTCATCTATATCTACTCACGTGGTCTGCATGTCGAGATTGCAATATGTATGATCAAAGTGACAGCCAGAACAGGGAAGAGGAGCAGGTTCACATGAATGAGGGCACTAGTCCCTCTAGCACCTATGATGAGGGCAACAGGAGCACCCCAAGCAACCTACCCGAAGCTGCCACCAGGGCCAGAAAGAAGAAAACCTCATAATCTGAGGATGAAGACTATGTGGCAGTTGAGGATGAGGCCACTTCCAAGAAGAAGGTGCTCAAGAAAGAATATGGCTCACCAAGCAGAACTAAGCCAGTCCAAGACCAAAAGGCCAAGGGAAGACAACCCATGTCTAAAGCCAGAACCTCCACTCAAGCATCTTTGGAAGCTGAACCCAAAGAGGATGCTGCAGAAGGGAAGAAGAGGAAGGAAAGGGTCAAGAAGACCATGGCCAGAGTAATTGGAAAGCCTTCCATGATGGAAGAGGAGGAAGAAGAAGAGGATGCTGCACCAGCACCCAAAGCTCAGAAGCTTATGGGTGATGCCATTAGGTCAGGGGCTGCTTCATCAAAACCCAAAGTAGCACCCAAGACTGCCTCCAAACCCAAGACTGCACCCAAGAGGAGTACCAGGAACATTCCAGCTACTGAGAAGAACAAGGCCCCAGTGCCTGAAACTGTTGCTGAAGAAGAAGAAGATGAGACACATATTTTGAGAAAATTGAAGCCTAAAATTCCAGATCATAATGATGCCCATCCTGTAGCTGAGAACATGAAGATCTGAAGGACTCAGGATTGAGGCTATGGAGAGAGTCAGATCCATATGCCACCAGAAGGAGAACTGCTGTAGACTACAGGTTCCACACAAAGGAACATCATGACTTCTGTGAGACAATCCTGCTGGACAAGAAGCCAATAGTGTGTGACATGAGATGGGTCAACTGGGAATACATTAAGGAGAATGAAGAACACTATCCTGGTGTGTATGAAAGCTTCAATGCTTGTGGAGTGGCAGACTTTGTTGGGCAGAAGCTCACAAAGTGGAATGATGAGCTAATAATGCAATTCTACTCCACATCACACTTCTATCCAGATGGTAGGATAGTACGGATGTCTGAAGGTACAAGGTACCAATCATCAATTGAAGAATGGGCTAATCTGATCAATGCACCTAAGGAGGAAGAGGATGACTTGGATGTCTATGCCAAGAAGAAGATGGATCACAACACTATGGCACATATGTACAAGGAGATCCCAGATGCTGCTATAGAATCACACAAGTCTGGATCAGTACATTACCTTCTGTCAGGACTGCCAACCATTAACTGGATCCTCAGGCACACTCTCTTGCCCAAGTCAGGTGATCACAACATGATCAAAGGTCATGCAATAAATCTACTACACTTATTTGATGTGCCACATAAGTTCAAGGTCATGAGTCTTATAGTTGAAACTATCAAGAGGACAGTTGCTGACCAGAAGTGAAGTTGTGGGTATGCCCCACAAATCCAGGAGCTGATTAACTCCAAGATGGGCACTGGCACATACTTGTTGGACAAAGAGCACATGCCTATCTATCCAGACTTTGAGGACAACCAAGTGGTTATGAATGAAGATGAACCATCTTCTGTGCAAGCACAAGCTAAGAAGGAGAAGGCAAGGACTGAGAAGGCTGCCAAGATGCCAACAATGGAAGAGGCATCTCAGTACTTCTTGAAGAGCAAACAGGATCAACTTGGCTACTTGATTGCATCCACTCTGAGGATTGAGAAGGGGCTGGCCACCTTGACTCAAAACCAGGAGAGCCTGGAGAGGATCATGGAGCAGAAGTTCTATGACATGGATGTGAAGGTAACAGAGATCCAGTCCGTTGTTGAGAAACTTCAGGATGATATGCAGGAGAGGAAGGGAAAGTCAACCACTAAGGCATTTGCCAGAGTACCTAGAGCTCAGAGGTCACCGCATGCGATGGATGACACCGAGCCACTTCATCTGCACCAGCCACAGCTTCAGTGCCACCAGCTCCATCTACATCAACTGATGCCTTCGTCCTTGGCGTTCTATCTACACCACCACCTGAAGATCAAGCCTGAGAGACGATTTAGTGCTATGCATTTTCTATGAACTTTTTGGTAACTTGTTGCCAAAGGGGGAGAAAAATGTATAGATCATAGGCTTCAAGAGAGAGCGTTGCTTTTTATTCTCTCTTGCTTTGGTGGTTGAACTTTATTTGCCTGATTGAGATACTTTCTGTCTGTGTGATACTTGGATGATCATGTGTTTGATCATATGCTACATTAATGCTTGTTGGATGACATTATCCTTTTATCTCTATATGATCATTTACTTTGCTTGGTGATGAGTGCATGTATTCTATTGTTATCATTTTGAGTGCTCCACCAAGATGTATGTGATATGGAAGAGTAACCCATGAGCCTAACTCTTTGTGCATTTGCAGTCCAAAGCAAATCTTAAACTATGCACAAATTTAGGGGGAGCTCTTGCTTTTCACATACTTCTCAAAGTGACAATGTTTGTTACTCTTATTATCATTTGTCGAAGCTTTGATCTATATGTTGTCATCAATTACCAAAAAGGGGGAGATTGAAAGTGCAACTATCCCTAGGTGGTTTTGGTAATTCCTAACAACATATAGCTCATTGACCTAACATTATTCCAAGATAAATATTTCAGGAAAAGCTCAATGAATGGCATGGCATGGATGAGGAAAGTGGACCCCTCAAAATACTAAGGATAAAAGGATTGGCTCAAGCTCAAAGCTCAAGACTCTACATTTTATATTTTAGTGATCCAAGATCACATTGAGTCTATAGGAAAAGCCAATACTATCAAGGAGGGATGAGGTGTTGCTTAATGGCTTGCTTGCTCAAAGTGCTTAGTGATATGCTCCAAAACCCTCAACTACTTTCTCACATCCACATATGACCTAAACCAAAAGTCAAACTCGCCCCACCGATTCTTTCTATCCGCGCCACCGAGCTCGGATGTCATAGCCACTGCCACAAACCCTAGGCAAATCGGTCTCACCGATAGGGATCTCGGTCTCACCGAGATGGGATTGTAATCTCTCTGCTTCCCTTCAGAACGCTTTCGTCCCACCGAGATGAGCGATCGATCCCACCGAGATTGCAATGTAAACTCTCTGCTTCCTTTTGTAACATTTCGGTCTCACCGAAATGAGCTTAATCGGTCCCACCGAAGTTTACGACCAACTCTCTGGTTAGCTTATTACCAAAATTGGTCCCACCGAGTTTGTGTAATCGGTCTCACCGAGATTACGTTATGCCCTAACCCTAACCATATCGGTCCTACCGAGTTGCATGTCGGTCCCACCGAAAATCCTAATGGTCACTGGATTTGCTGAATCGGTCCGACCGAGTTTCTCAATTCGGTCTCACCGAGATTGGTAAGTTGTGTGTAACGGTTAGATTTTGTGTGGAGGCTATATATACCCCTCCACCCACTCTTCATTCATGGAGAGAGCCATCAGAACGAACCTACACTTCCAATACACATTTTCTGAGAGAGAACCACTACCATTGTGTTGAGGCCAAGATATTCCATTCCTACCATATGAATCTTGATCTCTAGCCTTCCCCAAGTTGCTTTCCACTCAAACCTTCTTTCCACCAAATCCAAATCTTGTGAGAGAGAGTTGAGTGTTGGGGAGACTATCATTTGAAGCACAAGAGCAAGGAGTTCATCATCAACACACCATTTGTTACTTCTTGGATAGTGGTGTCTCCTAGATTGGCTAGGTGTCACTTGGGAGCCTCCGACAAGATTGTGGAGTTGAACCAAGGAGTTTGTAAGGGCAAGGAGATCGCCTACTTCGTGAAGATCTACCGCTAGTGAAGCAAGTCCTTCGTGGGCGACGGCCATGGTGGGATAGACAAGGTTGCTTCTTCGTGGACCCTTCATGGGTGGAGCCCTCCGTGGACTCACGCAACCGTTACCCTTCGTGGGTTGAAGTATCCATCAACGTGGATGTACGATAGCACCACCTATCGGAACCACGACAAAAACATCTGTGTCTCCAATTGCGTTTGAATTCTCCAAACCCTTCCCTTTATATTCTTGCAAGTTGCATGCTTTACTTTCCGCTGCTCATATACTCTTTGCATGCTTGCTTGAATTGTGTTAAGATTGCTTGACTTGTGCTAAGTTAGCTAAAATCTGCCAAAGACTAAAATTGGGAAAAGGATAAGTTTTTATTTGGTCAAGTAGTCTAATCACCCCCCTCTAGACATACTTTCGATCCTACAACGGCGCCGCCACCACAGGTACCATCAGGAGTCGGGCGACGTCGCGGTCTGTGTTGTCATCCATGCCAAGTACTGCTTCAGAAGCCATGGCGCGAGCCCAGCTCCTGCTGAGATTCCCGCCGGCAGCCGATCAAATGGATGAATGGAGAGCCACCATTCAGAGTTTGATTGGTTTCGCTGAGGCTGGAGGATCACAGCGAGCAGGTCCGCCACGACATCCGCAAGTAGCGACAACGACCCGAGCTGAAGGGGCCAATCCTACGGTGCAGTCCCCCTACAGTAGCCAGAGCAGGGGCAGCAACCAGAGCTGCGCAACCAAGAACCCAACGAGGTGTCGATGGCTTCATCTGATCCTTGAGCCCGTCGAGATCAGTGGCAGGTCCTGGAAGACAAGCGGAGGGAAGACGCGCGTGTTACCATAGAACGGTGCCGCGAAATCCGCCGCTAGTCTGATAGGTGCAATGGTCCCGACGTCGACGAGGACGCGCCCAGTGGAGACGGGTACCTGCCTTTCGAGGTTGGGTGTCCTGCCTTCACTCACGAGCTGCGGCATGTCCGTTGGCCATAAGCCCATACGTTCAAGCCCGAGATACCAGAAAAATATGATGGGAGACTGAACCCGACAGAGTTATTGAGCATCTACACCATTGCCGTTCAAGCCACCCGAGGAAGAGATGAAAAGGTATTCGCCAACTACTTCCCTTTGGTACTCAAGCCAAACGTGAGGTCGTGGCTGATCCACTTGCCGGAGAACTCCATCTCGACTTGGGCTGGCCTGTGCCACGAGTGTGTTGGTGCCTTCACGGGCAGCCATCAAGGACCAAGGCGGCCCATCGATTTGCAACTCCTTCCACAAAAGGAATGGAAGAGTTTGCGGAAGTACATGTAGAGGTTCAGCCGGGTGCATAGGAACATTCCAGATATCCACCCGACAGCTGTGATTGCCGCGTTCCAGTCCAACGTACGCAACCGCATGATACGTTCCAAGATGAACGTCCAGTTGCCCAAGACTGTGAATGAGCTTTACACCTTGGCAGATAAGTGTGCCCGTACAGAGGAGGGGAGGCGGCTCCCCGAAGAGGAGGATGGCATCAACGTCGACTCAGAAGATGACGACAATGCTGCCAACCAGAAGAAGAAGAACAAGAAACACAACAAGAAGCGCAAGGAGAAGGCAGTGCTGGCTATTGAAGGATCAAGCACTCCACCGGCAAGAAGGCCAAGGCCGAAGCCCCCGGCAAGGAAGTTGCCGCGTGCACTGACTGCCGGGAAGCTGTGGCTACTGAGAAAGCTGGGAAGGTAGACGGGCCGTACTGCAAGATCCATCGGACCAAGGGCCATGATCTCCAAGAGTGTCATCAAGTTGAGAAACTCGTCAAGAAGTAGAAAGCTGAGTACGAGAAGCGTGACAAGGAGAGAGACCAAGATGGCATTGGCGGGAAGGGCCGAGGAGGCCGAGGAGGCCGCCCCGGCAAGGTCCCTCAACAACAAGGGAAACCCGCTAAAGGCCATGAGAAGAAGGAATGTGATGACGAAAGTGATGGAGGGGATGAAGAGGAAACAAGCGAGCAAGAGTTTTAGAAAGCCACTGACGCCCTGTGCATTGATGGGGGCGCATCTTTGCACTCCTCTCACCGCCAGCTTAAACAGTGGGCGCGTGAGGTCAATGTTGTGGAGCCAGCGGCAGATTCCCGGAAACCGCTCAAGTGGTCTCACACGCCCATCATCTTTGACGAAGAGGATCACCCTGACCGCACCACAGCGGTAGGGTGCTTGCCGTTGTTGGTCTCACCAACAATCCACAACCTCAAAGTCACAAAGATGTTGGTTGACGGCGGGGCCGGGTTGAATCTGAAGGAAATGTGCCCTAGAGGCAATAATAAAGTTGTTATTTACATTTCCTTATATCATGATAAATGTTTATTATTCATGCTAGAATTGTATTAACCGGAAACTTAGTACATGTGTGAATACATAGACAAACAGAGTGTCCCTAGTATGCCTCTACTTAACTAGCTTGTCTATCAAAGATGCTTATGTTTCCTAGCCATAGACATGTGTTGTCATTTGATGAATGGGATCAAATCATTAGAGAATGATTTGATGGACAAGACCCATCCGTTAGCTTAGCACTATGATCGTTTAGTTTGTTGCTATTGCTTTCATCATGACTTATACATGTTCCTCTGACTATGAGATTATGCAACTCCCGAATACCGGAGGAACACTTAGTGTGCTATCAAACGTCACAACGTAACTTGGTGATTATAAAGATGCTCTACATGTGTCTCCGATGGTGTTTGTTGAGTTGGCATAGATCATGATTAGGATTTGTCACTCCGACTGTCGGAGAGGTATCTCTGGGCCCTCTCGGTAATGCACATCACAATAAGCCTTGCAAGCAATGTGATTAATGAGTTAGTTGCGGGATGATGCATTACGGAATGAGTAATGAGACTTGCCGGTAACGAGATTGAACTAGGTATGATGATACCGACGGTCGAATCTCGGGCAAGTAACATACCGATGACAAAGGGAACAACGTATGTTGTTATGCGGTTTGACCGATAAAGATCTTCATAGCATATGCAGAAACCAATATGAGCATGCAGGTTCCGCTATTGGTTATTGACCGGATATGTGTCTCGGTCATGTCTACATAGTTCTCGAACCTGTAGGTGTTGGGGAACGTAGTAATTTCAAAAGTTTTCCTACGCACACACAGGATCATGGTGATGCATAGCAACGACAGGGGAGAGTGTTGTCCATGTACCCTCCTAGACCGAAAGCGGAAGCGTTAGCACAATGCGGTTGATGTAGTCGTAAGTCTTCATGATCCGGCCGATCCAAGTACCGAACGTACGACACCTCCGAGTTCAGCACACGTTTAGCTTGATGACGTCCCGCGAACTCCAATCCAGCAAAGCTTCACGGGAGAGTTCCGTCAGCACAACGGCATGGTGACGGTAATGATGATGCTACCAACGCAGGGCTTCGACTAAGCACCGCTACGATATGATCGAGGTGGAATATGGTGGAGGGGGTGAGGGAGTCCTGGATTAGGGGGTCCTCGGACAGCCGGACTATATACTTCTGCCGGACTGTTGGACTATGAAGATACAAGACTCAAGACTCCGTCCCGTGTCCGGATGGGACTCTCCTTTGCGTGGAAGGCAAGCTTGGCAATATGGATATGTAGATCTCCTCCCTTGTAACCGACACCCTAGCCCCCTCCAGTGTCTATATAAACCGGAGGGTTTAGTCCGTAGGACAACAACAATCATAATCATAAGCTAGCTTCTAGGGTTTAGCCTCTACGATCTCGTGGTAGATCAACTCTTGTAATACTCATATCATCAAGATCAATCAAGCAGGAAGTAGGGTATTACCTCCATCGAGAGGGCCCGAACCTGGGTAAACATTGTGTCCCCCTCCTCCTGTTACCATCCGCCTTAGACGCACAGTTTGGGACCCCCTACCCGAGATCCGCCGGTTTTGACACCGATATTGGTGCTTTCATTGAGAGTTCCACTATGCCGTCGCGATAAAGGCTTGATGGCTCCTTCGATCATCGACAACGATGCGATCCAGGCGAGGCTTTCCTCCCCGGACAGATCTTCGTATTCGGCAGCTTCGTACTATGGGCCAACTCGCTTGGCCATCTGAAGCAGATCGAGAGCTACGCCCCTGGCCATCAGGTCAGGTTTGGGAACTTGAACTATGCTGCCGACATCCGTGGAGGCTTGATCTTCGATAGATTCGTGCCCATGTCAGGTGCGCCGCACAGTCACGACGAGCATGACTTAGCTCTGCCGTCGAACAGAGTCCGGGAGATCACACCTACAACTACTCCGGCCCTCAATCCGAAGCAGATCCTACCGTCCAAGGACGGGTGGATAGACCCGCCATGGAGGCCGCGCACGCAGCGGCGATAGAGCCGAATACTAACTTCACCTCTTATGAGACCCGTGTTGCCGAACACTTGGATTCGTCCCCGGCCACGGGCTCCAAACCGCCTGCGTCCGTGCCTATCGAATCTGATTGGGCACCGATCATGGAGTTTTCCTCCGCGGATATCTTTCAACACTCACCACTGGGCGACATGCTAAACTCATTAAGGTCTCTCTCCTTGTCAGGAGACCCTTGGCCGAACTATGTCCGGCTAGAGTGGGATGTGGACGACGAAGAAATTCTCTCCCCACCCACCACCCACTTAGTAGCCACTGTCGACGATTTAACCGACATGCTCGATTTCGGCTCCAAAGACATCGACGGTATGGACGACGATGCAGGAGACAAACAGGAACCACCGCCCACAGGGCGCTAGACTGCCACCTCATCATATGATATATACATGGTGGACACCCCCAAAGAAGGCGATGGCGATAAGGCAACGGAGGATAATCCCTCCAAGAAGCAATCCAAGCACCGGCGTCAGCGGCGCCGCTCTAAGTCCCGCCATAGCAAAAGCAGCGATACCGACACAAGAGACAATAACGCTCCGGATAGTGCCGAAGACGAAGACAATCCCCTCCAGCCAGGCCTTGAGCAGGAGGATGAACAAGCTAGCCCTCAGGAACAGGCAACAGACGAAGAATCAGAGGATGACAATTACATGCCTCTCTCCGACGATGAGGTGAGCCTCGGCGACGAAGAATTTATTGTGCCTGAGGATCCCGTCGAGCAGGAGCGCTTCAAGCGCCGGCTTATAGCCATAGCAAATAGCCTGAATAAAAAGAAACAACAGACTTGAGCTGATCAAGATCTGCTAGCGGATAGATGGACTGAGGTCCTGGCGGCCGAGGAATACGAACTCGAGCGCCCAACCAAGAGTTACCTAAAACGCAGGTTGCTACCCCAACTCGAGGAGGAAGCACTAAAGCCTTCATTACCAGCATATGATGCAGCTGATCGGACACCTCATGGCCGAGATAGAGGGGCATATCAGCCCGAAGTCCAGCCCGCACCCCGTCGCCAGACAAACAATAACACCAAGGCCCAGGGCAACAAGCAGGACCTGCGAGACGCATTGAAAAACAAAGCAGGACATACAAGACCGATCTATGGATCATGGGGGCGCGCCCCAACGCGTGACGATGATCGTCACGGCGGATACACTAAAAGCAAATCCGGTCGGGCCGAATACAGCAGACAAGACTCGTATGAACTACATCGTGACATAGCCCGACACAGAGGCGCCGCACACTCTCTATGCTTCGCTGATGAAGTAATGGATCACGAATTCCCAGAAGGATTTAAACCCGTGAACATTGAATCATATGATGGTACAACAGACCCCGCGGTATGGATCGAGGATTTCCTCCTCCACATCCACATGGCCTGCGGTGATGATCTACATGCCATCAAGTACCTCCCACTAAAACTCAAAGGACCAGCTCTGCATTGGATGAATAGCTTGCCAGCAAACTCCATTGGCAGTTGGGAGGATTTGGAAGATGCATTCCTTGACAACTTCCAGGGCACTTATGTGCGACCACCGGATGATGATGACTTGAGCCATATAACTCAGCAGCCAGGGGAATCGGCCAGGAAATTCTGGACCCGGTTCCTAACTAAAAAGAACCAAATTGTCGACTGTCCTGATGCAGAGGCCCTAGCAGCATTTAAGCATAACATCCGCGACGAGTGGCTCGCCCGGCACCTCAGCCAAGAGAAGCCGAAGTCTATGGCAGCCCTCACGACACTCATGACCCGCTTTTGCGCGGGCGAGGACAGCTGGCTGGCTCGCAACAACAACACATCAAGAAATCATGGCAATTCAGATGCCAAAGATAGTAACGGCATACCACGTCGCAACAGACACAAACGCCGCAACAACGGCGACAATGCCGAAGACACGGCAGTCAATGCCGGATTCAGTGGCTCTAAATCCGGTCAGCGGAAGAAGCCGTTCAAATGAAGCAATCCGGGCCCGTCCAGTTTGGACCGCATACTCGATCGCTCGTGTCAAATTCATGGCACCCCCGATAAGCCAGCCAATCACACCAACAGAGAATGCTGGGTGTTCAAGCAGGCCGGCAAGTTGAATACCGAAAACAAGGAAAAGGGGATGCATAGCAATGATGAGGAAGAGCCCCGACCGCCGAACACAGGAGGACAGAAGAAATTTCCTCCCCGAGTGAAAATGGTGAACATGATATACGCACCCCATATTCCCAAGAGGGAACAGAAGCGTGCACTAAGGGACATCTATGCGATAGAGCCGGTCGCCCCAAAGTTCAACCCATGGTCTTCTTGTCCGATCACTTTCGATTGTAGGGGCCACCCCACTAGTATCCGTCATGGCGGTCCTGCCGCATTGGTTCTTGACCCCATCATCGACGGATTTCACCTCACTCGAGTCCTTATGGACGGTGGAAGCAGCCTAAACCTGCTCTATCAGGATACAGTGTGCAAAATGGGCATAGACCCCTCGGGGATCAAACCCACAAAAACCACCTTCAAGGGTGTCATACCGGGTGTAGAGGCCTGTTGCACGGGCTCAATCACACTGGAAGTGGTCTTCGGATCTCCGGACAACTTCCGAAGCGAGGAACTAATCTTCAATATCGTCCCCTTCCGTAGTGGCTATAACGCACTACTCGGACGAACCGCATTTGCTAGATTCAATGCGGTACCGCACTATGCATACCTCAAGTTGAAAATGCCAGGACCTCGCGGAGTTATAACAGTTAATGGAAACACAGAACGCTCGCTCCGCACGGAGGAGCACACTGCAGCCCTCGCAGCGGAAGCACAAAGCAGCCTTCTGAGGCCAACCGCCAATATGGCGAAAAGCCCCCCGGACACCTTCAAGCGAGTTCGGAGTAACCTGCAACAGGATCTCCAGGCACGTTTAGAGCTCAGATAGCAATTTGGCCTCCGCCATAGTCCCAGTCAAGCGATGAAATTTGTGCCGCGCGTACATAACTACACACTCAAGATACCATGGGCATAGGCGGAGGCACGGCTATGGCACAACCCACAATGCGGCTCAACCGCCCCAGGGCATGTATACCTTTATCATTTTTTCTCTTTCAGGACCTTACTCTCTGGAAGACCTCTCCGGCAGTCTGACTGTTGACTCATTGCGGGAAGGAAATACCAAGGAAGCAAGACGCTCTGACGTACAAGGGAATCCCCAGGTGGTCTCTGATAACGATCGAATACCTGTTTTAACATATCAATACGCAGCCTGCCCTTGGATAGGACATGTCAAATAGTCCTATTTTTTGCTTATTGCACTACTTGTATCCGTACGCTTTGACATATCATTTAAATAACAATGCATAGCGTTAGTGTCGGTGTCAAAACCGGCGGATGTTGGGTAGGGGATCCCGAACTGTGCGTCTAGGCGGATGGTAACAGGAGACAAGGGACGCGATGTTTTTACCCAGGTTCGGGCCCTCTCGATGGAGGTAATACCCTACTCCTTCTTGATTAATATTGATGATATGGGTAGTACAAGAGTAGATCTACCACGAGATCAAGGAGGTTAAACCCTAGAAGCTAGCCTATGGTATGATCGTTGTTCGTCCTACGGACTAAAACCCTCCGATTTATATAGACACTGGATAGGTTAGGGTTACATAGAGTCGGTTACAATGGTAGGAGATCTACATATCCGTATCGCCAAGCTTGCCTTCCACGCCAAGGAAAGTCCCATCCGGACACGGGACGAAGTCTTCAATCTTGTATCTTCATAGTCTTGGAGTCCGACTGTGATGATAGTTCGCTATCCGGACACCCCTAGTCCAGACTCCTCAAGAGCCCCCTAACCAGGCTTCAATGACGACGAGTCCGTCCGCGCATATTGTCTTCGGCATTGCAAGGCGGGTTCCTCCTCCGAATACTTCATAGAAGGTTTTGAACACCAGGATAGTGTCCGGCTCTGCAAAACAAGTTCCACATACCACCGTAGAGAGAATAATTTTTGCACAGGTCTGCTGACGTATTCCGCGGCGTGACATCACACCACAGCTAGGCCTTCACATGAATCGTTTTTTACTGTTCCACCTCAGCGAGTTTAGCGAGGCGGTTTCCTTGGCACGTCTTATCAGAGCATAGATCGTGCCCCCTTATTCCGGGATTCTCATCAATACGGACGTGGGTAACCCAACCGTGCCCATTGGCACGCCTCCTCTATCAAAGGCGAGTCCTAATCGACCACGGGGAAGGCTCTTGGTATTCAACCTCTTTATAATGAGACCAAGGCCCTCTTCTTTTTTACACCCTCCATCGAGTTCGCCTCGCGCTTCGAGTTCTAAGACCCAAAGCTTCAGATTTAGGCGCTTCGGACCTTCGATGATGTTCGGCTCCGACCAGCACGGCCGATGGATGTCTTCTTCCGTCACAGAAGAAGATGTGCTAAAGCTGCGAGACGCCAGGTATCTAACTGGCGAGATTTCGCATAGGCTGCCCGCTCCAGGGTAGGTCATTCCCACTCCCGAGCCCGGCGAGAAGGTGGTGTTCGTGTCTCACTTCCTTTGGGGTTTAGGCTTCCCGACGGATCCCTTTGTGCGGGGGCTCATGTTTTATTATGGGCTGGATTTCCATGACTTGAATCCGGAGTCCATCCTCCATATCTCGTCATTCATTGTCGTATGTGAGGCCTTCCTCCATATTACCCCTCACTTTGGATTATGGCTCAAGACCTTCAAGGTGGAGCCAAAGATGATCGAGGGGCAACAAGCAAAGTGCGGAGGGGCGGTCATAAGCAAGTGTCTTGATGCTCTCCGTGGCCGAGGGCTCTTTTCAAGAGGAGCTTGGTTTGTGGCAATGGGAGTGGTTTTATATCACCGCCCTGTGGGCACCAAATGGGTGGCGCTTCGCCTTCCTCGCCAGTCCTCCACAGCGGCCGCGCCATGGGTCAACAAGGGGCTCGACTGGGGTCGCCCAAGGACGCCCTTTGTTGCAGGACCGTGTTCGAGACCTCCAAGAAAGAAAGATCAATCTGGTTGCAAGGGCGCGGTTATGTTGATTCGGCGCCTACGCCTGCAAACGCCACCCCTCCGCCTGTGGGAATTTAATCCGAGGGACCACGAGCTCTCCAAAATTTTATGGGTACGACGCCCTGTGGAGATGTATAAACTGTTCTTCGATCACAAGAAAAGTGTCCGGACTGACCGAGGACGCAGGACTAAGTTGCAATCGCCCGAGATACTCAAGCAAGTAGTCCTGAACGGACAAAGCTGTTCATTCATTTATCATATACATGCCCTTTAAAGGAGTTTCTTGAACAGGAGTGGATAGCCAAGGCAAAGTTAATAAGGTGTCCGGCTCCCCTCCCAGACAACACGCCGGATCCCATGCTGGCCAAGATGTTGAAGGCCGTGCCTTTTAAAGAAGGCAAGGGGAGCCGGGAAGCAACTGCCTCCACGAAGGAGGCCTTTGAGGAGGGAGGGATCAAAAGTCCCACCCTCCAAGGAGAGAAGAGGACCGCTTCAGAAGATCTAGAGGTCAAGGCCTCAAGAGGGAAAGAAATCTTTGTCGAGAGTCCGGCGCTGGGAAGTACCCCAGCCGCACTGTTTCCCCAAGGGGATCAGCCCTCCAGCGATCCGTAAGTAAAAAAGGAAGGGGTTTTATAAGTAAGGAACATCCCTGTATTTATTTCTGAAGATAACCGAAATTGTACCTTGTAGTTCGGATCTCAGCCCTTCTCGCAGAGCTCGCCTTCGGGGATCTTCTTCCGAGATGATGGAGAGCGAACGCCCACTGTCGCACCCTCATGCGAGGCGGACGACCACGAGGTGTCGCCGCGAGGGTTCCCCAAGTCCGGCGGGGCGGAAGGTCCGCGCCAATCGGGCGTCTTGGTCGGAGGAGTGAAGGATCTGCTCGGGCGGCGGTTATCTCGTAACATCACCGTGCTCTAATGGGTACGGTGATTGAAAGAATTGCATCCGCTGAGAGCGGATTGCATGAAGCCGCCAAGTTTATTGACGGGGTTTGAGGTACGCAAAATGATGTCCTTCCGATGCTTATGCATATAGAATGCGCTCAGATAGATAGTAGCCCCTGAGACTCGGTATGTTGTCAAAATTGACAGTGTGTTGAGGATCATAATCTCAGTTATAACATATCACCGCTCCTAAATAGGTGGCAGGGCGTCCGGTGGCCAGCCGGACTGATGAATATGCCGAACTAAAGCGGCAACTTCACGAGGCGGATGCGGACATCGCGCTGGTGAATAAACGGTTTGACGAGTCACAAGGTATGCGACTTCTACGCGGACACCTGGTAAGGGAGCTTGACGCCCATGCCTTATACTTGTATGCTTAATGCAGATGGTGCCGCTGCTGTGGAGGAGCTGCGGGCGGAACTCGCCCGAGTGAAAGAGCAAGCCAGAAATAGTAATGCGGCCGCTTTAAGGGCGGCCAAAGAGCTAGAAGCCGAACGGGCTGCTCACTGCCGAAGCAAAGAGGAAATGGCCGATATGGCCAGAAAATTGAAGGATACTACCGACCACTGCGAGGTTCTTGGAAAAGAACGTCAAGCTGAGCAAGAGGGCCTGAAAAAGGCCACCACCGAATCCAAGGATGCCCGGTCCGCTTTGAGAGCGACCAAGGAGGAGCTGAGTCAGGCCGGGTCTATTGCGGCTGGAAAACCGTTTCTGCTGCGGAGGAAATATAGGATCCGAAGTATGCTCAGTTGGACAAGTTGTGGAGTTCGGAGGATGCTTATCTGGACTTAGCGGCGAGCTGCTGGACGCGATTGAGCACTTCCAAGGCGGAAGGGGCACAAAGGAAGAGCTATATTGGTCGCAATTCCATAGTCCGGAGCGCCCTCTTCCGCTGACCGATCGGTTGGCCGAATGGGCCGAGCTCAATCGATTATCCGGACTTTCCATGAAGCATGTCATGACTCATTTGTGGCTGTGGACCCCAACCAAGAGTTATTTTGGCTTAGTGCAGCAGCCTTGGTGCGGTATCACGTGACGATGCAATGAAGCGGTCGGCGTGCATTGAGGAGGGCGGATGGCTCGCCCGTGTCAAGACATACTTGGCGAAGATGAAGGCCACCGATGTTGCGTCCCAAGATTCGGATGAAGCCGAGTACCAGCCGAGCACTATTTTGAGGAAGTCCTGCAGGGCGCTCGTTTAATAGAGACGCAGTGCTCGAAGGATATCATGTTTAAATGACATGTATGATTTGTGAAAACAATGTTCCAATATAATACAAGAGCTTTTTATACTTGTGCGTTCAAGTAGTAGACTACTCCTTGTGCGGCCGCTTATGTATATGTATATATAACTCGAAGATGGCAGTCCTGGTTTCAGCCCCCACGCACATAGTGCGGGGTGTTTGCAAAGAAGGCGCTTTTTCACACTTAATCCAACGCCTTGGTCCTGTTAAGGAGGTGGTAGCATAGCAAACTAGGCAACCGGACTATAATGCTTTATCACTTTCACTTAGCCATAGGAGTTCGAGGTGGGGCTACTATATAGCCCACGGGGCACCGCACTCTCCCGAATTCGGGTGCGTATGTGCCCGACCGAAACCGTCCTTCGTTAATGCGGAGGAATTCTAAACATTCCGATGAGTCATCGAGTGGTTGACCAGTCTCTCGCTATATCATGACGTCGGTTTTCGGCTTTCATCGAGGTGCTCGCCCGCCGAACCGGGCACAATCGCAGAGTTCTCACATGCCGCGCTAGCCGATAAAACGGAACGTAAGGCAGCAAAACACAGGAGCCGGGCAAACCCAACATTTGACCAAAGACATGATTCGAGCTGATGCATATAAGGCCTAATCTCGAGACGCCAATACTCCCTAAGGTATTCGGTCTTTATAAAACGGGCAGAATAATGCCCTAAGCCCTGGTGTCCGTGCACGCAAAAAATTCTGGTGTGGCCAATGCCAAAACGCTAGCCTCCTCCTCGGTTATAGTAAGAAACCGGGGTGTATATCAACAAGAGACAGAAAAAAGGTTTACGCAGGTCTTAATCAAAAGAATCCTTGCAACGGGTCCCTCATCGCACGCCTGCGCTGCGTCTCCGTTGTGCCGTATCCTCGGCCGGGTGTAGCACGTTGTTCATCTCAGTAAAAGAGAGGAACTTAGTTTAAAAGAAAAAGGATCGTGCGAAAGATGTACTTTATATTAAATAAACAGAGTACGATTCGAAGAAGTGAATAAAATTGAGCTTTATTGTCTCTTGTTATACATGCATGCAGCCCCTTGTATGGGGGTATGCCGCTAGTAGGCGCCGGACTCGTCTAGCCGTGTCCGGGGTTTGAATGACCTATTCAGGTTCTTTGACTAGCGGAGCCGGATAGGTGTGGGGTTGTCAAGGCAGTCTCACGTTCTTCCGTGCTCGAGTAACACTTAATACTTCCTTTTAATGAGATGATGCCGCGTGGACCGGGCATTTTAAGTGTTAGAGATGCATAATGCGGTATTGCATTAAAGCGGGCGAAGCTTCATTCCCAATAGTGCTTGATGGCTACTTTTAAATGGGGCGACATGGAAGACTAACTTTTCGCGACGGAAGTTGTCGGATGAACCGAACACAACTTCTAGCAGTAGGGAGCCCGTACAATGGGCATATGGGCCTGGCATTACCCCTTTAAAGGAGGTGTTGCTATGGCGAATTTTGGTTGGGTCTATCCCCATCCTGCGGATTGTGTCCTGATATATCAGGTTTATGTCACTGCCGCCATCCATGAGGACTTGTGTAAATTGGAATCCGTCGATTATAGGATCCAACATCAAGGCAGTCCATCCTACGTTCCGGATACCTTCGGAGTAGTCCTGATGGTCGAAGGTGATTGGTTTTGACAACCAGTGTTGGTACTTCGCTAGGGTAGTATGTGCGGCGCGCATCTTAATGGGAGCCGCTCTGTTTTTCCCTTTTATCACGTGAAGTGAGTTTACTATTTTAACCTCTTGTGGGAAATTCTTTTGTTTTCCGGTGCTCTGCTTGTGGGGTTCGTCATCGTCCTCACTTGGTGTGTCGAGCCCCTTGTGTTCGGCGTTGAGTCTCGGACTATTTGAAGACCCAATCTCTGTGGGTATGGTTTGCGTGCCTCCGGGAGTACTGTGGATTTGACATATCTTGTCCAAGATTTTGTTTAAGTTGGATAGCTCATCGCTATTGTCCTTAAGGGGCAGTTTTTTGTTGTTCTGCCATGAGCTTTTGAATCCGGCGTTGACTGCAGCGCTCTTTGGACCGTTCCCTTTAATCCGGCGCTGGTCCTTGTTGCGCCGTGGTTTCCCATTTCCATACCTGACTTCGGATGTACTTGGGTCGCTGGTGCTGCATCTTGCTAGCCAGCTATCCTCTCCCGCGCAAAAGCGGGTCATGAGGCTTGTTAATGCGGCCATGGTTCTCGGCTTCTCTTGGCTGAGGTGTCTAGCGAGCCATTCGTCTTGGACGTTGTGTTTGAAAGCTGCTAAGGCTTCGGTGTCTGGACAGTCGACTATTTGGTTCTTTTTGGTGAGGAACCTGTTCCAGAATTTGCGGGCTGACTCTCCGGGTTGTTGAGTTATATGACTTAAATCGCTCTCAGATCCGGAGGATGGACATAAGTCCCTTGAAAGTTTGCTCAAAAGTATCCTCGAGCTCTTCCCAACTTCCAATGGTATTTTCAGGAGGCCTTTGAGCCAATGCCGGCTGGCCCTTTGAGCTTGAGGGTAAGTATTTTATGGCGTGGAGATCATCTCCTCTAGCCATGTGTATGTGGAGGATATAATCCTCAATCCAGACTGTGGTCTGTTGTTCCATCGTATGCCTCTATGTTTACGGGTTTGAATCCGCTGGAATTCATGATCCAGCACCTCATCGGTGAAACATAGGGGTGTGCGGCGCCCCTATATTTGGGTGTGCCGTGATGTTTGCATTTTTGGCGTGTTGCATTGCTTTGAAGAGCTTGCTTTCTTGGCCCATAGATGGACCTAACTGGGCCATCCTTTTGATGTGAATCCTTATGCGGATCGCATAACGGCTTGTGTGCGGCGCCATTTGCCGCTCTCTTTTTGCCGTGGGGTCGCCCATCCGACCGGGTGGCCTTCTTACTTTTTGATTGTGGGGGATCTAAGGCCTCCTCGTCAAATTCGGCAGAGCTTTCTTTTGGGCAGCTCTTTGTTCGGCGATCGTCGCCAGTATTTGTCTCATGGGTGTTGAATACTTTGCTCCATCTGATTCTCGAGTGCATCTTCCGCTGTTTTGAGCTTCGCTTCTTTTTTAGGCTACTGCCAGGGCGACGAGCCTTTTGTGGAGGTTATTTTGTTCCAACAATTTGTCCGGCGTGAGATCGTCCGGACTGTTGTCTTCGCCGGGGACGGGTTGTTTACCCAAGTTGTCTTGTTCGGATGATTGCTCGATAGCATGTTCATCGTCCCACCGGTTCGCCCTGCTCTATGGCTGGGTCTCTGTTGAGGCGGGACTTGGTTCGGCGCTTACGCTGCCGCTTTGACTGCCGAGGGATTTATCCTTCGTGGCGTCCGTTGTTCCTCGCCTTCATTTCCTTTAGGTGTATCCACCATGTATACATCATGGGATGAGGTGGTTGTTCAAAGATCCTATAGGCGCTGGTTCATGGTTGTCTCCTACATCGCCGCCCATACCGTCGATGTCTTCGGATTCAAATCAAGCACGCCGTAAGCTTTCGGCGGGCTACGGAAGTGGGTGGTGGGTGGGCGTTGAATTTCTTCGTCGTCCGTATCCCAACCTTCCTGTCCGTAGTCCGCCAGGCTCTCCGGATAAAGAGAGAGACTTTAGTGAATTCAGGATGTCGCCAAAGGGCGAGTCTTTGAAAGATGTCCGCGCAAGGAACTCCAGAATCGCACCCAATCGGATTCGATTGGCGGGGCGCGGACGGTTCGGAGTCCGGAGAGGAGTCCGCACCCTAGAGTCAAGGTCTTCGCAGCGACAGGGATGGAGTTCGGCTCAATCGCCGTAGAGATCGTAGCCCCCGAGACGGTGTCCAACCACTCGTCCTCGATCGGGGAATCCGGATCCGGATTAAGGGTTGGAGCGGATGCTGGTGCGGCCTCCAGGGCACTGTTCGGCTGCAGATCTAAATCATGCCCATCGAGACAGTGCGGCATGCTCGGCTACGGCTCGAATCCGTAGAAGATCAAGTCTCCGCGGACGTCGGCCGTATAGTTCAAACTTCCAAATCCGACCTGATGGCCAGGGGCGTAGCTTCGATCTGCTCCGGATGGCTGCTTAATTGCCCGCAGAGCAAAGCCGCCGAATCGAAGATCTGTCCGAGGAGAAAAGCCTCACCTGGACCGCGTCATTGTTGATGATCGAAGGAGCCATCGGGCCTAACGGTGACGATACGAGGAACTCTCAATGAAAGCACCAATGTCGGTGTCAAACCGGCGGATCTCGGTAGGGGATCCCGCGTGCGCCTAGGCGGATGGTAACAGAGACAAGGGACACGATGTTTTTACCTGGTTGGGCCTCTCGATGGAGGTAATACCCTACTCCTGCTTGATTAATATTGATGATATGGGTAGTACAAGAGTAGATCTACCACGAGATCAAGGAGGCTAAACCCTAGAAGCTAGCCTATGGTATGATTGTTGTTCGCCCCACGGACTAAAACCTCCGGTTTATATAGACACCGGATAGGTTAGGGTTACACGAGTCGGTTACAATGGTAGGAGATCTACATATCCGTATCGCCAAGCTTGCCTTCCACGCCAAGGAAAGTCCCATCCGGACACGGGACGAAGTCTTCAATCTTGTATCTTCATAGTCTTGGAGTCCGACCGTGATGATAGTTCGGCTATCCGGACACCCCCTAGTCCAGGACTCCCTCAGTTAGTCTATTATTGCATTTACTTTTTCCTTATCTTCTTATTTTACGACAAATTGCACACGTACATTCTGGTACGACCAGTGCGCAGGGGCTTCAGTATACCCCATAACACGGCGTGAAAAGTCCGAACACTTTCGACAGTGCGGCACCCCGAACTTATAGCATTATATGCATCAGCTCCGAATCATGTCTTGGGTCAATAGTTGGGTTTGCCCGGCTCCCATGTTTTGGTACCTTATGTTCCGCTATATCGGCTAAGGTAGCACTGGGAGAACTACTGCGATTGTGTCTCGGTTCTTCCGGACGAGCACCTCAGTAGAGAAAGCCAAAAACTGACTGTCATGATGAGGAGAGAGCTGGTCGCTGTTCAAGAGGTCTCAAGTCCTTAAAGACTTTTTCCGCTTCGGGCGAGGAGTCGGCCTTGCCCGACTTAGTCGTATATAGCGCCCCAAATTCGGCCTTCCGAATACTAGGGTCTTCGCCAAAATTTAAAATTGTAGACTTCTATGGCTAAGTGAGAGTGATAAAGCTTTATAGTCCAATTGCCTGGTTCACAGTTGAACACCTCCTTCAAGGACCCAAAATTGGGATAAAGAGTGCTCGAGTTTATCCCTAACACCTCAAGATTAGTTACATGGGGCGTGTTTCATTTACGGCCAACTCTCAGATTTTATAAACGACCGCACAGAAGGTAATATTTTAAATTAACAAGCATTGCATAGCGCAGATGAACTCATTTCATATTATAGGATCACATGAGTACATTCATTCAAATATTACATCCTTAGCACATTACTCTGCCACAAGGTGAGCACCCTTCAGGACACTGTCATAATACTTTTCGGGGTGGCGATGCTCCTTGCCCTCCGGCGCCCCCTCCTTCACCAGCTTTTCGGCGTCCAGCTTCGCCCAGTGCACCTTCGCCTGGGCAAAAGCCCTGCATGCACCCTCGATGTAGACGGACCGCTTTATGACTTTAAACCGTGGGCAGGCATTCACAAGCCGCCTCACTAGACCGAAGTAGCTACCAGGCACGGGCTCGCCAGGCCACATCCGGACTATAAGACCCTTCATGGCCTGTTCGGCCGCCTTGTGAAGCTCGACCAATTGCTTCAACTGGTCGCTCAAGGGCATTGGGTGTTCGGTCCCAGTATACTAAGACCAGAACAACTTCTCCATCGAGCTCCCTCCTCGCCCAAGAGAACTCCGCGCATCCGGCACATCGCAGGTTAGATCATGAACGCCCCGAGAGCTCCAACTCGGTAAGTAAAAATAAAGTTTCCTTCACATGCTTGCTTTGCATAATGAATGCCTTACCCGCTGCTATCTTCTTAACCGCCTCAATTTTTTGGAGGGCCTTTTGGGCTTCGGCCTTGGCATGTTGTGCGTTTTCGAGGGCCTTCACAAGCTCAGACCCTTGCGTCTTAGAGTCAAGCTCCAAGGACTCATGTTTCTTGATGAGAGCCTGGAGCTCTTGCTGCACCTTGCCTACTCGGGCCTCTTGCTTCTCTCGCTCGATGCGCTCCTTGGCCGCTTTGTCTTCGGCCTCGGATAGCGCCTTCTGCAGGGCCGCCACTTCGGTCGTGGCCCCTAGCAAAATTCATGACAATCCTATTATTCCAAAACCGAATTTTTCTTTATCAATAATCAGACGGGGTGTCACTCACCTTTGTTTCTTTGAGCTGCCTCTTGGTAAGGCCGAGCTCTTCTTTGGACCGCTCAAGGTCCCGCTTCAGTGCGGCGACCTCCGCAGTACGAGCGGCGGCGGCCAACAGTGAAGCCTGCTTATTCACATAGACACATTCTGATTAGACTCCTCCGATTACTATTTGATCCTCTATTCGTCCTTTCTTCGCGAACGCCAAACAGAGCATCAGGGGCTACTATCTATGCTGTAACATTTTCTTACAATTTGATTACTTACCTCAAAGCCGGTTAGGAGGCTGGCACAAGCTTCAGTCATAATAGTGCGGTGCTCTTCGTCAATGGAAGCGCCGTGAAGCACTTCCAGCAAGTTGTCCGATGCCTCAGGATGGACAGAGGCCATCGACACAGACGGCTTGCCCCCCTTAGCGAGGGGTTGCCTGACAGAATCCGGAACCATTGGAGGTTCCGGTGCCGTATTTGGCTTGGGGCTAGACTTGCTGCCCCCGGCGTTAGGGCCTAGGGGAGTCTTGCCCCTCGTGCGCCAAAATACTGGAATGTCGCTTTGGGGCGCCCGAACTGTCTCCCTTGGTTCGGCTTCCTTTGAGACAACACTCGGCGTCGTCTGTAGGGCGGGAGAGGAGGCGGTCGAGTGAATCGCTGTTCATATCTCGACGGGCCTAAAGAATCATCCGACGAAGATACGTCGATATGGGCTCGGGATGGACTGCATAATCATGTTCGGCGTGATAAGAAGCAGTACAATAAAACATACCAAGAATTATTATGGTATCCGGATACTCACGACTTCGCCAGGGGCTTGTCCCTGGGTAACCACTCCTCATCGCTGAAAGCGGCCGTCATGGAGCAGTCCCGGAGGAGGGTCCTTCCTTCTGATTCTTCGCCTCCCCTGATGGGGCGGCCTTCCTTTTCTTGTCCCCCCGGCTGGGGGGGAGAACTTTCCTCTTCCTCCTCCTTGTCTTCGTGGGAGGAGTGCGCCTCAGTGTTTTCGGATGATGAGTCCGATATAACCTTGCGCCGGAGACCCTTCCTGGTCCCCGTGGCCTTCTTCTCCGGCACCTCATAAGGCGCCGGAACCAGCATCTCCGTTAGGAGAGCATCTGCTGGATCTTTGGGCAGGGGGGCTGGACAATCGATCTGCTCCGCTGTCGCTACCCAGTCCTGTTAAATGGCGTGGAGGCTTAGATCCCGCACATGGTTATACTGGGGAAAAGAACATCTTATGAGATATAGAAGACTTACCGGATTGGAAGGGCGCTTTGCGCTGAGTCCGCGGTCCTCGGTAAGGGGAGGAGGTACCTCGGCGCCCTTGAACAGCACCTTCTAGACGTCCTTGTGCGTCGTGTCGAAGAGCTCTTGCAGCGTCTGGTGCTTAGCCGAGTCGAACTCCCACAATTGAATGCCCGTCTTTGACACGGGAGGATCCGGCGGAAGAGCATGACTTTGACCACGTTGACAAGCTTGATTTTCTTGCTTATCATGTTCTTGACGCAGGTCTGGAGTCTGATAAGCTCCACTGATGAACCCCAGGATAGGCCCTTCTCTTTCCAGGAGGTGAGCCGCATGGGGATTCTGGATCGAAATTCTGGGGCCGCCACCCAGTTGGTGTCGCGCGGCTCGGTGATGTAGAACCACCCCGATTGCCACCCCTTTACGGTCTCCACATAGGAGCCTTCCAGCCAGGTGACGTTGGGCATTTTGCCCACAATGGCGCCTCCACACTCCGCTTGCTGGCGGACCACCACCTTCGGTTTAACGTTGAAGGTCTTTAGCCACAGGCCAAAAGTGGGGCTGGATGCGGAGGAAGGCCTCGCACACGATGATAAACACCGAGATGTTGAGGATGAAATTGGGGGCCAGATCGTGAAAGTCCAGCCCGTAGTAGAACATGAGCCCACGGACAAACGGGTGGAGGGGAAATCCCAGTCCGCGGACGAAGTGGGTAAGAAATACCACCCTCTCATGGGGTTCCGGAGTAGGGACGATCTGCCCCGCATCTGGTAGTCGGTGTACGATATCTGCGGCTAGGTATCCGGCTCCCCGGAGCTTTGTGATGTCCTCCTCCGTAACGGAGGAGACCATCCACTTGCCTCCCGCTTCGGACATGCTTGGAGTGGTTTTGAGGAGAAAATGCAAACTTGGGCGCTGGAGCTCGAGTGCGCAAGAATGGATGAGCGAGGAAGAAGAAGGCGTGGGTAAAAAGATGAATCCTTGTCCCTTTATAAGGGCGGAAGAAACTACGCGCCTCCCCACCTGCCTGGTAAACTTGCTTATTCCCCAAGCGCGGTAATTGATGGCGCGGTTGGGTTACCAACACACGTATTGATGAGAATCCCGTGATAGGGGGACACGATCTCTGCTTCGACAAGACGTGCCAATAAAACCGCCTCACAACACGTGCAGTGGGAGGCTGGGAAAAATGGTTCGTCATGACCAAACCACGGCAGAATGTCAAGCTATGAAAAGTTGTCAGCAGATTAAGATTTGTGAAAATATTATACTCTCTACGGTGGTATGTGGAATTTATTTTACAGAGCCGGACACGATCCTTGTGTTCAAAATCTTCTATGGAGTATTCGGAGGAGGAACCCGCCTTGCAATGCCGAAGACAATCTGCACGCCGGACTCATCGTCATTGAAGCCTGGTTCAGGGGCTACTGAGGGAGTCCTGGATTAGGGGGTCCTCGGATAGCCGGACTATATACTTCTGCCGGACTGTTGGACTATGAAGATACAAGACTCAAGACTTCGTCCCGTGTCTGGATGGGACTCTCCTTTGCGTGGAAGGCAAGCTTGGCAATACGAATATGTAGATCTCCTCCCTTGTAACCGACTCTGTGTAACCCTAGCTGTCTGTGTCAAAACCGGCGGATCTCGGGTAGGGGGTCCTGAACTGTGCGTCTAGGCGGATGGTAACAGGAGACGAGGGACACGATGTTTTACCCAGGTTCGGGCCCTCTTGATGGAGGTAAAACCCTACGTCCTGCTCGATTGATATTCATATTGTGGATGTTTACAAGAGTGGATCTACCACGAGATCAAGGAGGCTAAACCCTAGAAGCTAGCCTATGGTATGATTATAAGGGTTGTTGTTCTTCGAGTCCTACGGACTAGAGCCATCCGTTTATATAGACACCGGAGAGGGCTAGGGTTACATAGAGTCGGTTACAATGGTAGGAGATCTACATATCCAGACGCCAAGCTTGCCTTCCACGCCAAGGAAAGTCCCATCCGGACACGGGCTAAGTCTTCAATCTTGTATCTTCATAGTCTTGGAGTCCGTTGATGATGATAGTTCCGCCGATGATAGTCCGCCGATGATGGTAGTCCGCCATCCGACACCCCCTAATCCGTGACTCCTCAAGAGCCCCTCGAACCAGGCTTCAATGACGATAAGTCCGCACGATATTGCTTGGCATTGCAAGGCGGGTTCCCTCCGAATGATAGAAGATTGTGAACACCAGATAGTGTCCGCTCGCAAAATAAATTCCACGCTCCACCAGAGAGAGAATAATATATACACAAGTTCAATCTGCCGACGCTTTTGCGGCATGACATCACGCCACTACCAAGCCATTATTTAAATCGTTTTTACTCTACCACCTCAGCAGATGAAGCGGCGGTTTCTTGGCATGTCTTGTCGGCAGAGATCGTGTTTCCCTTAATCCGGGATTCTCATCAATATGGACGTAGTAACCCAACCGCGCTTCGCTCGCCACGCCTCTATCGGGCGAGTCCCAACGGTCACGGAGACGGCTCTTGGTATTCTCCTCTTTATAACGGGACCAAGGCTCGCTTTTCTTCAATCCTCCATCGAATCCTCTCCCCGCCCAAGTTCCAGCACCTAGAGCTCCAGATTCGAGCGCTTGGACTTTCAACGATGTCCGGTTCCAACCTCCGTGGTCGGTGGATGCCCTCCTCCGTCACAGAGGAGGACGTGCTAAGCTGCGGAGGCCAAGTACCGCTTATGAGATTTCGACAGGTTGCCGCCAAGGGCAGGCCATCCCCACCCCGAGCCCGGCGAGTATGTCGCTTTTGTATCCCACCTCCGCGGGTTTAGGCTTCCGATGGATCCTTTTGTGAGAGGGCTCATGTTTTACTATGGGTTGGAATTCCACGATTTGGCTCCGAGTCCATCCTCCATATCTCCACATTTATTGTCGCTCATGAAGCCTTCCTCCCGCACACCCTCACTTCGCCCGTGGGTGAAGACCTTCAATGTGGCGCCAAGATGATCGGGGCGCTGCTGCGAGTGTGGCGGAGCGCCATAAGTAGGAGGGCCGATGCCCCGCGGGTCTACCGGCTCCTTCCAAGAGGAGCTCGCCCGTGGCAGCAAGAGTGGTTCTATATTACTGTTCCGAGGGGCCGCAGAAAAAGCCGCCGCTTATTCTGCCGGGACCTCCACGACGGTTGATGTCGTGGGTCAACCATAGCTCAACTGGGGCCACAAAGGACGTGCCCCTACCGCAGGGTCGGATTCGGATCTCCAAACGAGGGAGATCGATATGGTGGTGGTGATGCAGGTTATGCTGATTAGGCGCTCCCGCCTCGCAAACGCCGCCTCTCCGGCTATGGGAGTTCAACCGAGGGCCCACGGATTCTTCAACACTTCATGGGTATGACACCCCTGGAGATGTACAAATTATTCTTCGGATCGCAAGAGGTGCGTCCGGAATTGATCGAGGATGCTGGCCTAAGCTGCAATCGCCCCGATAATCAAGTAAGTAGTTCCGAGTCTGAACATACCGTTTGTTTGCCTTTCGATATTCGCTTTATGACCAACTTCCTTCTACACAGGAGTGGATAGCGGAAGCAAAATTCATACGGTGTTCGGCCCCCCTCCCCGAGACCGCGCCGGATCCCGTGCTGGTCCGGATGCTTGAGGTTGCGCCTTCAGAGGAAGGCGAAGGGGAAAGCAGGAAAGCTACTTCCTCGCCTAAGGAGGCTCTTGAAAGAGGGGGGATCGAGAATCCTCCTCCAAGGGGAGAAGAGGACTGCCTCGAGGACCGGGGCAAAAGCCCCTAAACGGGGAAGAAATCTTCGCCAGAGGGTCCTGCGTCCGGGGAGGCCCCGGCCGCACAATCTCCCTTAAGGAGTCAGCCCTCCAACGAGCCGTAAGTAGAAAGAAAGGAGTTTTATAATAAGGGACATCCCTACTTGTGCTTCGAGGATAACTAAAGTTTTTACCTTGTAGTTCGGATCTCCGCCCTTCGCAAATGAGCTCGCTCTTCGGGGACCTTCGTCCGAGATGATAGAGAGCGAGACGCCCGTCCCGGGCGCTGCCGGATAGGGCGGACGAGCCTGAAGTGTCGCCACGGAGGGAGCCCCGGTTTGTCAAAGCCGGATAGTTCGCGCCAATCGGTGTACGGCTGAAGGATCTGCTTGAGAAGGTGTCTATCTCAGAAGATCAGCACACATTGATGAGCATGGTGATTGAAAGGATTTCGTCCGCCGAAGGCGGGTTGCACGATGCCGTCAGGAGTTTGCTGGAGGGGTTTGAGGTACGTGAAAATGACACACCTTTTAGCAGTTTTGCATATAGAATGCGCCCTGTATAGATAGTAGCCCCTGAGACTCGGTAGCTTGTCGAAATCGACAGCGTGCCGAGGATCAAAATCGCAGGTTTAAATTCCCGTCGTGCCGATGCAGGTGGCTGGTCGTCCGGGGGCCAGCCGGACTGATGGAGTTGCTGAACTAAAGCGGCAACTTGATGCTGCGGATGTGGACATCACGCTGGTCAACATGCGACTTGATGAGTCGCAGGGTAAGTGTTACTGCGCGGTCACTTGGTAAGGGAGCCGAAGCCTAGCGCCTTACAACATGTGCGTGAAATGCAGATAGTGCCGCTGCTGTGGAGAGCCTTCGGGTCGAACTTGCTCAAGCCAAGGAGCAGGCCAGAAGGAGTAATGCGGCGGCCTCGAGGGCGGCCGAGGAGTTAGCGGCCGAAAGGGTCGCACACTGCCGGAGCAGGGAAGAGATGGCTGAAATGGCCATGAAGTTAAAAGATGCTACCGACCGCAATGAGGCTCTTGGGAAGGAGTGCCTAGCGGGGCAAGAAGACCCGCGGAAGGTCACCGCCGAAGCCCAGAATGCCCGCTCTGCAATGCGGGCTATAAAGGAAGAGTTGCGCCAGGCCGGAGATATTGTGGCTGGTAAGCCTTTTCTGCTGCGCCGAAGGTTTACGGATCCAAAATATGCTCAGCTGGGCCAACTGTGGGGTCCAGAGGACCCTTATATGGACTTAGCAGCGAAAAGCGGCGGATGCCGCAGCATTTTCGCCGTAAGGATCACAAGACTAAGAGCTGTTTTGGTCTCAATTCCATAGTCCGGAGCGTTCGCTCCGCTAACCGACTGCGCTTGGCCGAGTGGGCTGAGCTAAATAGGTTGTCCGCGCTTGCTATGACGGATATAGTGACCCATATCCGCCGGATAGGCCTCACCAAGAGTTATTTTGGCTTATTGCAGCAATTTCTTGGGGCGGTGCCGCATATCAAGGCGATGAAGCGGTCGGCCTGCATAGAGGGTGCGCAGATGGCGCCGCCGTGTGAAGACACAATGGACAGAGATGGATGCCACCATCGCGCGACCCCGGTTCGGATGATAACCGGTTACCCGCCGAGCACTATTTTGGCGGCGTGTTGCGGGTGCTCGTGTAATAGAGTCGCAGTGCTCAAAAATGTTACGCTCAATGAACGCTTATATGATGTAAAACGATATTTATGATGTAAGCGCCTTTTATACTTGTGCGCTCAAGTAATAGAATATCTCCTATGCGACCGCTCATGTATACGTGTGTATAACCCGAAAGATGGCGCTGTCGGCTTCAGCCCCCACGCAGAAGGTGCGGGGTGTTCGCAAAAATAGCACATTTTCACACTTAATCCGACGCCTCGGTCCTGTAAAGGAGGTGGTAGCGAGCAAACGAGGCAACCGGACTATAATGCTTTATCACTTTCACTTAGCCATGGAGTTCGAGGGTGGGGCTACGACATAGCCCTCGGGGCACCGCGCCTCCGAATTGGGCGCCAGATGTGCCTGGCCGGAAACGCCCTTCGTCAAAGCGGAGGAATCCTAAACATTCCCATGGTCGATCGAGTGGTTGACCAGTCTCTCGCAGATATCATGACAGCCGCCGCTTTCATCGAGGTGCTCGCCAAACGAACCGGAGCACAATCGCAGAGTTCTCCGAGCCGCTAGCCGGCGATACGGAATGTAAGGCAGCAAACACAGGAGCCGGGCAAACCCAACATTTGACCAAAGACATGATTCGAGCTGATGCATATAAGGCCTAACTCGAGACGCCAACACTCCCGAAGGTGTTCGGTCTTTATAATAGCGGCAAAACAAAGCCCTAAGCCCCTTGTGTCCGTGCACGGCAGGATCTTCGGCGCGCCGATGCCAAAACGCCAGCCTCCACACTGGTTATAATGATGAACCATGGGATTATAGCAACAAGATACAGAAGAAAGGTTTACGAGGGTCTTAGTCCGAAAAGAGTCCTTGCAACGGGTCCCTACCGCACGCCCGCTACCGTGTTCCATTGTGTCGATCTCGGACGGTGTGCGCTGTTCATCTCAGAAAAAGAGAGGAACTTAGTTGGAAAAGGAATCGTAAGAGAAAGTGCATAAAAATTGAAATATAGGTTAATAAAGCTGAGCCTATGCTAGCTCATTATGGCTTATATGTACAAGCCCTTGTGAAGGGGTGTGCGCTAGGTAGCCCCTAGTTTATTTATTCCGGACTCGCCCACCGTGTCCGGGTCTCAAACGACCTTTTAATGGAATGATGCCACGTGGACCGGCATTTTAAGCGTAAGAGACGCGTAATGTGTATTGCATTGAAGCGGACGAAAGCTTCCCGTCCCAGTGATGCTTGATAGCTACTTTTAAATGGGGCGACATGAAAGGTTAGCTTTTCTCGTCGAAAGTTGTCAGGTGACCCTGACACAACTTCTAGTAATAATGAAACTGTGCACCTGGCGTAAGGGCCTGGCGCCACTCCTTTGAAGGAAGTGCGGCTATGCCGAATTGTAGTAGGGTCTATCCCAACTTGCGGATTGTGTCCGGATATAGCAGGTTCAAGTCACTGCCGCTGAGGGAGTCCCGGATTAGGGGGTGTCCGGATTGCCGGACTACCATCATCGGCCGGACTATCATCGGCCGGACTATCATCATCGGCCGGACTCCAAGACTATGAAGATAGAAGATTGAAGACTTCACCCCGTGTCCGGATGGGACTTTCCTTGGCGTGGAAGGCAAGCTTGGCGATACAGATATGTAGATCTCCTACCATTGTAACCGACTCTATGTAACCCTAGCCCTCTCCTGTCTATATAAACCGGATGGCTTTAGTCCGTGGACTACAATCACAACAACCCTTACAATCATACCATAGGCTAGCTTCTAGGGTTTAGCCTCCTTGATCTCGTGGTAGATCCACTCTTGTAAACATCCACAATATCAATATCAATCAAGCAGGACGAGGGTTTTACCTCCATCAAGAGGGCCCGAACTCAGGTAAAACATCGTGTCCCTTGTCTCCTGTTACCATCCGCCTAGACGCATAGTTCGGGACCCCTACCGAGATCCGCCGGTTTTGACACCGACATTGGTGCTTTCATTGAGAGTTCCTCTATGCCGCCACCGATAGGAAGGATGCCTCCTCCGCCTTCAAGGACGGTATTTTCGCCAAAGGAGCCTTGGCCGCCGCCAAACTATCCGCTAGGTGGTTTTCTTATGACCGCCGTCCGCCATCGCTCGACAATGACCTCTCAAGTCATCAAAAGCAATCTTCACGCCAGCTCGAATTCGCCGAGCGGCTGGATCCAATAGAGCTCTCGTCCAGAACCAGCTCTTGGATCGCATCGCCGCCCGGAGTCGCCATGAGACTCACGATCAGATTGGGCTTAAACCGATCCGAGAGAGATTAACTCTCCCTAGGTCACCCACCACGCTGCGCTTAGAGGAGCAATGCGGCGACGCTTCTCTTGTATTGAAAACTAGTCATGTCCGATCCCCAACCCCCATGCCGGATTCCCGCGAGGGACGGGCTTCGATCAAACACTGAACTTAAAGTCGCATCGACTGCACTCGCTGGACAACGCCCGTAAAGCCAAGCTTCCAAAATCGGAAACTTCTCGCCTTCGAGCCTTGAGATGGGTAGGGTTCCGACTTAGTTCCACCCACCACCCGGACATATGCGATCTAACTCTAATTCGCAAGAGCCCGCCGAGATAGTACATCACTCTCGGGCCGATTCTCCCGGTTATGGATAGGATAAAGGACCGCCGAGAGGAAAACGCAATCTCGGTCTTCCGCAATAATTGCACGAACAAGGGAATCCTAAACGCCATAAGTCGTCATAAATTACACGCTTTGTTGACTTGGCGACCATCGCATAAAAAAGTACTGTGCGATGGAGAGCGCTGAAAACCGAAGTAAATTTTGGGATAATCCGCCCGAATACAACCCTAGTCCGGAAACAAAGGATGCATCATCATCAAGCACCGGTTGAATACCAAAAACCAAAACCCCTAAAGGGTACGAAACCGCATCGAGGGCTGGCTAAACGGACCTGCAAAATTCATAGCATGTAGGGCGCCACTCCAACTCATAGCCTTCGAGCATGTTGGATACTACGGCAAAGGCCAAAAGTGGTGAGGAGCTCCTAGCTTCAGAATCCCAGCCCAGCAACACCAGTACGGTGTTAACAATCTTCAAGACTTTCGCATCAAATAACATGCGAAAACGACAACTCCGCAACCTCGCCGAAGTCTACCAAGTAGCAACAATAAATCCATGGAGTGACACGGCTATTACCTTCAATGCCAAGGATTTAACCTAAAATCTGAACTGCCCGGGCACCAGCCGCATTGGTCCTCAGCCCGATAGTAGACGGCTTTCGTCTTACTAAGGTACTCATGGATGGCGGCAGCGGACTAAACCTCATCTACGAGGAAACCCTCCGAAAAATGGAAATAGACTGGAACCGCATTGAGCGAAGCAGCACAACCTTTAGAGGAATAATCCCCAGCCGGGAAGCATGCTGCACAGGAAAAATCACGCTGGGCGTAGTGTTCGGCTCGCCGGATAATTACAGGTTCGAGGAGGTCACATTTCAAGTGGCTCCATTCAGCAGGGGATATCATGCTCTATTAGGACGAGAGGCATTCACAATTTTTCAAGCTATACCCCATTATGGGTACATGAAGCTTAAAATGCCCGGTCCCAACGGAATCATCACTCGCTAGTGACCGAACATAGCACTCGGCGCCAAAATAAGACAGCCACACTAGCCCTCGAGGCACTATCCAAGCCCTAGCGGCCGAGGAACTCACCGCGATGCGCCCACGGTGAACAGGGGCGATGTGATACTTGATAAAAGATCCAAATCCACCTCTTTTAAACCAGCGGATGAAATAGTCAAATCCCAAGTCCACCCAACGGACCTCGCAAAGACGGCCTCCATCGGGCACAATTAAACCCCGATGTAGACGCCAGACCACGAGAATTCCTACAAGAAAATCGGGACATCTTCGCCGGCACCCTTCGACATGCCAGAATCCCACGCCACCGGCCGAGCACAGCCTAAATATCCTAAAAGGATTCAAGCCACTCAAACATGCTCTTCGACGATTTTCCGAACCCAAAAGACAGGCAATGGGAGAGGAGCTAACCAAACTATTGGAAGCCGGATTCATCGAGACATCAAACATCCGGATTGGCTAGCAAATCTGGTAATGGTACCAAAGAAGGACAAATCTGGCGCCTATGTGTCGATTTCAAAGACCTAAATAAAGCCTGCCCAAAGGATCCCTTCCCTCTCCCCCGCATCGACCAAATCATCGATGCCACTGCAGGGCACGACTCATTGTGCTTCCTGGACGCATACTCCGGCTATCATCAAATCAAGATGGCAGCAGCGGATCAAGCATAGCGCATTCATTACTCCATACGGACCATTCGCTTCAACACGATGCCCTTCGGACTTAAAAACGCCGCGCAACATATCAGCGCATGATTTAGACATGTCCGCTACCCAGATCGGCAAAACAGTAGAGGCATACGTGAGACGACGTAGTCGTCAAAACTAAACACGCCGAAACTCTAGTAGACGACTTGAGGCTCACATTCGACAACCTCGAGCATATGACATCAAGCTGAATCCGAAAATGTGTTTTCGGCGCATCAGCCGGAAAGCTCTTGGGCTTCATCGATCCGTAGAGGAATTGAAGCAAACCCAGCCAAGATCCGAGCTCTGTCACAGCTAGATATCCCAAAAGACCTCAAGCAAATACAAAATTGATCGATGCGTGGCGGCTCTAAGCCGCTTCATCTCCGCCTAGGAGAAAAGGCATTACCCTCTATCGCCTCCTTAGGTGCACGAACACTTCGAGTGGACGGATGCTGCCACCGCCGGACTCAAGAAATAAAGGCCATATTGGCAACAACCGTCCTGGCTGCGCCCAACCTGGGCGAACCAATGTTGTTATACATTGCAGCTACACATCATGTTGTAAGCGCAGTACTGTCGTCGAACGAGAAAATGTAGGGCATAAATTCTCTTCAAAACCAGTATACTACGATTCACTTGTGTTAACCCCCGCAAGTCCTGCTACCCACACTATCGTAAGATAGCATATGCGTGTTGATGGCATCCCGAAGCTCCGACACTACTTTCAAGAGTGTTCGATAACAATGGCCTCTCAAGTACCACTTAACGACATTATAAACAATCGCGATGCGACGGGCAGGATTGCAAATGGGCCATTGAGCTCTTACCATTTGATATATCTTACAAACCTCGTGAGCTATAAAGTCACAAGTATTGGCTGACTTTGTCGCTAAATGGACCGGTTTAACTCCCTAAAGAATACGGCGATACTCTAATTGATTATGCACTTCGACGGCTCCAAAATGTTAGCCGGATTGGGGCGGCGTCAGATTGACGCCCCGACCGGGACACGCACCAATCGCATTTCAGATAATGTACACGGACTCCAACAACGCAGCCGAATACGAGGCCCTTTTACATGGTCTCCGGATGGCAATCTCCATGGGCATTCAACGCCTAGAGGTGCGCGGGGATTCAAACCTCACAATATCCCAAATAAACGGAGACTTTGACGCCAAAGATCAGAAAATGGCAGCATATCGCAACGCTGTCCTCAAAATGTCAGCCCGGTTCAAGGACTTGAATTCCATCACGCCACCCGGATAATAACCAAGCGGCCGACGATCGGCACGCATTGGCGCTAAACGCGACGCTGTCCGTCCTAATATCTTCTGAACGGCTCTTCAAGCCATCCGTATTATGGGAAGAGGAGTCCGAACTAACAAACCGAACAAGCCGCGCCAACCGGCGCGTTTCAGCCGATGACATAACACCATCCGCCCACGACATAATGGCAGTAATTGCCCGTGGACAGAACCATTCTCGCCTACTTGCTTAGGCAGGAGCTTCAAGACCAAAATGAGGCCCGCAGCATTGTCCGCGATCTAAAGCCTACAAGGTCTATGAGGGAGAACTTTATAAGAAAAGCACAACCGAGTCCTTCAAAGGTGTATCTCCGAAGAGGAAGGGCGGAACCTCCCGGCTGAAATTCATGCGGACTAGGCGGACACCATGCCGCAGCTCGGGCCCTTGTAGGAAAGGCATTCCGACAGGATTTTATCGCCGACGGCCCGAGCAGGATGCATGCAGACCTAGTCCAAAGATGCGCCGGTTGTCAACTCTTTGCTAATCGAGCCATATGCCACACACCGCCTCAAAACTATACCCATTACCGGCCGTCATGTCCGGGGCTTGACATGGTTGGACCACTTAAAGGGGGAACCCACAAGCAAAGGTACCTATTGGTCATGGTGGATAAATTCACCAAATGGATAGAGGCCAAGCCGCTTAAAACGGCAGAGTCCGGACCAGTGATAGACTTTATATCCGGGGTAGTACACCGCTATGGTGTCCCCACACAGATCATCACCGATAACGGCAAGAACTTCACCGCCGATGAGGTTAAATCATGGTGCAAAAATATGGGCATCAAGCTCGATTACGCTTCAGTCTATCATCCTCAAACCAACGGTCAAGTGGAACGAGCAAATGGTCTAATAATGAGCGCATCAAACCTGCACTAGTGCGGCCCTTACAAAATCTGACACGCACAGGGTAGAGGAGCTCGACTCCGTACTCTGGGGGCTGCGGACAACGCCTAACCGTACTACCGGATTCACACCATTTTTTATGGTATACGGCGCAGAAGCAGTTTTGCCTCGCGACATCATTCATGACTCACCTCGAAAAGCGCATGTACGAAGAAAGAGAAGCCGAGTTGGATCGGCAGGACAGCTTGGACACATTGAGGAAGAGCGACGTCGCCAAGGCTCGCTCCGCATTCTATCAACAGCAGGCTCAAGATATCAAAGCGAGAAGTACGGGCCAAGACTTACAACGTTGGCGAACTGGTTCTGCGCTTGCGGACAAGAAAAGGACAAGCTCAAGCCCAAATGGGAAGGCCCTTCATCATCAATCAAGTCCTGACCGGCGGAGCGCACCGCCTCTGAAATGCATCGGATAACCGACTCGAGCCGAACCCATGGAACGCAGCCCGCCTCTGACGATTCTATGCCTAAGCGCCGGACTAAGAGTTTGTCCCTTTCCCCCGTCCAATTTTTTTTTACTTCAGCTACCTTTTGTTTATCCTTTTTCTCCTCAACCCTATTCATCCAAGCCTTAAAAGGCTTCACCTGCGCAACGTTCGCACGCAATTGATGTGCTACCCGCACTCATCATACCTGGGGGCTTCTTTACCAGAAGCTTATTTACACGGGCTTCACGCCCAGCACATGTGTCAAGCCTCCACATGTACCTTTTATTCACCATTATATGCATCGATATGACTTAAGTTTTGGCCAAGCTGGGTTGCACGGCTCTGTGCTTACCCCTCGCTCCCAATTGTTCGGCTAGGAGGTAAAGGAGTACCTCTGCGATTGTTACTGCTGGTCACCGGATGTGTACCTCGACCGGGTGAAGCCGAAAGCTAGCGTTTTAAGGGAATATTCGGTCGGTGACTTAAAAGATGATTTTTATCCACTTATTTATCTGCCCCGATGTTTTTCTGCTTTTTTCGCAGTCCGACATGCACTTTAGGGCATGCCACCCCAGCGAAAGGAACCCTTAACGGAACTATTCTCCCGGAAGATGTTTCTTACTAACCATGTAATATAACATAACTAGTTGGGCACTTGTCCGATAAAGCACCGATGACCCCTACGCCTGGTCTCCATGCATACCCCGGTTGTTTCATAACCGAGAAGGTATTCGACACACTCGGACTATAGGGTCCCGAGGTCGGCTTAAAAGGTCGGCAAAGACAAACGATCCACAATCCGCTAGAAGGCATTTCGTATGTCATTTTGTAATACATTGTCAAATCGACTAATTGTATTCTTCCTCAATCCCGTCGACAGGTTGTCTAATTTACAGTCTGTTGGGAAAATTTTGCGCCAACTCCACTTGGCGTATACTAAACTCACAGGATCTCCTTCCCATCGGGCCCCACAGTCCGACTTCGCCATGTGGTTGGGATCCGCCTTCTTGTACCGCGCTTCACCATGGCCCAGCCTCCACGGCACCTTGGCGGCAGGCGAAATCTTCCATACATGGAAGCGCTATCGCACTCCTCGCAGCTTCTCCGCAAGCTCCCCAAGACCCTCGGGTATGGAGAAGGCTGGCCATAATGCCCGGACGACGCCGCCATAGCCTGCCGAACTCGCTCGATCAGTTGCAACAATTCGAGAAGTTGATCACCCGTTATTACGGGCATCTCCTCGCAGGGCGACACTGTGAGCATACCTACGATATATTACATCAATTGACTTCCTCGCCAACTCTTCTTTTCAAAGGAGTTCGCCAAGCACTTACTATATATGCCGCGACGAAGCCGCTGATTCTCCTTAACGGAGCCCGACAGCTCGCCCGAACGCTTTTCAGCTCTTCTCCAAGCTGGGCATGGGCATCCCGGAGCTTGTTCCTTTCATGCTGCACCTTATGCAGCACCTCTCGCCAGCCTTTAGTTGGCGCAGAAGTTCTTGCCTGTCCGGATCTTGTCCGCAGCACCTGCAATGTCATTTTTAGACTTGCGCAACGCCAAGCGCTGCTTATCTTTCTAAAATAATGCGTTACTGGGAGAGGTCCTCGCTTCCTCCTCAAGCCCGTAAAATGCGGCCTCAAGTTGGGCCTTGCACTCTTGCAACTCCCGAGACAATGGGTATTCTTCTCGGTAAGATCCTCAGATTTCATATGATCCTTAAATCAGTTAATATAACTACTTTAAGTCTCGGGGCTCTTGCATATACAACTATTAAAATCTCTTACCGTATGTCTTTTACATACCGCTCCGTGGCTCGTAAAACTATCTTGAGCGGCACGAAGGTGCGCGTCCCCGTGTTAAAGGCATTCAACGCCTCGGGGAGAAGCACGCGTCACGAATACTGTCCGCGGCGCTTTGTGATTTAGGGCACTCTCCACCTCGACTTGGTGGCGGACAGTCTTTCGGCATCCTCCGTCGGAGGAACGTCCGACTCGCGCCTTGCGCCGCCTCCCCCTCTGGCCAAAAGGGAGCCCGACCGTAGAGGTTGGAATGGCAACTTCCACGCCCGCAGTCCGGCGGACGCTTTTTTCCCTATGAAAGTCATGAGCACTCAAACACTTCCTAGGAACGTTGCTCTGAAGATAATAAATTGTGAGCTACACCTTTGCGGCGACGTTTCAGTCCGCGCCGCGCTCCTCTTCCGCCTACCGGTCCGAACTGGCCCTTGTTGGTCAGCCACCGCGGGCTCGGCTTCTCGCCCTAGGGGTTCCTCCTGCACAGTGCCATCATATACGGTGGTCAGAAATACGCAAGGAAGGAATGACGGTGTCAGGGCTTCGGCCGCAATCACCTGGGGAGCCGGATTTAGTCCGGGATAGTCGGCGTGATGGCGACTAAAGCATTGTCCATGCTGAGCTGGTGGAACACCCCGTCGATTAGCTCCACCTTTATGTCCGGATCCTTCGAGGTCGGATCCCGGATCTCTCTGATCCTCGGGCTGCGGAGCCGACTCAGCATTCCCTCCACAGTCCGGCGCAGTTCTGCGTCGAAAGAAGAACACAATGTAAGAAACTTAAGTTTCAAAGGCACGGGTCGGACATGCTGAGTGTTCACTTACCCAAGGCCGGGATTGTTCATGGAAAACCCATTTAACGGGTTCGTCGAAGGAAATCCTCCTTCTCCCCTTATACAGGCCGGACAAGATCGTCGCGGATCTTCGGCCGATTCCGCCCTTTGCGCCATGACGGGTGGCATCGCCCTCCCTGTTGAAATCCCACATGGGTGGCCCTGTATTGTAGTGGCTGCACCCCACAGAATGCATGTTGCCATGACTCCAATCATGGTCAACTAGGCATGGGCCAAGAACCTTATTCGCCCATCGATAATGGACGCCTTGTCTTCCTCCAATGGGGCTCCGGGACGCCAACTAAGGCGTTTCGTCAGAGGAGCATTGCTGAACTCCGGAGGCCGATCCGAACAGGTCCGCAGCGGGCGCCTTCTATATAAACCATTCAAGGCCAGTCTTGGCGCCTTCTTAGGGGTTCCGGATGGATATCCGGTCCCGCAATGCGCCATATTTCGCGCCGCCCACTTGATATATGGACCCCTCGTGAGAGCGGGTACAAGGCAAAACAACCTCTTCCACAGCGAAGTGGGGCTCGATGCCCAGGAAAAGCTCGCAAGAGCTACGTAGCCCGCAATATGCAGGATTGAGGTGGGCGTGAGGTGATGGAGCTGGAGTCCGTAGAACTCCGTGAGCCCATGGAGGAATGGATGTACAGAAACCGAGCCCCTTATCGATAGGGGACGAAGCATACCCGCCCCTTTGTTGGGATTAGGGTAACCTCCGCTTGCTTCCCACCTTTGTAGGTGGCAAGCCCTGCTCGAACCGAACCATGAAGGCCGGAGGAGATATCCCCCATTTGGAGCTTCACCAGCTCGTTGTGCGAAATGAGCATCTCCTCCAATCTCTCGGCAAAGGGCCGAGCGCGAGAAGAGGAGCCGCGTTGACGATCCATGATGGAATGGATTCTTGGTCGAAAGCGCTCCGATGAGTATTTGCGAGAGGAAGATGGTGATTTGAATCTGGATTCTTGCCTCCCTTATAGGCAGATTGTTTGCACGACTAGGGGGTAAAACATAAAAGACACCCTAGCTTTTCACATTCACACGACGCGTGGAAGAAGGCCATTATTGGGCGTGGAAGCCAAGACGCGCAACATTGATGAGGAAGCTGGACACTGTTCGGCAGGTACATGGAACTTAAAGGAGAACCCGCCTTGCAACGCCGAAGACTACACGCATGCTGGACTTATCGTCATTGAAGCCTGGTTCGGGGGCTACTGAGGGAGTCCCGGATTAGGGGGTGTCCGGATTGCCGGACTACCATCATCGGCCGGACTATCATCGGCCGGACTATCATCATCGGCCGGACTCCAAGACTATGAAGATAGAAGATTGAAGACTTCACCCCGTGTCCGGATGGGACTTTCCTTGGCGTGGAAGGCAAGCTTGGCGATACGGATATGTAGATCTCCTACCATTGTAACCGACTCTATGTAACCCTAGCCCTCTCCGGTGTCTATATAAACCGGATGGCTTTAGTCCGTAGGACTACAATCACAACAACCCTTACAATCATACCATAGGCTAGCTTCTAGGGTTTAGCCTCCTTGATCTCGTGGTAGATCCACTCTTGTAAACATCCACAATATCAATATCAATCAAGCAGGACGTAGGGTTTTACCTCCATCAAGAGGGCCCGAACCTGGGTAAAACATCGTGTCCCTTGTCTCCTGTTACTATCCGCCTAGACGCACAGTTCGGGAACCCCTACCCGAGATCCGCCGGTTTTGACACCGACAGCCGCCGTCCATCAAAACCTGCGTTAATTGCAGTCCGTCTATTATGGGATCCAATATCAGGGCAGTCTATCCTGCGTTCCGGATACTTATGGACTAATCCAGATGGTCGAAAGTGATTGGTTTTGACGTCCAATCTCGGTCCACTGGGGTGGATCGTGCGACACTTGTCTTAGCGAGTGCCGTGTTGGCTTTCCGTACTATCACATGAAGCGAGTTTACTGTTTTGACTTCTTGTGGGAAAGTCTTTTGACTTCCGGTGCTCTGCTGGTGGGGTTCACATCGCCCTCGCCATGATCGAGTTTCTTGTGTCCGGCGTTGAGTCTGCCGGACTGTTTAAAAACCCAACAATTTCGGTTGGTATGGTTTGCAGGCCTTCCGGAGGTACTGTGGATTTGACATATCCGATCTAAAATTTTGTTTAAATTTGATAGCTCGTCTCTGCTTCTCCTTAAGAGGCCGTGTTTTATTGTTTGGTCATGAAGCTTTTGAATCCGGCGTTGACCGCCGTGTCCTTTGGGCTTTTTTTTTATTCGGCGCTGGTCTTTCCTGCGCCGTGACTTTCCGTCTCCATCTTTGATCTCGGATTTACTCGGGTCGCTGGTGCTGCATCTTGCTAGCCAGCTGTCTTCTCCTGCGCAAAAGCGCGTCATGAGGCTTGTTAGCGGCCATTGTTCTTGGCTTCTCTTGGCCGAGGTGTCAGCGAGCCATTCGCCTCGGACGTTGTGTTTAAAAGCTGCTAGGGCTTCCGCATCCGACAAATAATATTTGGTTCTTTTTGGTAAGGAACCTGTTCCGAATTTGCGCTACCGACTCTCCTGGCTGTTGGGTTATATGACTCAGATCGCTCAGATCTCGGAGGGCGGACATAAGTCCCTTGAGAATTTGCTCTAAACGCGCCCTCAAGCTCTTCCCAACTTCCAACAGTGTTTTCTAGGAGGCTTTTGAGCCAATGCCGAGCTGGCCCTTTGAGCTTGAGGGTAGGTATTTTATGGCGTGAGATCATCTCCTCTAGCCATGTGTATGTGTAGTATGTAATCTTCTATCCAGACTGGGTCTGTTGTGCGTCAGATGCCTCTATGTTTATGGGTTTGAACCTGCTGGAAATTCATGATCCAACACCTCATTGGTAAAACATAGCGGTGTGCGGCCCAGATTTGGGTGTGTCGCTGTCTTCAACACTTGTCATGTTGTGTTACTTCTGGGGTCCTCTTTTTGGCCCGTAGATGGACCTAGTTGGGCCGTCCATTTTTCCGTGATTATAATTGCTTGTGCACGGCCCGCTTGTCGCTTTGGGCTGTCATCGGCCGCCTATCCGCCAGTGGCCTCTTTATTTTTTGACCGTGAAGGCTCTATGGCTTCCTCGTCAAATTCTGGCAGCAACTTGCGCTTGGTAGTTCTTAGTTTGATGGCCATTGCCATATTTGTCCGCAGTCTTGAATACTTTGTTCCACTTCATTCGAGCGTGTCTTCGCTGTTTTGAGCTTGCTTTTGCCTTCTTCAAACTTCTTGCAGTGGCGACGAGTTTTTGTGTATGTTCTTATGCTCGTGTTGTGTCCGGACTGTTGATTGCTCCGTGAAGGGTTGATTATCCGCTTGTCCTGTTCGTCGTCCGCTGGTTTGCCCTGCTCTATCGCTGGGTCGTTAGGAAGGCTGCTTTGATCGAGGCGGACTTAGGGCGGCGCTCTCGTCGCCGCTTTAGTTGTTTATCGGCGGGATTATCCTCTGCCGCCCGTTGTTCCTCGTTATTGCTTCCCTTTAGGGTGTCCACCGTGTATATGTCGTATGACGAGGTGGTCTTCCAAAGGTCTGTAGGCACCGGTTCTTGGTAGTCTCCGCATCGCCGCCCATACCGCCGATGTCTTGGAGTCGTAGTCGAGTACGCCGGTTAAATCGCCGACGGTGGCTACGGGTGGGTGGCGGTGGGCTCAATTTCTTCGTCGTCCGCGTCCCAACCGCCCGGCCGTAGTTCGCCAGGCTCTCCGGATAGCGAGAGATGCTTTAGTGAATTTATGATATAGCCGAAGGGCGAATGCTGAAAGATGTCCGCAACGGTGAATTCCATGATCGGCGCCCAATCGGATTCGACTGGCAGGGGCGCAGGAGGTTCGGAGTCCGGCACCTCGGAGTCATGAGCTTTATGCGGGACAAGGTAAGTGTTCGGCTCCATCGCCGCAGAAGTTGCAGCCCCCGAGGCGGAGTCCAGCCATCCGTCCTCGATCCGAGCGATCGGCTCCGGACTATGAGTCGGAGCAGATTCGTGTGCGGCCTCCAAGGTGCTGTCCGGCGGCAGAGTTAGGTCATGCCCATCGTGACAGCGCGGCACGCTCGGCTGTGGCTCAGATCCATCGAAGATCAAGTCCCCACGGATATCGGCCGTGAAGTTTAGGCTTCAAACCTGACTCGACGGCCAGGGCGAAGCTTCGATCTGCTCCAGATGGCCAAGGGAGTTGGCCCGCAGCACGGCCGCCGAATACGAAGATCTGTCCGGGAGAAAAGTCTCACCCAGACTGCGCCGTTGTCGATTGATGAGGCCATCGCGCCTATCGGTGACGCGACACGAGGAACTCTCAATGAAAGCACCAATGTCGGTGTCAAAACCGGCGGATCTCGGTAGGGGTCCCAATCTGTGCGTCTAGGCGGATGGTAACAGGAGACGAGGGACACGATGTTTTACCCAGTTCGGGCCCTCTTGATGGAGGTAAAACCCTACGCCCCGCTCGATTGATATTGATATTGTGGATGTTTACAAGAGTGGATCTACCACGAGATCAAGGAGGCTAAACCCTAGAAGCTAGCCTATGGTATGATTATAAGGGTTGTTGTTCTTCAAGTCCTACGGACTAGAGCCATCCGGTTTATATAGACACCGGAGAGGGCTAGGGTTACATAGAGTCGGTTACAATGGTAGGAGATCTAAATATCCAGATCGCCAAGCTTGCCTTCCACGCCAAGGAAAGTCCCATCCGGACACGGGGCGAAGTCTTCAATCTTGTATCTTCATAGTCTTGGAGTCCGGTTGATGATGATAGTTCGGCCGATGATAGTCCGGCCGATGATGGTAGTCCGGCCATCCGGACACCCCCTAATCCGGGACTCCCTCACTAGCCCCCTCCGGTGTCTATATAAACCGGAGGGTTTAGTCCATAGGACAACAACAATCATAATCATAGGCTAGCTTCTAGGGTTTAGCCTCTATGATCTCGTGGTAGATCAACTCTTGTAATACTCATATCATCAAGATCAATCAAGCAGGAAGTAGGGTATTACCTCCATCGAGAGGGCCCAAACCTGGATAAACATTGTGTCCCCCGCCTCCTGTTACCATCCGCCTTAGACCCACAGTTCGGGACCCCTTACCCGAGATCCGCCGGTTTTGACACCGACAGGGGGCACCGCACACGGCTAAGAGATCAAGAGATCAATTATTGTGTCGAGAGGTGCCCCCTGCCCCCTATATAAAGGACCAGGGGGGAGGAGGCGGCCGGCCAGGGGAGGGCGCGCCAGGGAGGAGTCCTACTCCCACCGGGAGTAGGACTCCCTCTTTTCTTAGTTGGAGTTGGAGGGGGAAAGGAAGGGAAGGAGAGAGGAGGAAGGAAAGGGGGCACCGCCCCCTCCTTGTCCAATTCGGACTAGAGGGGGAGGGGGCGTGCGCCCTGCTACCTCTTGAGCACTGCGTTGGATTTCCTTGAAGAGGAAAGGGTGATGCAGCAGAGTAGAGTAAGTATTTCCCTCAGTTTTTGAGAACCAAGGTATCAATCCAGTAGGAGGCTATGCGCAAGTCCCTCGTACCTACACAAAACAAATAGCTCGACGCAACCAACGCGATTAGGGGTTGTCAATCCCTTCACGGTCACTTACGAGAGTGAGATCTGATAGAGATGATAGATAATATTTTTGGTACTTTTGGTATAAAGATGCAAAGTAAAATAAAAGCAAAGTAAAAAAAAGCAAAAAGCAATAATAAAGTGTTGGGAGATAAATATGATAAAGATAGACCCCGGGGCCATAGATTTCACTAGTGGCTTCTCTCAAGAGCATAAGTATTCTACGGTGGGTGAACAAATTACTGTTGAGCAATTGACAGAATTGAGCATAGTTATGAGAATATCTAGGTATGATCATGTATATAGGCATCACGTCCAAGACAAGTAGGCCGACTCCTGCCTGCATCTACTACTATTACTCCACTCATCGACCGCTATCCAGCATGCATCTAGTGTATTAAGTTCAAGAAAACAGAGTAACACCTTAAGCAAGATGACATGATGTAGAGGGATAAATTCATGCAATATGATAAAAACCCCATCTTGTTATCCTCGATGGCAACAATACAATACGTGCCTTGCGGCCCCTACTGTCACTGGGAAAGGACACCGCAAGATTGAACCCAAAGCTAAGCACTTATCCCATTGCAAGAAAAACCAATCTAGTAGGCCAAACCAAACTGATAATTCGAAGAGACTTGCAAAGATAACCAATCATACATAAAAATATTCAGAGAAGATTCAAATATTGCTCGTAGATAATCTTGATCATAAACCCACAATTCATCGGTCTCAACAAACACACCGCAAAAAGAAGATTACATCGAATAGATCTCCATGAGAGAGGGGGAGAACATTGTATTGAGATCCAAAAAGAGAGAAGAAGCCATCTAGCTACTAACTATGGACCCGAAGGTCTGAGGTAAACTACTCACACTTCATCGGAGGGGCTATGATGATGTAGAAGCCCTCCGTGGTGGATTCCCCTTCCGGCGGAGCTTCGGAACAGGCCCCAAGATGGGATCTCGTGGATACAGAAAGTTGCGGCGGTGGAATTAGGTTTTGGGCTCCATATCTGATCGTTTGGGGGTACGTAGGTATATATAGGAGGAAGGAGTACGTCGGTGGAGCAACGGGGGGCCCACGAGGCAGGGGGCGCGCCCTAGGGGGGTGGGCGCGCCCCCACCCTTGTGGCCACCTCCCTTCTTTCTTGACGTGGGGTCCAAGTCTCCTGGATCATGTTCCGTGAGAAAATCACGTTCCCGAAGGTTTCATTCCGTTTGGACTCCGTTTGATATTCCGTTTCTTCGAAACATTGAAATAGGCAAAAAAACAACAATTCTGGGCTGGGCCTCCATTTAATAGGTTAGTCCCAAAAGTAATATAAAAGTGGAAAATAAAGCCCAATATGGTCGAAAATAGTAGATAATATAGCATGGAGCAATCAAAAATTATAGATACGTTGGAGACGTATCAGGCATCCCCAAGCTTAATTCCTGCTCTTCCTCGAGTAGGTAAATGATAAAAAAAGAATTTTTGATGCGGAGTGCTACTTGGCATAATTTCAATGTAATTCTTCTTAATTGTGGTATGAATATTCAGACCCGAAAGATTCAAGACAAAAGTTTAATATTGACATAAAAATAATAATACTTCAAGCATACTAACTAAGCAATTATGTCTTCTCAAAATAACATGGCCAAAGAAAGTTCATCCCTACAAAATCATATAGTTTAGTCATGCTCCATTTTTGTCACACAAGAATGCTCTCATCATGCACAACCCCGATGACAAGCCAAGCAATTGTTTCATACTTTAGTAATCTCAAACTTTATAAACCTTCACGCAATACATGAGCATGAGCCATGGATATAGCACTATGGGTGGGATAGAATATGATGATGGGGGTTATGTGGAGAAGACAAAAAGGGGAAAGTCTCACATCAACGAGGCTAATCAATGGGCTATGGAGATGCCCATCGATTGATGTTAATGCAAGGAGTAGGGATTGCCATGCAACGGATGCACTAGAGCTATAAATGAATGAAAGCTCAACAAAAAGAAACTAAGTGGGTGTGCATCCAACTTGCTTGCTCACGAAGACCTAGGGCACTTGAGCAGGCCCATTGTTGGAATATACAAGCCAAGTTCTATAATGAAAAATTCTCACTAGTATATGAAAGTGACAAAACAAGAGACTCTCTCTGAAGATTATGGTGCTACTTTGAAGCACAAGTGTGGAAAAAAATGATAGTAGCATTGCCCCTTTATATTTTTTTTGGGCCTTCTTTTTTTTGGCCTTTCTCTTTTTTTATTGGGACAATGCTCTATTAAATGATGATCATCACACTTCAATGATTACAACTCGATACTAGAACAAAGTATGACTCTATATGAATGCCTCCGGCGGTGTACCGGCATATGAAATGAATCAAGAGTGACATGTATGAAAGAATTATGAATGGTGGCTTTGCCACAAATACTATGTCAACTACATGATCATGCTAAGCAATATGACAATGATGAATATGTCATAAAAAACGGAACGGTGGAAAGTTGCATGGCAATATATCTCGGAATGGCTATGGAAATGCCATAATAGGTAGGTATGGTGGCTATTTTGAGGAAGATATAAGGAGGTTTATGTGTGAAAGAGAGAATCATATCATGGGGATTGGATGCACCGGCGAAGTTTGCACCAACTCTCAATGTGAGAAAGGGCAATGCACGGTACCGAAGAGGCTAGCAATGATGGAAGTGTGAGAGTGCGTATAATCCATGGACTCTACATTAGTCATAAAGAACTCACATACTTATTGCAAAAATCTACAAGCCATCAAAAACCAAAGCACTACGCGCATGCTCCTAGGGGGATAGATTGGTAGGAAAAGACCATCGCTCATCCCCGACCGCCACTCATAAGGAGGACAATTGTAACACCCCGGAAGTAACTTTCCATATTTGTAACTCCAACTCTTGCCATTTTCGGCATTGATATATGATATTCCTCCGTGGTCGGTTTTCTTCATTTTGCATTTTGTCCATGTCATGCATTTTATTTTATGTCATCATGTGCATCGATTTGCATACGTGTTCGCCTCATGATTCCGAGCATTTTTCCCGTTGTCCGCTTTTGCAATCCGCACTCCTATCTTCCCCGGCGGTCCTTTTACGTTTTTCCGTGCGGGTATTAAACCTTCTCGAAATGGACCGAGGTTTGTCTAGTGGCCTTGGTATACCACCCGTAGACCACCGGTCAAGTTTCGGTCATTTGGAGCTCGTTTGGTACTCCAACGGTTAACCGCACTCTCAAAGGCCTCTTTTAAGTTGCAGCCCAACACCCTCCAAAACAGCCCAATAACCCATCTAAGTCACTTCCATGCTCTCCGTCGTTCGATCACGATCGTGTGGTAAAACTACACCTCATTTGGACTCTCCTAGCTCCCTCTATGCCTATTTAAGCAAACCCTCCCGTCCAAATTCGCGGATCAAATTCCACCCCTAACCCTAGCAGTTTTCCTCCTCTCGCGCCACGGACGCGTCCGTCCGCCGCCGGACACGTCCGCCCGCCACGTCGCCGGACCAATCCTGGGCGACACGTCACCCGCCGCCGCCAGCCACTCTGGGCTGCCACGTCGCCCACCGCCGCCGTCCACGCCACTCAGGCCTTGCCCAGATCCGCCAGCAGGGCCCAGCGCCGCCGCCCATTGCCCGGCCAGCCCGCCGGCCGCCGCCCGCCTTAGCCCGCCGCGCCCGCCCGCCCCAGCCTCGCCCGCCAGGACTCCCGCCGCCTCGCCCGAGTCCTCCCTTGCCCCGCCCCTCGCCCACGCCTTAGGCGCCCCATCCCTGCCGCATGCGCCGCCCGCGGCGCCGCCGGCCACCACCACCCGCCAGCGACCTCCTGCCCGCCTCGGCTCCCTCTCGCCGGCCTCCTCCCAGCGAGCTCATGAGCAGCCCGGCCGCCCGATCCGATCCGGCCTCGGGCCGAGAGCCGTTGACCTCTTCTCCCCCTCCCTTTTTTCCTAAGTCATTTGCATCTCTTATTATTTTGTGCAATTTTCAACATGCTATATCTTTGTCATCGTAGATCCATTTTTCGCGTATAATATGTCAAAATGTTCGTCTCGAAGAGTAGATCATTTCATTCCATTGCATCATTTTCATTTGAGCTCATCTTGATGCCCGAAATGCTGTTGGAAGAGTGCTATGTGTTGTTAATTTCTGTTTCGTAACAGAAGTTGCACTTTTGTTATTTTTGCCATGATTAATGTGTGCACCCTATGTATTTGAGTCCTACATGTGTTTTGTAAAATGCCATGCCATCTTTCCAGGGGTGTATGCCATGTATTTTTGTGATCTATGTGGTGACTAGCACAAGCATGCAAAGTAGGTGTCCTGTTGTTGCTGATTTCAGCCCTGTTTTAGCTGATTTTGATGCCATGTTAACTTGATGATACCGAGAGATCTATGCATATTTTGAGATACTTCAGTAAGGGTGTTTTGTAAAACATGTCTTGCTCTATCCATCCATGCCCTTGTTTGCAATTATGGAGTGCCATAGCTTGAGTCAATCGAGCTCTACTTTTGCTATCAAATGTTTCCTGGCAGATTGTATACGTGTTATTCAATTTTGCCTAGCTTGTTGTGGTTGATCCATATATGCTATGTTATTGTTCTTGCCATTTTTGTCTTCTATGTCATGTCTTCTTGATGTATGTATGCTTAGTTTATCATTTGAGGCTCTGTAGTGAGTGCATTGAGCTTGTAAACATGCCCTCTCGTTATCAGTTTTTGACATGTCAAGTTGCTGAATCTGTTAACGAGACTTTCAATATTGACATGGGTGTTACTATATTTTCTAGTCCTTTTTGGCTTATGGTCAGTAAGGGACTTTTGTTCTAGGCTTTGAGTAGATTCATGCCATGCCATGTTTTGCTATTTTAAGTTCCTGTAGCATGTAGTTTTGCTGCTCTGAACATTGCAACCTGATGCTGTTTTTGCCATGTCCAGCCTGATATTTTGTGCACTTTTGCCATGCTTGTTTGAACCTGTTATGATGTGAACTAGCCGTAGCTCAGTGCTCATCTTTTGTCGAGCATCATGTGTAGATCACTGCCATGTACTTTGTTGATACGTTTGGGTGCAGTAGCTTAATTATTTGTTGCTTGCTAAGTGGCATCATGCTGTTAATGGCAGATTTGCGCCATTCTTGTTTTGCTTGCCATTTGCAAACCGTGCATCCGATTCCGGTGATCTTTATATCGATTTCAACCGAAATCATCTCATCTTTCCAGTGGCATGCTTGGTTTGCCAAGTTGATGCCTGGTTCATTATTTACCTTCCGGAGCGCACATAAGCATTGCATATCGCATCCCGCATATCATGTCATGTTTTGCATCATGTTGATTGTGCATTGCACCGTGATTTATTGTGGTTCCTTTGTTTGTGTTGTTGCTTTGGATAGAGTCGGGAGACGAGTACGTGAACGAGGAGCCTGTTGAGAACGTTTTCAAGGATCAAGCTTTCACAACTCTGAGAACATTGCAGGCAAGATGACCATACCCTCGAAATCACTTCTATCTTTGCTATGCTAGTTGCTCGCTCTTTTGCTATGCCTATGCTGCGACGCCTACCACTTGCTATATCATGCCACCCATATTGCCATGTCAGCCCTTAACCATCCTTTTCCTAGCAAACCGTTGATTGGCTATGTTACCGCTTTGCTCAGCCCTCTTATAGCGTTGCTAGTTGCAGGTGAAGCTGAAGTTTGTTCCTTGTTGGAACATGGAGATGTTGTTCCTTTGTGGAACATGTTTACTTGTTGGGGATATCACAATATATATCTGCTATTATTAATACATCTATATACTTGGTAAAGGGTGGAAGGCTCGGCCTTATGCCTGGTGTTTTGTTCCACTCTTGCCACCCTAGTTTCCGTCATATCGGTGTTATGTTCCCGGATTTTGCGTCCCTAACGCGGTCGGGTGATTTATGGGACCCCCTTGACAGTTCGCTTTGAATAAGACTTTTCCAGCAAGGCCCAACATTGGTTTTACCATTTGCCACCTAAGCCTTTTCCCCCGGGTTTTCGCGAGCCCGAGGGTCATCTTTATTTTAACCCCCGACCAGTGCTCCTTCGAGTCTTGGCCCGAACCGAGCCGCTCAAGGGCCACCACGGGAAACTCGAGGCTTGGTTTTACTCGTAGCCTGTCTCATCCGGATGTGCCCCGAGAACGAGATATGTGCAGCTCCTATCGGGATTTGTCGGCACAACCGGGTGGCTTTGCTGGTCTTGTTTTATTGCTGTCGAAATGTCTTGTAGTCCGGGATTCGAGATTGATCGGGTCTTCCCGTAGAAGGAATATCCTTCGTTGACCGTGAGAGCTTATAATGGGCTAAGTTGGGACACCCTGCAGGTAATATCTTTGAAAGCCGTGCCCGCGGTTATGAGGCAGATGGGAATTTGTTAATGTCGGTTGTAGAAAACCCAAAGTTGATCTCAATAAAATACACATCAACGCGTGTGTTACCGTGGACGGTCTCTTCTCGGCGGAGTCCGGAAGTGAACACGATGTTGGAGTTATGTCGGACGTAAGTAGTTCAGGATCACTTCTTGATCACTACTAGCTTCACGACCGTGCTTTGCTCCTCTTCTCGCTCTCTTTTGCGAAGTAGCCACCAAATATGCTAGTCGCTTGCAGCAGCTCCACTTTACTACTCTGTCCTCCCTATTAGCTTAAATAGTCTTGATCTCGCGGGTGTGAGATTGCTGAGTCCCCGTGACTCACAGATACTTCCAAACACAGTTGCAGGTTCCGATGAGGCCAGTGCAGGTGATTCAACCGAGCTCAAGTGGGAGTTCGACGAGGAACGTGGTCGTTACTATGTGTCTTTTCCAGATGATCGAGAGTGGTGCCCAGTTGGGACGATTCGGGATCTGTAGCATTTGGGGTATCTTCTTTTATTTTGGTTCCGTAGTCGGACCTTGAGTGTACTCTGAATGATGGATGTTTATTTATGTACTGTGTGAAGTGGCGATTGTAAGCCAACTATGTATCTTTCCCTTAATTATTACATGGGTTGTGTGAAGATTACCTCACTTGCGACATTGCTTTCAATGCGGTTATGCCTCTAAGTCGTGCCTCGACACGTGGGAGATATAGCCGCATCGGGGGCGTTACAACAATCAAATAACACCTCATGTTTCAAATTTGTTACATAACGTTTACCATATGTGCATGCTACGGGACTTGCAAACTTCAACACAAGCATTTCTCAAATTCACAACTACTCAACTGGCACAACTTTGATATTATCACCTCCATATCTCAAAACAATTATCAAGCATCAAACTTTTCTTAGTATTCAACGCACTCAAAAGAAAGTTTTACAAATCTTGAATACAAAGCATATTAAGATTTTTAAGCAAATTACCATGCTATTTAAGACTCTCAAAATAATCTAAGTGAAGCATGAGAGATCAATAGTTTCTATAAAACAAATCCACCACCGTGCTCTAAAAGATATAAGTGAAGCAGTAGAGCAAAACTATATAGCTCAAAAGATATAAGTGAAGCACAAAGAGTATTCTAACAAATTCCAATTCATGGATGGCTATCTCAAAAGGTGTGTACATCGAGGATGATTGTGGTAAACTAAAAAAACAAAGACTCAAATCATACAAGACGCTCCAAGCAAAACACATATCATGTGGTGAATAAAAATATAGCTCCAAGTAAAGTTACCGATGGAAGTAGACGAAAGAGGGGATGCCTTCCGGGGCATCCCCAAGATTTGAATTTTTGGTGTCCTTGGATTATCTTGGGGGTTCCATGGGCATCCCCAAGCTTAGGCTCTTGCCACTACTTGTTCCATAATCCATCAAAAGATTTCACCCAAAACTTGAAAACTTCACAACACAAAACTCAACAGAAATCTCGTGAGCTCCGTTAGCGAAAGAAAACAAAAGACCACTTCAAGGTACTGTAATGAACTCATTATTTATTTATATTGGTGTTAAACCTACTGCATTACAACTTCCCTATGGTTTATAAACTATTTTACTAGCCATAGATTCATCAAAATAAGCAAACAACACACGAAAAACAGAATCTGTCAAAAACAGAACAGTCTGTAGTAATCTGTTACTAACTCAAAATTATGGAACTCCAAAAATTCAGCAAAAATAGGAAGACCTAGAAAATTTGTTTATTGATCAGCAGCAATTGGAATTACTATTTTATCATGTTCTTGTGATTTTTAACAATTGTTTTGGTGAACAGAAAGTTTCTGGAAATTACAGCAAGATCAAATAACTATCATCCAAGAAGATCCTATAGGTTTAACTTGGCACAAACACTAATTAAAACATAAAACCACATCTAAACAGAAGGTAGATGGATTATTTATTACTAAACAGAAGCAAAAGCAAAAAAACTAAAAATAAAATTGGGTTTCCTCCCAACAAGCGCTATCGTTTAACGCCCCTAGCTAGGCATAAAAGCAAGGATAGATCTAGGTATTGCCATAATAGTGGTATGGCAAATCATGAAAACTTCTCTCATATTCTCTATGTTCAGCAGCAAGTTTTCTTTGAGGCAAGCAAAAATAATCAAAAGGGCTAAATTTAATGGGACAAAAGTCCCCAAGATCAATCTCGGGAGGTATGGGTTCCTCCCTAGGCCCTTTGTATTGCACAACCAATTCATCATTAAGAACATTCTTTTGGCAAAAAGCTACAAGCCTTCGTTCAAGAGGAAAACCTAGTCCATTATTCTGAATAGCAAAATCATCATTAAGCTCGGAAATGTTATCAACTAGAACATCGGCAGGAACCTCTTTCCTAAGATTTTCATTATAAGCAATATGATCTAAAGATTGTAAACGCATCATGTCTTCTTGATTAAAAAGGATAGCTTCAATGGGAGGATGACTAGCATCTACCCTATAATGCGCAAAGATTTGTTTGGCCTCTTTTATTATAAATCTAAACTCATGAGCCAAAAAGATAGTGGCGCACGCTTGACAGAAGAATGCTCAATATTAGAAAATTCTAAGAAAATTCTTTGTATGCAAGGATGCATGTGCATAAATTGCCTTTCAAGTTCAACTATAAGCATGGCAATAGCGTCCGCAAGACTACTAGTTTTATGAAGAATAGAACCGCCCATAGAAGGCAAAGCACCGGAACAAGTGAAGAAATCTTGAATAACTCCTTTTCCAATAATATTACCACTACCAACTCGGAATTTTTTTGTATGCAAGGTAGGGGGTTCTTCAGCAGGAGCATCAGAATTTTCCATGATATTATTATTGTCCATATCGGCAATAATTTCCCCAAATTCAGACATAACGACAGGCAAGTGAGAAAAAAGGTAAATAGAAAAAGAGAGGGCGAATAAAACGGCAAGGGTGAAGTGGGGGAGAGGAAAACGAGAGGCAAATGGCAAATAATGTAATGCGAGAGATAAGGGATTGTGATGGGTACTTGGTATGTTGACTTTTGCGAAGACCTCCCCGGCAACGGCGCCAGAAATCTTCCTGCTACCTCTTGAGCACCGCGTTGGATTTCCTTGAAGAGGAAAGGGTGATGCAGCAGAGTAGTGTAAGTATTTCCCTCAGTTTTTGAGAACCAAGGTATCAATCCAGTAGGAGGCTACGCGCAAGTCCCCCGTACCTACACAAAACAAATATCTCCACGCAACCAACGCGACTAGGGGTTATCAATCCCTTCACGGTCACTTACGAGAGTGAGATCTGATAGAGATGATAGATAATATTTTTGGTATAAAGATGCAAAGTAAAATAAAAGCAAAGTAAAAAGCAAAAAACAATAATAAAGTGTTGGGAGATAAATATGATAAAGATAGACCCGGTGCCATAGATTTCACTAGTGGCTTCTCTCAAGAGCATAAGTATTCTACGGTGGGTGAACAAATTACGGTTGAGCAATTGACAGAATTGAGCATAGTTATGAGAATATATAGGTATGATCATGTATATAGGCATCACGTCCAAGACAAGTAGACCGACTCCTGCCTGCATCTACTACTATTACTCCACTCATCGACCGCTATCCAAAGATGCATCTAGAGTATTAAGTTCAAGATACGAGTAACGCCTAAGCAAGATGACATGATGTAGAGGGATAAATTCATGCAATATGATAAAAACCCCATCTTGTTATCCTCAATGGCAACAATACAATACGTGCCTTGCTGCCCCTACTGTCACTGGGAAAGGACACCGCAAGATTGAACCCAAAGCAAAGCACTTCTCCCGTTGCAAGAAAAACCAATCTAGTAGGCCAAACCAAACTGATAATTCGAAGAGACTTGCAGATATAACCAATCATACATAAAAGAATTCAGAGAAGATTCAAATATTGTTCATAGATAATCTTGATCATAAACCCACAATTCATCGGTCTCAACAAACACACCGCAAAAAGAAGATTACATCGAATAGATCTCAACGAGAGAGGGGGAGAACATTGTATTGAGATCCAAAAAGAGAGAAGAAGCCATCTAGCTACTAACTATGGACCCGAAGGTCTGAGATAAACTACTCAAACTTCATCGGAGGGGCTATGATGATGTAGAAGCCCTCCTTGGTGGATTCCCCTTCCGGCGGAGCTCCGGAACAGGCCCCAAGATGGGATCTCGTGGATACAGAAAGTTGCGGCTGTGGAATTAGGTTTTTGGCTCCGTATCTGATTGTTTGGGGGTACGTAGGTATATATAGTAGGAAGGAGTACATTGGTGGAGCAACGGGGGGCCCATGAGGCAGGGGGCGCGCCCTAGGGGGGTGGGCGTGCCCCCCACCCTCGTGGCCACCTCCCTTCTTTCTTGACGTGGGGTCCAAGTCTCCTGGATCATGTTCCGTGAGAAAATCACGTTCCCGAAGGTTTCATTCCGTTTGGACTCCGTTTGATATTCCGTTTCTTCGAAACACTGAAATAGGCAAAAAACAGCAATTCTGGGCTCGGCCTCCGGTTAATAGGTTAGTCCCAAAAGTAATATAAAAGTGGAAAATAAAAGCCCAATATGGTCCAAAACAGTAGATAATATAGCATGGAGCAATCAAAAATTATAGATACGTTGGAGACGTATCACGCCCAGCCCTAGCCTCCCCTCCTCTTCTCTACTAAGGCCCATCTTGGTCCATTAAACTCCCCGGGGGGTTCCGGTAACCCCCCGGTACTCCGGTATATGTCCGAAACTCCCCGAAACCATTCCGGTGTCCGAACATAGTCGTCCAATATATTGATCTTTACGTCTCGACCATTTCGAGACTCCTCTTCATGTCCGGGATCACATCCGGGACTCCGAACAACCTTCGGTACATCAAAACACAAAAACTCAGAATACAATCTTCACCAAAACTTTAAGCGTGCGGACCCTACGGGTTCAAGAACAATGTAGACATGACCGAGGCACGTCTCCGGTCAATAACCAATAGCCGAACCTAGATGCTCATATTGGCTCCTACATATTCTACGAAGATCTTTATCGGTCAAACCGCATAACAACATACGTTGTTCCCTTTGTCATCGGTATGTTACTTGCCCGAGATTCAACCGTCGGTATCTTAATACCTAGTTCAATATCGTTACCGGGCAAGTCTCTTTACTCGTTCCGTAATACATCATCTCATAACTAACTCATTAGTTACAATGTTTGCAAGGCTTATAGTGATGTGCGTTACCGAGTGGGCCCAGAGATACCTCTCCGACAATCGGAGTGACAAATCATAATCTCGAAATACGCCAACCCAACAAGTACCTTTAGAGACACCTGTAGAGCACCTTTATAATCACCTAGTTACGTTGTGACGTTTGGTAGCACACAAAGTGTTCCTCCGGTAAACGGGAGTTGCATAATCTCATAGTCATAGGAACATGTATAAGTCATGAAGAAAGCAATAACAACATACTAAAAGATCAAGTGCTAAGCTAACGGAATGGGTCAAGTCAATCACATCATTCTCCTAATGATGTGATCCCGTTAATCAAATGACAACTCATGTCTATGGCCAGGAAACATAACCATCTTTGATTAACGAGCTAGTCAAGTAGAGGCATACTAGTGACACTCTGTTTGTCTATGTATTCACACATGTATCATGTTTCCGGTTAATACAATTCTAGCATGAATAATAAACATTTATCATGATATAAGGAAATAAATAATAACTTTATTATTGCCTCTAGGGCATATTTCCTTCAGTCTCCCACTTGCACTAGAGTCAGTAATCTAGATTACACAATAATGATTCTAACACCCATGGAGCCTTGGTGCTGATCATGTTTTGCTCGTGGAAGAGGCTTAGTCAATGGGTCTGCAACATTCAGATCCGTATGTATCTTGCAAATATCTATGTCTCCCACCTGGACTTGGTCCCGGATGGAATTGAAGCGTCTTTTGATGTGCTTGGTCCTCTTGTGAAATCTGGATTCCTTTGCCAAGGCAATTGCACCAGTATTGTCACAGAAGATTTTCATTGGACCCTATGCACAAGGTATGACACTTAGATCAGATATGAACTCCTTCATCCAGACTCCTTCATTTGCTGCTTCCGAAGCAGCTATGTACTCCGCTTCACAAGTAGATCCCGCCACGACGCTTTGTTTAGAACTGCACCAACTGACAGCTCCACCATTCAATATAAAAACGTATCCGGTTTGCAATTTAGAATCGTCCGGATCAGTGTCAAAGCTTGCATCAATGTAACCATTTACGATGAGCTCTTTGTCACCTCCATAAACAAGAAACATATCCTTAGTCCTTTTCAGGTATTTCAGGATGTTCTTGACCGCTGTCCAGTGATCAACTCCTGGATTACTTTGCTACCTCCCTGCTAAACTTATAGCAAGGCACACATCAGGTCTGGTACATAGCATTGCATACATGATAGAGCCTATGGCTGAAGCATAGGGAACATCTTTCATTTTCTCTCTATCTTCTGCAGTGGTCGGGCATTGAGTCTTACTCAACTTCACACCTTGTAACTCAGGCAAGAACCCTTTCTTTGCTTGATCCATTTTGAACTTCTTCAAAACTTTGTCAAGGTATGTGCTTTCTGAATGTCCAATTAAGCGTCTTGATCTATCTTTATATATCTTGATGCCCAATATGTAAGCAGCTTCACCGAGGTCCTTCATTGAAAAACTCTTATTCAAGTATCCTTTTATGCTATCCAGAAATTCTATATCATTTCCAATCAACAATATGTCATCCACATATAAGATTAGAAATGCTCTGAGCTCCCACTCACTTTCTTGTAAATACAGAGCTTCTCCAAGTGCAGATAAAACCATATGCTTTGATCACACTATCAAAGCATTTATTCCAACTCCGAAAGGCTTGCACCAGTCCATAAATGGATCGCTGGAGCTTGCACACTTTGTTAGCTCCCTTTGGATCGATAAAACCTTTAGGTCGCATCATATACAACTCTTCTTCCAGAAATCCATTCAGGAATGCAGTCTTTACATCCATTTGCCAAATTTCATAATCTTAAAATGCGGCAATTGCTAACATGATTCGGACGGACTTAAGCATCGCTACGGGTGAGAAGGTCTCATCGTAGTCAATCCCTTGAACTTGTCGAAAACCTTTCGCAACAAGGCGAGCTTTATAGACAGTAACGTTACCGTTAGCGTCTGTCTTCTTCTTGAAGATCCATTTATTCTCAATTGCTTGCCGATCATCGGGCAAGTCAACCAAAGTCCACACTTTGTTCTCATACATGGATCCCATCTCACATTTCATGGCCTCAAGCCATTTTGCGGAATCTGGGCTCACCATCGCTTCTTCATAATTCGTAGGTTCGTCATGGTCTAGTAACATGACCTCCAGAACATGATTACCGTACCACTCTGGTGCGGATCTCACTCTGGTTGACCTACGAGGTTCGGTAGTAACTTGATCTGAAGCTTCATGATCATCATCATTAGCTTCCTCACTAATTGGTGTAGGTGTCACAGGAACCGGTTTCTGTGATGAACTACTTTCCAATAATGGAGCAGGTATAGTTACCTCATCAAGTTCTACTTTCCTCCCACTCACTTCTTTCGAGAGAATCTCCTTCTCTAGAAAGGATCCATTTTTAGGAACGAATGTTTTGCCTTCGGATCTGTGATAGAAGGTGTACCCAACAGTTTCCTTTGGGTATCCTATGAAGACACATTTCTCCGATTTGGGTTCGAGCTTATCAGGTTGAAGGTTTTTCACATAAGCATCGCAGCCCCAAACTTTAAGAAACGACAAATTTGGTTTCTTGCCAAACCATAGTTCATAAGGTGTAGTCTCAACGGATTTTGATGGTGCCCTATTTAACGTGACTGCAGCTGTCTCTAGAGCATAACCCCAAAACGATAGCGGTAAATCAGTAAGAGACATCATAGATCGCACCATATCTAGTAAAGTACGATTACGACGTTCGGACACACCATTACACTGTGGTGTTCCGGGTGGCATGAGTTGCGAAACTATTCCGCATTGTTTCAAATGTAGACCAAACTCGTAACTCAAATATTCTCCTCCACGATCAGATCGTAGAAACTTTATTTTCTTGTTACGATGATTTTCAACTTCACTCTGAAATTCTTTGAACTTTTCAAATGTTTCAGACTTATGTTTTATGAAGTAGATATACCCATATCTGCTTAAATCATCTGTGAAGGTGAGAAAATAACGATACCCGCCGTGAGCCTCAACATTCATTGGACCACATACATCAGTATGTATGATCTCCAAGAAGCAGTTGCTCGCTCCATCGTTCCGGAGAACGGCGTTTTAGTCATCTTGACCATGAGGCACGGTTTGCAAGTACCAAGTGATTCATAATCAAGTGATTCCAAAAGTCCATCAGTATGGAGTTTCTTCATGCGCTTTACACCAATATGACCCAAACGGCAGTGCCACAAATAAGTTGCACTATCATTATCAACTCTGCATCTTTTGGCTTCAACATTATGAATATGTGTATCACTACTTTCGAGATTCAACAAAAATAGACCACTCTTCAAGGGTGCATGACCATAAAAGATATTACTCATATAATAGAACAACCATTATTCTCAGATTTAAATGAATAACTGTCTCGCATCAAACAAGATCCAGATATAATGTTCATGCTCAACGCTGGCACCAAATAACAATTATTCAGGTCTAAAACTAATACCGAAGGTAGATGTAGAGGTACCGTGCCGACGGTGATCACATCGACTTTGGAACCATTTCCCACGTGCATCGTCACCTCGTGCTTAGCCAGTCTTTGTTTAATCCGTAGTCCCTGTTTCGAGTTGCAAATATTAGCAACAAAACCAGTATCAAATACCCAGGTGCTACTGCGAGCTTTGGTAAGGTACACATCAATAACATGTATATCACATATACCTTTGTTCACCTTGCCATCCTTCTTATCCGCCAAATACTTGGGGCAGTTCCGCTTCCAAGGACCGTCGCTTGCGGAGAAGCACTCGATCTCGTGCTTAGGTCCGGACTTGGGTTTCTTCTCTTGAGCAGCAACTTGTTTGTTCTTCTTCTTGAAGTTCCCCTTCTTCTTCCCTTTACCCTTTTTCTTGAAATTGGTGGTCTTATTGACCATCAACACTTGATGCTCCTTCTTGATTTCTACCTCCGCAACCTTTAGCATTGCGAAGAGCTCGGGAATTGTCTTATCCATCCCTTGCACATTATAGTTCATCACGAAGCTCTTATAGCTTGGTGGTAGTGATTGAAGAATTCTGTCAATGACACTATCATCCGGAAGATTAACTCCTAGTTGAATCAAGTGATTGTTATACCCAGACATTTTGAGTATATGTTCACTGACAAAACTATTTTCCTCCATCTTGCAGCTGTAGAACTTATTGGAGACTTCATATCTCTCAATCCGGGCATTTGCTTGAAATATTAACTTTAACTCCTGGAACATCTCATATGCTCCATGACGTTCAAAACGTCGTTGAAGCCCCGGTTCTAAGCCGTAAAGCATGGCACACTGAACTATTGATTAGTCATCAGCTTTGCTCTGCCAGACGTTCCTAACATCATCAGTTGCATCTACAGCAGGCCTGGCACCCAGCGGTGCTTCCAGGACATAATTCTTCTGTGCAGCAATGAGGATAATCCTCAAGTTAGGGACCCAGTCCGTGTAATTGCTACCATCATCTTTCAACTTTGCTTTCTCAAGGAACACATTAAAATTTAACGGAACAACAACACGGGCCATCTATCTACAAACAACATAGACAAGCAAAATACTATCAAGTACTAAGTTCATGATAAATTTAAGTTCAATTAATCATATTATTTAAGAAATCCCACGTAGATAGATATCTCTCTGATCATCTAAGTGATCACGTGATCCAAATCAACTAAACCATGTCCGATTATCATGTGAGATGGAGTAGTTTGCAATGGTGAACATCACTATGTTGATCATATCTACTATATGATTCATGCTCGACCTTTCGGTCTCAGTGTTCCGAGGCCATATCTGCATATGCTAGGCTCGTCAAGTTTAACCCGAGTATTCTGCGTGTGCAAAACTGGCTTGCACCCGTTGTAGATGAACATAGAGCTTATCACACCCGATCATCACGTGGTGTCTCGGCACATCGAACTTTGGCAACGGTGCATACTCAGGAAGAACACTTTTATCTTGAAATTTAGTGAGAGATCATCTTATAATGCTACGTCAATCAAAGCAAAATAAGATGCATAAAGGATAAACATCACATGCAATCAATATAAGTGATATGATATGGCCATCATCATCTTGTGCTTGTGATCTCCATCTCCGAAGCATCGTCATGATCACCATCATCACCGGCGTGACACCTTGATCTCCATCGTAGCATCGTTGTCGTCTCGCCAATTATTGCTTCTACAACTATCTCTACCGCTTAGTGATAAAGTAAAGCATTACAGGGCGATTGCATTGCATACAATAAAGCGACAACCATATGGCTCCTGCCAGTTGCCCATAACTCGGTTACAAAACATGATCATCTCATACAATAAAATATAGCATCATGTCTTGACCATATCACATCACAACATGCCCTGCAAAAACAAGTTAGACGTCCTCTACTTTGATGTTGCAAGTTTTACGTGGCTGCTACGAGCTGAGCAAGAACCGTTCTTACCTACGCATCAAAACCACAACGATAGTTCGTCAAGTTAGTGTTGTTTTAACCTTCTCAAGGACCGGGCCTAGCCACACTCGGTTCAACTAAAGTTGGAGAAACTGACACCCGCTAGCCACCTGTGTGCAAAGCACGTCGGTAGAACCAGTCTCGCATAAGCGTACGCGTAATGTCGGTCCGGGCCGCTTCATCCAACAATACCGCCAAACCAAAGTATGACATGCTGGTAAGCAGTATGACTTGTATCGCCCACAACTCACTTGTGTTCTACTCGTGCATATAACATCTACGCATAAAACCTGGCTCTGATACCACTATTGGGGAACGTAGTAATTTCAAAAAAATTCCTACGCACACACAGGATCATGGTGATGCATAGCAACGAGAGGGGAGAGTGTTGTCCATGTACCCTCATAGACCGAAAGCGGAAGTGTTAGCACAACACGGTTGATGTCGTCGTACGTCTTTACGATCCGACCGATCCAAGTACCGAACGTATGACACCTCCGAGTTCAGCACACGTTCAGCTCGATGACGTCCCGTGAACTCCGATCCAGCAGAGATTCACGGGAGAGTTCTGTCAGCACAACGGCGTGGTGACGGTGATGATGATGCTACCGACGCAAGGCTTCGCCTAAGCACCGCTACGATATGATCGAGGTGGAATATGGTGGAAGGTGGCACCGCACACGGCTAAGAGATCAAGAGATCAATTGTTGTGTCCAGAGGTGCCCCTGCCCCCGTATATAAAGGACCAGGGGGGAGGAGGCGGCCGGCCAGGGAGGAGTCCTACTCCGTAGGCTCCCTCTTTTCCTAGTTGGAGTAGGAGGGGGAAAGGAAGGGAAGGAGAGAGGGGGAAGGAAAGGGGGCGCCGCCCCCCTCCTTGTCCAATTCAGACTAGTGGGGGAGGGGGCGTGCGGCCAGCCCTAGCCGCCCCTCCTCTTCTCCACTAAGGCCCATCTTGGTCCATTAAACTCCCCGGGTGTTTCGGTAACCCCCTGGTACTCCGGTATATGTCTGAAACTCCCCGAAACCATTCCGGTGTCCGAACATAGTCGTCCAATATATCAATCTTTACATCTCGACCATTTCGAGACTCCTCGTCATGTCCGTGATCACATCCGGGACTCCGAACAACCTTCGGTACATCAAAACACAAAAACTAATAATACAATTGTCACCAAAACTTTAAGCGTGCGGACCCTACGGGTTCGAGAACAATGTAGACATGACCGAGAAACGTCTCCGGTCAATAACCAATAGCGGAACCTGGATGCTCATATTGGCGCCTACATATTCTACGAAGATCTTTATCGGTCAAACCGCATAACAACATACGTTGTTCCCTTTGTCATCGGTATGTTACTTGCCCGAGATTCGATCGTCGGTATCTCAATACCTAGTTCAATCTCGTTACCGGCAAGTCTCTTTACTCGTTCCGTAATACATCATCTCGTAACTAACTTATTAGTTACAATGCTTGCAAGGCTTATAGTGATGTGCATTACCGAGTGGGCCCAGAGATACCTCTCCGACAATCGGAGTGACAAATCCTAATCTCGAAATACGCCAACCCAAAAAGTACCTTCGGAGACACCTGTAGAGCACCTTTATAATCACCCATTTACGTTGTGACGTTTGGTAGCACACAAAGTGTTCCTCCGGTAAACGGGAGTTGCATAATCTCATAGTCATAGGAACATGTATAAGTCATGTAGAAATCAATAGCAACATACTAAACGATCAAGTGCTAAGCTAACGGAATGGGTCAAGTCAATCACATCATTCTCCTAATGATGTGGTCCCGTTAATCAAATGACAACTCATGTCTATGGCCAGGAAACATAACCATCTTTGATTAACGAGCTAGTCAAGTAGAGGCATACTAGTGACACTCTGTTTGTCTATGTATTCACACATGTATCATGTTTCCGGTTAATACAATTCCAGCATGAATAATAAACATTTATCATGATATAAGGAAATAAATAATAACTTTATTATTGCCTCTAGGGCATATTTCCTTCAGTAGGGTCTGCACGCTTAACGTTCGATGACGATTGGTATTGTGAGTTTATGTGATTTGATGTAGCGAAGGTTGTTCAGAGTCCCGGATGAGATCTCGGACATGACGAGGAGTCTCAAAATGGTCGAGACACAAAAATTCATATATTAGAAGGCTACATTCGGACACCAGAATGGTTCGGGTCGTTTCGGATAAGTTTCGGAGTACTGAGGGTTACTAGAGCGCACCCCCCCCCCCGGGAAGTTATTGGGCCTCATGGTCCTAGTGGTGGAAGAGAGGAGGCAGGCCAAGGTGTGGCGCGCACCCCCTAGTCCAAACCGAATTGGACTAGGGCTAGGGGGGTCGCCCCCCCTTTCCTTCTCTTCTTCCTCTCCTTCCTTCTTCTCCTACTTGGACTAGGAAAGGGGGAAACCTACTCCTACTAGGAGTAGGAATCCCCCCCTTGGGCGCGCTCTGTAACGCCCTCGATGCGGCTATATCTCCCTCGTGTCGAAGCACGACTTAGAGGCATAACCGCATTGAAAGCAATGTCGCAAGTGAGGTAATCTTCACACAACCCATGTAATACATAAGGGAAAGAGATACAAAGTTGGATTACAATCGCCACTTCACACAATACATGAGTAAAGCGTTACATCATACAGATACAATCAAGGTCCGACTACGGAACAAAAATAAAAGAAGACTACCCCAAATGCTACACAGATCCCGATCGTCCCAACTGGCTCCACTCTTGATCAACTGAAACGAAACAACACAATGAACAAGATCTTCATCGAGCTCCTCCTTGAGCTCGGATGCGCTGCTTGCACGGTTTCATCGGCACTGCAAACTGGTTTTGAAGTATCTGTGAGTCACGGGACTCAGCAATCTCACACCCGCGAGATCAAGACAATTTAAGCTTATGGGTAGGAGAAGGTAGTGAGGTGGAGCTGCAGCAAGCGACTAGCATAACTGGTGGCTACCATACACAAAAGAGAGCGAGAAGAGGAGGCAAAAGCACGGTCGAACAACTATGATCAAGAAGTGATCCTAGAACAACCTACGTCAAGCATAACTCCAACACCGTGTTCACTTCCCGGACTCCGCCGAGAAGAGACCATCACGGTTACACACGCGGTTTGTGTATTTTAATTAAGATCAACTTCGGGTTTTCTACAACCGGACATTAACAAATTCCCATCTGCCTCATAACCGCGGGCACGGCTTTCAAAAGATAATACCCTGCAGGGGTGTCCCAACTTAGCCCATTATAAGCTCTCACGGTCAATGAAGGATATTCCTTCTACCGGGAAGACCCGATCAGTCTCGGAATCTCGGACTACAAGACATTTCGACAGAATAAAACAAGACCAGCAAAGCCGCCCGATGTGCCGACAAATCCCGATAGGAGCTGCACATATCTCGTTCTCGTGGCACACCGGATGAGCAAGACGCGTCGGGTTGGCATAGACCCTGATTGCCCAGGGGGCGCCGGACATCGCTCGGTTTGGACCAGCAATCGAAGGAGAACTGGCCCGGGGGTTTAAAATAAAGATGACCCTTGAGTCTGCAGAACCCAAGGGAAAAAGGCTTAGGTGGCAAATGGTAAAACCAAGGTTGGGCCTTCTTTGGAGGAGTCTTATTCAAAGCGAACTGTCAAGGGGGTCCCATAAATCACCCAACCGCGTTAGGGACGCAAAATCCGGGAACATAATACCGATATGACGGAAACTAGGGCGGCAAGAGTGGAACAAAACACCAGGCATAAGGCCGAGCCTTCCACCCTTTACCAAGTATATAGATGCATTAATTAAATAAGATATATTGTGATATCCCAACAAGTAAACATGTTCCAACAAGGAACAACATCTCCATGTTCCAACAAGGAACAAACTTCATCTTCACCTGCAACTAACAACGCTATAAGAGGGGCTGAGCAAAGCGGTAACATAGCCAAACAACGGTTTGCTAGGAAAGGATGGTTAGAGGCTTGACATGGCAACATGGGAGGCATGATATAGCAAGTGGTAGGCATCGTAGCATAGGCATAGCAAAAGAGCGAGCATCTAGCAAGCAAAGATAGAAGTGATTTTGAGGGTATGGTCATCTTGCCTGAAATCCCGCAAGGAAGAAGAACGAATCCATGAAGAAGACAAACGGACGAAGTCGAACGAATCCTCACAACTCCGGAACGAAACCGAAGCTAACGAGAGAAGCAACCCGGAAAGAAACAAACAACATGGTAAACACACAAGCATAATCATGGCATGATGCACAAACAAGTATGATGCATGTCCGGTTTAATGATTCATGGCATGGCAATATGCACAGACAAAAACTACAAGTAAAGTGGAGCTCAATATGCAACGAGTTGCATATTGACGAAACACCACATCAATTATTTAGTTCACTCCCGATTAGGTACTCAACAATATTAAATGTTGTTAACCATGGCAAGAGGTGAAGCATAATTAAACTACCTATCTAAACAATTTAAATGGGGCCGGATATAACAAACAACAAATCCGGTAAATCCCCATATGCATTTAGCAATTTAATGCAACAACAATTTTAAACATTTTAATTGTTGTTATCATGATGCGGATGACATATGCAAGTTTTAAGCAATTTTAATGAAAATGTTGACATGAGCATGTTATGAAGCATTTGGTCACCATGGCGGAACAAAACGGGTGCCACGGCAACGAATCCGAAAATGATGCCACGACAACATATCGGTTCCGGTAGCTCACGGAGATACCGGTGCAAAAGGAGGCGTGCGGATGCGTGTCATGCAAGGATGGTGGGGTGATCCCGGATTCCGGGTTCCCACGAGACGGCGGCATGGCAAATGAGGAACGTGCACGAAACAAACGGGCACGGTACAAACATATCGCACATCTCATTCAACACATGCCTTCGGTCCATGCGGTCATTCTCGGCGGTTATACCTTCGAAGCGTGCGTTCGGGGCGGAATGCGTTTCGTAGAGGGAAGTAGACGTTCTCGCGATGATCGTCGAGGGAAGTAGTCGTACACTGCGTAGTGGAAGTCGTTGTTCACGTGGCGACGGTAGTTGTACACGTTTTCGTAGATGTTCATGTCGACGGTAGTGGTACACGCGACGTTGGGGTACTTGTCGGTCCGGTCTTGGCGGTGTAGATGTACACGTTGTCGGGGTACTTGTCACATCATCGGGTGTAGTTGTACATGAAGGTCTTGATGAATCCGAAGGGGACTTGACGATCCAAAATTGCTCCTATTCGGGTAGGCATCGTGACAACAGCTCGAGGCTGAGGCCACGTATGGGGCGCGCTCGGGGCGATGGGGACGACGACAGAAAGCACAAAGCAGGGGGCAGCAGAGGGACTAGGCGCGGGGAGGACCAAAACCGAGGCGGGGGAGGAGGCCACAGGGCGCGGGCGAACCATGGAGGCCGGTGGAGGAGGAGGTCGGGCGCGGGGCCGGCAGGGGCGTCGCGGAGGAGCAAGGCGACGAGGACGGCCCGGGGCTCTGGCTGCGGCGGCGCCGGAGTTGAGAAAAGCCAGCAGGGCGGATGGGCGCGGCGCTCCTTGTCACAGCGACCAGAGGGGCGACGGGGCATGGATGGCGCCGGTGGAGGGAGGAGGCGGCGAGGGAACAGGAGAGGGATCGCGAGGAGGGAGGAGCGGGGCCTGGCGCTGGGTTCGGCAGGGCGTGGTCGCGGGGCGCCGAGAAGGGGAGACGCCATGGAGGAGGAGAGGAAGGGGGCCGGCTGATGCGGGCACCATGAGAGGCGTGCTCGAGAGGAGGGTTCGGGCACTGCGGGGAGGAAGGGGTGGAGGCGAGGGGATCGGGCGAGGAAGATGGAGATCGAGGAGAGAAGTGGGATCAGGCTAGGGTTAGGTAGGGTTGGGCCTCACGGGGTTTGGTGGGCCGGCCTGGCCTAGGCTTTAGCAAAAGAAGTGGGCCGGCTTAGTTGGTCGGGCCTAAGAGGCCGGCTGGGCTGGCTCTCTTCTCTCACTAAAAGAAAAGAAAAACAAACAGAGATGAGAAAGAAAAGAAAAAAAAAGGTTAGAGGTGGAGCTTGAGCAGGAGGGTATTTTTCCCGGACTCATAAAAATAAGCATGACCACAGAAAAAATAGAAGTGGCAAGATTGCAAGATGTAAATTCAAACTCATTTGAATTAAATTCAAATGATTTGAATAGGAAGTGAGGTTTGGGAAGGTCCAAAAATGTTGAGGATTTCGGTGGGGCTCCGGAAAATGACGAAATAATTTATGGGCAAGGTTGGAGACCAAGAAATGAGATAACAAAGGCATGGAGAATTATTTGCAAGTGTGTTATGGTGATACTGAAACAATGGAATAATTATTATAGCTCCCTAATAATAGTAGGAGACTTTGAATATGTTTTAAAGAGAAATCACCATGTGAATATCCCTCGATTTAAATAGATCAACGATCTATGTAATTTATTTAGAAGAGTTGCAAAAGATTAATGACATGACGGCATGATGACATGATGCAATGCAAAAATAAAAGGGCGGCACAAATGAAACACACGACGAAACCCGGAATATATGGAAGTCTTCTGAAGCATCGGTCTTGGGGCGTTACAACACTCCACCACTACAAGAGGATCTCATCCCGAGATCTAGGATGGCACCGGATAGAAAAACGGAAGAAGAAAGAGGTAAAACTAAGTTGCTTCTTTGACAAACGAGTGAAACCAAAGAACCTTGAGAGAATGAACAATTTCGAGAAAAGAATACAACGAAGATGAACGAAATTGTAAACACTTTGTTAGCAGAGAAGAACAAAGAACATGATGAGAACCAAGAGCTTAGGGGACAAGATAGATTTTGAAGCCACTCCGGTTTAAACAAGATAGAGAAGGAGTAAGAATGATATAATTTGGACAGCACTCCGACTGAAAATGGAAGGAATTAGAATCATGAACTTGGCAAAATGAAAGCACCTGGATGAGACTCCGGTTAAAAGAGGAACGATAGACACAACACTCCGGTTAAATCGATAAGCAAGGAAAAGGACATGGTCTTGACAAAACAAGATGATGGGTCGAAGAGAGCAACATCACAATGCCTCCGGAAGAAAAATTGAAGATAGATCATTGGAATAAAGGAATGGAGAAGAAAATGACAACTTCTACCACAAATGAGTTTGGAAAGCACCCTTAAAAAGAAGGATAGAACGGAGTTGTTGGAAAACCAACAACGAAAAGAATAACCTTGTAGTGGACTTATGGAAACATCTCAACATTACGAGGTGAGCTTCTGCCACCAACGGAAACAAACGATTGGATTGATATCAACAAGGAGACGAGAAACTTCTTTCATTGAGAGGATAGGAGGAAAACTTGGATCATTGATAAACACCATAATAGCAACATTCCTTAGGGAAGGCTTTAGGTGAAATCTATACCAAGATAACTCCAAAGAAGAGATTGATGGATTTAAATACCTCATTCTTGACAACATGTGAATCATGAAGCATGAAGGAAAATTGTCAAGAATGACATAACACCACCTCAAAAGATAAAGTCGAAAGAATTGCACTTTGGAATGCAAGATGAAGAATGCTTGAACTCCTCAAGACAAAACATGTGTTGAACACCATGTTTATTTTAGAGTATAGCTTGGCGGATCTTAACTCCGAGAGAAAAATCTTGAAGAACAATTGAAGAATGAAAAGAATCCTTGACGAACCACTATGTAGAGCCTCCATGAAGAACTCCGGTAAACAAAAGGATGATAGAAAGAAAGAGAAGTTGAAAACACAAGGTGAAGCCTTGCAATGATAAGATGAAGCTTTGAAATGATATAACCGAGAAAACTTGGAACTCCAGAAAGAAAAGATGAAGCATCTCGGACCGAGAATGTGATAAGATGAACAAACTCCGGAAAGAAGAGATGAACAACTTAGAACTGAGAAATTGATACCATTACAAACTCCGGAAGAAAGATGAACAACAAGAAGCCAAGAATTTATTCCTCCTGAACAAACTCCGAAGGAAAGGATTAATCACTTGGATGAAACAAAAATAAGAATTATGTTATGCGTATCCTTCACCAATTTAAATTGATGACAAGCAACGGATTTGGCATACTACTTATTCTCGTTGAAAAATGATTACAAATAGAGATATAGCGCAAACTTGAGAAGGTATTGATGGAACCACCGGTGGGATTTGGAAACAACAAATGAATTGATATGATAAAGAAGGAAGTGAAATCTTGAACGAACCACCGTAAAAATTGAAAATGAAAGTGGCAAAGGCACAATTCACCGTGAAGAATTAGAAAACGAATAAAGATGCTTGACAGAATTTGGATACATTAGAACGAAGAGATCATGAACTGATTAGAGGATATTTCGACGATGCACCGGTGAGATTTGGAAAACAAGAGTTGAACGCTGGAATGAATAATTCTGAGATGATGGGCTCCGAAGAATCAAACTGAAAAGACTCCTGAATTGCTCCGGATGGGTGAAAAGAATTCTCACAATCAAAACAATTATGAGGATGGCACGAAGCTAGAACCATGAATCTTGAAGAGAATGGAGCAAGATTTAAGAGAAACTCTTCTTTGGTCTTCAAATGTTGAGAATGACGATGAGAAACACCAGCATGAATTGTTGAGGCACTCCGGAATGAAAATTAAAAAGGTTGAACCGACGATGAAAAGAATTTGGAAGATCTTGGAGAAAGCCATGACTGATGAAAGCCCATTCTTACGTCAAGCTTCGAAAAGAATTTGGGAAATGGCTTTAGATAAATTAGAAGAGTCGGGTAAGATCCTGGGAAAAGACCTGTGGGTTATGGCCCACTCAAAAGAACCACTGTTGAACGATTGTTTGAAAAGAGAGATTGCACCGGGTGAATTAAATGGCTTGAATGATATAGCATCCTCAAAAGAACTTGAGTGAATTGAGAATGGAAACTTGAATCTTCTGAGATATCTTCATCACTCCCAACCAAATGAATAGCGAGAAGTGAATGATTACGAGATACACCAGCAAGAGAAAGCATTTGCAACAAGGAAAGGAATATGGTCAACACTGAAAGCTTGAGTTAAATCCACCGGAAAAGAATACGAGAATGAAGAGTGATGAACTTGAAACTGTTGAGCATCTTCATGGGAAATCACCGGATAAGAACATTGAAAGAAAAGAATGAAGAGACTTCACACAAATAAAAGGATACAAGATTAAGAAATCTGAGTCCTTGAAGAAAAAGGGTGGGAGGGCGGGAAAACAAAGGCAACTTGGGTCGGATGAAATGAACACCGTTGAGAAAAAGCTTAGAATTGATCTTGCGAATGTTGGAATGATCGGATTTAATTGGAGAGAAGCACACGGTTGAAAAAGAATTAACATGACGACCTCGATGATCAAGAAGGATTAGTATTCCCATAACAATATGAGAACACCGTTTAGGGAAGGTATGGATCAACACTTGACATCGAAGCAACTCGAATACCACAAATAAAACAAAACAAAGGATTGGCTTGCAGAATAAGCCGGAACAAACACATATGATAGATCCCATATCGTATCATGTGTGTGTTGGAAAGATATCCTACGAGATACTTGAATTCCCACTTATAAACTCCCGAAACTTTCTGGTTATGCAATCAGGTGTTGGGGATACAGGGGACACAAAATATATCACCCAAACTAACAATACCTAGATCCAGCTGTATCCATCCTTCAACACATAACCAAGAAACCTTCGGAAATCGTTTACCTCAACCTTCGAAAAGCATCCGTTATACAAGTCATGGCAATACTCTCGAGCTCGCCCCAGTACTGGGTTATCGAGGTTATCTCACCAACAACTGCATAAAAGAGATTTTCGATGTCGGCAAAGCTCAGGTATTCTAGAATTGCAACGATAAAATTGTGACGACAACACCTCGGAGCTCAACTCCCCGGGACACTGCCACAACCCCTAAATGTCAGGAGGCACCAAGAACAATGTTCTCGTCACAAAACCATCGGAACAATTCCAAGATACCCGCGTGATCCTAAATTTTTTTTAGTGAAATTTGAGGAGAGAAGAGTCAAAACTTCTACGTCAGGATACCTCACCAGAGCGACGAAGGGACTGAGGAGTAAAAAGAATCCTACTCTCCAATATATATAATCCTAAGACTCAAAACATTTTTGTTCTAGACTCAACAACGCCAAAGAAACAATCAAGCGGGGGCTCCTAAGTCGGGATGGCTCGATACCAACTTAGCGCCCTCGATGCGGCTATATCTCCCACGTGTCGAAGCACGACTTAGAGGCATAACCGCATTGAAAGCAATGTCGCAAGTGAGGTAATCTTCACACAACCAATGTAACACATAAGGGAAAGAGATACAAAGTTGGCTTACAATCGCCACTTCACACAATACATGAGTAAAGCATTACATCATACAGATACAATCAAGGTCCGACTACGTAACCAAAATAAAAGAAGACTACCCCAAATGCTACACAGATCCCCGATCGTCCCAACTGGCTCCACTATCGATCAAGCTGAAACGAAACAACACAATGAACAAGATCTTCATCGAGCTCCTCCTTGAGCTCGGATGCGTCACTTGCACGGTTTCATCGGCACCTGCAAACTGGTTTTGGAAGTATCTGTGAGTCACGGGGACTCAGCAATCTCACACCCGTGAGATCAAGACTATTTAAGCTTATGGGTAGGAGAAGGTAGTGAGGTGGAGCTGCAGCAAGCGACTAGCATAACTGGTGGCTACCATACGCAAAAGAGAGCGAGAAGAGGAGGCAAAAGCACGGTCGAACAACTATGATCAAGAAGTGATCCTAGAACAACCTACGTCAAGCATAACTCCAACACCGTGTTCACTTCCCGGACTCCGCCGAGAAGAGACCATCACGGTTACACACGCGGTTTGTGTATTTTAATTAAGATCAACTTCGGGTTTTCTACAACCGGACATTAACAAATTCCCATCTGCCTCATAACCGCGGGCACGGCTTTCGAAAGATAATACCCTGCAGGGGTGTCCCAACTTAGCCCATTATAAGCTCTCACGGTCAACGAAGGATATTCCTTCTACCGGGAAGACCCGATCAGTCTCGGAATCCCGGACTACAAGACATTTTGACAGCAATAAAACAAGACCAGCAAAGCCGCCCGATGTGCCGACAAATCCCGATAGGAGCTGCACATATCTCGTTCTCAGGGCACACCGGATGAGCAAGACGTCGGGTTGGAATAGACCCTGATTGCCCAGGGGGCGCCGGACATCGCTCGGTTTGGACCAGCAATCGAAGGAGAACTGGCCCGGGGGTTTAAAATAAAGATGACCCTTGAGTCTGCAGAACCCAAGGGAAAAAGGCTTAGGTGGCAAATGGTAAAACCAAGGTTGGGCCTTGCTGGAGGAGTCTTATTCAAAGCGAACTGTCAAGGGGGTCCCATAAATCACCCAACCGCGTTAGGGACGCAATATCCGGGAACATAATACCGATATGACGGAAACTAGGGCGGCAAGAGTGGAACAAAACACCAGGCATAAGGCCGAGCCTTCCACCCTTTACCAAGTATATAGATGCATTAATTAAATAAGATATATTGTGATATCCCAACAAGTAAACATGTTCCAACAAGGAACAACATCTCCATGTTCCAACAAGGAACAAACTTCATCTTCACCTGCAACTAACAAACGCTATAAGAGGGGCTGAGCAAAGCGGTAACATAGCCAAACAACGGTTTGCTAGGAAAGGATGGTTAGAGGCTTGACATGGCAACATGGGAGGCATGATATAGCAAGTGGTAGGCATCGTAGCATAGGCATAGCAAAAGAGCGAGCATCTAGCAAGCAAAGATAGAAGTGATTTCGAGGGTATGGTCATCTTGCCTGAAATCCCGCAAGGAAGAAGAACGAATCCATGAAGAAGACAAACGGACGAAGTCGAACGAATCCTCACAACTCCGGAACGAAACCGAAGCTAACGAGAGAAGCAACCCGGAAAGAAACAAACAACATGGTAAACACACAAGCATAATCATGGCATGATGCACAAACAAGTATGATGCATGTCCGGTTTAATGATTCATGGCATGGCAATATGCATGCACAAAAACTACAAGTAAAGTGGAGCTCAATATGCAACGAGTTGCATATTGACTAAACACCACATCAATTATTTAGTTCACTCCCGATTAGGTACTCAACAATATTAAATGTTGTTAACCATGGCAAGAGGTGAAGCATAATTAAACTACCTATCTAAACAATTTAAATGGGGCCGGATATAACAAACAACAAATCCGGTAAATCCCCATATGCATTTAGCAATTTAATGCAACAACAATTTTAAACATTTTAATTGTTGTTATCATGATGCGGATGACATATGCAAGTTTTAAGCAATTTTAATGAAAATGTTGACATGAGCATGTTATGAAGCATTTGGTCACCATGGCGGAACAAAACGGGTGCCACGGCAACGAATCCGAAAATGATGCCACGACAACATATCGGTTCCGGTAGCTCACGGAGATACCGGTGCAAAAGGAGGCGTGCGGATGCGTGTCATGCAAGGATGGTGGGGTGATCCCGGATTCCGGGTTCCCACGAGACGGCGGCATGGAAAACGAGGAACGTGCACGAAACAAACGGGCACGGTACAAACATATCACACATCTCATTCAACACATGCCTTCGGTCCATGCGGTCGTTCTCGGCGGTTATACCTTCGAAGCATGCGTTCGGGGCGGAATGCGTTTCGTAGAGGGAAGTAGACGTTCTCGCGATGATCGTCGAGGGAAGTAGTCGTACACTGCGTAGTGGAAGTCGTTGTTCACGTGGCGACGGTAGTTGTACACGTTTTCGTAGATGTTCATGTCGACAGTAGTGGTACACGCGACGTTGGGGTACTTGTCAGTCCGGTCTTGGCGGTGTAGATGTACACGTTGTCGGGGTACTTGTCGCATCATCGGGTGTAGTTGTACATGAAGGTCTTGATGAATCCGAAGGGGACTTGACGATCCAAAATTGCTCCTGTTCGGGTAGGCATCGTGACAACAGCTCGAGGCTGAGGCCACGTATGGGGCGCGCTCGGGGCGATGGGGACGACGATAGAAAGCACAAAGCAGGGGGCAGCAGAGGGACTAGGCGCGGGGAGGACCGAAACCGAGGCGGGGGAGGAGGCCACAGGGCGCGGGCGAACCATGGAGGCCGGCGGAGGAGGAGGTCGGGCGCGGGGCCGGCAAGGGCGTCGCGGAGGAGCAAGGCGACGAGGACGGCCCGGGGCTCTGGCTGCGGCGGCGCCGGAGTTGAGAAAAGCCAGCAGGGCGGATGGGCGCGGCGCTCCTTGTCACAGCGACCAGAGGGGCGATGGGGCATGGATGGCGCCGGTGGAGGGAGGAGGCGGCGAGGGGAACAGGAGAGGGGATCGCGCGAGGAGGGAGGAGCGGGGGCCTGGCGCTGGGTTCGGCAGGGCGTGGTCGTGGGCGCCGAGAAGGGAGACACCATGGAGGAGGAGAGGAAGGGGGCCGGCTGATGCGGGCACCATGAGAGGCGTGCTCGAGAGGAGGGTTCGGGCACTGTGGGGAGGAAGGGGTGGAGGCGAGGGGATCAGGCGAGGAAGATGGAGATCGAGGAGAGAAGTGGGATCAGGCTAGGGTTAGGTAGGGTTGGGCCTCACGGGGTTTGGTGGGCCGGCCTGGCCTAGGCTTTAGCAAAAGAAGTGGGCCGGCTTAGTTGGTCGGGCCTAAGAGGCCGGCTGGGCTGGCTCTCTTCTCTCACTAAAAGAAAAGAAAAACAAACAGAGATGAGAAAGAAAAGAAAAGAAAAGGTTAGAGGTGGAGCTTGAGCAGGAGGGTATTTTTCCCGGACTCATAAAAATAAGCATGACCACAGAAAAAATAGAAGTGGCAAGATTGCAAGATGTAAATTCAAACTCATTTGAATTAAATTCAAATGATTTGAATAGGAAGTGAGGTTTGGGAAGGTCCAAAAATGTTGAGGATTTCGGTGGGGTTCCGGAAAATGACGAAATAATTTATGGGCAAGGTTGGAGACCAAGAAATGAGATAACAAAGGCATGGAGAATTATTTGCAAGTGTGTTATGGTGATACTGAAACAATGGAATAATTATTATAGCTCCCTAATAATAGTAGGAGACTTTGAATATGTTTTAAAGAGAAATCACCATGTGAATATCCCTCGATTTAAATAGATCAACGATCTATGCAATTTATTTAGAAGAGTTGCAAAAGATTAATGACATGATGGCATGATGACATGATGCAATGCAAAAATAAAAGGGCGGCACAAATGAAACACACGGCGAAACCCGGAATATATGGAAGTCTTCTGAAGCATCGGTCTTGGGGTGTTACACTCTCCTTGTGGCCGGCCCTCCTCCTCCTCCTCCCCTCCTTTATATACAGGGGAGGGGAGCACCCCATAGGCACACAAGTTGATCTTTAGCCATGTGCGGTGCCCCCCTCCACAGTTTTACACCTCGATCATATCGTCGTAGTGCTTAGGCGAATCCCTGCACCGGTAACTTCATCATCACAGTCACAACGCCGTCGCGCTGATGGAACTCTCTCTCGGCCTCAGCTGGATCTAGAGTTCGAGGGACGTTACCGAGCTGAACGTGTGCAGATCGCGGAGGTGCCGTGCGTCCGGTACTTGATTGGTTGGATCGCGAAGACGTTCAACTACATCAATCGCGTTACTTAACGCTGCCTCTTTCGGTCTATGAGGGTACGTGGACACACTCCCCGCTCGTTGCTATGCTTCTCCTAGATAGATCTTGCGTGATTGTAGGAATTTTTTTGAAATACTAAGTTCCCCAACAGTGGCATCCGAGCCAGGTCTATGCGTAGATGTTATATGCACGAGTAGAACACAAAGAGTTATGGGCGATAATAGTCATACTGCTTACCAACATGTCATACTTTGATTCGGCGGTATTGTTGGATGAAGCGGCCTAGATCGACATTACATGACCGCATTCATGAGACTGGTTCTACCACCGTGCTTTGCACACAGGTGGCTAGTGGGTGTCTGTTTCTCCAACTTTAGTTGAATCGAGTGCGACTACGCCCGGTCCTTGTCGAAGGTTAAAACAACACGCTTGACAAAAAATCATTGTGGTTTTGATGCGTAGGTAAGAACGGTTCTTCCTAAGCCCATAGCAGCCACGTAAAACTTGCAACAACAAAGTAGAGGACGTCTAACTTGTTTTTGCAGGGCTTGCTGTGATGTGATATGGTTAAGACATGATGATATATAATTTGTTGTATGAGATGATCATGTTTTGTAACAGTTATCAGCAACTGGCAGGAGCCATATGGTTGTCGCTTTATTGTATGAAATGCAATCGCCATGTAATTGCTTTATTTTATCACTAAGCGGTAGTGATAGTCGTAGAAGCAATAGTTGGCGAGACGACAACGATGCTTCAATGGAGATCAAGTTGTCAAGCCGGTGATGATGGTGATCATGACGATGCTTTGGAGATGGAGATCAAAGGCACAAGATGATGATGACCATATCATATCACTTATATTGATTGCATGTGATGTTTATCCTTTATGCATCTTATTTTGCTTAGTACGGCGATAGCATTATAAGATGATCTCTCACTAAATTTCAAGGTACAAGTGTTCTCCCTGAAGTATGCACCGTTGCGACAGTTTGTCGTGCCGAGACACCACGTGATGATCGGGTGTGATAAGCTCTACGTTCACATACAACGGGTGCAAGCCAGTTTTGCACACGCAGAATACTCAGGTTAAACTTGACAAGCCTAGCATATGCAGATATGGCCTCGGAATACTGAAAACGAAAGGTCGAGCGTGAATCATATAGTAGATATGATCAACATAGTGATGTTCACCATTGAAAACTACTCCATCTCATGTGATGATCGGACATGGTTTAGTTGATATGGATCACGTGATCACTTAGATGATTGGAGCGATGTCTATCTAAGTGGGAGTTCTTAAGTAATATGATTAATTGAACTTTAATTTGTCAAGAACTTTGTACCTGATAGTATTTTGCATGTCTATGTTGTTGTAGATAAATGGCCCATGCTACTGTTCGATTGAATTTTAATGCGTTCCTAGAGAAAGCTAAGTTGAAAGATGATGGTAGCAAATACATGGACTGGGTCCATAACTTGAGGATTATCCTCATTGCTGCACAGAAGAATTACGTCCTGGAAGCACCACTAGGTGCAAGACCCACTGCAGGAGCAACGACGGACGTTGTGAACGCCTGGCAGAGCAAAGCTGATGACTACTCGATAGTTCAGTGTGCCATGCTTTACGGCATAGAACCGGGACTTCAACGATGTTTTGAACGTCATGGAGCATATGAGATGTTCCAGGAGTTGAAGTTAATATTTCAAGCAAATGACCGGATTGAGACATATGAAGTCTCCAATAAGTTCTACAGCTACAAAATGGAGGAGAATAGTTCTGTCAGTGAACATATACTCAAAATGTCTGGGTATCATAATCGCATGACTCAATTGGGAGTTAATCTTCCGGTTGATAGTGTCATTGATAGAGTTCTTCAATCACTGCCACCAAGCTACAAAAGCTTCGTGATGAACTATAATATGCAAGGGATGGATAAGACAATTCCCGAGCTCTTCGCAATGCTAAAGGCTGTAGAGGTAGAAATCAAGAAGGAGAATCAAGTGTTGATGGTCAACGAGACCACTAGTTTCAAGAAAAAGGGTAAAGGGAAGAAGGGGAACTTCGAGAAGAATGGCAAGCAAGTTGCTGCTCAAGTGAAGAAACCCAAGTCTGGACCTAAGCCTGAGACTGAGTGCTTCTACTGCAAAGGGACTGGTCACTGGAAGTGGAACTGCCCCAAGTATTTGGCGGATAAGAAGGATGGCAAAGTAAAAGGTATATTTGATATACATGTTATTGATGTGTACCTTACTAATGCTCGCAGTAGTGCCTGGGTATTTGATACTGGTTCTGTTGCTCATATTTGCAACTCGAAACAGGGGCTACAGATTAAGCGAAGATTGGCTAAGGACGAGGTGACGATGCGCGTGGGAAATGGTTCCAAAGTCGATGTGATCGCCGTTTGCACGCTGAAAGCACAAATGCTCCCTGGGTGATTTTGGTAATTAATGTCAACATATCTCTTGTTGGACTAACACTTTTACCTAGTATGTTTCAGACAAGTTCAACAATGGAGTGGCATGGACTAGAGGATGTGGAACCCCTTCAAGATGCTAAGGACAAAGGATTGGCTCAAGCTTCAAGATCAAGACTCTACTCTTTCTATTTTAGTGATCCAAGATCACATTGAGTCTATAGGAAAAGCCAATACTACCAAGAGGGGATGAGGTGTTGCTTAATGAGTTTCTTGCTCTACAGTGCTTAGTGATATGCTCCAAAGCCCTCAACTACTTTCTCACATCCACATATGTCCTAAACCCAAAGTCTAACTCGGCCCCACCGATTCTTTCTATCCGGCGCCACCGAGTTCAGATGTCTTAGCCACTGCCACAAATCCTAGGCAAATCGGTTTCACCGATAGGGATCTCAGTCTCACCGAGATGGGATTGTAATCTCTCTATGTATGTCCATTACCAAATTCATTCTCACCGAGTTTAAGTGATCGGTACTACCGAGATTATAATGCAAACTCTCTGGTTAGCTTATTACCAAAATCGGTCCCACCGAGTTTGTGTAATCGGTCTCACCAAGTTTGCCTGACCAACTCTCTGGTTAGCTTATTACCAAAATCGGTCTCACCGAGTTTGTGTAATCGGTCTCACCGAGATTACGTTATGCCCTAACCCTAACCGCATCGGTCCTACCGAGTTGCATGTCGGTCTCACCGAAAATCCTAACGGTCACTAGATTTGCTAAATCGGTCCGACCGAGTTTACCAATTCGGTCTCACCGAGTTTGGCAAGTTGTGAGTAACGGTTAGATTTTGTGTGGAGGCTATATATACCCCTCCACCTCCTCTTCATTCGTAGAGAGAGCCATCAGAACGAGCCTACACTTCCAGCATCCATTTTCTGAGAGAGAACCACCTACTCATGTGTTGAGGACAAGATATTCCATTCCTACCATATGAATCTTGATCTCTAGCCTTCCCCAAGTTGCTTTCCACTCAAATCTTCTTTCCACCAAATCCAAATCCTGTGAGAGAGAGTTGAGTGTTGGGGAGACTATCATTTGAAGCACAAGAGCAAGGAGTTCATCATCAACACACCATTTGTTACTTCTTGGAGAGTGGTGTCTCCTAGATTGGCTAGGTGTCACTTGGGAGCCTCCAACAAGATTGTGAAGTTGAACCAAGGAGTTTGTAAGGGCAAGGAGATCGCCTACTTCGTGAAGATCTACCGCTAGTGAGCCAAGTCCTTCGTTGGTGACGGCCATGGTGGGATAGACAAGGTTGCTTCTTCGTGGACCCTTCGTGGGTGGAGCCCTCCGTGGACTCACGCAACTGTTACCCTTCGTGGGTTGAAGTCTCCATCAACGTGGATGTACGATGGCACCACCTATCGGAACCACGACAAAAACATCCGTGTCTCCAATTGCGTTTGAATCCTCCAAACCCTTCCCTTTACATTCTTGCAAGTTGCATGCTTTACTTTCCGCTGCTCATATACTCTTTGCATGCTTGCTTGAATTATGTGTTGTGTTTGTTAAACTTGTGCCAGAACTCCACTTAAACCTAAAGAGTTAAAAACTGCAACTTTTGGCACTTAGTGTCTAATCACCCCCCTTTAGACACTTCTTCTCGATCCCTTTCAATTGGTATCAGAGCTTTGGTCTCCACTGCTTTGGTTTAAACACCATTGGAGGAAGATGGATGAGTCTACTATTAGGAGTCTTAGACATAGAGTGCCTTTACTTGATGGAGAGTATTTTCATGAGTGGAAAAATGAGATGCTTATGATTTTCTAGCCCTTGTGCACCTCATATTGATCCCTTGCATCCCACACCCGAAGAGGATCTTGACATGATTCGCAATCTTAGAACCATCAGTCTTATCATAAGAGGATTGCCCAAAAGCTTGATTGCTAGTTTGCCTACTCTTGATTGTGCCTATACTATATGGAAATTTCTTGAGGAACGATTTCCAGATTATTCCTTGAAGAATTTAGATGAAATTCTCCATAAGTCTATTGCCTTGAGTAAGATGAATTCTAGTGATCCTATGTTTGGTGATTGTCTATTTGAGCTTAGAAACCTTATGCGTGCCAAAGGAGATGTTGGAATTATTAGTGATATTATTTCTGAAGCTATAAAAATTCATAAGCAAGATCATTGTCAAACTCACTCTAACGAATCACCCTCTCTAGGATTTGATCCACCACATGACGATGTTGAACATGGATACTATGATGAGGATGATGATAGTGACTGTGATCTTGATGATGCAATGAGACACTTTGGTCTTATGGCAAATCTTCGCGGATATATGGCAGGAGGAAAGGAATGGGTTCTTGATAGTGGATGTACCGATCACATGACCGGAGATAAAGACATGTTTCGTGAGCTTGCTGAAAACGATGGTCCTCGAAAGTATGTCACTTTCGGTGACAACTCAAAGGGTAAGGTGGTTTGCCTCGGTAAGGTGGCCATCTCACATGATAGCTCCATACAAAATGTCATGCTCGTTGAATCTCTTGGCTACAACTTACTTTCAATATCTAGACTTGCTGATTTTGGTTTCAATGTCCTATTTACTGAAGTAGATTGCCAAGTGTTTCATAGAGATAATCATAAAATGGTCTTTACCGAAAGGTAATGAGAGGTGATCTATACATTGTTGATTTCACTAAAAAGGTTCAACCTAGAACTTGCTTTATTGCTAAATCTTCTAAAGGCTGGTTGTGGCATAGAAGACTAGGTCATGTTGGTATGCGAAACCTTGACAAGTTTATTAAAGGAAATCATATACTTGGAGTTAACGATGTCATATTTGATAAGGATAGACTTTGCAGCGCTTGTCAGGCAGGTAAGCAGGTTGGAGGAAGGCATCCCGTGAAGAACATCATGACAACAAGAAGACCACTCGAGCTACTTCACATGGATCTCTTTGGTCCCAACGCCTACAAGAGTCTCGGTGGAAATTCTTTTGGTCTACTTATAGTTGATGATTTTTCAAGATTTACGTGGGTGTTCTTTCTCGATGATAAATCGCAGGTCCAAAAGATCTTCAAAAACTTCGCTAGGAAGGCCCAAAATCAATTTGAAGTGAAATCAAGAAGGTTCGCAGCGACAACGGAACGGAGTTCAAGAACGCAAATGTGGACACCTTTCTTGACGAAGAAGGGATTTCACACGAGTTCTCGGCTACGTACACACCTCAACAAAATGGAGTTGTTGAGAGGAAGAACCGGACGCTCATCGAAATGGCGAGAACGATGCTTGATGAGTACAAGATGCCGAAGCACTTTTGTGCGGAAGCGGTTGAGACAGCTTGTCATGCAACAAATTGCTTGTATCTTCACAAGCTACTCGGCAAGACGGAATACGAGCTTCTCACCGGTAACAAACCCCAAGTTGGATACTTTCGAGTATTCGGCTCAAAGTGCTACATTCTTGATGAGCATCGTCGTTCTAAATTTGCTCCGAAGTCTCATGAAGGTTTCCTACTTGGTTATGGCTCAAACTCTCACACATACCGTGTCTACAACAATTTCACCCGAAAGGTTGAAGAAACGGTAGATGTGAAGTTTGACGAATCTAACGGCTCGCAAGTAGAGCAATTGCCAATTGATGGAGGAGACAAAGACCCCTCGGAAGCAATTCAAGACTTGTCTATTGGCAAGATTCGCCCAACGGAGATGAAGGAGAGTACCTCGTCCGTCCAAGTGGAAGCTTCTACCTCACGACAAGGTGAACCAAGAGTTGATACGGAATCATCCACAAGTGGGACACACCAAGATGAAGAAAACGAGGAAATGCATCAAGACGAACGTCAACAACCTCCTTCTCCACCACGACAAGAGAACGACAACGCCAACAATGAAGAAGGCCAAGAAGAAGAACAAGATGAAGAAGATGTTCAACCAAGACCCAAGCAAAAGCTTTCACGAGTTCGAGCAAGAATTGCTAAAGACCATCCCGTCGAGCAGATCTACAATGATATCCAAACCGGGAGAATCACTCGCTCTAAAACTCGTTTAGCTAACTTTTGTGAACACTATTCATTCATCTCTAGCATTGAACCTATGAAGGTTGAAGAAGCATTGGAAGATCCGGATTGGATAAACGCCATGCACGAAGAGCTACACAACTTTGAGAGAAATCAAGTGTGGACATTGGTTGAGAAGCGCGACAACAGCCACAACATCATCGGTGCCAAATGGGTGTTTTGCAAAAAGCAAGATGAAGATGGACAAGTAGTTCACAACAAAGCACGTCTCGTCGCCCAAGGCTACACACAAGTCGAAGGTATGGACTATGGTGAGACTTATGCTCCCGTTGCTAGACTCGAGTCCATTCACATCTTACTTGCCTATGCTAATCACCATGATATCACCATGTACCAAATGGACATTAAAAGTGCTTTTCTTAATGGTGAAATAGAGGAGGAAGTTTATGTTAAACAACCTCCCGGCTTTGTCAATCCTAAGAAACCTGATCATGTTTACAAACTTCACAAAGCTCTTTATGGTCTTAAACAAGCTCCTAGAGCGTGGTATAAATGCTTGACCAAGTTCCTTATTGAAAAAGGTTTTGAAATCGGAAAAATTGATTCTACTATTTTTACTAAAAGGGTCAACGGAGAACTATTTGTGTGCCAAATCTATGTTGATGATATTATATTTGGCTCTACTAACCCTCATTTTAGTGAAAAATTTGGAAAGCTAATGTCGGAGAAGTTTGAGATGTCTATGATGAGTGAACTCAAATTCTTTCTTGGTTAGCAAATCAAGCAAACTAAGGAAGGTACCATTGTCTCTCAAACAAAGTACACCAAGGACTTATTCAAGAAGTTCAATATGCAAGAATGCAAAGGTATGACTACACCCATGCCTACTAGTGGACATCTTGATTTGACCAAAGATGGTGAACCGGTCGATCAAAAGGTTTATCGCTCTATGATTGGTTCATTGTTATATCTATGTGCTTCACGTCCCGATATCATGCTAAGTGTGTGCATGTGTGCACGATATCAAGCTGCTCCTAAAGAATGCCATCTTAAGGCCGTGAAAAGGATAGTGAGATACTTAATCCATACACCAAATTTTGGCATTTGGTATCCTAAGAGGGCCTCTTTCGATCTTGTTGGCTACTCCGACTCGGACTATGCCGGTGACAAGGTTGATAGAAAGTCCACTTTGGGAACTTGCCAATTTCTTGGCAGATCTCTTGTGTCTTGGTCTTCCAAGAAACAAAACTCGGTATCCTTATCCACCGCCGAAGCGGAATACATTACCGCTGGTTCATGTTGTGCTCAATTACTTTGGATGACCCAAACTCTTAAAGATTATGGGATATATGTGAAACATGTTCCATTACTTTGTGACAATGAAAGTGCTATCAAGATTGCTCACAATCCCGTGCAACACTCTCGAACTAAGCATATTGAAGTTCGTCATCATTTCATTCGAGATCATGTTGCTAAGTGTGACATTAATCTTAAGCATGTTCACACCGAAAAGAAATTAGCAGATATATTCACTAAACCACTTGATGAGAAAGTGTTTTGCATGTTAAGAGGTGAATTGAACATCATTGATGCTTCAAACTTGGAGTAGGAACTCCATTGGATACATGCAAGACTTGAGCTTATGACTAATCCTTGATATTTCTCTTATGATGATAATCTTATATCTTGGATATATTTGCACCTTGCATGTTATCTAACCCTTGTAGGTACTTGGATGAATCTAAGTCTATGAGATCGCAACTCAATTACATCTTGAGCGATCTCTACATCACCAAGTCTCTACACAATGGTGGTTGAAGACAAGGAAGCACGAAACCATTCAAACATATCTTTTGACAAATTCTATGTTGAGTTTCATGATTGTCATTGTGGATACACAAGTGCTCTTCCTTGCAAGAACTAACCCATGTAGGTAGATGAACTCAAATTCCAAGTGGTGCTCCCAACTCTTGATGAGCTACATCAACCTTGAGCAACCCACACAAGTTCAACTACATGATCACGATCAACACCACCACCCAAGGTATGTCATTCCATCTTAGAGAAGCTTTACTCCAAGACATGAGTCAAAGCAACTCGACAAGATGTGAATACATCAAGATGCTTAAACGAAAAATTGTAACCCCATTTTGAGCTTAAACGATGAGTATGACCTATGATCAAGTGATCTCACTTGACTCCTAGGTCAATATGCTATAACATAGGTGACTTTGTCACCGACCATATCTAGATGAAGTTCTCTTGTGTTTCCTTTTGCATTTCTCTCATGCATATTTGTTTCCCCTTTAAAAAAAACTTCATCTAGATTTCTTTTCTTTTCTTTTCTTTTCTTTTCTTGTGTTCTGCATTCCCTACATCCAATTCATTGCAAATCTTTCAGTTAATTCCTTTCAAATCCTTTTGAGATCTTACTTTTCTAGTGAGCTGAGGTGACAAGTGTTTTCTCTGTGATGAACTCGGTCACACCGGTTTCTTGTCTTCGGTCTAACCAAAATCATTTGGTGCAACCGAAGCATACCACTCGGTGCCAGCGATTTCACTACAGGAAAAACATTTTTCCACTTATTCCTACATTACTATTGATCCAGCTCCACTCCATGAATCTTGTCCTCTACAAGCATCACATTTTTATTAGTGCTTTATGCTGTGACTCAAGGACCAAACCCATTCACGACAAATTTCAGAAGACCCTTCTTGGAAATTGATGTCAAAGGGGGAGAGAGAGATCACATCAAAGCTTATTACTTCAACAGGAGGAGAGAATACTCAAGAAGAGAGTAATCTTCAAGGATCCCAGATGCTTGGTGTTCAAGAGGAGAGATTCCACATGTCTTCTTGAGGGGAAAGACATGTTCATATGTGCTTATTTGCATTAGCTCTGTTCATTTGTTTGTTTGAGCTCTGATTCTGCACTTTGCTCTAATTTTCTGTTCCCCATCTTCTCCCAGTATCCCATGCTAGATTCAGGGGGAGCAAGACATCTAAGGGAAAGAAATTCTTTAAATTCATTGCTCATCTTTACCTTTAGGGACATGTCTATATTCATTGTGGTACTGAGTACTCACTCTCTACATGTCATCCCAGTCTTGGTACTCTTGTGGCTTCTTTTGCTTGCTCTGGCCAGTAGGTGTATCTGTGTTATCTAACCTTGTTTGAGCAGGTTCATTCTATCCTAAGCCAACTCAAGACCACAAGGTAAGTATATGCATCACAGTCATGTGTATGAGGAATTCTTGCTGATGTACATACTATTTGCAAGAAGGACTCATGAGCATGAAGGTACATTTTCCATATTCACATCATTTGCTCTGATGCATATAGCCAAGATACATGTAACACATTGCTTACTCTGTCATGGTTATGCTCTCACATGCTTCTATATTCCATATCCACATGATTGCATACATGTAGGGGGAGCCTATGCATGTTACATGTCTTTCCCAAGCTTTACTCGCTATTCTTTATATCTTTATCTAAAGCTTTGATGTATGTTGTCATCAATTGCCAAAAAGGGGGAGATTGAAAGCACAAGTGCTCCCTGGGTGATTTTGGTAATTAATGTCAACATATCTCTTGTTGGACTAACACTTTTACCTAGTATGTTTCAGACAAGTTCAACAATGGAGTGGCATGGACTAGAGGATGTGGAACCCCTTCAAGATGCTAAAGACAAAGGATTGGCTCAAGCTTCAAGATCAAGACTCTACTCTTTCTATTTTAGTGATCCAAGATCACATTGAGTCTATAGGAAAAGCCAATACTACCAAGAGGGAATGAGGTGTTGCTTAATGAGTTTCTTGCTCTACAGTGCTTAGTGATATGCTCCAAAGCCCTCAATTACTTTCTCACATCCACATATGTCCTAAACCCAAAGTCTAACTCGGCCCCACCGATTCTTTCTATCCGGCGCCACCGAGTTCAGATGTCTTAGCCACTGCCACAAACCCTAGGCAAATCGGTTTCACCGATAGGGATCTCGGTCTCACCGAGATGGGATTGTAATCTCTCTGTGTATGTCCATTACCAAATTCGGTCTCACCGAGTTTAAGTAATCGGTACTACCGAGATTACAATGCAAACTCTCTGGTTAGCTTATTACCAAAATCGGTCCCACCGAGTTTGTGTAATCGGTCTCACCGAGTTTGCCTGACCAACTCTCTGGTTAGCTTATTACCAACATCGGTCTCACCGAATTTGTGTAATCGGTCTCACCGAGATTACGTTATGCCCTAACCCTAACCGCATCGGTCCTACCGAGTTGCATGTCGGTCCCACCGAAAATCCTAACGGTCACTAGATTTTGTAAATCGGTCCGACCGAGTTTAGCAATTCGGTCTCACCGAGTTTTGTAAGTTGTGAGTAACGGTTAGATTTTGTGTGGAGGCTATATATACCCCTCCACTTCCTCTTCATTCGTAGAGAGAGCCATCAGAACGAGCCTACACTTCCATCATCCATTTTCTGAGAGGGAACCACCTACTCATGTGTTGAGGCCAAGATATTCCATTCCTACCATATGAATCTTGATCTCTAGCCTTCCCCAAGTTGCTTTCCACTCAAATATTCTTTCCACCAAATCCAAATCCTGTGAGAGAGAGTTGAGTGTTGGGGAGACTATCATTTGAAGCTCAAGAGCAAGGAGTTCATCATCAACACTCCATTTGTTACTTCTTGGAGAGTGGTGTCTCCTAGATTGGCTAGGTGTCACTTGGGATCCTCCAACAAGATTGTGGAGTTGAACCAAGGAGTTTGTAAGGGCAAGGAGATCGCCTACTTCGTGAATATCTACCGCTAGTGAGCCAAGTCCTTTGTGGGCGACGGCCATGGTGGGATAGACAAGGTTGCTTCTTCGTGGACCCTTCGTGGGTGGAGCCCTCCGTGGACTCGCGCAACCGTTACCCTTCGTGGGTTGAAGTCTCCATCAACGTGGATGTACGATAGCACCATCTATCGGAACCACGACAAAAACATCCGTGTCTCCAATTGTGTTTGAATCCTCCAAATCCTTCCCTTTACATTCTTGCAAGTTGCATGCTTTACTTTCCGCTGCTCATATACTCTTTGCATGCTTGCTTGAATTATGTGTTGTGTTTGTTAAACTTGTGCCAAAACTCCACTTAAACCTAAAGAGTTAAAAACTGCTACTTTTGGCATTTAGTGTCTAATCACCCCCCCCTCTAGACACTTCTTCTCGATCCCTTTCACACGCAACCTCTACATCTACCTTCAGGATTAGTTTTAGACCTGAATAATTGTTATTTGGTGCCATCGTTAAGCATGAACATTATATCTGGATCTTGTTTGATGCGAGATGGTTATTCATTTAAATCAGAGAATAATGGTTGTTCTATTTATATGAGTAATATCTTTTATGGTCATGCACCCTTGATGAGTGGTCTATTTTTATTGAATCTCGATAGTAGTGATACACATATTCATAGTGTTGAAGCCAAAACATATAAGTTTAATAATGATAGTGCAACTTATTTGTGGCACTGCCGTTTAGGTCATATTGGTGTAAAGCGCATGAAGAAACTCCATGCTGATGGGCTTTTGGAATCACTTGATTATGAATCACTTGATGCTTGCGAACCATACCTCATGGGCAAGATGACTAAGACTCCGTTCTCCGGAAAAATGGAGAGAGCTACAGACTTGTTGGAAATAATACATATTGATGTATGCGGTCCAATGAGTGTTGAGGCTCGCGGCGGGTATCGTTATTTTCTGAACTTCACAGATGATTTGAGCAGATATGGGTATATCTACTTGATGAAACATAAGTCTGAAACATTTGAAAAGTTCAAAGAATTTCAGAGTGAAGTGGAAAATCATCCTAACAAGAAAATAAAGTTTCTACGATCTGATCGTGGAGGTGAATATTTGAGTTACAAGTTTGGTCTTCATTTAAAACAATGCAGAATAGTTTCGCAACTCACGCCACCCGGAACACCACAGCGTAATGGTGTGTCTGAACGTCCTAACCGCACTTTATTAGATATGGTGCGATCTATGATGTCTCTTACTGATTTACCGCTATCGTTTTGGGGTTATGCTTTAGAGACGGCTACATTCACGTTAAATAGGGCACCATCTAAATCCGTTGAGACCACACCATATGAACTGTGGTTTGGCAAGAAACCCAAGTTGTCATTTCTTAAAGTTTGGGGCTGTGATTGTTATGTGAAAAAGCTTCAACCTAATAAGCTCGAACCGAAATCGGAGAAATGTGTCTTCACAGGATACCCAAAGGAAACTGTTGGGTACACCTTCTATCACAGATCCGAAGGCAAGATTTTCGTTGCTAAGAATGGATCCTTTCTAGAGAAGGAGTTTCTCTCGAAATAAGTGAGTGGGAGGAAAGTAGAACTTGATGAGGTAATTGTACCTGCTCCCTCATTGGAAAGTAGTTCATCACAGAAATCAGTTCTAGTGATTCCTACACCAATTAGTGAGGAAGCTAATGATGATGATCATGAAGCTTCTGATCAAGTTACTAGCGAACCTCGTAGGTCAACCAGAGTAAGATCCGCACCAGAGTGGTATGGCAATTCGGTTCTGGACATCATGTTACTTGACCATGAAGAACCTACGAACTATAAGGAAGCGATGATGAGCCCAGATTCTGCGAAATGGCTTGAGGCCATGAAATCTGAGATGGGATCCATGTATGAGAAAAAAGTGTGGACTTTGGTTGACTTGCCCGATGATCGGCAATCCATAGAGAATAAATGGATCTTCAAGAAGAAGACTGACGCTGACGGTAATGTTACTATCTACAAAGCTCGACTTGTTGCGAAAGGTTTTCAACAAGTTCAAGGAGTTGACTACGATGAGACTTTCTCACCTGTAGCGATGCCTAAGTCTGTCCGAATCATGTTAGCAATTGCCGCGTTTTATGATTATGAAATTTGGCAAATGGATGTCAAAACTGCATTCCTGAATGGATTTTTGGAAGAAGAGTTGTATATGATGCAACCAGAAGGTTTTGTCGATCCAAAGGGTGATGACAAAGTGTGCAAGCTCCAGCGATCCATTTATGGACTGGTGCGAGCCTCTCGGAGTTGGAATAAACGTTTTGATAGTGTGATCAAAGCATATGGTTTTATATAGACTTTTGGAGAAGCCTGTATTTACAAGAAAGTGAGTGGGAGCTCTGTAGCATTTCTAATATTATATGTGGATGACATATTGCTAATTGGAAATGATATAGAATTTCTGGATAGCATAAAAGTATACTTTAATAAGACTTTTTCTATGAAAGACCTCGGTGAAGCTTTGTAGCGACCCGACCGCAGACGGTCAAGCCTCTGTGTTACTGTGCCATCCCTGGATCAGTATGCTGGCACACACAGTACATCAATGTATATATCAAAGTGCAATCACATGTATAATTAACGTAAAACTGATATATACCTCATAAGTCACAATGAAACAAATAGTCGGTGTGGAGTCCCATCAACGCCATCGGCAGGTTGAGTGCAGACCGTAACCTGTATCGTAACTCTTACTCGTCGAGGAAATATCTGCAACATGATACGTTGCAGCCGTGTAGGTCAGTACATTGAATGTACCGGCAAGATCACAATAAGCGACAACAGATGATAAACTATACTACATGCAGTATGGCTTTGTGGCTCAGTATCTGAATTTTGTTTGCGTAAAAGCTGATTTATTTTCCCTACATCAAAGGAATAAATGAAGTCTGTACTATGGAGTTTTCTATCATGACATGGTTCCGCCAACCGATGTCTCATAGCCCAAAATCATCATAAGTTGCCCACAATTAAGTTATCAATCCGTGTTGAGAGTTCCAGATAGATCCAAGTCCAGATGCTCAAATTGTCCATAACCGGGACACGGCTAATCGATTAGGTTTTAACCCTCTGCAGAGGTTTGTACACTTTACCCGCAAGATTCGATCCTCTCTTTACGTTCTCGCACTTCAGAGTGTTTGAGAACAAGATGACCAAACATGGTCTTCCAAAGAGTTCCTCGACCACCGTCCGGTACTCAACCCATCCTACCGTAGTTCTACATCTTCTAGTACCGTCCCAGCCAGAGTCACCACTAAGGTCAACCAAGCCAGAGCCCATAATGACTTGCGGTTGCACAGTAAGCTTCCGGCATGAAGTATTCTTCCGTCTCTTTGAGTCTGGGTGAAGCTTTCCGCAAGATGTCATGGCGCTTCTCCATGCATCCCGCCAACCACTGGTTTCTCCAGGTGCCCACAACCGCCCTTCACCCAATGAGTGTGTATTGAATTCTTGTCTCGAGTCTTGAAGTCTTGAGGTCTTGAAGATGCAGTCCTTGCAGATTCCATCATGGAGTTGTCGTCATTGACGAGAGTCCTCCTTCTTCACACCACTCTCAAACACTCATACCAAACCCCGCCTACTACAGCGTAGCATTAGAATAAAATAACGTCCGGGCTTGGTAACAGGGTGATGGGTTCCTACCTCATGCATACTACTCAACTACAAGAATTTCAATAACACTACTTGAGGGTGGTTGCAAAGGTGCCACTAAATGCAATAAAACATAGGTATGAAAACATGGTCAAAGTGAACTTGCTCGGTGATGTTGACGAAGAAGAATTATCGTTCTCAAGAAATAACTTGATAGACTACTCGTCACTCTCTGATGAAATCTATATAACAAACATATCATTCACATAAGCACTCACACTAACAATCAAAACAAAAGAGAGAGCGAATAAGAATCCGAAGGAACTTCAAATAAAACTAGGGAGTCTTCTTCTACAACATTCACAAAAATAGTTTTGTCTAACGGAAAATAAAACACTAAAATAACAGAGAATAAAATATAAATTTAGTTAAGACAAAAAAATAAAGTATTTTTTCATAAAGCTATTTTGAAAGTATTTTCAATTGGGAGTTAAAACAGTAGAGAAATCCATTGCAAGTTATTAGCGAACTTGAATTGATTTCACGATAACAAAAATAAAAATAAATATAAAAACTTGTTGAACACCTACTGTTTAACTAATAGAAACCAAACATAAACTTTCTGAAATATAAAATAAAATAATTTAAAAACAACTATAGAAAAGAAGTAGCTATAATTCAATAGAACTAAAACAGAATTTGTTTTACATGAAACAATAAGCTAAAATACTCAAACAATTTTGAAGTTTTTACCACTGGTAAATATGATCACTAGTGATCAGTAGAAAAAGAATCAAATAAAAATCTATTTTAAACTCCCGAATAAGCAAAACAAGCTTTAATTCAAATCTGATCTAACTCAATTTTTATAAATCCAAACATAGACAAATTATATATTTTTGGAAACTACAAGAAAATTGTGATCTAACGCAAAAAGAATCAGCATCATTGGACTTCTAGATCAAAAGTTATAAGCTAAACAAGAACGGAACTAAATCTGTTACGGGAATAAATCTGAAAACGAAAACGGAGTTACCTGTACGTGAGGCAGAGATGGCAGGAAGGAGACGGCGATGTGGAGGGCTGCTCCAGCGAGGGGGCGAGGTCGCCGGCGAGGGTGGGGGTGGCGGAGGAGGGGGTCGGCGCTTGGGGAGGTGGCGCTGGGCGATGGGGAGGTTCCAGGAGAGCTCTGGTGGCGTTCTAGGCAGGAAAAGGAGGACGGTGGCGAGAAGGCTACGGGCAGGAGGGGCGTGGTGATGGGAAAAATGGAACGAGGAGAGGGAGGGGGTTTTATAGGCGTTTTCGGGAGGCGCTGGGATGGAAAGACGAGGGAGATCGGGAAGGTGGAGTTTCCTGCCTCCATGGATATGGAAAGCTTCTGTAAGGTGAGAGGAAACAGAGGAAGGAGATGATCTCTTGTTGGGCTAGAATAGGAAAGTGCTTAATGGGCCAGCAGGTTTTCCTAATAAAACGATTCCATTCCTATTTTTAAAATTAGGAAACTAAAACAATAAAAAGGAAATCAAATCAATTCGAATAAAGAGTTTTATATACTAAAATTATCAGAAAAATAAAATGTAGATGATGAGCATTATTCCATGCCAAAATAAAAACTTAAAAAATGTTTTCAGAAAATCCCTAAAGGCTTTATTTCTTTTTGCAAATAATTTTAAATAAAACTTTGGTTTTCTTGGCTCAAATATTTTCAAAATGCCCCTGATTTTGGAGGGTCATTTTCCTCCGCTCTTTCTTGCTTGCAAGAATTTATTTTCGGGTATTTCTCGGGAAGAAAAATAGAGAAGCAAGTGCAAATATTTGAAAGAATTAAATTGCAAAACTCCGTTCAAATTCTTTATAGTTGAAGAAGTCATGTCATCTTCTCTCATTGATTTTAATAGGATGAATTTGAATTTACGGAGAAGGGAAAGTCATTTTATTCCCTCTCTTTCAAAAGTTTTTGAAAAGGTTCAAATTTCACTCAAGTTTAATTCACTCAAGCAAACAAACAAACAATTCAATTAATTATATTAACATTCCAAAATTTGGGATGTTACAAACCTACTACACTTAAAATGAATCTCGTCCTCGAGATTCAAGAGGCTAGCAAGAAAAGGTTAGGGTTGGGGTCTTCTAGCAAATGTCTTGGTCGAAAAGGTCGGGGTGCTACCACACTTAAAAACAAGGTCATGGTTCCAATAAACTCAGATATTTCCTCCGGAGGGCTGACAATGTATGTCTCTTCACATATCTTACAATAGCTCCTTCATTAAAGCTCTTCCGCCGAAGCATAGAGTTTTCCTCAAAAGCTTGGGTCGGTTCGTCAAAGTTGAAGTTCGTCCGAGACCGGATCTTCTTAGCTGATGGGTCTGTCCATTCTAAACAACCATCAAACACTCATGGTGGTCTACAATTTATGGTTTTCTCCTGCAGAAAACGGGTCTGGGTTGAACCTCACCGTATAACCTCGTTTGGCAACGGTTGCCTGTAATGGGGTTCCATCGTCCTACCATTTTATGGTTTTATGGCTTATCGCGTCGACACTCTTCTAAGTTTTTCAAGGCTCTCGACTTTCCATCAACATATGATAGTTCATGATAGAAGTCTCCGGTATGGGGCCAATCCATCCTGCATTTGAATCATTACCACATATGTAAACAGTGAATCACGATTCTAACACTTGGGCATACTCACAAGCATGGCAGAATTTCTCTTGTTCTCGAATTGGGTTGAGTAAATCCATGGTTTCGCAAGCCAAACAAAACATCTATCGTTACTTCACCACTCTTAGGTTTTTATGTAACCTCCTACGTAAACGTATGCTGATTGGATCACCGATTCTTCCAATTTATTCCTTTATCAAGGTTATATCAGTCTCCTTTCAAAATTCTGGGCCTGTGGGTTATGGCCTACTTCAACACTAGTGCAGCTTTAACTCATCCTTGGAGTAACTCTCTTGTTACACCTCCTTTAAATCCAGTAGTACTCTGTTTCTTCATACCATCATATCAAAAGCAAAATTCCAACTTATTTTGTCCAGCTTCCTTCTATGGACCGTCATGGATAACACATTTCTTTCTTCATTGATCCTGTGGTTTTACAGAGTACTATGACCAAAATAAATGCACAAGTTTATCCATAACATCTCATTATTCTCATATCAATCTTTCATTACATCCTTAATCATTTTTCGTGAATCCAAATTCCAAAAAGTTTATTACAAATGCTGTCACCCACATGGTTTGGTATGGTCAGACATTACTTCCAACTTTATTTATTTATCCTCCTCGAGGATTCTTCAGTCCCACTGGAAGTGTGCGACATGAGCCTTGAAATCTTCAATCTTCTTTTTCATCATGGTGGTCTTGAGCTTCTCCTTCATCATCTCTGCATGCACTTCGCTTAGGTATTCCTGAGTATAACGGAGTCTTGCTTCAAGTATTTCTCGATCCGGCGATGGCTTCCATGGCTGCTTCACGAACAGCGTCGAAGAAAGTTGCTTGTGGCACACGTGAGATGAAAAGTAATGCCCCATCCTCTTTGGGCAAACTCCTTTCAAACGGTGGAGGTGTACCTCCACATACCAAAGTTCCACTCCTTTTGGCATGAAGGGTAGCCTTTGTAGACTGCATCTCCTTCAAGGTGAATATGCTTCATCATGTCCTTCAGATCTTGGGTAATCATGATCACTTGTCGGGGTCATGATGGTTTCCGGACCTTTAAGGAAAGACTCGTAAAGGGTCGTCATCTGCAGTTAGGGACAGAAATGATGCTCGAATTAAGGTACTTATCTCCGGGCATACATTCATATCATCCAAACAGAACTTCAAACTCAATTTCCAATTTCCTGTTTATGCATCACAACTCACTTTCTTCCATGTTCATCAAAAATATTAATTTCCAAGATAAAACATGGCAACTCCTTAAAGCTTTTCAGCATGTGACATTACAACTTTATTGAGTCATGAACTATTACAAACTCTGAGAAATCTATTACATAACTCAACTCATTGAGCTCATGAAAAGGAAATTGCTTTCTACTACTCTTATTATCCATATCAAAATCCCAACTACTCAACTCCAGCTTTCATCTTGTCGGGACATTTAATAGCTTAATGTCCTGCCTCCTTGCAGCGAAAACAAATGACTTCCGACATGTCTCGGGGCTTCTTTGTGATTATGCGGGCTCCTTGGATTCTTGGTTTCTTTTACGGGCATTTACTAGCGTAATGACCTAAATCCTTGCACCTGTAACAGGTGATATGACTCAAGTCCTTCTCTGCAAAAATTGTGTTGCTCTCGGGTTGCCTTCCTTTTCTCTTCTGGATTTCTCTGTAATGATCGAGTTTCTATCTCCGGGGTCAAACTTCACTTCTGCCGGAAATATCCTGGATACTCCTTTCTTTCCTTGGTGCAATCTGTGAAAATGTCCTTCTTCTCCACATGAATAGCAGGCATTGAGTAAAATCTGTTGAGACCTTCTCCATCCAGGTCTTCAACACTTTCATCATTATCGGTTCTTCTAGATCTTCCTTGAGGGCTTCTTTCATTCCATCTTCCCGCTTGAATAGTTTGTTGCACCGTGGAGTAAATGTGACACTTTGCACCGGTAGTGGGTGGTTCCTTCACACAGAAGCAAGTCACCAGCTAGTTGGGCATTCCTCACCGGGTGTTTCTCCTCACAATGAGGGCATCCATCTTTGTGTTCCTCCTGGTGTGTCCTATTTCTCCAAAATCTTGCGAGCACAAGGTTTACTTCTTGGTGCATCATTGTGTTTCGGATAAGACGTGATTTCAACAGGTCTTCTTGAATTCCTCCCAAGTTCTTGCTCCATTAAATCCTGTATGGCTTGATGCATGTTCCACCAGGTTGCAGCACTTTCTATAAAGTATTGAAGAGCATATTGAACCTCATACTTCCTTGAAACCAAATTGCCCCCGAAGTGATTTTCCATGTTCTCATCCATAGCTCTGCCTCGGGCTGAGTCTTCGTCCAGAGAATATCAGTCCAACTTCATTCATCATCTACGGGTTCAAGGGTTTGAGGTGAGATGAGAGAGAGGTGGGGAGGATATACACACATACAAACATTAGTTTTTGAAGAAACAGGTTTTATTTTTGGGGCTGTCGGAAAACATCAAACAAAGGACGGCTCACAAATCATCGCATCTAACGTAAGTGTATAACAGGGTTTGGTCTTCTAAAGGTCAAATAGTTCTTTAGATTCTTCAAATCATCGAGTCTCCAACTGTTGTACTTCAATTCTTCTAATACATGGTGAAATCCTTTTTACTCTGAAGTGGTCATCGCCTCTAATCCTTCTTGGAGCGTCTTCGATTGATCCTCCGTGTGGTCAAAAGGAAAGGGTATATTCTAACTATTTGAGGTGAGAGTGTCTATTTGATAAAATCTGAAAAGATGAGGAGTAAGAGTCTTTTGAAAATAAAGTTTTAGAAATTTCCTGTCCTAGGGCTTTCCGGTTTCTAGGGTCACGTCCTACAGTCAACATGTGCTCGATACCATTTACATGGCGACCCGACCAGACGGTCAAGCCTACGTATTCTTGTGCCATCCACGGATCAAGTATCTGGCACACACAGACATCAATGTATATATCAAAGTGCAATCACATGTATAATTAACGTAAAACTGATATATACCTCATAAGTCACAGCGAAACAAATAGTCGGGTGTGGAGTCCCATCAACGCCATCGGCAGGTTGAGTGCAGACCGTAACCTCAGATCGTAACTCTTACTGTCGAGGAAATATCTGCAACATGATACGTTGCAGCCGTGTAGGTCAGACATTGAATGTACCGCAAGATCACAATAAGCGACAACAGATGATAAACTATACTACATGCAAGATGGCTTTGTGGCTCAGATCTGAATTTTGTTTGCGTAAAAGCTGATTTATTTTCCCTACATCAAAGGAATAAATGAAGTCTGTACTATGGAGTTTTCTATCATGACATGGTTCCGCCAACCGATGTCTCATAGCCCAAAATCATCATAAGTTGCCCACAATTAAGTTATCAATCCGTGTTGAGAGTTCGAGATAGATCCAAGTCCAGATGCTCAAATTGTCCATAACCGGGACACGGCTAATCGATTAGGTTTTAACCCTCTGCAGAGGTTTGTACACTTTACCCGCAAGATTCGATCCTCTCTTTACGTTCTCGCACTTCAGAGTGTTTGAGAACAAGATGACCAAACATGGTCTTCCAAAGTGTTCCTCGACCACCGTCCGGTACTCAACCCATCCTACCGTAGTTCTACATCTTCTAGTACCGTCCCCAGCCAGAGTCACCACTAAGGTCAACCAAGCCAGAGCCCATAATGACTTGCGGTTGCACGGTAAGCTTCCGGGCATGAAGTATTCTTCCGTCTCTTTGAGTCTGGGTGAAGCTTTCGCAAGATGTCATGGCGCTTCTCCATGCATCCCGCCAACCACTGGTTTCTCCAGGTGCCCACAACCGCCCTTCACCCAAAGAGTGTGTATTGAATTCTTGTCTCGAGTCTTGAAGTCTTGAGGTCTTGAAGATGCAGTCCTTGCAGATTCCATCATGGAGTTGTCGTCATTGACGTAGAGTCCTCCTTCTTCACACCACTCTCGAACACTCATACCAAACCCCGTCTACTACAGCGTAGCATTAGAATAAAATAACATCCCGGGCTTGGTAACAGGGTGATGGGTTCCTACCTCATGCATACTACTCAACTACAAGAATTTCAATAACACTACTGAGGGGTGGTTGCAAAGGTGCCACTAAATGCAATAAAACATAGGTATGAAAACATGGTCAAAGTGAACTTGCCTGGTGATGTTGACGAAGAAGAATTATCGTTCTCAAGAAATAACTTGATAGACTACTCGTCACTCTCGATGAAATCTATATAACAAACATATCATTCACATAAGCACTCACACTAACAATCAAAACAAAAGAGAGAGCGAATAAGAATCCGAAGGAACTTCAAATAAAACTAGGAGTCTTCTTCTACAACATTCACAAAAATAGTTTTGTCTAACGGAAAATAAAACACTAAAATAACAGAGAATAAAATATAAATTTAGTTAAGACAAAAAATAAAGTATTTTTTCATAAAGCTATTTTGAAAGTATTTTCAATTGGGAGTTAAAACAGAGAAATCCATTGCAAGTTATTAGCGAACTTGAATTGATTTCACGATAACAAAAATAAATATAAATATAAAAACTTGTTGAACACCTACTGTTTAACTAATAGAAAACAAACATAAACTTTCTGAAATATAAAATAAAATAATTTAAAAACAACTATAGAAAAGAAGTAGCTATAATTGAATAGAACTAAAACAGAATTTGTTTTACATGAAACAATAAGCTAAAATACTCAAACAATTTTGAAGTTTTTACCACTGGTAAATATGATCACTAGTGATCAGTAGAAAAAGAATCAAATAAAAATCTATTTTAAACTCCCGAATAAGCAAAACAAGCTTTAATTTAAATCTGATCTAACTCAATTTTATAAATCCAAACATAGACAAATTATATATTTTTGAAACTACAAGAAAATTGTGATCTAACGCAAAAAGAATCAGCATCATTGGACTTCTAGATCAAAAGTTATAAGCTAAACAAGAACGGAACTAAATCTGTTACAGGAATAAATCTGAAAACGAAAACGGAGTTACCTGTCGTGAGGCAGAGATGGCAGGAAGGAGACGGCGATGTGGAGGGCTGCTCGGCGAGGGGGGCGAGGTCGCCGGCGAGGTGGGGGTGGCGGAGGAGGGGTCGGCGCTGGGGAGGTGGCGTTGGGCGATGGGAGGTTCCAGGAGAGCTCCCGGTGAGCGTTCTAGGCAGGAAAAGGAGGACGGTGGCGAGAAGGCTACGGGCAGGAGGGGCGTGGTGATGGGAAAAATGGAACGAGGAGAGGAGGGGTTTATAGGCGGTTCGGGGCGCTGGGATGGAAAGACGAGGGAGATCGGGAAGGTGGAGTTTCCTGCCTCCATGGATATGGAAAGCTTCTGTAAGGTGAGAGGAAACAGAGGAAGGAGATGATCTCTTGTTGGGCTAGAATAGGAAAGTGCTTAATGGGCCAGCAGGTTTTTCCTAATAAAACGATTCCATTCCTGTTTTAAAATTAGGAAACTAAAACAATAAAAAGGAAATCAAATCAATTCGAATAAAGAGTTTTATATACTAAAATTATCAGAAAAATAAAATGTAGATGATGAGCATTATTCATGGCCAAAATAAAAACTTAAAAAATGTTTTCAGAAAATCCCTAAAGGCTTTATTTCTTTTTGCAAATAATTTTAAATAAAAACTTTGGTTTTCTTGGCTCAAATATTTTCAAAATGCCCCTGATTTTGGAGGGTCATTTTCCTCCGCTCTTTCTTGCTTGCAAGAATTTATTTTTCGGGTATTTCTCGGGAAGAAAAATAGAGAAGCAAGTGCAAATATTTGAAAGAATTAAATTGCAAAACTCCGTTCAAATTCTTTATAGTTGAAGAAGTCATGTCATCTTCTCTCATTGATTTTAATAGGATGAATTTGAATTTACCGGAGAAGGGGAAAGTCATTTTATTCCCTCTCTTTCAAAAGTTTTTGAAAAGGTTCAAATTTCACTCAAGTTTAATTCACTCAAGCAAACAAACAAACAATTCAATTAATTATATTAACATTCCAAAATTTGGGATGTTACAAGCTTCTTACATATTGGGCATCAAGATCTATAGAGATAGATCAAGACGCTTAATTGGACTTTCACAAAGAACATACCTTGATAAGATTTTTAAGAAGTTCAAAATGGATCAGTCAAAGAAAGGGTTCTTGCCTGTATTACAAGGTGTGAAGTTGAGTGAGATTCAATGCCCGACCAATGCAGAAGATAGAGAGAAAATGAAAGTCATTCCCTATGCCTCAGCCATAGGTTCTATCATGTATGCAATATTGTGTACCAGACCTAATGTGTGCCTTGCTATAAGTATAGTAGGGAGGTACCAAAGCAATCCAGGAGTGGATCACTGGACAGCGGTCAAGAACATCCATAAATACCTGAAAAGGACTAAGGATATGGTTCTTGTTTATGGAGGTGACAAAGAGCTCGTTGTAAATGGTTACGTCGATGCAAGCTTTGACACTGATCCGGATGACTCTAAGTCTCAAACTGGATATGTATTTATATTGAATGGTGGAGCTGTCAGTTGGTGCAGTTCCAAACAGAGCGTCGTGGCGGGATCTACGTGTGAAGTGGAGTACATAGCTGCTTCGAAAGCAGCAAATGAAGGAGTCTGGATGAAGGAGTTCATATCCGATCTAGGTGTCATACCTAGTGCATCAGGTCCAATGAAAATCTTTTGTGACAATACTGGTGCAATTGCCTTGGCAAAGGAACCCAGATTTCACAAGAAGACCAAGCACATCAAGAGACGCTCCAATTCCATCCGTCATCAAGTGTCGGAAGGGGACATAGAGATTTGCAAGATACATACGGATCTGAATGTTATAGACCCGTTGACTAAGCCTCTCTCACGAGCAAAACATGATCAACACCAAGACTCCATGGGTGTTAGAACCATTACTATGTAATCTAGATTATTGACTCTAGTGCAAGTGGGAGGCTGAAGGAAATGTGCCCTAGAGGCAATAATAAAGTTGTTATTTACATTTCCTTATATCATGATAAATGTTTATTATTCATGCTAGAATTGTATTAACCGGAAACTTAGTACATGTGTGAATACATAGACAAACAGAGTGTCCCTAGTATGCCTCTACTTGACTAGCTTGTTTATCAAAGATGGTTATGTTTCCTAGCCATAGACATGTGTTGTCATTTGATGAACGGGATCACATCATTAGAGAATGATGTGATGGACAAGACCCATCCGTTAGCTTAGCACTATGATCGTTTAGTTTGTTGTTATTGCTTTCATCATGACTTATATATGTTCCTTTGACTATGAGATTATGCAACTCCCGAATACCGGAGAAACACTTAGTGTGCTATCAAACTTCACAACGTAACTTGGTGATTATAAAGATGCTCTACATGTGTCTCCGATGGTGTTTGTTGAGTTGGCATAGATCGAGATTAGGATTTGTCACTCCGATTGTCGGAGAGGTATCTCTGGGCCCTCTAGGTAATGCACATCACAATAAGCCTTGCAAGCAATGTGACTAATGAGTTAGTTGTGGGATGATGCATTACGGAATGAGTAATGAGACTTGCCGGTAACGAGATTGAACTAGGTATGAGGATACCGACGGTCGAATCTCGGGCAAGTAACATACTGATGACAAAGGGAGCAACGTATGTTGTTATGCGGTTTGACTGATAAAGATCTTCGTAGAATATCTAGGAACCAATATGAGCATCCAGGTTCCGCTATTGGTTATTGACCGGAGATGTGTCTCGGTCATGTCTACATAGTTCTCGAACCCGTAGGGTCCGCACGCTTAACGTTCGATGACGATTGGTATTATGAGTTTATGTGATTTGATGTACCGAAGGTTGTTCGGAGTCCCGGATGATATCACGGACATGACGAGGAGTCTTGAAATGGTCGAGATGAAGGAAATATGCCCTAGAGGCAATAATAAAGTTATTATTTATTTCCTTATTTCATGATAAATGTTTATTATTCATGCTAGAATTGTATTAACCGGAAACATAATACATGTGTGAGTACATAGACAAACAGAGTGTCACTAGTATGCCTCTACTTGACTAGCTCGTTGATCAAAGATGGTTATGTTTCCTAGCCATAGACATGAGTTTTCATTTGATTAACGGGGTCACATCATTAGGAGAATGATGTGATTGACTTGACCCATTTCGTTAGCTTAGCACTTGATCGTTTAGTATGTTGCTATTGCTTTCTTCATGACTTATACATGTTCCTATGACTATGAGATTATGCAACTCCCGTTTACCGGAGGAACACTTTGTGTGCTACCAAACGTCACAACGTAACTGGGTGATTATAAAGGTGCTCTACAGGTGTCTCCGAAAGTACTTGTTGAGTTGGCGTATTTCGAGATTAGGATTTGTCACTCCGATTGTCGGAGAGGTATCTCTGGTCCCACTCGGTAATGCACATCACTATAAGCCTTGCAAGCATTGTAACTAATGAGTTAGTTGCGGGATGACATATTACAGAACGAGTAAAGAGACTTGCCGGTAACGTGATTGAACTAGGTATTGAGATACCGACGATCGAATCTCGGGCAAGTAACATACCGATGACAAAAGGGAACAACGTATGTTGTTATGCGGTTTGACCGATAAAGATCTTCGTAGAATATGTGGGAGCCAATATGAGCATCCAGGTTCCGCTATTGGTTATTAACTGGAGACATGTCTCGGTAATGTCTACATAGTTCTCAAACCCGTAGGGTCCGCATGCTTAAAGTTCTGTGTCTATTTGTATTATGACTTTATGTGTTTTGATGTACCGAAGGTAGTTCAGAGTCCCGGATGAGATCGGGGACATGACGAGGAGTCTCAAAATGGTCAAGACTTAAAGATCGATATATTGGATGACTATATTCGGACATCGGAAAGGTTCCGAGTGATTCGGGTATTTTCGGAGTACGGGGGGTTACGGGAATTCACCGGGAGAAGTATTGGGCCTTATTGGGCCATACGGGAATAGAGGAGAGAGGCCAAAAGGAAGGAGGCGCGCGCCCCCCCTCTGGTCCGAATTGGACAAGGGGTGCAGCCCCCTTTTCCTTCTCCCTCTCCCCCTCTTTCCTTCTCTCCTACTCCGAAAAGGAAAGGGGAATCCTACTAGGACTTGGGACTCCTAGTAGGACTCCCCATTCTTGGAGCGCCCCCTCTAGGGCCGGCCTCTCCCTCCCTCCTTTATATAAGGGGACAGGGGGAACCTCTAGACACAACAATTGATCTCTTAGCCGTGTGCGGTGTTTCCCTCCACCATAATCCACCTCGATAATATCGTAGCGGTGCTTAGGTGAAGCCCTGCGTCGGTAGAACATCATCATCATCACCACGCTATCGTGCTGACAGAACTCTCCCTCAAAGCTCGGCTGGATCGGAGTTTGAGGGACATCATCGAGCTGAACGTGTGCTGAACTCGGAGGTGCCGTACATTCGGTACTTGATCGGTCGGATCGTGAAGACGTACGACTACATCAACCGCGTTGTGCTAACGCTTCCGCTTTCGGTCTACGAGGGTACGTGGACACACTCTCCCCTCTCGTTGCTATGCATCACCATGATCTTGTGTGTGCGTAGGAATTTTTTTGAAATTACTATGTTACCCAACACAAGATATAAAGATTCATATATTGAAAGGCTACATTCGGACACCGGAATGGTTCGGGTCGTTCGGGAGTACCGGGGGTTACCGAACCCCTCCCGAGAAGTTATTGGGCCTCATGGGCCTAGTGATGGAAGAGAGGAGGCAGGCCAAGGTGTGGCACGCGCCCCCCTTGTCCAAACCGAATTGGACTGGGCTAGGGGGGCTGTCGCCCACTTTCCTTCTCTTCTTCCTCTCCTTACTTCTTCTCCTACTTGGACTAGGAAAACCTGCTCCTACTAGGAGTAGGAACCCCCCCCCTTTGGCGCGCCCCTTGTCGCCGGCCCTCCTCCTCCTCCCCTCCTTTATATACGGGGGAGGGGGCACCCCATAGGCACACAAGTTGATTTTACCCGTGTGCGGTGCCCCCCTCCACAGTTTTACACCTCGGTCATATCATCGTAGTGCTTAGGCGAATCCCTGCGCCGGTAACTTCATCATCACTGTCACCATGCCGTCGTGCTGACGGAACTCTCTCTCGGCCCCAGCTGGATCTAGAGTTCGAGGGACGTCACTGAGCTGAACGTGTGCAGATCGCGGATGTGCCGTGCGTTCGGTACTGGACCGGTTGGATCGCGAAGACGTTCAACTACATAAACCTCGTCACTTAGCGCTTCTGCTTTCGGTCTATGAGGGTACGTGGACACACTCTCCCCGCTCGTTGCTATGCTTCTCCTAGATAGATCTTGTGTGATCGTAGGATTTTTTTTGAAATACTACGTTCCCCAACAGAATCTGATTTCCCCCAAGGTGATCAATAGGCTGCAGATATGAGATGAAGAGCTCAAGGTTACCGGCACGTTCCAAGGGATCAACCCTGGCAGGAGCCATCCAAAGGGGAAGATTACCTTGCCCGTAACGTTTGGGGGAGAACTGAACTACCAGATTTAGAAGATTGTGTTCGATGTGGTTGATCTCCCCCTGCCATACAATGGAATCCTTGGCCGTCCAGCCTTGGCAAAATTCATGGCGGCATCCCACTATGCCTACAACACGTTGAAGATGCCAGGGCCGATGGGTGTCATTTCCATTCTGTCTGACAAGAAGGACGCCATCATATGCATGGATAAGATGTACAGGGATGCAGTCGCTATTGAGGCCGTGGAAGCAGCAGCTCCCACCAAGGAAAATAAGAAAGGGAAGAAAGCTAGTAAAGATACCAGCAAGGGGTCCAAAAAGCGCACCTCTCCAGAGCATGCTGCACCCGTCGATGATTTGCTGGAGAGTTCCACTAGCAAGAGGTCCAAGGTTGCTGCACCCACTGTGAAGAAGGTTCCGACATGGCTGGTTGGCACTGATGGTACATTCACTATCAGCTCCACCGTTGATGACAAATAGGAAAGCGCGCTCGTTGCCTTCCAGCGGGCGAATGTCGATGTGTTTGCTTGGCAACCGTCTGACATCCCCGGTGTTCTAGGGAGGTAATCGAGCACCACCTTGATGTCTGCCCTCATGCCCGGCCCGTCAAGCAGAAGGTTTGAAAGCAAGCCTTGGAGCGGCAGCAGTTCATTGCTGAAGAGATCAAGAAACTTGAGGCAGCTAGTTTGGTCAGAGGAGTATTGCACCCAACGTGGTTGGAAAATCCAGTGGTAGTGCGCAAGGCGAATGGGAAGTGGATGTTTTGCATAGATTTCACAGATCTGAATAAAGCATGCCCGAAGGACCCATTCCCTTTGCCGCACATCGACCAGATCGTGGATTCCACCTCCGGGTGTGATCTACTTTCCTTCTTGGATGCCTACTCTGGGTATCACCAAATATTCATGTCCAAGGAAGACGAAGGGAAGACATCGTTCATAACCCCATGCGGCACATACTGCTTCGTACGGATGCCCTTTGGGTTAAACAACGTTGGGTCCACTTTTGCAAGGGCAGTGCAAATGGGGTTTGAATGCCAGATGCACATGAATATTGAGGCTTACGTGGATGACATAGTGGTCAAGACCAGAGACAGATCAATGCTCATTCAGGACTTGGAAGAAACTTTTGCCAACCTGTGCAAGATCAACCTGAAGCTGAACCCAGAGAAATGCGTGTTTGGCGTTCCCTCCGGTAAGCTACTTGGCTTCTTTGTGTCTCACCGGGGGATAGAGGCCAACTCCGACAAGATCAGGGCAATCGAGTAGATTCAAGCACCCAAGTAAGTCAAGGACGTGCGGCGTTTAACTGGATGTGTTTCTGCGTTGAGTATGTTCATTTCTAAGTCCGCGGATTGCGCCCTACCGTTCTTCAAAATCTTGAAGAAAGCAAGGCCCGTGGAGTGGAACCCCGAGGTGGAAGCGGCGCTGCAGGACTTAAAATCTTACCTTTCCTCTGTTCCCACCTTGGTTGCTCCTAAACCACAAGAACTGTTGTTGCTGTACTTGGCGACACCAATCAAGTGGTTAGTGCAGAACTGGTGGCACAACGGGAAGTATAAGATGAAGCAGCTGCAACTACTGTCCTCCTCTGATAAGGGAGTGGGCCAGTCACGGCAGGATTGAGTGCAGATTGAGAGAAAGAAGAGCAGAGGAGTGAAGATAATCCCAAGGCTGCGGCAAGGAAGAAAGTGGTGCAGCGGCCAGTCTACTTTGTTAGCTCCCTGTTGCAGGGGGTTAGATCAAGGTACTCTGGTGTGCAAAAGTTGATCTTTGGCCTTGCCATGGCCTCAAGGAAACTGCGCCACTACTTCCAAGCCCACGAGATCACAGTTGTCACCCGATTCCCTTTGCAACGCATACTGAGGAACCCAGAGGCCACTGGCAAAATAGTGGAATGGGCTTTGGAGTTATCAAGCTTTGGTCTGAAGTTTGAGAGCACATCAACCATTTAGAGCAGAGCACTAGCGGAGTTTATTGCAGAATGGACGCCTATCCCAGATGAAGAGATGCTGGAAACAGTTATCCCCGGCAAGGAAGTGCCCCAAGAATTGATCATGTACTTTGATGGAGCCTTCTCACTACAAGGTGCGGGAGCTGGGGTGCTCCTCGTCGCTCCCACCGGAGAGCACCTCAAGTACGTGGTCCAAATGCATTTTCCCCGGGAGAAGGCAACCAACAACACTGTGGAATATGAAGGACTCCTTGCCGGGCTCAGAATCGCGACATAACTGGGTATTAAGAAGCTGATCATTCGAGGAGAATCACAGCTCATGGTGAGGCAAGTGAACAAGGATTATTAGATCCCATTGATGGAGGAATATGTGGAGGAAGTGAGAAAGCTGGAGGAGCGCTTTGATGGATTGCAAAAAGAACACGTACCGCGTGCGGAAAACAGCATTGCTGATCATCTGTCAAAGTGCGTTGCGCAAAGGCTTCCTGTGGAACCAGGGACTTTCGTTCTTCACCTGACTCAACCCTCCGTATCCCCGGCAACAACGGCCAGAAAGAGGAGGAAACTGGACTCCGGCCAGCCTCTCCCGGCAGAGCTTCCCGAACCCCCGGGTAGAGAGGTTGGCGGGAACAACTCCACTTCGCTTGGCGAGCAGCACCCTCCCGCCAAACTACCAATCCTTGCGGTTGAGGCATGCGCTCCCACGAACGAGGAGGTGTCACTGATCCTTCTTGTCGAGCCCCAAGCTCCAACTTGGGCACGACACATCGTCCATTACCTCCAGACAGGAGATCTTCCCGGAGAGCAAGAAGAAGTTGAAAGAGTAGCCCGAAGGGCCAGTATGTATCAGTTCGTCGACAACGCGCTATAAAGAAGGAGGCCCAACGGTGTGAAATTGAGTACATTTGCCGGGAAGAGGGAGAGGAACTGTTGGCAGAGATACACAGAGGCATGTGCCGCTCCCATATTGGATCAAGAGCCTTGGTTGGAAAAGTTTTCTGGCAAGGTTTCTACTGACCCTCGGCCCTCCAAGATGCAATTGAGCTAGTCAGCAGATGTGAAGCCTGCCAGTTCCACTTCAAGAACATCCATCAGCCCGCTCAAGCTCTCCAGACGATTCCTTTGTCATGGCCATTTTCGATCTGGGGGCTGAACAGCTTGGGCCCCTTCCCCCGTGCCACCGGGGGCTTTGAATTCTTGTACGTTGCTATCGACAAGTTTACAAAGTGGCTGGAGGTGGAGCCTGTGAGGAAGGTAACCACACAGTTAGCTATCAAGTTCTTAAAAGGATTGGTGTGCCACTTCGAGGTACCCGCCAGAGTCGTTACTGACAAAGGCACCCAATTCACAAGCCGCACCTTCATGCAATACATTTAAGCCCTCGAGAGCAAGGTCTCCTTTGCCTCTGTTGCCCATCCCAGAAGCAACGGACAAGCTGAGAGGGCGAACACTGAAGTGCTGCGAGGACTCAAGACAAGAACATTTGATAGACTGCAGAAGTGCAGCACACGCTGGATTGATGAGCTGCCGATGGTTTTTTGGTCCCTCTGTACGACACCAAATCGAGCTACCGGCCAGACTCCCTTCTCCCTAGTCTATGGGGCAGAAGCAGTGATCCCCATGGAACTCATATACGGGTCACCTCGAGTACTTGCCTACGATGAAGTAGTGCAAGCAGCACCGGCATGACGATGACGTGCTCCTTGAGGAGAACTGTCTCCAAGCTGCTACGCGTGCTGCACGCTATCTGCAAGCCCTGTGTCGCTACCACAACCGCAGGGTCATGCCCAGATCCTTGAGGAAGGTGACCTTGTCCTTAGGCATGTTTAGTCTGCCAAGGGTACAAACAAGCTGCATCGAAGTGGGAAGGCCCTTACCGGGTAGTACGAGTCTCCAGACTTGGCGTAGTCCGTCTAGAGACCGAAGATGGCATCTAATTGCAAAACTCATGAAACATTGAGCATCTTCGTAAGTTCTACCCATAAGGCATGGCTGTCAGGCCTTGCCCGGTAGCCACCCTTTTGTACAAGCCTTGCCGATGTTGCATGTAACCCTTCGTACAAAGCCAGGCGCTGACGCTAAGCAACAGATAAATAAACGAAGCGCTAGGCCCCCCCCAAAAACTTTCATGCATGCATAGCATAACATGAGCATAGCAAGATCATGTAGATAAGGTCATATGCAGCCTTGTTTTCATCTGCACTAAACTGCAGGGCTCTTGCCGCGGACTCAGTCCTGAAGAGAACAAACGGAGACAAGCCTACATATCGGCCCCTGACAAGCCAAACAAATAAGTTCCTTATTATCCATACATGTTCTGTAAGGGGAACACTTGTGCATATAGAAACCTCGTCACCTTCGAAGCATCGGTGCTCCCATCCTTTGACTCGAACGTTGCTTCGGTCAAAGTGGTTGTAGTGGCCTTTGATGGAGAAGGCTCGACAGGGGGCTAGTCCCTTTCCATAATGTTGAGCTCGGCAAACCTAGCCCCGCGGCAACAAACGGAAGGCACCGGCAGGATAGCTTGCTGGAGAAAACTTGTTTACTTAAATGTATAGAGGCATTCCACCTCTGCATGGACGTGATACATGCACAAGTACCCGGCAAGGCTTGTCCTTTTTCATTAATATGCAGATAAACAAGTTTAGATCTTACAGAACGCAAACATGGATAAAGAAGATTACATATTCAAAACTAAAGTTTGGCAAGTGCCTGCATATTTTAGACTGAAAAAAGTTAAGTGCCCCGTAATTCCTTTCTTGTCCCTCTCCTCCTAGGAACTACAGTGGGAGGCGAAGAGGGAAAAAGGAATGCCTGGGCAGAAACCCAACCTGACCTCGTCAGGTCCCATATGGCGGAGCCTGGCAAGATCGGGAGGGCGCGAATGAAGGTGATGGATGAGGAGAGCGACTAGGTGACGCCCTGGTCACCGCCACTAGGGCCAGCAGGACGCGGTAGGGCGAACGAAGCCGGAGCCCACGAGGAAGCCTGCCGGGGTCTAGCTGGAAGGCTACTGGAGGGGGAGAAAGGCACCACCCACACCCAACACTCAGCAAATCGCCTTGCCGGGGAGGAGATGCGGGTGCGGATGGTGGTGCCGCCGGCTGACGGTGATGGTGCGGCTGGTGTTCAGCCGGAGCCAGAGTCTCGTCCTCCCCATCGACTCTGTCGTCATCGCCGTCACTGTCCTCCTCATCGCTATAATTCTAAGAGGAGCTTTCGTCATCAGTCGAGCTCTCCGCGCAACACCCTAAGCGATCACTCGAGCGTCCGAAGACTTTGACGGAGAGCAGGGTGGCGTCCATTAGCTTGAAATGGAGAACATGCCTGGCCGCCAGGCTATGGGCACGTGCATAAGTCTTCCAACCACGCCGAAGAAGCATGACGTGAGGGGCGGGGAACTCCACGCCCACCCGCATGCTGCCATTGCAGCAGCCCCTCATGTGCAGCCTCAACCCCGGCGGCTGCTTGATCTCCATCACCCTTGCAAATGCGGTAGGTAACCGCAGACGGCTACGCGGGGGCCCTCGCAGCTTGACGATGAACTCCAGCGGCTGGTCCCCGATGTGGCCTTCATTCGGGTCCTGGACAGTCAGAGGAGGTGCGATCAAAGCACCGCCTCGTCCTCCCCAACCCCGAGCGCCGCGGCGACCACGTCCCCGTCCTCTCCCACCTCCCCTCACAGCGGGATCCGCTCCCATGTCCCCAATAGGAGGAGGGAGGTGCTGTTGAGCAAAAGCCCTCGTCACCACTACTGGAGTGCCACTACGCCCTCTCCCCCTCACCATGATGGGGAAACAATGCCAGAAGGAAGGAGGAAGAGATAGGTGTGAACCAGCACCTCGCCCACGTCCCCTTTTTATAGGCAAACAAGGCCCGAGGCTGGCTCCTCACCCAGGGGCAACCGCCCCGCTCTGCCAATCCAACCCCTCCGCGCCACCAACGACTTGTGGAATCAAGACCGACCATCTGCGCCAATCAGTGGCGCCTAGCTTTTTGCCCTGGCACACATTTCCGCGCCCTCCGCATCCGCCACTGACCCTGCACAATGCATGCAATGCACGTGGCGGAAACGCCAGAAGCGGGGAAGTTAGTGGAATGGCAGTTATCGCTCCGTGAACGTGGGATGTGGGTAGCTGATACGTCTCCAATGTATCTATAATTTATGAAGTATTCATGCTATTATATTATCCATCTTGGATGTTTAATGGGCTTTACTATGCACTTTTATTTTATTTTTGGGACTAACCTATTGACCCAGAGCCCAGTGCCAGTTCCTATTTGTTTTCCTTGTTTCAGTGTTTCGAAGAAAAGGAATATCAAACGGAGTCGAAATGGAATGAAACCTTATGGAGAAGTTATTTTTGGAAGGGAAGCTACCCGATAGACTTGGAGTGCACGTCAGTAAAGAAACGAGGGAGCCACGAGGTAGGGGGCGCGCCCACCCCCCTAGGGCGCACCCTCCACCCTCGTGGGCCCCTCGTGGCTCCCCTGATGTACTTCTTCCGCCTATATATATCCATATACCCTAAAGCGATCGGGGAACAGAATAGATCGGGAGTTCCGCCGCGCAAGCCTCTCAGAGCCACCAAAACCAATCGGGACCTGTTCCAAGCACCTGCCGGAGGGGGAACCCTCACCGTGGCCATCTTCATCATCCCGGCGCTCTCCATGACGAGGAGGGAGTAGTTCACCCTCGGGGCTGAGGGTATGTACCAGTAGCTATGTGTTTGATCTCTCTCTCTCTCTCGTGTTCTTCATTTGGCATGATCTTGATGTATCACGAGCTTTGCTATTATAGTTGGATCTTATGTTTCTTCTCCCCCTCTTCTCTCTTGTAATGGATTGAGTTTTCCCTTCGAAGTTATCTTATCGGATTGAGTCTTTAATGATTTGAGAACACTTGATGTATATCTTGCCGTGCGTATCTGTGGTGACAATGGGACATCACGTGATTCACTTGATGTATGTTTTGGTGACCAACTTGTGGGTTCCGCCCATGAACTTATGCATACAGGTTGGCACACCACTACAAAAAAATACACTTCTGTGATGATACATGTTTGTCATAGTAGGTCGCGTTTTTTGTCATGCATGTACATCCATGACGATTTTATGACAGAATCAAGATAGTCATACTGTCTTTGTCGAGAAGTGTTCCATGACATTACCAAAATTATCATCACGGAAGTGTCCACTTCCATGACGATAACTCGCGCGTCACATAAGTGCTTTTGTCAAGGGTGACCGACATGTGGCATCCACCGTAACGGAACGCCGTTAAGCTATCGGGTCGGGTTTTGGATCCGATAACCTGTTAACAGCCCCGACCAATGGGGATTTTCCACGTGTAAAATCATCATTGGCTGGAGGAAACATGTGTCGGCTCATCGTTGGGACAGATGTCATCCACTCATTGGACATAAGGCGCCTATGATACGTCGACACGTGGCACGGCCCAACAGAGGCCCATTGTGAAAAGGCCAGCCCGTTTGACTTGGTTAAAAGGTGGCGGGCCGGCCCATGGAAAGCTTGTTAACGGCCTGTTCACATATAGCCCATTTACAGCCCGCTAACCCAAGGCCTGTTATGCCCTATCCGAATTAGGCCCAGTAGCATCATCTAGGCCATCCAATATGATTCCAGCCCGTTTTCACTTCTGGCCCATGTATGGCCCATGACGTCTTTCAGCCCATATGAGGCCATATGTAACTCTTGTCCTATTAACGGCCCGTGGTGAAACTGGCCCGCAATGAACAGTGTATCACTTTACACCCATTAACGGCCCGTGGAAATCGCCCGTAATGAACGAAGGTATCACTTTATACCCATTAAGGGCCCATTATTCGATTGGGCGTTTCAGCCCATGTTATCTTTCGGCCTTCTCGAGCCCATTTATTCTTGGGCTCATTTCAAGATTCATTTACTTACGGCCCGTTCTCGTCATTTTACGCTTGTGGGCCAAATTCAGCCCGTGGTTACAGTTGACCCGTTTGTGGTCCGTTAATACGTTGGGTTGTTTTCATAGCATCATCAAATACGGCCTATTAACGATGGCCCGTTATGGTCGGCCCATGAACGGACGATTCCAACTCTAGCCGCTTACGGCCATAATCTGACTCGTTATTGGCCCATGTTTGTGTCGATCATCTGCCCGTATAAGGCCCATTGGTGATACAGCCCATAGAAGGCCCATTGTTTCTATGGCCCGTAGAAGGCCCAATGTTTCTACGGCTCATAGAAGGCCTACTGTTTCTACGGCCCGTAGAAGGCCCACTGTTTCTACGGCCCGTAGGAGGCTCAGTGTCACTACAATAAATATTAGCCCATGGTTATTGTGGCCTAGTTTAAAAAATAGGTTATTGCAGCCACTAGCAAACCGCAGAAAAAGAACCGCACTGACTACAAGCAAACAAATAAACAAGACAACAAGGAAATAAATAAGCAAGCAACTTATACTAGGCTATCACGGCTATTACACATATTACATCCACTGGGCATCAAAGTTCGCCACCGGTGCAAATATAGGGAACACATCGAAGATATAAACGCCGCAGAAAAACAAGTCCGAATCAAACCACTTGAAGATTTCAAGAAACAATATCACAGGTACCCATAATGTTTGGCAAGATGCTTAGCAAGCTTATTAACTTTCTCTTGTTTGGCGCTTAAATCCTATAGCGCTTGTTGTTGCACAAGAAAGTACGCATCTGAATTCTGCAGGGACTTCCTCAGTCCTTCGACTTCTTGCCGCAGCACAGCTGACTGATGCCTTTCAGCTTGTAGCTAAGACTGAAGAAGCCGAAGTGATTCAGTAGCGAGTTCTAAGAGCTTGTGCCAGTGATGCTGGCGATAACTTTCGAGCAGACATCAACGCAGGATCGTGGGGTTTTCTCCTTGTCTACAAGATCGTTTTATCACCTTTCTTGGAGACCAACAGGGTTGTCTCACTATCTTGAACCTTATCTGCATTACTTTCTCTACCATTGCATAGTGGGGTGCTCTTCTCCAATATTCTGTTTGCATACTACAAGAGAAACAAGCAGACACATCACAGGTTTAGCTTGTAGTATACCAAACTCATTTTGGTAAACCGGTTCAGTAGTAAGGTGGACAGGATAACAACATGAAACAAACATATATCTATGTACTATGGTCACTGTATTGTCCATATCATTCTAGTTTATGTTCCCTAATCAAGATAGAGACACAGTTCAACTCATATATTTTTAAGACACAGTAGCATAGACAGAATATAAGTGTGAGAAACTACATAGCATTGGCAGCACTTGTAATGTGCATCACATGAGAACATAACTGTTTATACAACTTAAATTGAAATCAACATAGAGCAAGAAGTTAGAACAACAATCCAGTTAAAGAAATAGGTTTAAAACATACATGTTGCGCCATTGGAGTTTCAATTGGATCCTTCAAATTCGAAAGTAGTTGGTATGAGTAAATACAGTGATGCAACAGCAAAGGAGTATGGACCATAGCTACGGAATCTGGCCTGAGAATAGTTTCTCTTCTGCTTAAAACGTGGAGTTTGGGTTAGCTGTGGTGGTCTTCGTGCTTTGGGCACTGCAGTAGCTTTACAAACTGCTCGTGTGGGGGTACTCTGTGGTGGACATGGTGCTTTGTCAACTATAAGTGGGTTACTATCTGCTGGGGTTGTGGTTAGATGGGTTGTAGCTGGTTCTCTGCCCAACGGTGTAAGTGTGCAATCTGGAAGAGTCTCGATTATGTGTGGTGGGGCTCGTTTGTGGGCCAGTACAACTATGGTTCTATCTGCATCGACAGTAGCACCGTCTTTTGTGAAGAACGGGTTTTGCTCCCTTAGATACTGCCATCACCCCTCCAATTCAAATGGCTGATAAACAAGAAAAGAAATTGAACATCTGAGACATTGTATGATGAGCATGATGTGGTAATTCACATATATGTTGTCTAACCAAGCAGACAGACATGACACAATTTCACCTATATGATGCCTAACTAAACAGGATAGCATGACACAGTTTCAGATATATGATGGATAACTTAACAGGATATAATGGCATAATTCAACATATGATGAGTACCTAAAAAGGATGACATGACAAAACTATATGATGTCTTTCTAAAATAGGTTGGGATGAAATAATTCACATACATGTTGTCTAAGTATACAGGATTGCATGATATAATTGACATAATTGATTCATATACTAAGCAGCTGGCACTCTCATGTATGATCTCTAAACTAAGCAGATAGAATTCAATATTGTGCATATGATGTCTAAACTAAGCAATGCAAGACAACGTATGCATCATATGAGAAATATAAACATTGCAACTTAGAGCATACACCTCAGGTGGGATATAGGACTGGTCATCTGTCTCTGAATCCTCCTCTGAGGAGCTCCCTGTAACCATTGAGATATATGCTTCAACAGGTACCATTGCCTGCTCTGAAGACCTTGTTTTCACTCCAGATTTTTCCATAACCGGCTCAAATGGCTGATTGTAACGCCCCGGATTCGATGCGCCAGGTGTCCGCCAGTTATTCGCCGTCTTTGCCATGTCATGTGCTTGCGTGTTGCACTTTGCCATGTCATCATCTGCATTTCATATCATGCCATCATGCGCATTTCATTTTGCATACGTGTTAAGTCTCATGCATCCGAGCATTTTCCCGTTGTCCGTTTTGCAATCCGGCACTCCTATGTCTCCGGCGCCCCTTTTACCTCTTTTAGGTATGCGGGTGTTGAATGTTCTCGGAATGGGTTGCAACTTGGCATGCGGTCTTATTATAGTGTAGACAGAGCGCCTGTCAAGTTTCGGCGCATTCGAAGTCCGTTTGATAGCCCTACCGTTAAACTTATAGCGGCATCCTTGCCGGTTTATTCGTCGGACGTTTCGGCCTCCGAAACTGCCGCCGGGCCTCTCTCTCTCTCTCTTCTCTCCACTCAGCCCAACCCCTCTTCTCAACCCACCTAAACCCCCCTCTTTTCCTGATCGTCGGATCACGATCGGAGGCTCCAACGGCCTCAAAACCCCTCCAAAAACCCTCAAACCCTAGCCCCTACCCTTTATATACTCCTTCCACTCCCAATTTTGGCAACCTAGCCTCCCCTCCTCTAGCCTCCTCCAACCTCGGGATCTGCGCAGCAGCCAGCCCCCCCTCCACCTCGCATTCCACACCCGGCTAACCTCCCACCGCCACTTCGCGCCGTCCCCGCCGCCAGCCACCACCCGCGCCGCCGCCCCGAGCCAGTGGCGCCTCGCCACGTCGCCCCCTGTCCTCCCCACGCCGCCCTGAAGCCAGGGCTGCCAGAGACCAGATCGGGCCCTGGGAAGCCCACCCGAGCCCGACCGCCGATCGCGCGCCCCCCCGCTCGTCTCCCGCAACGCCTCCCGCTCGATCCCATCTGGATCGGGAGGACACCCGCGCCGCCGCCCGCTCTGCACCGGCACGCCGCCGTCGGGGCTCCCCGTTCCCCCCAGATGAGTGTCACCGCCGCCCTTTCCCCTTCTCCTCCTCATCCGGCTCTCTCCCTCACCCTCTTTGCCCCGCAGGAAACCGCCACCGTCGCCACAGCCGGAGCTCGCCGGAGACGTGGACGCGTCGGATCCGTCCTCCGTTTGCCGCGCCGCCGACGGATCTGAGGAGCCTGGCCCTCGATCCACCTGTTTTCCATCGCTCCTCCTCACGCGGTCCGCCCTCGCTCGCCGGAGTCTGCGCCGCCACGCTCCCGCTGCGGCGCTCATGCGTCTTGAGCACACGCACAACCCCGTTGACCACCCCTGGGCCAGCCACTTCAAGGCCCAGACAACGGCCTGCCTCGCCTCCTCTCGTCCGGCCCAGCCAAGGCCCAGCAGAGCCAAGGCCCAGCCCAGCTTCAGCCTCCACATCGGCCCACCTCGCCCTCTGTTTTTTTTTTGCTAGGTATAAAAACTGCTAAGTCCCGAAATCTGCAGTAATTTTGTTGCTTTTTCATTGCATCATATCTCTGTCATCGTTGCTCCGTTTTGCGCGTGTAATATGTCAAAATGTTCGTCTCGAAGAGTAGATCATTTCATCTCATTGCATCATTTTCATTTGACTCATCTTGATGCCCTAAATGCTGTTAGAAGAGTGCTATGTGATGTTAGTTTCTGATTTTTATCAGAACATGCACTTTTGTCATTTTTGCCATGATTGATGTGTGCATCCTATGGACTTGAGTCCTACATGTGTTTTGCAATATGCCATGTATTCTTTACAGTGGTGCTTGCTATGTATTTTTGTGATCAATGTGGTGACTAGCACAAGCATGCAAACTAGGTGTCCTGATGTTGCTGTTTTCAGCCCTGTTTTGCTGATATTTTGATGCCATGTTAACTTGATGCTACAGAGTTATCCATGCATATTTTGAGATACTTCACTAAGGATGTTTTGTTCTACATGTCTTGCTCTATCCATCCATGCCCTTGTTTGCAATTATGGAGTAGTATAGCTTGAGTCAACCGAGCTCTACTTTTGCTATAAAATGTTTCCTGGCAGATTGTATACATGTTATTCAATTTTGCCAAGGTTGTTGTGGTTGATCCATGTATGCTATGTTATTGTTCTTGCCATGTATGTCTTCTATGCCATGTCTTCTTGATGTATGTATGCTTAGTTTTTCATATAAGGCTCTGTAGTGAGTGCATTGAGCTTGTAAACATGCCTACTTGTTATCAGTTTTTGACATGCCATGTTGCTGAATCTGTTAACGAACTTTCGATATTGACATGGGTGTTACTATATTTTCTGATCCTTTTTGGCTCATGGTCACTAAAGGACTTTTGTTCTATGCAATTAGTAGATCCATGCCATGCCTTTGTTTGCCATGATAAGTTCCTGTAACATGTTGTTTGATAGCTCTAAACATTGCAACCTGATGTTATTTCTGCCAATGCCTGAAACTGTTATTACTTGCAATCTTGCCATGTCATTTTGAGCATGTTCTAGTCATTTCTGGAGATAGCTCAGTGTTCATGTTTTGTAATGCATTACCTGTACATCATGCCCATGCCTTTTATTATTATGTTGAGGTCCTGTAGCATGTTGTTTTGATGCTTTCAATATGCCTAGTTGCTGTTTTGGACAGCTTGTCCTTTAAACTTGTATAGGGTGTATGTGTTGAACCGTTGCTCCGTTTTGAGTGTGCTCTATATGAAACTTGCTTGATTTTGCATGTAGTTTCATATTATCATGTTGCATCCTTGTTTTGAGGTGTTTTGCTTGATGTTTGTGTGCATTTTGCATCAATGCCATGCTTATCTTGTTTTGCTCATATCTTCTAGCCCGTAGCTCCGAATCTAATGAACTTTATATGTAACTTGACTAGAATTTCGTGTAGATCGTCGTGGTGCATCTTAACTTGCTGTTTAACAACTTGAACATAATGTTTATTCAGATCTGGACCAATTTCGAAATTTGCATATGAGGACTTACCGGAATTGTTCTATGTTGTTTCCGGCCTCATTTAAACTTGCTTTGATGTGTTGCTCTTGTTTGCATCATCTCTTGCCATGAGTAGCTTCATGTAGCTTTGTCATGCATCATGCGTGTTGTGCATCATGTCTTGTCTATGTGTGGTGTGTTTACTATGTTGTGTGCTTCTTCTTGTTAGTTCCTGTTTCGTTGCGATCGTGAGGATTCGTTCGTCTACACTTGGTTCGGCTTCATCCGTTCGTCTTCTTCATGGACTCGTTCTTCTTCCTTGCGGGATTTCAGGCAAGATGACCGCTACCCTGGATCTCACTACTATCATTGCTATGCTAGTTGCTTCGTTCTTTCGCTATGCTGCGTTACCTATCACTTGCTGCTCAAGCCTACCTAATTGCCATGTCAGCCTCTAACCTTTGTCACCCTTCCTAGCAAACCGTTGTTTGGCTATGTTACCGCTTTGCTCAGCCCCTCTTATAGCATTGTTAGTTGCAGGTGAAGATGAAGTTTGTTCCTTGTTGGAACATGGAGATGTTGTTCCTTGTTGGAACATGTTTACTTGTTGGGATATCACAATATACCTTATTTAATTAATGCATCTATATATTTGGTAAAGGGTGGAAGGCTCGGCCTTATGCCTGGTGTTTTGTTCCACTCTTGCCGCCCTAGTTTCCGTCATATCGGTGTTATGTTCCCAGATTTTGCGTCCCTAACGCGGTCGGGTGATTTATGGGACCCCCTTGACAGTTCGCTTTGAATAAGACTTTTCCAGCAAGGCCCAACATTGGTTTTACCATTTGCCTCACCTATGCCCTTTTTCCCTTGGGTTTCGGGCCCGAGGGTCATCTTTATTTAGCCCCGGGCGGTGCTCCTTCAGTGTTGGTCGAACCGAGCAGATCATGGGCCACCAGGGGCAACTCGAGGGCTGGTTTTACTCGTGGGCTGACTTATCCGGTGTGCCACGAGACCGAGGTGCGTCGACTCCTATCGGTTTGTCGGCACATCCGGGCGGCTTTGCTGGTCTTGTTTTATTCTTTGTCGAAATGTCTTGTGGCCGGATTCGAGACTGATCGGGTCTTCCGGGAGAAGGAATATCCTTCGTTGATCGCGAGAGATTATCATGGGCTAAGTTGGGACACCCTGCAGGTATAAACTTTCGAGAGCCGTGCCAGCGGTTATGTGGCACATGGGAATTTGTTAATGTCGGTTGTAGAAAACCGAAGTTGATCTCAATTAAAATACACCAACCGTATGCGTAACGTGAGTGTCTCTTTTGGGGTTGATCGAGAGGAGAACACGGTTTCGGGTTATGTCGGCGTAAGTAGGAGTTCAGGATCACTTCTTGATCATTACTAGTTGACGACCGTTCCTTTGTTTCTCTTCTCGCTCTCATTTGCGAATGTTAGCCACCATATCATGCTTAGTCGCTGCTGCAACCTCACCACTTTATCCCTTCCTTTTCCATTAAGCTTTGCTAGTGTTGATACCCATGGTAATGGGATTGCTGAGTCCTCGTGGCTCACTGATTACTACACCACCGATTGCGGTACAGGTTTCGCGATGCTCATGGCCTTGAGGCGATGTTTGCTTGTGTGGGAGTTCTTCTTCCGCTTCTTCTTGATCGGGGATAGGTTCGGTCGGCAGCCCGGGCTAGCAGGGTGGATGTCGTTTGAGCTTCTGTTTATGTTTCATCCGTAGTGGGATGCTGATCTTATATTGATGTTGATGTATTCTTGTGGCATTTGTGCCTTATGTATGTAACCCCATCTATTATGTAATGTTGATGTAATGATATCCACCTTGCAAAAGCGTTTCAATATCGGGTCTATCCTTGGTGGGACCGTCGAGTTCCTTTGGATAGGGTCGCATATTAGGCGTGACAAGTTGGTATCGAGCCTCGACCGACCCTAGGAGCCCCCTTGATTGATCGTGTAGTTTGGCCGTTGTTGAGTCTAGAAGAAAACTGTTTTCGGAGTCTAGTTATATCGGAGAGTAGGAATTCTTTTTACTCCTTAGCCCCTTCGTCGCTCTGGTAAGGAATCTTGACGTAGGTGTTTTGAACTACTTCTCTTCCCCTTCAAATTTTTCTTTAGGATCACGCAGTTGGTTTTCCGATCGTTGGCTCTCAGCTCTTTTCATCCGGTGCATTTCTCGTCAAGTCGACTCGAGCCTCTTCATCTTTGAGTTCAATCCCCAGTTGATTTGTTTTCCCACCCACCCACCCTTCTTCTTCTCGGAACCGGAGTCCGTAATCGAGTATGCTTCCTACTCGTGTGAAGTTTTTTCTCTCTCTCATCAATGTTTTCAACCGGTGTTTTTTCTCTTCAAGATATCCGTCGATTTTCCCCTTCCAAGTTGCCTTTGTTTTTTCCCGCCCACCCACCCTTTTCTTCCCGGAGTCTGAGTCTCTCTCGACCAGCTATCTCATTCGTGCAGAGCCTCTTCAGTCTTTCGTAAATTATTTCAACCGGTGAATTCTCGTTTTGTACGACATTCCTCATCTCTTTTCTTTTCTGGTGGATTCAATTCAAGTTTTTCGGGTTGATCACATTCTTTTCCTTGGATCAAGTGTTTTCCCTGCTCGTTCGCCTCTCGCCAGTTTATCATTCCGGATTTCGGAAGACATCTCAGGAGATCCGTCTATGTTCCAATTAATTCGAGGCTGTCACCTCATTCAAATATTTCAATTGTTCCGGTGCATCATCTATCTGTTCAAGAATCCTTTTTCAACGGTGTTGTCTTTTAGTGGGCCCTAACCCACATGTCTTTTCCCAGGATCTTACCTGACTCTTCTAATTTCCCCGGAGTTATTCTCAATTCTTTTCGGAGTTTGATGTAAGTATGAATTTCATCAGTCAGACGCCTTTCCAAGATCGATTTCAAATCATTTCATTGTTGGCTCAACCTCTCTGTTTTTTTCATTCTTCCGGAGTATCCCAGTAATTTTGGTGGTGTTTTCTCGTCGACATTTGAAGACCGTCGTAGATTTTTCTCTTAAATTTTGTCCGTTCCCCCGGAGATTCATGGTGCTAGGTCGATGTTATCCTATCAAATTGTTTCTAGTCGTGCAATTCTTTTCATCCATCCGGAGCATTTCAGGAGTTGCTTTCTCTCTCGATCATCCGGAGGTCATCTTTTCGGAAGATTTCTTCATTCTAAGTTTTCAGATTCATTCCCCAATTATTCTATATCCGTGCCCCTTCGTTCATCTCAATATTCTTCCGGTGCTTCGTTCAAGTATTCTTCTATCAGTTCGCGATCTCTTTGTTCTCTTGCATTTTAATTCCCTCAAGTATCTTCGTGCTTCTCTAATTCTTCCCGGTGTTTCATTCTCTTTCATCAGTCATTTACGAATTCTTACGGTGGTTCGTTCAAGATTCTTTTTCCATGATTATCAGTTTAATCCATTCGTTCTTTTATTCCTACCGGTGGTTCATGAAGACCTTCTCAAGTTTGTGATATGTCACTTCTCAATCTTTTTCAAGAAGAATAAGTAGTATGCGAAAATCCATTGTTTTTCATCAATTTAATTTGATGAAGGATAAGCATACAATAAATCTTATTCTTATTTCATCCAAGTGTTTAATCTTTTTCTTCGGAGTTTGTTCTTAATGAATAAATTCTAGCTCGAAGTGTTTTCATCTTTTCTTTTCCGGAGTTCAATTATTTACTCGGCCATCTCGTCGGAACCTCCATCTAAATCATCGCAAGGCTCATCTTATTCTTTCATCCTTTCATTCTATCTCATCATCCTTTTTATCAACGGAGTTCTTCATGGTGGTTCTTCAGGTTTTAATTCATTCTTCAAGTGTTCATCAAGATTCTTATGGTGGAATTCAAGTATATTTTCTTCTCGCGTCTCGAAGTGCAATTAATTCTCCGTATTCTTTTGAAGTGGAGTTTTGCATTTCTTCATTCTTCTCAGCTATCAAATCATTTCCGTTTGTGGCCGGTTATCACCTTATGATCTTGAGATGATACCTATAAGTCCACAACAATCTATTCTTTTCGTTGGTGATTTTATCAACAACTCAGTTCAATTTTTCTTCTAAGGTTGTTTTCAATTTCATTACGTGGCACAAGTTGTCATTTTCTTCTCCGTTCTTTTCATTCAAATTCTTTCAATTCTTAGGAGGTATTGTGTTGCTTATGTCGTCAAGTGTCATTCCATCTTGTGAAGTTCATGTTCTTTTCCGTCCATTTTCAGCCGGAGTGCTACCTAAATCCTTTCAGTCTTATTCGTTTCTTATCTCATTCTAACTGGAGTTGTTTCATAGTCTATCTCATTCCGTGAGCTTTCGATTCTCATCATTCTCGTCGTTCCTCTCTTCTTCTCGAGTGCTCTCGATTCTTGCCTCTTCTCAAATGCGTTTCTTGTTTCACCTCATCCCTTTTCCCTTCCGTCTCGGTCCTAAGATCTCGGGACGAGATCTCTTGTTAGTGGAGGAGTGTTGTAACGCCCCGGATTCGATGCGCCAGGTGTCCGCCAGTTATTCGCCGTCTTTTCCATGTCATGTGCTTGCGTGTTGCACTTTGCCATGTCATCATCTGCATTTCATATCATGCCATCATGCGCATTTCATTTTGCATACGTGTTCGTCTCATGCATCCGAGCATTTTCCCCGTTGTCCGTTTTGCAATCCGGCACTCCTATGTCTCCCGGCGCCCCCTTTTACCTCTTTTCGTGTGCGGGTGTTGAATGTTCTCGGAATGGGTTGCAACTTGGCATGCGGTCTTATTATAGTGTAGACAGAGCGCCTGTCAAGTTTCGGCGCATTCGGAGTCCGTTTGATAGCCCTACCGTTAAACTTATAGCGGCATCCTTGCCGGTTTATTCGTCGGACGTTTCGGCCTCCGAAACTGCCGCCGGGCCTCTCTCTCTCTCTCTCTCTCTTCTCTCCACTCAGCCCAACCCCTCTTCTCAACCCACCTAAACCCCCCTCTTTTCCTGATCGTCGGATCGCGATCGGAGGCTCCAACGGCCTCAAAACCCCTCCAAAAACCCTCAAACCCTAGCCCCTACCCTTTATATACTCCTTCCACTCCCAATTTTGGCAACCTAGCCTCCCCTCCTCTAGCCTCCTCCAACCTCGGGATCTGCGCAGCTCAGCCCCCCTCCACCTCGCATTCCACACCCGGCTAACCTCCCACCACCACTTGGCGCCGTCCCGCCGCCACCACCACCAGCGCCGCCGCCCAGCCAGTGGCGCCTCGCCACGTCGCCCCTGTCCTCCCCACGCCGCCCTGGCCAGCAGGCCTGCCAGACCCAGATCGGGCCTGGAAGCCCACCGAGCCCGACCGCGATCGCGCCCCCGCTCGTCTCCATAGCGCCTCCGCTCGATCCCATCTGGATCGGGAGGACACCCGCGCCGCCGCCCGCTCTGCACCGGCACGCCGCCGTCGGGGCTCCCCGTTCCCCCAGATGAGTGTCACGGCCGCCCTTTCCCCTTCTCCTCCTCATCCGGCTCTCTCCCTCACCCTCTCTGCCCCGCAGGAAACCGCCACCGTCGCCACAGCCGGAGCTCGCCGGAGACGTGGACGCGTCGGATCCGTCCTCCGTTTGCCGCGCCGCCGACGGATCTGAGGAGCCCGGCCCTCGATCCACCTGTTTTCCATCGCTCCTCCCTCACCGCGGTCCCGCCCCGCGCTCGCCGGAGTCCTGCGCCGCCACCGCTCCCGCCTGCAGGCGCCTGTGCGTGCGAGCACACGCACAACCCCGTTGACCACCCCTGGGCCAGCCACTTCAAGGCCCAGACAACGGCCTGCCTCGCCTCCTCTCGTCCGGCCCAGCCAAGGCCCAGCAGATCTAAGGCCCAGCCCAGCTTCAGCCTCCACATCGGCCCACCTCGCCCTCTGTTTTTTTTTTGCTAGGTATAAAAACTGCTAAGTCCCGAAATCTGCAGTAATTTTGTTGCTTTTTCATTGCATCATATCTCTGTCATCGTTGCTCCGTTTTGCGCGTGTAATATGTCAAAATGTTCGTCTCGAAGAGTAGATCATTTCATCTCATTGCATCATTTTCATTTGACTCATCTTGATGCCCTAAATGCTGTTAGAAGAGTGCTATGTGATGTTAGTTTCTGATTTTTATCAGAACATGCACTTTTGTCATTTTTGCCATGATTGATGTGTGCATCCTATGGACTTGAGTCCTACATGTGTTTTGCAATATGCCATGTCTTCTTTACAGTGGTGCTTGCTATGTATTTTTGTGATCAATGTGGTGACTAGCACAAGCATGCAAACTAGGTGTCCTGATGTTGCTGTTTTCAGCCCTGTTTTGCTGATATTTTGATGCCATGTTAACTTGATGCTACAGAGTTATCCATGCATATTTTGAGATACTTCACTAAGGATGTTTTGTTCTACATGTCTTGCTCTATCCATCCATGCCCTTGTTTGCAATTATGGAGTAGTATAGCTTGAGTCAATCGAGCTCTACTTTTGCTATAAAATGTTTCCTGGCAGATTGTATACATGTTATTCAATTTTGCCAAGGTTGTTGTGGTTGATCCATGTATGCTATGTTATTGTTCTTGCCATGTATGTCTTCTATGCCATGTCTTCTTGATGTATGTATGCTTAGTTTTTCATATAAGGCTCTGTAGTGAGTGCATTGAGCTTGTAAACATGCCTACTTGTTATCAGTTTTTGACATGCCATGTTGCTGAATCTGTTAACGAACTTTCGATATTGACATGGGTGTTACTATATTTTCTGATCCTTTTTGGCTCATGGTCACTAAAGGACTTTTGTTCTATGCAATTAGTAGATCCATGACATGCCTTTGTTTGCCATGATAAGTTCCTGTAACATGTTGTTTTATAGCTCTAAACATTGCAACCTGATGTTATTTCTGCCAATGCCTGAAACTGTTATTACTTGCAATCTTGCCATGTCATTTTGAGCATGTTCTAGTCATTTCTGGAGATAGCTCAGTGTTCATGTTTTGTAATGCATTACCTGTACATCATGCCCATGCCTTTTATTATTATGTTGAGGTCCTGTAGCATGTTGTTTTGATGCTTTCAATATGCCTAGTTGCTGTTTTGGACAGCTTGTCCTTTAAACTTGTATAGGGTGTATGTGTTGAACCGTTGCTCCGTTTTGAGTGTGCTCTATATGAAACTTGCTTGATTTTGCATGTAGTTTCATATTATCATGTTGCATCCTTGTTTTGAGGTGTTTTGCTTGATGTTTGTGTGCATTTTGCATCAATGCCATGCTTATCTTGTTTTGCTCATATCTTCTAGCCCGTAGCTCCGAATCTAATGAACTTTATATGTAACTTGACTAGAATTTCGTGTAGATCATCGTGGTGCATCTTAACTTGCTGTTTAACAACTTGAACATAATGTTTATTCAGATCTGGACCAATTTCGAAATTTGCATATGAGGACTTACCGGAATTGTTCTATGTTGTTTCCGGCCTCATTTAAACTTGCTTTGATGTGTTGCTCTTGTTTGCATCATCTCTTGCCATGAGTAGCTTCATGTAGCTTTGTCATGCATCATGCGTGTTGTGCATCATGTCTTGTCTATGTGTGGTGTGTTTACTATGTTGTGTGCTTCTTCTTGTTAGTTCCTGTTTCGTTGCGATCGTGAGGATTCGTTCGTCTACGCTTGGTTCGGCTTCATCCGTTCGTCTTATTCATGGACTCGTTCTTCTTCCTTGCGGGATTTCAGGCAAGATGACCGCTACCCTGGATCTCACTACTATCATTGCTATGCTAGTTGCTTCGTTCTTTCGCTATGCTGCGTTACCTATCACTTGCTGCTCAAGCCTACCTAATTGCCATGTCAGCCTCTAACCTTTGTCACCCTTCCTAGCAAACCGTTGTTTGGCTATGTTACCGCTTTGCTCAGCCCCTCTTATAGCGTTGTTAGTTGCAGGTGAAGATGAAGTTTGTTCCTTGTTGGAACATGGAGATGTTGTTCCTTGTTGGAACATGTTTACTTGTTGGGATATCACAATATACCTTATTTAATTAATGCATCTATATATTTGGTAATGGGTGAAGGCTCGGCCTTATGCCTGGTGTTTTGTTCCACTCTTGCCGCCCTAGTTTCCGTCATATCGGTGTTATGTTCCCGGATTTTGCGTCCCTAACGCGGTCGGGTGATTTATGGGACCCCTTGACAGTTCACTTTGAATAAGACTTTTCCAGCAAGGCCCAACATTGGTTTTACCATTTGCCTCACCTATGCCCTTTTTCCCTTGGGTTTAGGAGCCCGAGGGTCATCTTTATTTTAGCCCCGGGCGGTGCTCCTTCGAGTGTTGGTCCGAACCGAAGCGATCATGGGGCACCACAGGGCAACTCGAGGGCTGGTTTTACTCGTGGCTGACTTATCCGGTGTGCCCGAGACCGAGGTACGTCGACTCCTATCAGGATTTGTCGGCACATCCGGCGGCTTTGCTGGTCTTGTTTTATTCTTGTCGAAATGTCTTGTGGCCGGATTCCGAGACGATCGGGTCTTCCCGGGGAGAAGGAATATCCTTCGTTGATCGCGAGAGCTTATCATGGGCTAAGTTGGGACACCCCTGCAGGGTATAAACTTTCGAGAGCCGTGCCCGCGGTTATGTGGCAGATGGGAATTTGTTAATGTCCGGTTGTAGAAAACCTGAAGTTGATCTCAATTAAAATACACCAACCGTGTGCGTAACCGTGAGTGTCTCTTTTCGGGGTTGATCGAGAGGAGAACACGGTTTCTGGGTTATGTCTGACGTAAGTAGGAGTTCAGGATCACTTCTTGATCATTACTAGTTGACGACCGTTCCTTTGTTTCTCTTCTCGCTCTCATTTGCGAATGTTAGCCACCATATCATGCTTAGTCGCTGCTGCAACCTCACCACTTTATCCCTTCCTTTCCCATTAAGCTTTGCTAGTCTTGATACCCATGGTAATGGGATTCTTTGAGTCCTCGTGGCTCACAGATTACTACACCACCGATTGCAGGTACAGGTTTCGCGATGCTCATGGCGCGAGAGCGATGTTTGCTTGTGTGGGAGTTCTTCTTCTGCTTCTTCTTGATCGGGGATAGGTTCGGTCGGCAGCCTGGGCTAGCAGGTGGATGTCGTTTGAGCTTACATTTATGTTTCATCCGTAGTCGGATGTTGATCTTATATTGATGTTGATGTATTCTTGTGGCATTTGTGCCTTATGTATGTAACCCCATCTATTATGTAATGTTGATGTAATGATATCCACCTTGCAAAAGCGTTTCAATATGCGGGTCTATCCTTGGTGGGACCGTCGAGTTCCTTTTGGATAGGGTTAGCATATTAGGCGTGACAACGATACACATGAAGAGTAGTTCAATATACACAGTTGTCGACGGATGGAATCGTAATGAAAAAAAGATGGCATGAGATAATTCACATATATGATGCACGGCTCCATGGCGGTGCATAATTCACATATATGATAACTGGCTGAAAAACATGGCATTGCATAATTCACATATCTGATATAGAAAGCAAACAGGAGGCATTCACACAAAGCATGTCTAATCTAAGCATATGACATGGCAATGCAAGACACCATATGCATGATATAAGCAATATAACCTAGCCAAGTTAGAGCATGCACCTCGGGGAATCTGTTGGTCATCTCTCTCTGAATCCTCCTCTGAGGAGCTATCTATAACCAGCAAGAAATCTGCATCAACAGGTAGCACTGACTACTCAGAAGACCTTGTTTTCACTCCAGATTTTCCCATGACCGACTCAAATGGCTGATGCACAGGAAGAGTAGATGAATGCATAAACATTGTTGACAAATGGAATACATTATGGAAAAAATATGGCGCGATACAATTCACATATCGATGGTGGCTAAACAGGATGGCATTGCATGATTCACGTATATGATGTCTGGCTAAAGAAGATGGCATTGCATAATTCCCATATACTCCCTCCGTTCCTAAATATTTGCCTTTTTAGAGATTTCAAATGGACTACCACATACGGATGTATGTAGACATATTTTAGAGTGTAGATTCACTCATTTTGTTCCGTATGTAGTCACTTGTTGAAATCTCTAAAAGACAAATATTAGGAATAATGAAGATATGATATAGAAACCAAACAGGTGACATTCACACAAAGCAAATCTAAACTAAGCTGATGACATATAAGATGTATAATGTAAGCAATGCAAGGCGCCATATGCATGATATGACCAACATCGGCATGCGAGTTAGACCAAACACCTCGGGTGGTAAGCAGGCGTGGTGGCTCCTTCGAATCTCCATCTGAACATTTATCTTCCTCTGGAATACAATCTGGAAATGCAACAGGAGGGGGCACTTAGCCCACCATGGAGCAGCGTCTGCATGACATTATATTCGCACACAGCGGTCTTCTCTTTTCTCTACATGTTGATGCGATTGTGTACAATATCGACATGCATAATAAAAAAATAGTTAGATTTTGTAAGGCCTAAGGGGTGCATGCAAAAATCAAGATTGATGGTAGCAAACGAGTGGATGGATCCAAAACTAATGATAGCATGTAGATTATAGCTTCAGTTTAAAAAGATAGACAATGGATCATCTATTGTTTGTTTCCCACCCAACATGAACCACATAGAAGACCCCAGATGAACCAAATAGTAGACAGATACTATTCGTTGCTGGCTCGATATGAGACCCACGGGCAATTAAAAACTCAAGATTGAACGATAAAGTAGCAGGTAATAATAACCGATGTATAACATAAGCAAACACGAAAGACTACGGCCTCTCTTCCGGAACTGTGTAGTCCTCAGGTTCATCTGCTCAGTCGATGATGGTAATGCAATTGGCGTGGCTGCCGGCAACGGGGAAGATGATCTGAGGCAGTGAAAGAAAGTCTGCAGGGGGATCTCTACTGTAGTGAACGCTTCTGTCGATGGTGCACCTCAGGTGGGGTGGATGACGGCACGGCAGGAGCAGGACATAACACACAGAGTTTTCTTTGACGCCAATCTGAAAATGAAGTAAATTTGTAAGGGCTCCTTAGAATTGGAGGATTATATAAATGCAGGGACAGGAAAAACACAGGAATAGGATAGGAATGCACGTGCAAAACAGAGCATTTGGAAACATAGGATTTCAGTCAACCTGGGTGTTTGGCTCACATGAATTGGAAAAATAGAGGAATGGAGAAACAAAGTGATGCGACAAATGTACAACCTCTTTGGCATAGCCTTGTGGACCTCAGCATCATTGGGTTGGATGTGGAGGATGGTGATGATGCTGGTGTGACTGTCGAGGCGGGAAGAAGATCCGAGGCCTCTGGAAGCGGCGCCGAGTGCGGCTCATTGTGATGGGCGGTTCCGTCGTTGGAGCAGCTCCGCTAAGGTGTCTGGCGACGAGGATGAAGCATGACAAGACAGACAATGTTAATCTGAAGTGGGACCCTAATATCATCGCAATAGATGATGTAAAATACATCACCAAAAGTGCTAGATGTAAACGCATCAGCCGCGCCACGACCGCTCCGACGGATCTTGTAAAGTACTGTTCACTCGAACTTAAGCGAAGAAAATGAACTTCACAGTCGAAACTGAATTTTACTGTCGAAACTGGTTGAACTAGTAACAGAGCATTGCAATAGATGTTTAGGTTGTTCGAGCACTAGTAGCAGAGAAGCAGTGATCTAAATCAGCAGACGCTCGAGTAGCGAACGCACTAGCTGAGAGCAAGTCATGCAGTAGCACCACGAGCTAGTGCTAAAGCAGCAACTCCTGGAGCTGCCGGAGGTCGTGCAGCAGCAGCAGCAGCGCAAGCAAGAGCAAGAGCAGAGCAGCAGCACGAACGAAAGCAGGAGCAGTGCAGCAGCGCGACCGACAGCAAGAATAGAGCCACAGCGCGAGCGAGAGCCGGAGCAGCTGCAGCTAGTGCCATTGTGGAAGTCGTCACCGAGGAAGCAACGACATGGGGGAGATACGTCGTGGATGATGTGGCCGGCGACGGCGTCGTCGATGGAGACGCCATGTCTGCTCGGTATCGAGCACCGGCAGCCCCGTGAGATCGAATAAAAGATAAAATGCAGCGGTGGGTGTAGAACCTCCTTGGTGGCGCCGAGTTGGCCTCGGCTTCATCGGAGGAATTGGTGAGGGTGATGCGGTTCCGGTGGGGCAGGTCAAGACGGCGTTGTGGGGATTGAGGTGGCGCAATAGACGAGGCGAACGTTGGGGCAACTCCTTGGAGGTGGAGGATGGGGCGGCTGATCCGGCGGGACGACGAGATCGACAACGGATCCTCATCCGGTGTGATGGATGAGGGACGGTGAGCTGTTGCGGTGGACGACGTAGTCGGGGAAGAGTCTCCGGCTGGGCGGCGGTCGGGAGGCCGACGGAGGAGCGTGGGGTTTCGCGGGTTTTGGCAGCCTCGGTGTATGAATGGGGGCGAAGGGGAGGGGGAGCCAAGCTTAGGGATGCGCTTGTCCGAAATGTAGTGTAAGTTACCAGCGTACCCCACGGTTTTGACACATGACGTGGAGCTTCATTTTGGTGAGGGTAGAAGGGGATTTCGGCGTGTATGCAGGCTGCGGGGCGATTTGGATGAGGAGGGAGTTCTGCGCGTCAAATTTCGGGATAACAAAGGCGGCGGCAGGTTGAAGAAGCGGGAGTTTCAAAGCAGGTGAGACAAAAGATACTCGAGCTTGAAAATTTCGGGATAACAAGGTGCGGATTCCTTGTTCGGAGAACAAACTTAACGTGTAAAAACAATTCATACAAGACACAAGAGAGTCATGTCCCTTTTACTATATTGCTATATATGCCATTGAAAAAACTACAAGAAAAATGTAAAAAAATCGGGAGAACAAGATTACCCTGCACAGTACCAAATCGATTCGCACTTCCCTCAACAACAACAAAAACAAATCAATTCCCACCAAAGAAAGTGTAATCTCCCTTTTTATATGATTACAGATGCCATGATCTCGAATTTCAATTTTTGAATCCACGTTATGTTCAATTCGAATATATCATTAGGTGACCTTGCGGTTTATAATTGATGTAGTCGTACATTTTGATCTTCCATCATATATGAACATTTTACTCCACCATGTGAACATATATATTGTCATCTACGATATGGACTAAATTTGAATCAATTTTCCTTATTTGAATCGATTGTTGTCAAGTTATACAATAATTTAAATATTATCTTGATAACAAAAGACATGCATATAGCAGTAATCATATTTCACTATGAACTACATGTACCATCGCTCTCCAATTCAAATATTTGTATCCATTTTATGTTGAATTCAAATCATAGTACATTATTTGTCTAGGTAGCGAGATGTTGGGATAATCTAAACCCTGTTTTCATACCTATAATTTTGGCTGAATTGGGACAAGTTTTGGTATAAGCCTCTTGCAAAACCGGAGATTCTCTCAACAAGCCTCGTGGTTCCGAGAGGAACGTGTCACCTTTTGTGTCTTGAAACGATATCGCTGCCTCCCCTGATTTTATTCTGAGGCAACATAGAACTATATGAGTGCCTGTTAAATTTTGGAATTATTTGGGTTCATTTGGCCTTTTATACATTAATTGAGTTTCGGACTTTTAATGTGCATAATCTAAATATGAATTGCATGCACATGCTCCGGTGCACAAAAGTGGGTTGAAAAATCACATGTGTGTCCTTGGTTGAATTTCTAGGTCCCATGGAAAAAATGAGAATGAAATTCAAACATCTGGGCGTCATGACTCTGCTGAGAACATCAAGAAACTTAGATTTTAAATTCATGTAAATCCAAAACTCAGCTGGAAATCATGAAACTTGGCATGGTGTCATGTCATGGCACTAATATGTTGTGGTAAAAAATTGGGCCGATTTGGAAACTCATGGTTCTAAGAGGGAACGTGCCACCTTTGAGTGTGAAACAATATACGCTGCCCCCCCCCCCGCCCTTGAGTTTCTTAACAAAGGCAACATAGAACTACATTAGTGCCCTATTAAATTTTGGAATTATTCCGGGTTCGTTTGTCGTTTTTTATAATTAATTGAGTTTCTGGTCATTTAATGTGCATAAGTCAAATTTGAACTACAAGCACATGCTCTCATGCACCAAAGTTGGTTGAAAAATCACATTTGTGTCCTCGGGTGAATTTCTAGGTCCCATGCAAGAAATGAGAATAAAATTAAAACATCTGGGCATCGTGGCTCGGCCGAGAAAATTGAGAAACTTGGTTTTAAAATTCTTGTAAATCCAAAACACGTATAAAAATCATGAAACTTGGCATGGATGTCATGTCATGGTACTACCATGTTGTGGTAAAAAATGGCGAATAGGAACAGATTTTGGTATAAGCTTCTTGCAAACCAAGCTTCTCTCAAGAAGGCTCGTGGTTACGAGAGGAACATGCCACCTTTGAGTCTTGAAGCGATATCGTTGTCCCCTTGAGTTTCTTTACAAAGGCAACATAGAACTACATGAGTGCCTGTTAAATTTTGGAATTATTCCGCCGTTTGGCCTTATTTACACATTAATTGAGTTTTGGTCATTTAATTTGCATAATTCAAATTTGAACTACAAGCACATTCTCCGTGCACCAAAGTTGGTTGAAAAATCACATTTGTATCCTCGGGAGTAGGTCCCATGCAAAAAATGAGAATAAGATTCAAACATCTGGGCATCGTGGCTCGGTCGAGAACATTGAGAAACTAGGTTTTCAAATCATGAAACTTGGCATGGTGTCATGTCATGGTAGTACCATGCCGTGGTAAAAAAAATTGGCCGAATAGGAACAAATTTTGGTATAAGCTTCTTGCAAATCGGAGCTTCTCTCAAGAAGGCTCGTGGTTCTGGGAGGGAACGTGTCACCTTTGTGTGCATAATTCAAATTTGAAATACAAGCACATGTTCCAGTGCACCAAAGTTGGTTGAAAATCACATGTGTGTCCTCGGGTAAATTTCTAGGTTCCATGCAAGAAATGGGAATGAAATTCAAAATTCCGGGCGTCGTGGCTGGGTTGGAAACATTGAGAAACTTAGTTTTTTAATTTCTGTAAATCCAAAACACGCATGAAAATAATGAAACTTGGCTTGGTGCCATGAGATGGCACCAACATGCTGTGGTAAATTTGCAGTCTGATTTGTGAAGGCGCACACATTAACAATCAACAAAGTCATTTTAGAACAAGTGTTGTCACATTACAATCGGAAACACAAGTATTATTGAAACCGTGGGCATTCTACTTACTAGTACCATTTACGTGCCGCCACGCGTCCCCATTTTTTATTAGCTAGGAGGCGCCGTGCAGGGTTGCTATTTGAGTACGAGAGGCGTGCGATCAGACCCCTGCGCGTGCTTATCGGGAGGAGAGCCCTTTGACCTCCATCTACTGTCCACCTCTCTCCCAAGGTCTCCATTAATGGCGCCCGAGCCTCTGTTTAATGGCGTGGCTACATCTCACTCGACTGAGATTTAAGAGAGAAAAAGAAAATCTGAAAGCATGGATCTTGATGTAAGATCTGACAGACCTATATAGCATCTACTGCGACTTATAGCAAGACTGATGAATATATAAGGACGATTTTTTTTTGATCAAAGAAGGGCTTGCCCCTTCCGATTTTCATTACTGAAAACCACCAAAATTCACAAGAAGTTCAGCACAACTCTAGCCTAACACGAAGGACTACCAGATTGAAATCGCAACATCCAAGAGGCCAACAAAGGCCAAACATCCGCGCTAGAACCCAACATTTCACAACAGACGACACAATCCACATCCTAAACTGATTATTACATCGAAAGAAACCAGGAAACTGAAGGAAGCCCGGCAGCAACTAGAAGAACAGCAACGCCAGGGTCGCCACAGCAAGAGTTTTCTTCATTCCAGCCTCGCAACAATGATCTTCCACAGAAAGATAAGGATGATTAATTGTCTTACATAATTAGAAAGATAATTAAAAAAGCCACATGCGGCTACGCCCGAAATACACAAGGGCAAAAGAAGAAGGAAGACAAGGATCTGGCTCGCTGATCTCTACTTTCTTGATGCGTTGCTGCAGGTCGCGGGAACTAGTCTCCGCGGCGAGTGGCGATGAGCTCTTTCGTGTCCTCAAGACGCTGCTTGAGAACATCCACGGATTCCTCCACCAGCCTTTGGCGCTCATTGCGGAGCATGTCATTCTCGTCCATAAGTTTCTTGACGATGACGCCGGTCCTCTTCAACAAGGCACTGGTCTCCTCCTGCTGGTCTGCACTTCGGACGATCTTCTCCCTCAGCAGGTCGTGCTCGGCCCAGAGCCTCTCATTGCCCTCCCTTAGTTGCCGGATGACGCAAGTAGCCTGTTCAAACGAGGCTTTCACGTCGTCCGGCAACCTCGCCCAGCCGGAGATCTGATCCATCGGCTATGGGCGATCGCATGCTTGCGCTGTAACAGTCGTGGCCTGCCCGCGAGAAATTTTCCCAGGCCGCCGCGACGCGGCGGGACATCTCTGCTGCAATCGTGGCGCGGCGGGACATCTCTGCTGCTTCCGCGGCACGGCCGGACTAGTCTGCTACATCGACGGCGCGGCGGGACCTCCGTGCTACTTCAGCGGCGCGGCGGAACCTCTGTGCTGCTACTTCCACGCGGCGGGACATGTCGGCTGCTCTCGCAGCGAGGCGGGACATCTCTCGTGCTTCCGCTTCCATGCTCGCCTCTCCCTGGTGGCAATCTCTCGACCCAGAACTCACGCTGGCCATGGCAAACACAACGGAAGGATGCTGAATGACTTGTTTGTTTTTGTGGATGAGGAGTTAGGAGGAATGTGCAGTCATCTTGGCATACTAGTATTTATAACCGAGTACTAATACGCTCCTAAGTGGGAAACCGTTTAGGTTGTGATCGGTGTGAACAGGTTTGGAATTCAATATAGTGTGGTACTAATACGCTCCTAAGTGGGAAACCGTTTAGGTTGTGATCGGTGTGAACAGGTTTGCAATTCAATATAGCATGGAGTAATTTGGAATGTGACGAGACACAAGCTCAAAATTTATTGACGGTTCTAGTTTGAAGTGCGGCACTATTCCGGATGGAGTACTTCTTTTCTACTCCTCCTTTCCGGTTTTATAGGGCTTATCTCAAAATTTTAGTTTTCCATTTTATAAGGCTCAATTTGGTTGTTCCCCAACACATGTTCAGATTCAAGGTGCATTAAATCATTGCATGCAAGTATTAAGAGAAAATTGACCAATGCATGTACTTTATGCATGCATGCATGCATTGCAATTAATGCATTGATAAACATAATTTTTTGAGAAAAAAAGAGCATTAATTAGGTGCTTTTGCAAACTACAAAAAATATTCCACCACTCACCATCTTGGTTGGTGAGATTTTTGAATTAAGCCCTATAAACCGGAAAGGAGGGAGTACTATTGTGTACGTGCAATAACTGGCACCGTCGTATACATATCTTACGGTTAATGGGGCATTCGACAGGAATAGCCGCGTGGCGAGCTCTAGGCTAGTCCTTTTGCAGACGCATTAAACCTATCTCTCGGGACTTCTCGCACGCACCATCGTGCCACCCACAAAAACTTGTACTCTGAGTTTAGTAGTACGTTATACAGGAAGAGAAGAGGTGCACGCAGGCACTCGTCCTCTCACACACGTGGCAGTTTTTTCTCGAAAAGGAGGATGATGACCCCCGGCCTCTGCATCTGGGAGTCACACACGCATCTGTAGCTACGAATTGTAGTGTTCTCAACCATCCGATTGGCTCTATCATGGATGTACCTATATACTAAAAAATGTCTAGATACATCTATATTTTGACAATGGAAGGCATGTATTGTGGAACGGAGGGAGTGCTTGTCATCAAAATGGATAAAAAGGGACGTATCTAGAACTAAAATACGTCTACATACATCTCGTTTTATCCATTTTGATGACAAGTAGTACTTCTTACCCAAAGGAACTTTATATCCAATAGACACAAAATATTCGTTCGACTGTTGGAAATTACTGATCTGATGTCGAAGTAATTGTTGCATAGCCACCAAAACCCACCATTTCTTAAGCTAAAGTAGACCAAGGTAATCCCTATATTAGCATATTACTAAGATAAACAGAAGGCACTGTCGAAACATTTAGGACGTGAGCTTGTCAATCTGAATGTGGAGGGACACAAGCTTAGCCCCGGCCAGCAGCTTGGGCGGAACTGTCAAGAAGGTCAACTCCTGCACGTCGAGGTCGTCGGGATCCTTGCTGCTTGTCATCTCCATTTCCACCTTGATGGCGTCAGTCGTGCCTTTGGGCTCCCCTGGCGGGCCGTTCGCCCACAGATTGGCCAAGTAGTGCGGCAGTGGGGACGCCCCCGCTCTGATGCAGACGACCGACACGGCGATAGGCACGCCGATGTCGAGCACGCCGCCGACCAAGAAAAATGCGCGGCGGTCCTCCTCCGCGAACAGTAAGAGTCGTGGCTCCGACACTGGCACTTGCAGCTGGAGCACCTTGCCGTACTGGATCCTGTGCACGGGCGTCGGATGCGCAGTGCTGATGTGGTGGTAGAGCGCCGGTAGCGGGCCTTCGTAGCCGCAGACGGGCACGGGGCATTTGCAGGGCGCGAGCGGACACACGCTCTGGTGATCGGCGAGCTTGTGGTAAGTGATGTAGAGCCCACAACCTTCGTGCGGGCGCTCCACCCTCACCGACGAAAGGATGGAGTCCACCGCCGTGTTCCGCATGTCGAAGCCACCGCCGCGCTCGCACTTCTGGCACTGCCACTGGTTCCCGGGGCGCTCGACGCGGCAGTCCGCGCAGGCCAGGTGCCCTCCCTTGCACTGCAGAAATCAATCGAACAACACATCAATCAAGAAACCTGCACCTTGCTCAATCAGCCGAACGGACGAGGTGTATTCGAACCTCATACACTGGAGGCGTCAAGGGGCGGAGGCACAAGGGGCAGTGGAGCACGGTGAGGTCCATCGAGACCTTAGAGAGCTCCATCATCGGGTCCTGTTCCTATTCGGTCTGCATGATCTCGCTCTCCTCGTGCACAACCATCTCTCGACTTGGGCCGAGGTATTACAAAGCTTTACAGTCACATATTTTATACTCCCTCCGTTCATAAATGTAAGTCTATATAGAGATTTCACTAGGTGGACTACATACGGAGCAAAAAGAATGAATCCACACTTTAAATGCATCTATATACATCCGTATGTAATTCATAATGGAATCCCTACAAAGACTTATAATTTAGGAACGGAGGGAGTACTACTTCAAGGTGCATTAAATCAACACATGCAAGTATCAAAAGAAGAGTCACGGCATGCATGCATGCGTTGTAATTAATGCATCGGTAAACGCAAATTATTGAAATATATCGAGTGTAGTGCTTTGATGTGTCAAGTCAACTCGTACATCAATGAGAAGTTTGATTATACTCTCCCTTGCGGACTTAACTGCACCTGCCTTTCGTTGTATGACAGGTTGGCCACACACCTGTCGGGCCCACCTGTCATACACGCAAAGGCAGGAGCGTCCCTCCCTCGCCCATGAGCGTGGTGGCTGGCAAGACTAGGAGAAGCTTTCACTACACGCTCTCCCTCCTGCACGCGGTGGACATGCATAAGTTCAATCGGTGTCAGATGGCCAGAAGCGTACTGTAGTACTCCTCCAGTGCAGTAGTACACCATCATTGTTCGACTTCCCGAAGAGGCGAAGAGCCAAGCGCAGCCCGGACGCTCGTGTGGCGGTTTCATGTGTAGAGTAGTCTAGGATACCATGTACTGTGCCTGTAAGCTTAAAATCGTTGGGGTCGACTCCATGCTATGTGGCCGTCTTGAAGTTTAAAAAAAAATTAAAATAGTCTTCTGGCCCTAGCTGTCACCCTGGTGATTGTAGTTTGCACGCTCATCTGGTCAAGACAGGAATATATATTTTAATTTGTTTTTTTCTGAAAAGGAGGGACTCCCCGGCCTCTGCATCGAGCGATGCATCTGACCACATATATTTTAATTTGTGGTGGGTAAATGTTAGAGCTTATAGCAAATATATTGTACATCATGGGTCTTTCAGCCAAGTTTAGAGGCAAGCATGTGGGGCCGGTGCTATGATGTGTCGCGTCAACTCGTACATCGAGGAGAAGCTTGATTTTACTACGCGCTTCTCCCTCGCCCATGCGCTGCTGTTGCTCGCAAGCGAGGACAGGCTTTTGCTTAGTAATACTTCTACAACAAGCTATTCATCCGCCATCGCGGTGGACGGACATGCATCGATGGATTCGACCTTTGTAGAAGCGATAGTAGTAACATCATTGTTCATCTTCTCGAAGAGGCGAAGAATAGCGCAAACCGAGCGTTGCAGTTCGAACATTGGAGCACGCATATAGCCAGTGCTCTTGCATGAGAAAAAATTGCTATGTGAGCCCACTATTGTACTAGTACGCACAACTACTTGCTAGTATAGCCACAGTAAACCGAAAGGAGTATTTGCCCTTCTAGAGATTTCAACAAGTGACTAGACTACACCAAGACGGAGTACATATGGAGCAAAATGAGTGAATCTGCACCGTAAATAAATATGTACTAGTTCTATCGTTTTCCTCTCCGAGGTGCACAATATTGAGTATACTGACTAGTCTCTTTTTGACACGCATTTACGTTTTTTTGACACAGTATAGAGGCAAGCGCTCATATACACGCGCATACACTCACCCCTATGAACGCACACACGCACGGCACTATCATCTTGAAATTTACGAAGTCACCATAGGCACCTCGTCGTCGACGGGTCCATAGGTGCTTGAATGCCAAGGAGGAAGAGGATAGCGGTTCCCGAGACGTTGAGCGGTCAATGATGCATCCTCAATTACATGCGAGGGAATTAATTGGAGAAGCGAGAATAGAGCCAAGACGATGTGAATGCAACAGAGTTTGGACTCTCATATAATAAAGGCGCCCCACCAATCCAATCCATCTACTCCCAAGTCTCCGCGCAACACTGCTCACTCCAATCCAAGACCAAGTGACCAGAAGCCACAAGCACCTATGGAGGCGATGGACGCGAGCGGCAGTCGGCTATGCCAAATCATCCAAGGCGTTGGCCTGCGGCCCCTCACCGCGCAGCGTTTCCAGATGGTGCTGGCGACCGCAGGCATCGTAGCCCTCGTCGACGCCGGCTTCGCCTCTCGCATGGACGACATGGTGGTAAACTCCATCCGCAAGTTCACCGCCGTCAAGAAGCGCGCGGACGACCTTGCCGTACTGCTCCAGCCCGCGCGCCCAGGCTCCTCATTGCCTGCCACGCTCATCGGCCTACATGGTGACAAACTCTTTCAAGCCCTGGTGGCCCTGCAGGTGCCGGAGGTCGTGACGAAGAATGTGCACCTCGAGGCCGCGCTCGCCGCGCAGCGCCTCGCCATGCAAGAAACCGTCGACCTGCACATCCACGTCTACGAGGAAATCGTCTACATAGGCCACTACAAGGCAAGCGAGGACAGAAGACGTTGGCCTTCTTCCAGTGGCTGGAATCTTTGGGCGCCATTGTTGAAGCACGTCGACCGCCACGAAAGCCGCTGCTACTTAGGCGCCATTCGATGGGCGGCGCCTGAGTCGAGGAGGTGGGCGTCGTCGATGGATGCATCTCTTCTTCTTGCCTCCTGTAACCAGCTTTGCATCGCCTCGTGGCCTTAATGTTTTATTAGTATAGTACTCCCTCCGTTCCCAAATATAAGTCTTTCTAAAGATTCCAGCAAGTGACTACTACATACGGAGCAAAATGAGTGAATCTACACTCTAAACTATGTCTACATACATCCGTATGTTGTATTCCATTTGAACTAGTATCTAAAAAGGCTTATATTTATGAACGGAGGGATATACGGCATTTTTATTCCAGTCGTAACGTTTTCACTGTGAGGTGGGGCCGCAGTTGAGCAAACCCACCCCACCCACCGGGCGTCGGCCGAGTTTAGAATTAGAAGAGAGAAACGAGGGAGGAGAGCTAGCTGTAGCACGGACGCTGTTGTCAGATGGGACTCGTGTTTATAGAATAGGAGTACTGAGCACTCGTGCCTCTTTTTTTAGGGAAAATTAGTCGTATGTCTAGTACTACCACTAGTTAGGTGCGTGCGACCTATAACTGTCATCACTTTAGGTCTCCTTTTCGAACCGCGGCTACGCTTCACAGTACATATTTTTCACGCATTTATCCTCCTATATGTACTCCTAGGCTATTTCCACGTGCTCCCATTCGCCGACATGTGGGACATAGAGCATCTGGGTCGTAGTGCATGCACGACTCGGAGCATATGCCGGGGTACTTTACATTTCAGACCTCACGAATTACATGCAAACCCCCCGCAGAAGAATAAATAAATGAATGAATTACTACATGAAACCGGATTGTTTTCGTGGAAACTGGAGCACGTTCATTGAATTTTGGACATAACACGTTTATAAAAAATGACCGGACCTAAACCAGTCTAAGGGCCTCTTTGATTTTCCCGCAAAAAAAAGGGCCTCTTTGATTCGCAGGATACTGAAAACACAGGAATGGGGAAAGTATGATGGCGATGAACCGAGACGAGGAGAACTCTAACTCAGTTAGAGGTTAGAGTTAGATTCTAACCCTGAACTAACTCTAAGCCAAAGAGGTGTATGGATGGCAGGGTTAGATTGACATAAATGCTCTATCTCAATCATTTGACTACTTTGGACCCTATTTTTAGTCAGACTAAAATAAGTCCCTTGGATCCAAGCACCCTCTTGGTGTGGTCGGCTCTTCTGTGGCCTCCTCCGCTCACAATTGACATAAACGAACCATCTATACAAATCAAGCATGCAAAACATGATAATTTTTACTTTGTCCATACAAATGAGATATCCCACTTAAACATACAAGTCGTCAATCAAGCTTTACAAAATAAAAAAACACTTCATGAAACAAAGAATGAGCTAACTCATCACGGAAGTCATTCACGCTAGGGAGGGATCCCTGAGCCCCTCACGCACCGAGGGAGGAGCTCGCCATCGTCGCTCTGGAGGAAGGCTCTATAAAGCCCAAGCCCAGGGAACCCCTCCGACGCCGGCCCTTGCGAGTTGAGGTCGACACAGGCATGGGTAGCAGGGCCGCTTGCCGCCGACTGGGAACTTAATCTTTGGGCCTCTAGAAATAATGCAAGCCTGTAACTAAAATACCTAGAAAGGTGAACCGAATCTTTGGGCCTCTAGAAATAATGCAAGCTGAAACTGAAATACCTAGAAAGGTGAACTGAATCTTTGGGCCTCTAGAAATAATGCAAGCCTGAAACTAAAATACCTAGAAAGGTGAACTGAATCTTCGGGCCTCTAAAAATAATGCAAGCCTGAAACTGAAATACCTAGAAAGGTGAACTGAATCTTTGGGCCTCTAGAAATAATGCAAGCATGAAACTGAAATAGATAGAAAGGTGAACTAAATCTTTGGGCCTCTTGAAATAATGCAAGCCTGAAACTGAAATACCTAGAAAGGTGAACTGAATCTTTGGGCCTCTAGAAAGATTTATTACCTCCTCAAGCAGCATCAAACAATTCCATGCGTGCACCACAAATCTATAGCAAGTTTGATCAGGATCTACTTTTCGAAATCAGAATTAGCGCTAGAGCAAGAAAGATCAATGATATGGCCGTGAGACAGAGAAGGAACGAACAAACTCACCCCTCTCGCGACCTCCCTGGTAGATGCGCCACCCAAGCACGACAGAGGGAAAAAACGACCGTGAAGGGGAGCGGGGCGAACTTCGAAGGTCGGAGGGAGAGGGCGGTCGGAGTAGGGCGGCGGAGGCCGGAAGGAGAGGGCGGCCGGAGGAGAGAGAGGGAGAGCGGCGCTTGGGCGGGCGGCCCTATGGGGAACAGAGAGGAGTCGTGTGAGAGGGGGAGCGATCTGGTGTGGGCAGGTGAGATGTTTTTAGTTCTCTTTTAGTGGGCCCGAGGATAACTAACCCAATTAGAACCTCTCCACCGGGCTAGTTTTTCTAGCTGGGTTAGAGCAAAATAGCTCAAACTAACCCCTCTTGTTTCGATAATTTGAGGCTATTTCAACCCAAACTAGCTCTAACTCAGGGATCCAAACAAAGGGGAGTGTTACTGTACATGCTACAGTGTGGACCGTAGCACATTGTTTTTTATGGCCCATATCACCTCATTGTTTTCTACTGCTAGTTCACTGGGCTACCGTGGTTCGCACTGCTGGTTCACTGGGCTGCCGTGGTTCGCACTCCTCCGACCTGAGTAGTACTCCCTCCGTTCCTAAATATAAGTGTTCGTAGATATTTCACTGTGGACCACATACGGATGTATATAGATGCATTTTATGTGTAGATTCACTCATTTTTCTCCGTATGTGGTCCATAGTGAAATCTCTCCAAAGACTTACATTTAGGAACGGAGGGAGTAGTATAGTACTAGTATATACCACATCATACTTTGCTCCTTCTTACTACTCCGACATGTGGGAGAGCCAGCATCCGGGTCGACGTGTCATGCAACAGATTAGGCCTGAGCGGAAGGGGGCATCACCCGGTCGGGCGCCAGAATTCATGACTATAGTGAGTGGTCATATCACAAGTCTTTCCAGCGAGAAGCGCCACAAATCGCACAGCCCCACTCGCTCACCCTCCTCGCCTCTCTGTCAAACCGCCTACCCGAAAACTACCACGCGTACTGCCCGGGAAAAGCCCCGCCCTCAACTTTTAACTACACGAAAATAGTTCGAGCTTCTTCGTTCTATATAAATACAATACTTACTGTATGTTTATTCACCCGTGGGGTTGTTCAATGAATGGAGGGGCGGGGAGCACAAGTGAACAATACTGTAGTACTCCCTCCGTCCGGAAATACTTGTCCTAGAAATGGTTGTATCTAGACTTTTTTTAGTTATAGATACATCCATTTTATCCATTTCTAGGACAAGTATTTTAGGACGGAGGGAGTAGTAAGTAGGAGTCATAGAGTAGTCACCTTAAATAGAGAGTTTCTTTTCTTTAATGCCACATACACAAATTGAAACGCTTGTTGTGGAGAGAAAAAAGATAATCACTCCACTATATATGGACGCAGGGGCCTGAGCGCTTGCTTTACTAGGGTTGCTCTCTTCATTTTCTCATCCTCTCCAGATATAAACAAGACAGCGGTAGGGACATTTTCTCTCTGCTCACCGCTGGTCATAGATCCGGCTGGATCCCTTCGGCCGGTGTGTGTAGAGGACTAAAAGGTGCATCGTTCACGCGGTCATCGCCGCCGAGGAGGAAACCCACAGCTACCGGAGGGCCCGATCCTCTGCCTGCGTTCTCTCCGACACAAGACTGGCTCGGGAGGTCCTCGACCCTTCTTCCTCCCTGCCGTATTGTCCATGAGATCCGACCTGCCGCGCCGACATCCCGCGACCCTCGGTATAAGTTCTTCAAAGCGGCCTTGCTCTACTTCCCAGCTCCCCACGTGTGCGCATGTGCATCTTTTCTACTCCCATCAGCTCTTCCAAAGCCACCTAAATTTTTAGTATTATTAGAGGTAAAACTACTTCATGCATTCGAATCTAGGGCTTTGTTCAAACAACGAAGAAAGGGGGGAAAGTTGTAGCATGAATCTAGGACTTGATTCAAAGAGCAAATAATATGGTGAAAGTAGTAGAGACCGGATACCCAACCGGTCTCTTGGTTGAAAAGGGAAATAATGGGAAAACGCAGTACAAGCTGGATAAGGAACAGATCTATTATTTGTTAAAAAAAGGATAGAAAGTGGCTGCTGGTGGACAATTCAACAGAGTATGTCCAGGATTAGATTTGCTGCCATCACATAGTAAAAGGTCTCCAGGATTAGATTTGCTTCCCTCACATAGTAAAAAGTCTCAGGATTAGATTTGCTGCCCTCACATAGTAAAAGGTATCAGGATTAGATTTGCTGCCCTCACATAGTAAAAGGTCTCCAGGATTAGATTTGCTGCCCTCACATAGTAAAAGGTCTCCAGGATTAGATTTGCTGCCCTCACATAGTAAAAGGTCTCCAGGATTAGATTTGCTGCCCTCACATAGTACAAGGTCTCCAGGATTAGGTTTGCTGCCCTCACATAGCGTGAACAAGCTCGGCATCACCACTTTATGCCTCCTTGTAGGTACATTGTGCTGATGCGCCCACTGTCGCATGTCCTTATACCAACCTTTTGATGTTGTTAATGTAAGGGTGCATGTAAAATGAAGCGATCACACTGTTACCGTAGGGACATGTCTAACCAGCGTTATTGTTAATCTAATGCCTCCAGTGATAAGATGCAATTAAACTGTGTTACAAATGGCACTCCTGCTGTTTTCCCCAGTATGATAAGTAAGTTGCTCCTTTACGCTGTTGAGTGTCCTGGTGTCCCCACGGTCCCATGCCCTTAAACCAACTCTTTAGCTGTTGTTGATTTACTCTGTCTGGTAAACAAGCAATGCCACCATTAAAGTAATCCCATATTTGAGGAATCTCATTGTTGATCGTAATGCTTCTGGTAACATGAAGCATTGCTAACGTTTTAAAATTTCTACTGTCCTTGCGTAATTGCCAATGAACATAATTAAGATGCTTCTTTTCATTTTGTATATGTTTCGTATATTCTTATTGACCAGCAACTGTTTACTTTCTATCATTTTGTGTAGATAGGGAAATCCATTTCACCTTGTTGCTATTGTGACCTTTTGGTGAACTGCACAAAACACTTTTTTTGGAATGAGTGTCTTGTGTAGTTCAACTAAAATGTCACGTGGGAAACTTCTCTCAATTTTGGCGGAACTGCACAAAATGGTGATTGGAGTTTCCAAAATCTCCGTCAAGTTCTGCTGGTAATCTTGTGCAACATTTTATTAGCCTTTGCAAGATGGAGCCGTCACTGTCACCACAATGGCACTTTATTTTAGTGGAACTGCACAAAAGGATAAGAAAATTATAGTTGCACCTTACATGAGCCGGACAACCAACCTTAATGTTCCTCAATTTTAGTGCAACTACTAAAGAAGAACCTGCCAGCTCACAAGAGCAAGTACTTCTTGCTAGCTGAATGATGCAATCTTTGCTTCATTTCAGGTGAACTGGAGAAAAAGGCGCATGAATTGAATCATGGAACTCCAGGCAGACCTCATCCTAGTGGAGCTGGAGGTTGAGTTCATGGAGGCCGCTATTAAAGTGAAATGATGCTCTCATGTCTCCTTGTTTGTGCTGTGCAAACAGGAATACTCAACTACAGATGTTGTGACGGTCAAGAGCATTCGCCAAGTTCTTCGATTGTATGACATGGCTAGCCAAGATGGATTTAATCCCGATATTCACATTATCAAAAGGCTCTAATGGGTTGGTTCTGAATCTTGCAAGCTGGGAATCAATGAGATGTGTAGGCATCTTTGTTGTACTTATTATTTGAATCTTATTTGTTGGTTCTGAATCTTGCAAGCTGGGAAACAATGAGATGTGTAGGCATCTTTGTTGTACTTATTATTTGGATCTTATTTGTTGGTTCTGAATCTTGCAAGCTGGGAATCAATGAGATGTGTAGCCATCTTTGTTGTACTTATTATTTGGATCCTATTTGTTGGTTCTGAATCTTGCAAGCTGGGAAACACGGCATGATGATGCAGAGGACAACAACCATAACAAACAGTTCAAACTTGGTAGTATTATCTTTGTGAAAGTGCGACAAATGTGTTGATCGTAAAGCGTCCCGAGAATAATAATTCTAATTGTTGTGCATGTTGATCCGTGGCAATCGATAGAACGAGCCGATGCGTTGCTTGTTTTAAGTATAAATTACTATTAAAGCTAATTAAATTTAAGTAAAATGACTACTAACTCCTGTTATTACAGTACCAATCTGAGACCGCTCGTGAACCGGCGTGTGGCGGAGTAGGTTTCTTAATGGAGGCGTTTGAATGCGCCGAGGGTGCATCTTCTGCCGGGCGTGCAGCGGACGAGGAGGGTAGTAACTGTTGTCGCTCACACACTCAGCTTATTGTTGAATCCAGTTCCCCAAGAGCTGAAAAAGCGAACTGCTGCCGCCGCCACACACTCGCTTCACTCAAGAGACTCAATGGCGATCCGAGGGGCGAGCCTGCTGGATATGGACTTCAGCAAGGAGTTAGTTTGCCGTTCAGTCCTATGGCTGCACCAAGTTGATGTGATGTACACCAACGATACGAACTCGGTGAAGCTCTGCCTCGCCTCAGTCCTATGGCTGCACCAGGTTCTGGAGCATTCGCCCGTTTCATCGTCAGCACCGACTGCACCTTCGCTACGGTGGAGAGAAGGAAGAACGCGACGATTCGGCCATCTGGTGCAACAAGCTTGTCGACATCTAGAAGCAATGCAAGATCATCAGCAACGGGCAGGAGAAGGACTCCATGGTTGACCTCGTTGAGACCATCACCGACCCCTGATACGCCAACATGGAAGAAGACGACCTGAACACGTGGGAGGTACCTCTGAATCTAGCCTACATAACCTACGCGGCCAAGGACGCATACGCATGCTATGACATGTATAGGCAGATCTTGGACATGAGGGCGGTTCGCTTCCGTAACCGACGAGTACACGGACAACCGCAGCGTCATGATCAAGCGTGCCAGGAAGGTCTAGATGTTGTACTTTATCTGTTTATAAGCACCTTTATCATCTGAGTGTTTCATGCATTAGCCTATGTGTCGTAATTATCTGTTTTGTCCGAAATATTTCTTTTAAGAACCCATTAACCTGATTGTTTTTTAGTGGCTATTTGCTTATGTATGTAAACTAGTTCACTTGTCCGTAACAAAAAACTAGTTCACTCGGCTGCCGTGCTTTGAATCTCCTTCCTCCCAACATATTCCTCTCCTCAAGTGGACCCAGCAGGTCTCTGAATTTTCTCCCACTTTCTTTTTCGATGTAAACTGAGTTTTCTCCCAGTACTTTCCCCTAGAACCAACTCAACTGTCCCACGTCTAGCCTAAAAAATAATAATACCCCACGCACTATTAACTCATCAAATTAAAATGATATTTTATTTCGTAAGTTGAAAGTTCTTACAAAATAACAATAATAATTGTTTATATATAACTTGCCAAGTTAACTCCTAGTGATTGCGTACATAAGCTTGCAAAGATTTTACTAATGTGCAATCATGTGTTTATATTTTTATAACATTTCTCCGTCTAGCCCAACATGATATTTTCACCCAGCCCAGCAAGTCCGCGGATTTCGAGAAAAATGCAAATGGGATTTAAACGGGCTGCATAGATGCTACATCATTGTTTCACCCAGCCCACCTAATGACCTAAATACAAATGGACTGGCTGACATGTGGGCCAGTAGGTCGAAGCCTAAGAAGGCGTTGGATTTACATCCAACGGCCAGCATTCTTCTTCAATCTCTCGTCGTCTTCCCCCAGCAATGCCGGAACCTCCTGCTCCAGCCTTCGGCGTCCAGCGGCGTTGTTTTGCGCTCCTCAGCGAAACGCTACCCCGCCGACGGCCAGGCCATCCCTCCACTCCGCACCTCCTGTTATTCTCTGCCGAGTTTAGGCCCACCCCGCACCCAAACCAGTCAAGTTTCCCTCTCCTCTCCATCTGCTTCTCCACTGCCGCGTCTTCCCCATCTCCGGGTCGTTCCAGTCTGTGGCCTCGCCGTCGTCCACCGCCTCGGTGTGCTCGGCGCGGCATGGTCAACATACGAGAGTCATCGGAAGAGGAATGTACGTAGAGAGCCTGTCGGTTGGGACCCATGAGGTCCATGGTCGCACGCAAGGAAAGTTCCTCCTTATTACGCACTGTACGTGCATTGTACGTGGGAAGGGCTTCTGTATTTCGCGAAAAAAACGTTCCCCCCGCTGACAGGTCAGACCCACCAGCTATATCTTCGCACGCAAGGAAGTGCCTCCTTATTACGCACCAAAAAATGAATACCCCCTGCTAGCTGGGACCCACCATAGTGGGTGGCTGACTTGTGGGCCTACTAAGTTGACAAGGACGGAGGGCTTTGTCAACTTAGTCAATATGAACGATTCTAGCTCCAGTGACCGTACGATGTCCATCCAACGGCCATAGTGCTTCTTCAACCTCTGGTCTTCTTGCTCCAACCGCCCAAAGCAGCACCGGTCGTGTCGCGTGCTCCTGCCTCTCGTGGCCGGCTGTGATGCCGCGGAGGCCTCAACGCCCCGTACTACTCCCACCGCTGTCCCAGGGTATCCCTCTACTCACCCACACCCCCTGTTGTTCTGCGGCGATGGCAGCCTCACGCCGCAGCCGAATCAGTGAACCCTCGTACTCCTCTCCGCGTGGGCATCCACTGCCGCGTCTTCCCCGGCTCCGCGTCGTCCCCTTCCTAGGCCTCGCCGTCATCCACCGCCTTGGTGCTCTTGGCACGGCGTGGTCAATGTGGTCAACGACCGACTTTCATCGGAAGAGTACTGTACGTGGAGAGATTGACAGCTGGGTCCACGGCCACAACCCAGTTTTTTTGTGATTTGCCTAGTAAGCCGCTTTGTCAGGCCTGTTGGGCTGCAAATCTTTCAAGACGAGGAAAGCTTCATTTGGCTGGCCGAGAAAACGCCCTATCAGTAATGAGAAATGGGTTGTACATTTTTAAAACACATCAAACCGGCAATTAGTTTCAAATATCTTTTTTCTCATTTCGAGACTTTAAATTACATTAATTTTTACGCGTGGAGAATTTTTTTTACATTGATATACATTTATTTTTAAAATCAGTTTGAATGTGAGTCGAAATTTCGGGATTAAAAACAGTTCGGACCGCACCGAAATATGCAAAATTTCGTATAATTTTTTAACCGTGGCCACAATATGGGCTGTAATGCTAACAAAAAGAATATGGGCTCAAAAAAAACCTTAAGAATTAGCAAATGGGCTGTAAATTATTAGAAATAATGGCATATGGGATGTATGTTGTTTTCCACATATTTGAGGCTTTCCTAAAAAAAGGTTGACGCACAAGCAGTGATTGTTGGATGTCCATCCAACGGCCGTCGTGCTTCTTCAATCTCTGCTCTTCTGCTCCAAATCGCTCAAACAAGCGCCCGGCAGACTGCTCGCTCCCTCCTCCCATGACCGCCATGTGCTGCCGCCAAGCAGCCTCACCGCCCCACCATACTCCCATCGCTGGCCTAGCCATCCCTCTACTCACCCACACCTCATGTTATTCTCCGGCGACGGCAGACGAACCAAGAAACCCTCGACAACAGATTCCCCTCCGCGTGGGAAACAACTGCCGAGTCTTCCCGCCTCCGTGTCATTCCTTCCTAGGCCTCGCCGTCGTCCACCGCCTCGGTGCTTGTCGGTAGCCTGGGTCAACGTGGTCAACGACCGACATGCATCCGGTGGATCAGACGTGGAGAGGCCGACACTGGTCCACGGCCGCACGCAAGGAAATGCCTCCTTATTACGCGCAAAATAATGATTCCTCCACCGACATCGGGACCCACCGAAGGGCCTCAGATTTCGTGAAAAACGCGTTACCGCCGCCGACAGCTCGGACCCACCAGCTATATCTTCGCACGCAAGGAAGTGCCTCCTTATTACGCACAAAAAATGAATAATCCCCGTTAGCTGGGACCCAAGATAGTGGCAGGCTGACTTGTGGGCCTACTAAGTTGACGGGGACGGAGGGCTTTGTCAACTTAGTCAATATGCACGATTCTAGCTCCAGTGACCGTACGATGTCCATCCAATAGCCGTAGTGCTTCTTCAACCCCTGGTCTTCTTGCTCCAGCCGCCCAATCCAGCGCCGGTCATGCCTCGTGCTCCTGCCTCCCGTGGCTGGCTGCGATGCGGCGGAGGCCTCACCGCCCCCTACTACTCCCACCGCTGGCCAGGCCATCCCTCTACCCACCCGCACCCCCTGTTATTCTGCAGCGACGACAGCCTCACACCGCAGCGAACCAGTGAACCCTCGTACTCCTCTACGCGTGGGTATCCACTACCGCGTCTTCCCCGGCTCTGCGTCGTCCCCTTCCTAGGCCTCGCCGTCGTCCACCGCCCTGGTGCTCTCGGCGCGGGTGTTCAATGTGGTCAAGGATGGCTTCCATCGGACGTGGACTGTACGTGGAGAGGCTGACAGCTGGGTCCACGTCCACAGCAAGAAAGTGCCTCCTTATTACGCGCAAAATAATTATTCCTCCACCTGACAGCGGGGACCCACAGGACGGGCCACCGTATTTCACGAAAAAAAAATTCCCCCTGAGTGCTAGGACCCACCAGCTACATCTTCGCACGCAAGGAAGTGTGTCCGGAAAAAACAATTTGCCCCCCTGACTGCTAGGACCCACCAGCTACATCTTCGCAGGCAAGGAAGTGCCTGACAGTCGGGACCCACCTGGTCGAAGCATACGTAGCATTCTCATTCTGGTCGCGAACGTGTACGTACATACTGGTCGTTGTAGAGGCGCCGACGCGTGTAAGTAGAGCGCGCGCACGTAGCATGTACACGTACATACAGCGGCGAGGGTGCAAGAAAGAAAATACGGCCACGTGCGTACATACGGGCAGGGTCTCGAATGCCTACTCGCGCATACGTACATGGTTGGGTCGGAACGGAGAAACAGCGTCATCGTCGTGTTCATGGGGAGCCAACCGGCTGGGTCGGAACGGAATGCGTGGTCGTGTTTATCGGGAGGGCTTGGACGGAACAGCGATGGAAGCGAGGCTGGCGCATCCGCTGCGGAGGAAACGGACCTCCTATGTTCGAACGGGTCTGTTGATCGGGAGGGTGTGGCGCATCGCAAAATGGAGGAAACGGACCTCCTACGTCAAACAGGGGTCCTATTGATCGGGAGGGGTGTGGCGTACCGCAAAACGGACGAAACGGACTTGTGTTGGAGCGCTACGGTCGAAACGAGGGTCCTGTTCATTGGGAGGGGTGTGGCGTACCGCAAAACGGGACTCCACGGATACTGCTCATCTCCACCGTCGACCTCCTCCAGCCTCCACGGGCTACCGTCGACCTCCTCCAGCCTCCACGGGCTACCGTCGACCTCCTCCAGCCTCCACGGGCTCATGTTCATCCAGCCTCCACCGCGCTACTCCACCGCCATCGCTCAACCACACCTCCACGGAAACCCTCCACCATCTACTGCTCATCAAGCCCTCCACACGACGGGTCCTGCTCAACCACCCTCCACGGCCACCCCTCCACCGTCTCATTCATCCAGCCCTCCACACCACGGGTTCCTGTTCATCCAGAGGCAACGCCACCGCCATCGCTTCATCCAAACCCCCGCAAGACTAACTGCTCATCCCAGGCGGCATCGATCGGCTTCGATTAGCAGCAGAGCGGCGAATCGCCCATCGGGTTCGCCAACAGCCATCGATCGATCGCCGGGTTCAATGAACGCGTAGCTCGCAGTCGCAATCGCCGGGTTCGATTAGAGCCCAACGCTTCGCCGGGTTGATTAGAGCCAACGCCGCGACGTACACGAGAAAGCAGCGCATCGCTTCGCCCCCGCCTCCCACCGTAACCGCAACTCCCGAAATTTTCCTCCCCTCGCTTCTACCACGGTTTTTTCGTCATGGACGGCCCAAAGAATGTCATGCAGCTGCATCTCCGGCCCGCCCAGGACGAAAAGCCCATTTTCTGTCATGATTTTTTTGTCATAGAAGTAGGAGCCCACCACATCTATGATGATACTGGGTTCTGTCACAATTAACGTCATAGAAGTGTCATATGTATGACAATTTTTTTTCGTTCGGCCCAAAATGTCACGGATGTGTCTCTTTTTTTGTAGTGCACGTTTTCGTCTTGATTCTCCGGTAGAAACTTTGAGGCACTCTTTGAGGTTCTTGTTGGAAATATGCCCTAGAGGCAATAATAAAAAGGTTTCCTTGTTCATGATAATTGTCTATTGTTCATGCTATAATTGTATTATCCGTAAATCGTAATACATGCGTGAATACATAGACCACAACATGTCCCTAGTGATCCTCTAGTTGACTAGCTCGTTGATCAATAGATGGTTACGGTTTCCTAACCATGGACATAGGATGTCATTGATAACGGGATCACATCATTAGGATAATGATGTGATGGAAAAGACCCAATCCTAAGCATAGCACAAGATCGTGTAGTTCGTCTTCTAAAGCTTTTATAATGTCAAGTATCCTTTCCTTAGACCATGAGATTGTGCAACTCCCGGATACCGTAAGGATAATTTGGGTGTGCCAAACGTCACAACGTAACTGGGTGGCTATAAAGGTACACTACGGGTATCCCCGAAAGTATCTCGCGGGTTGGCACGAATCGAGATCGATTTGTCACTCCGTATGACGGAGAGGTATCTCTGGGCCCACTCGGTAGGACATCATCATAATGAGATCAATGTGATCAAGGAGTTGTTCACGGGATGATGTGTTATAACGAGTAAAGAGACTTGCTGTAACGAGATTGAACAAGGTATTGGTATACCGATGATCGAATCTCGGGCAAGTATCGTACCGATAGACATAGGGAATTGTATACGGGATTGATTGAATCCTCGACATCGTGGTTCATCCGATGATATTATCGTGGAGCATGTGGGAGCCAACATGGGTATCCAGATCACGTTGTTGGTTATTGACCGGAGAGTTGTCTCGGTCATGTCTACGTGTTTCCCGAACCCGTAGGGTCTACACACTTAAGGTTCCGTGATGCTAGAGTTGTAGAGATATTAGTATCCGGTTAACCGAAAGTTGTTCGGATTCCCGGATGAGATCTCGGACGTCATGAGGAGTTCCGGAATGGTCCGGAGATAAAGATTTATATATAGGAAGTCCAGTTTCGGCCACCGGGAGAGTTTCGGGGGTCACCGGTATTGTACCGGGACCACCGGAAGGGTCCCGGGGGTCCACCGGGTGGGGCACCTATCCCGGAGGGCCCCATGTGCTGTAGTGGTGTGGGAACCAGCCCTTGGTGGGCTGGTGCGCCTAGGGTTGGAAACCCTAGGGGGCCGTTGCCCCGAGGGGCATGCGCCTCTGGTTGAAACCCTAAGGGGCCGTTGCCCCAGGGCCGCCCCCCCTCTAGATGGGATCTCCAAGGGGGCATGCGCCCCAGCCCCTATATATAGAGGAGGGAGGAGGCAGCCGCACCCTAAGCACCGCGCCTCCTCTCCCTCCCGTGACACCTCTTCCTCCTCCAAGAGCGCTTGGCGAAGCCCTGCCGAATCCCGCCGCTTCCACCACCACGCCGTCGTCTTGCTGGATCTCCATCAACTTATCCTCCCCTTGCTGGATCAAGAAGGAGGAGACGCTCTCCGCACGCTGCGCGTGTTGAACGCGGAGGTGTCGTCTGCTCGGCGCTAGGATCATCGGTGATTTGGATCACGACGAGTACGACTCCATCAACCCCGTTCTCTTGAACGCTTCTGCTCGCGATCTACAAGGGTATGTAGATGCACTCCTCTCTCTCTCTCTCGTTGCTAGATGACTCCATAGACTGATCTTGGTGATGCGTAGAAAATTTTAAATTTCTGCTACGATCCCAACAGTGGCATCATGACCTAGGTCTATGCGTAGTTTCTATGCACGAGTAGAACACAAGTTGTTGTGGGCGTCGATTTTGTCAATTTACTTGCCGTTACTAGTCTTATCTTGATTCGGCGGCATCGTGGGATGAAACGGCCCGGACCAACCTTACACGTACACTTACGTGAGACAGGTTCCACCGACTGACATGCACTAGTTGCATAAGGTGGCTAGCGGGTGTCTGGCTCTCCCACTTTAGTCGGATTAGATTCGGTGAAAAGGGTCCTTATGAAGGGTAAATAGAAATTGGCATATCACGTTGTGTTTTTGGCGTAGGTAAGAAATGTTCTTGCTAAGAAACCTATAGCAGCCACGTAAAAAATTTGCAGCAACAATTAGAGGACATCTAACTTGTTTTTGCAGCATATGCCGTGTGATGTGATATGGCCAAAAGGATGTGATGAATGATATATGTGATGAATGATATATGTGATGTATGAGATTGATCATGTTCTTGTAATAGGAATCACGACTTGCATGTCGATGAGTATGACAACCGGCAGGAGCCACAGGAGTTGTCTTAATTTATTTATGACCTGCGTGTCAACATAAACGTCATGTAATTACTTTACTTCATTGCTAAACCGTTAGCCATAGTAGTAGAAGTAATAGTTGACGAGACAACTTCATGAAGACACGATGATGGAGATCATCATGTCATGCCGGTGACCATGATGATCATGGCGCCCCGAAGATGGAGATCAAAAGGAGCAAAATGATATTGGCCATATCATGTCACTATTTGATTGCATGTGATGTTTATCATGTTTTTACATCTTATTTGCTTAGAACGACGGTAGCATAAATAAGATGATCCCTCATTAAAATATCAAGAATTGTGTTCCCCTAATCGTGCACCGTTGCTAAGGTCCGTTGTTCAAACACCACGTGATGATCGGGTGTGATAGGTTCTAACGTCGCATACAACGGGTGTAAGCCAGAATTACACACGCAATACACTTAGGTTGACTTGATGAGCCTAGCATGTACGTACATGGCCTCGGAACACGGAAGACCGAAAGTTCGAACATGAGTCGATAGAAGATACGATCAACATGAAGATGTTCACCGATGATGACTAGTCCGTCTCACGTGATGATCGGACACGGCCTAGTTGACTCGGATCATGTATCACTTAGATGACTAGAGGGATGTCTATCGAGTGGGAGTTCATTAAATAATTTGATTAGATGAACTTAATTATCATGAACATAGTCTAAAACTTTGCAATATGTCTTGTAGATCAAATGGCCCACGCTAATGTTGCCCTCAACTTCAACGCGCTCCTAGAGAAAACCAAGTTGAAAGACGATGGCAGCAACTACACGGATGGGTCCGTAACTCGAGGATTATCCTCATAGCTGCCAAGAAAGCATATGTCCTTGATGCACCGCTAGGTGAAGCACCTGTTTTCGCAGCAACTCAAGACGTTATGAACGCCTGGCAGTCGCGTAGTGATGATTACTCCCTGGTTCAGTGCGGCATGCTTTACAACTTAGAACCGGGGCTCCAAAAGCCTTTTGAGCAGCACGGAGCATATGAGATGTTCCAAGAACTGAAAATGGTTTTCCAAGATCATGCCCGGGTCGAGAGATATGAAGTCTCCAACAAGTTCTACAGTTGTAAGATGGAGGAGAATAGTTCTATCAGCGAGCACATACTCAAATGTCTGGGTTGCACAACCGTTTATCTCAGCTGGGAGTTAATCTCCCGGATGATGTGGTCGTTGACAGAATCCTTCAGTCGCTCCCACCTAGCTACAAGAGCTTTGTGATGAACTTCAATATGCAGGGGATGGAAAAGACCATTCCTGAGGTATATTCAATGCTGAAATCAGCGGAGGTGGAGATCAAAAAGGAACATCAAGTGTTGATGGTGAATAAAACCACTAAGTTCAAGAAAGGCAAGGGTAAGAAGAACTTCAAGAAGGACGGCAAGGGAGTTGCCGCGCCCGGTAAGCCAGTTGCCGGGAAGAAGCCAAAGCATGGACCCAAGCCTGAGACTGAGTGCTTTTATTGCAAGGGAAACGGTCACTGGAAGCGGAACTGCCCCAAGTACTTAGCGGATAAGAAGGCCGGCAATACCAAAGGTATATGTGATATACATGTTATTGATGTGTACCTAACCAGCGCTCGTAGTAGCTCCTGGGTATTTGATACCGGTGCGGTTGCTCATATTTGTAACTCAAAACAGGAGGTGTGGAATAAGCGGAGACTGGTGAAGGACGAGGTGACGATGCGCGTCGGGAATGGTTCCAAGGTTGATGTGATCGCCATCGGCACGCTACCTCTACATTTAACTACGGGATTAGTTTTTAACCTCAATAATTGTTATTTAGTACCACCTTTGAGCATGAACATTGTATCTAAATCTCGTTTAATGCGAGATGGCTACTCATTTAAATATGAGAATAATGGATGTTCTATTTATATGAGAGACATGTTTTATGGTCATGCCTCGCTGGTCAATGGTTTATTCTTATTGAATCTCAAACGTAATGTTACACATATTCATAGTGTGAATGCCAAAAGATGTAAGGTTGATAATGATAGTCCCACATACTTGTGGCACTGCCGCCTTGGTCACATTGGTGTCAAACGCATGAAGAAACTCCATGCAGATGGACTTTTGGAGTCTCTTGATTATGAATCATTTAACAAGTGCGAACCATGCCTCATGGGAAAAATGACCAAGACTCCGTTCTCCGGAACAATGGAGCGAGCAACCAACTTATTGGAAATCATACATACTGATGTGTGCGGTCCAATGAGCGTTGAGGCTCGTGGTGGTTATCGTTATGTTCTCACCTCACTGATGACTTAAGTAGATATGGGTATGTCTACTTAATGAAACACAAGTCCGAGACCTTTGAAAAGTTCAAGGAATTTCAGAGTGAGGTTGAGAATCAACGTGACAGGAAAATCAAGTTCTTACGATCTGATTGTGGGGGAGAATATTTGAGTCACGAATTTGGCACGCACTTAAGGAAATGTGGAATTGTTTCACAACTCACGCCGCCTGGAACACCTCAGCCTAATGGTGTGTCCGAACGTCATAATCGCACTCTATTGGATACGGTGCGATCTATGATGTCTCTTACCGATCTAGTGTTATCATTTTGGGGTTATGCTATAGAGACTGCCGCATTCACTTTAAATAGGGCTCCGTCGAAATCCGTTGAGACGACACCGTATGAATTGTGGTTTGGGAAGAAACCTAAGTTGTCGTTTCTGAAAGTTTGGGGATGCGATGCTTATGTCAAGAAACTTCAACCTGAAAAGCTTGAACCCAAATCGAAAAAATGTGTCTTCACAGGATACCCTAAGGAAACTATTGGGTATACCTTCTACGTCAGATCCGAAGGCAAGAACTTTGTTCCCAAGAATGGATCTTTTCTAGAGAAAGAGTTTCTCTCGAAAGAAGTATGTGGGAGGAAAGTAGAACTTGATGAAGTTTGCCTCTTGAACCGGAGAGTAGCGCAACTCAAGAAAATGTTTCTGTGGTGCCTGCTCTGACTAGAGAGGAAGTTAATGATGATGATCATGAAACTTCAAATCAAGTTGCTACTGAACTTCGTAGGTCCACAAGGACACGTTCCGCACCACAGTGGTACGGCAACCCTGTCCTGGAAATCATGTTGTTAGACAATGGTGAACCTTCGAACTATGAAGAAGCGATGGCGGGCCTGGATTCCGACAAATGGCTTGAAGCCATGAAATCCGAGATAAGATCCATGTATGAAAACGAAGTATGGACTTTGACAGACTTGCCCGATGATCGGCGAGCCATAGAAAATAAATGGATCTTCAAGACAGACGCGGATGGTAATGTAACCATCTATAAGGCTCCGCTTGTCGCTAAGGGTTATCGACAAGTTCAAGGGGTTGACTACGATGAGACCTTCTCACCCGTAGCGAAGCTGAAGTCTGTCTGAATCATGTTAGCAATTGCCGCATTCTATGATTATGAGATATGGCAAATGGACGTCAAAACGGCATTCCTTAATGGTTTCCTTAAGGAAGAATTGTATATGATGCAGCCGGAAGGTTTTGTCGATCCTATAATGCTGACAAGGTATGGAAGCTCCAACGCTCGATCTATGGGCTGGTGCAAGCATCTCGGAGTTGGAACATTCGTTTTGATGAGATGATCAAAGCGTTTGGGTTTACGCAGATTTATGGAGAAGCCTGTGTTTACAAGAAAGTGAGAGGGAGCTCTATAGCATTTCTCATATTATATGTGGATGACATATTATTGATGGGAAATGATATAGAACTCTTGGAAAGCATAAAGGCCTACTTGAATAAGTGTTTTTCAATGAAAGACCTTGGAGAAGCTGCTTACATATTAGGCATCAAGATCTATAGAGATAGATCGAGACGCCTCATTGGTCTTTCACAAAGCACGTACCTTAACAAGATATTGAAGAAGTTCAATATGGATCAGTCCAAGAAGGGGTTCTTTCCTATATTGCAAGGTGTGAGATTAAGCACGGCTCAATGCCCGACCATGGCAGAAGATAGGGAAAAGATGAGTGTCATCCCCTATGCCTCGGCCATAGGGTCTATTATGTATGCCATGTTGTGTACCAGACCTGATGTAAACTTTGCCGTAAGTTTGGTGGGAAGGTACCAAAGCAATCCCGGCATGGAACACTGGACAGCGGTCAAGAATATCCTGAAGTACCTGAAAAGGACTAAGGATATGTTTCTCGTTTATGGAGGTGATGAAGAGCTCGTCATAAAGGGTTACGTTGATGCTAGCTTCGACACAGATCTGGATGACTCCAAGTCACAAACCGGATACGTGTATATTTTGAATGGTGGGGTAGTCAGCTGGTGCAGTTGCAAGCAAAGCGTCGTGGCGGGATCTACATGTGAAGCGGAGTACATGGCAGCTTCGGAGGCAGCACATGAAGCAATCTGGATGAAGGAGTTCATTACCGACCTAGGAGTTATTCCCAATGCGTCGGGCCCGATGACTCTCTTCTGTGACAACACTGGAGCTATTGCCCTTGCCAAGGAGCCCAGGTTTCACAAGAAGACCAGGCATATCAAGCATCGCTTCAACTCCATTCGTGAAAATGTTCAAGATGGAGACATAGAGATTAGTAAAGTGCACACGGACCTGAATGTCGCAGATCCGTTGGCTAAACCTCTTCCACGTGCAAAGCATGATCAACACTAGAACTCTATGGGTGTTCGATTCATCACAATGTAACTAGGTTATTGACTCTAGTGCAAGTGGGAGCCTGTTGGAAATATGCGCTAGAGGCAATAAAAAAAAGATTATTTTTATATTTCCTTGTTCATGATAATTGTCTATTGTTCATGCTATAATTGTGTTATCCGGAAATCGTAATACATGTGTGAATACATAGACCACAACATGTCCCTAGTGAGCCTCTAGTTGACTAGCTCGTTGATCAATAGATGGTTACGGTTTCCTAACCATGGACATAGGATGTCATTGATAACGGGATCACATCATTAGGATAATGATGTGATGGACAAGACCCAATCCTAAGCATATCACAAGATCGTGTAGTTCGTCTTCTAAAGCTTTTCTAATGTCAAGTATCCTTTCCTTAGACCATGAGATTGTGCAACTCCCGGATACCGTAAGGATACTTTGGGTGTGCCAAACGTCACAACGTAACTGGGTGGCTATAAAGGTACACTCTGGTATCCCGAAAGTATCATTGGGTTGGCACGAATCGAGACTGGGATTTGTCACTCCGTATGACGGAGAGGTATCTCTGGGACCACTCGGTAGGACATCATCATAATGAGCTCAATGTGATCAAGGGGTTGTTCACGGGATGATGTGTTACGGGAACGAGTAAAGAGACTTGTCGTAACGAGATTGAACAAGGTATCGGTATACCGACGATCGAATCTCGGGCAAGTATCATACCGATAAACAAAGGGAATTGTATACGGGATTGATTGAATCCTCGACATCGTGGTTCATCCGATGAGATTATCGTGGAGCATATGGGAGCCAACATGGGTATCCAGATCCCGCTGTTGGTTATTGACCGGAGAGTTGTCTCGGTCATGTCTACGTGTCTCCCGAACCCGTAGGGTCTACACACTTAAGGTTCAGTGACGCTAGAGTTGTAGAGATATTAGTATGCGGTTAACCAAAAGTTGTTCAGATTCCCGGATGAGATCTCGGACGTCACGAGGAGTTCCGGAATGGTCCGGAGATAAAGATTTATATATAGGAAGTCCAGTTTCGGCCACCGGGAGAGTTTCGGGGGTCACCGGTATTGTACTGGGACCACCTAAGGGTCCTGGGTCCACCGGTGGGGCCACCTATCCGGAGGGCCCCATGGGCTGAAGTGGGGTGGGAACCTGCCCTGGTGGGCTGGTGCGCCCCACCCAAGGGCCCAAGGCGCCTAGGGTTGGAAACCCTAGGGGCCGTTGCCGAGGGGCATCGCGCTGGTTGGAAACCCTAAGGGGCCGTTGCCCACGAGCCCCCCCTCTAGATGGGATCTCCAAGGGGCATGCGCCCCTAGCCCCTATATATAGTGGAGGGAGGAGGCAGCCGCCTCAAGCCCCGGGCGCCTCCTCTCCCTCCCGTGACACCTCTTCCTCCTCCAGTAGCGCTTGGCGAAGCCCTGCTGGAATCCCGCGGCTTCCACCACCACGCCGTCGTGCTGCTGGATCTCCATCAACTTCTCCTCCCCCTTTGCTGGATCAAGAAGGAGGAGACGCCTCCGCTCCGTACGTGTGTTGAGCGCGGAGGTGTCGTCCGTTCGGCGCTAGGATCATCGGTGATTTGGATCACGACGAGTACGACTCCATCAACCCCGTTCTCTTGAACGCTTTCGCTCGCGATCTACAAGGGTATGTAGATGCACTCCTCTCTCTGTCGTTGCTAGATGACTCCATAGATTGATCTTGGTGATGCGTAGAAAATTTTAAATTTCTGCTACCCCAACAGTTCTATGTGTTGGTTGAATAGATGAATCTGAGATTTTGTGATGCATATCATATAATCATACCCACGGATACTTGGGGTGACATTGGAGTATCTAGGTGACATTAGGGTTTTGGTTGATTTGTGTCTTAAGGTGTTATTCTAGTACGAACTCTACGGCTGTTTGTGACACTTATAGGAATAGCCCAACGGATTGATTGGAAAGAATAACTTTGAGGTGGTTTCGTACCCTACCATAATCTCTTCGTTTGTTCTCCACTATTAGTGACTTTGGAGTGACTCTTTGTTGCATGTTGAGGGATAGTTATATGATCCAATTATGTTATTATTGTTGAGAGAACTTGCACTAGTGAAAGTATGAACCCTAGGCCTTGTTTCAACTCATTGCAATACCGTTTACGCTCACTTTTACCATTTGTTACCTTGCTGTTTTTATATTTTCAGATTATAAAAACCTATATCTACCATCCATATTGCACTTGTATCATCTCTTCGCCGAACTAGTGCACCTATACAATTTACCATTGTATTGGGTGTGTTGGGGACACAAGAGAATCTTTGTTATTTGGTTGCAGGGTTGCTTGAGAGAGACCATCTTCATCCTACGCCTCCCACAGACTGATAAACCTTAGGTCATCCACTTGAGGGAAATTTGCTACTGTCCTACAAACCTCTGCACTTGGAGGCCCAACAACGTCTACAAGAAGAAGATTGCGTAGTAGACATCAAGCTCTTTTCTGGCGCTGTTGCCGGGGAGGTGAGTGCTTGAAGGTATATCTTTAGATCTTGCAATCGAATCTTTTTGTTTCTTGTTTTAGCACTAGTTTAGTTTATAAAATAAAACTACCCAAAAAAATGGAATTGAGTTTGTCTCATACGCTTCATCTGTTTAATATCCTTCCTGAGTATGATGGAAAAGAAAACTGTGCCAAAGTGTTAGAAGAAGAATGCATTAAAATGTTTGGCACTAAATCTTTGAATGATGAGCATGATTGCAATGTTGTTAGTATGAACTCTTTGAATATCCATAGTACTAATGATGATTGCACTAGTTATGATGAAAATGTCTCCTATAAACATGTCAATTTTTGTGGAGTGCATTGGGTTTGCAAGTACACACCAAATAGGGAAGATAGATATTGCAAGAGGCATAAGCACTTAGAAACTAAATTGTTGCAAGAAAGGCTAGATGATTGTGCTGAAAATTTAAATTTTCTTGGCCGTACTTGTGGACTTTGCAATGAATAGGGTCATTTAGCTATCCGATGCAAATTGTTTCATGATCTAATCGTGTCCAAAAATTGTGATGACTTGATTTCCCTTGCACATTATAATGAACTTAGTTTGCTCATGGGCTATGAAGAAATGAAACGTTTAACTAATCATCTTCTAGAATTTGCCTGTTACAAACTTCTTGGCTTTGATCTAGAGAAGATTTATATGTATTGTGCGGTGAATTGCATTGAAAATCCTTATATTGCCAATTACATAAAGAAAAGAAAACAAATAGAAGATTAAGAGAATACTAACCAAAGGGAAGAGACTTCCCAATATTCTCCTATTATTTCTTATGATGAATCAGGTAACGAGGAGGAGCCTTCTATTCAACCAATCTCATTAATAAGGAGCTCCAAAAAGAGGATTGAACCCACACATGAGGTGAAGAATAAGAAAAGAAAAAGGAAGAGAGGTAAAAAGATATCTCCCTCAAATAATGTTGCTCCTATTATTGTTGTGCCTCATGAAAATGAAGATGATGCACTTGATGATGATCTCGTTATGCCTATTGCTTGTTGTGATGATTATGATTGGGAAGATAATGATACTTCTTATGACCTTGAAAACCTTTTTGGCACTTTCTTGGAAGAATATGATAATAATGTTTGCTATACTATTGGTGCTATCCATACTATTAATGATGAGAGTGATTATGCTTATGATATGAAAAGACCCAAGCTTGGGGATGCTATGTTTGATGAAGATGATGTTTTTGAGAATATATTTGCTGCAATTAATGTTTGTCCCAAGCTTGGGGAGGCTATGTTTAATGAAGATGATATTTTTAGTCTCCCAAGTTTTGATATGCAAATTTATAATGATGATAGCATGCCTCCTACTTATGATTATATTGATGAAAGTGGGTCTGGAAGAGTGTCAACTTTAGGAAGTACTGATGCCACTACTTTGGAGGATGTTGAATCTTATAATATTTATGAAAGTGGATTTGGAGAGGTCATGACTTTATTTAGTGATGTATCCACTATTTCGGAAGAGGTTTCAATCGATTATGATGAGAACAAAGTTTCTACTTATGATGATTATTGTGATGAAACTTATGCTATAAAAAGTAGTGATGATTATATTTATAAAATTTGTCATGGTTATGATTCCCCTTTTTCTAAACATTACTCTTTTAATGTGGAAACAATTTATAGTATTCAAGTCTCTTATGATACTCCCACAATCCCGAATGAGAAGAATTTTGCTTATGTGGAGAGTAGTAAAATTTCTATGCTTGTGCATCATGAAAAGAATGCTTTAGGTTTTGGTTATATTTTTGAATTCATTCATGATGCTACTGAAAATTATTATGAGGGAGGAACATATGCTTGTAAGAATTGCAATAATATCAAGTTTCCTCTCTATGTGCTTAAAGTTTTGAAGTTATGCTTGTTTTGCCTTCCTTTGCTAGTTGATTATTGTTAGCATAAGTTGTTTGCTCGCAAAATCCCTATGCATAGGAAGTGTGTTAGACTTAAATGTGCTAGCCATATTCTTCATGATGCTCTCTTTATGTTTCAATTCTTATCTTTTATGTGAGCATCATTGAAATCATCATGCCTAGCTAGGGGCGTTAAACGTTAGCGCTTGTTGGGAGGCAACTCAATTTTATTTTAGTTTCTTGCTTTTTGGTTCTGTTTAGTAATAAATAATCTATCTAGCTTCTGTTTAGATATGGTTTTGTGTTTTAATTAGTGTTTATGCCAAGTAGAACCTTTGGGAAGACTTGGGTGAAGTCTTTATGATCATGCTGTAAAAAACCAGAAACTTTAGCGCTCACGAGATTAGCTAAAACATTTTACTGGAGAGTGCTATTTAGTTGATTCTTTTTGCAGATGATTACTAGACAAATTCCTCAGGTCCAACAATTTATTTTAGAATTTTTGGAGTTCCAGAAGTTTGCGTTAGTTACAGATTACTACAGACTGTTCTGTTTTTGACAGATTCTGTTTTTCGTGTGTTGTTTGCTTATTTTGATGAATCTATGGCTAGTAAAATAGTTTATAAACAATAGAGAAGTTGGAATACAGTAGGTTTTACACCAATATAAATAAAGAATGAGTTCATTACAGTACCTTGAAGTGGTGTTTTGTTTTCTTTCGCTAACGGAGCTCACGAGATTTTCTGTTAAGTTTTGTGTTGTGAAGTTTTCAAGTTTTGGGTAAAGATTCAATGGACTATGGAATAAGGAGTGGCAAGAGCCTAAGATTGGGGATGCCCAAGGCACCCCAAGGTAATATTAAAGGACAACCAAGCGTCTAAGCTTGGGGATGCCCCGGAAGGCATCCCCTCTTTCGTCTTCGTTCATCGGTAACTTTACTTGGAGCTATATTTTTATTCACCACATGATATGTGTTTTGCTTGGAGCGTCGTTTTATTTTCTTTAGCTTTGCTTGATGTTTGAATAAAATACCAAGATCTGAAATTATTAAATGGGAGAGTCTTCACATAGCTGCATAATTATTCAACTACTCATTGATATTCACTTATATCTTTTTGGAGTAGTTTGTCATTTACTCATGTGCTTCACTTATATCCTATGAGTAAATGGTTGAATGATTTGAATGTCATAAATCTGAAATTATATATGTTTCATATGCCTTTCCATGGGGAGTAATGACTTCACATATAAGAAGTAGAGGTGGTAAATTTATTGAAGGTTAGCAAACATTGTATTGGTCACTTAAACAATTCAAGAAAGGATATTGAAGGAAGAGAGATTAACATATACATATACTATCTTGGACATCTTCTATGATTGTGATCCCCATTAATTATTTTCAAACCTGAGCAAATTAGTTGAAGTTGGACAAGGAAGACAACATAATGAGTTATGCTTGGGTATATTTGTATAAGTTATATTGTTTTGGATCCTCTAACATGTGGTGCTTGCTATTTAGAATCCTTTGCTAGCCAAAATATCTGTACTAAGCGGGAATACTGCTTGTGCATCCAAATTCCTTGAACCAAGTTTCTTCCATGAGTGTCCACCATATCTACCTATATGCAATATTTACCTGCCGTTCCAAGTAAATTTGCATGTGCCAAAATCTAAACCTTCAAATAATAATCTGTTTTGTATGCCCGAACCGCTCATGTAGCGACTACGGGTTAGCAGTATCTTCCATGCTAGGTGGGTTATTCTCACGATGAATGGACTCCACTCATCATTCACGAGAAAATGGCTGGTAACTGGGATGCCAAGTCCTATGATCAAAATATCAAAATCAAATCAAATATAATTGCAAAAAAAACTCCCCCCAGGTTTGATGTTAGTTGGAGGCACCCGTTGTTTTGGGCAAGCCATGGATTGATGATTGTTGGTGGAGGGGGAGTAAAAATATTTACCTTTCTGTTTGGGAACCGCCTATAATGTATGTAGTACGGAAGATATTGGGAACTCTTAGTCGTTATGTTGACAATGAAAGCATACCTCTCAAAATTATTTTCATCTCTGTTTTTGCTTCGAGCTCTGGCACCTCTGCAAATCCCTGCTTCCCTCTGCGAAGGGCCCATCTTTTACTTTTATGCAAGAGTCAGTAGTATTCCTTCTCATTCCAACCTACTCTTTAGTTGGAAAGCACCATGTGATGGAAAGAACTAAGCATATATGGCCATTCAAATATATTTGATCATGAATTATTATTGTTGACATTACCCTTGAGGTAAAAGGTTGGGAGGCAAAACATTAAGCCCCTATCTTTCTCTGTGTTCGATGAATACTATTTGTTCTAAAAATATGCTTTGAGTGGTAGCAATCATGGAAGACTAAATGATAGTTGAGTATGCAAAGTTAGCTGAATCAAAGCTCTGACATAGACTCTTCCTGAAAATAAGATGAATTGCAATTGTTTGATGACTGAGAACATAGTTTGTTAGTTTTCAAGAAAGTTTATGATCTATACTTTAACATGTGAATAGTTTGTTACTTGATCATGCAAAAGTTCTATGAGTTGAGCTACTGTTATGACATATAATGATGCTAGAAAAGGTGATTGAAATTATCATTGATCAAACTTATGCACCTGCTAGCATTCACACTTCATAAATTCTTTCTTTTATCATTTACCTACTCGAGGACGAGCAGGAATTAAGCTTGGGGATGCTGATACGTCTCCAACGTATCTATAATTTATGAAGTATTCATGCTATTATATTATCCATCTTGGATGTTTAATGGGCTTTACTATGCACTTTTATATTATTTTTGGGACTAACCTATTGACCCAGAGCCCAAGTGCCTCCTCGGTTTTTCCTTGTTTCAATGTTTTGAAGAAAAGGAATATCAAACGAGTCGAAACGGAATGAAACCTTCGGAGAAGTTATTTTGGAAGGAAAGCTACCCGATAGACTTGGAGTGCACGTCAGAAAGAACGAGGAGCCACGAGGTAGGGGCGCGCCTCCACCCTCGTGGGCCCCTCATGGCTCCCTGTGGCGTACTTCTTCCACCTATATATATATATATATATATATATATATATATATATATATATATATATATATATATATATATATACCCTAAAACGATCAGGAACATAATAGATCGGGAGTTCCACCGCCGCAAGCCTCTGTAGCCACCAAAAACCAATCGGGACCCTGTTCCGGCACCCTGCCGGAGGGGGGAATCCTCACCGGTGGCCATCTTCATCATCCCGACGCTCTCCATGATGAGGAGGGAGTAGTTCACCCTCGAGGCTGAGGGTATGTACCAGTAGCTATGTGTTTGATCTCTCTCTCTCTCTCTCTCTCTCTCTCTCTCTCTCTCTCTCTCTCTCTCTCTCTCTCTCTCTTGTGTTCTTGATTTGGCACGATCTTGATGCATCGCGAGCTTTGCTATTATAGTTGGATCTTATGTTTCTTATCCCCCTCTTCTTCTTGTAATGGATTGAGTTTTCCCTTTGAAGTTATCTTATCGGATTGAGTCTTTAATGATTTGAGAACACTTGATGTATGTCTTGCCGTGCGTATCTGTGGTGACAATGGGATATCACGTGATTCACTTGATGTATGTTTTGGTGACCAACTTGCGGGTTCCGCACATGAACTTATGCATAGGGGTTGGCACACATTTTCGTCTTGATTCTCCGGTAGAAACTTTGGGGCACTCTTTGAGGTTCTATGTGTTGGTTGAATAGATGAATATAAGATTTTGTGATGCATATCATATAATCATACCCACGGATACTTGAGGTGACATTGGAGTATCTAGGTGACATTAGGGTTTTGGTTGATTTGTGTCTTAAGGTGTTATTCTAGTACGAACTCTAGGGCTGTTTGTGACACTTATAGGAATAGCCCAACGGATTGATTGGAAAGAATAACTTTGAGGTGGTTTCGTACCCTACCATAATCTCTTCATTTGTTCTCCACTATTAGTGACTTTGGAGTGACTCTTTGTTGCATGTTGAGCGATAGTTATATGATCCAATTATGTTATCATTGTTGAGAGAACTTGCACTAGTGAAAGTATGAACCCTAGGCCTTGTTTCAACTCATTGCAATACCGTTTACGCTCACTTTTACCATTTGTTACCTTGATGTTTTTATATTTTCAGATTACAAAAACCTATATCTACCATCCATATTGCACTTGTATCACCATCTCTTCGCCGAACTAGTGCACCTATACAATTTACCATTGTATTGGGTGTGTTGGGGACACAAGAGACTCTTTGTTATTTGGTTGCAGGGTTGCTTGAGAGAGACCATATTCATCCTACGCCTCCCACGGATTGATAAACCTTAGGTCATCCACTTGAGGAAATTTGCTATTGTCCTACAAACCTCTGCACTTGGAGGCCCAACAACGTCTACAAGAAGAAGGTTGCGTAGTAGACATCAGTAGCCCACAGATCGTAGCTCAAAACTCCCCCATAACGTCGTGCACGACTTGCAGAAAGACAGGAAACTGACTCCAGCACTGGTTAATGAAGAACCAAGGAAAATCTCAAGGAATAAGCTACCACAAGCCCTCTGCCTATGTACCGGATAGGGCCTACCCCGACGACGCCCGGCAGCACGTTCGGGCCAGGCCCGGGGGCTCTTGTCGGTGCAACAAACCCTGGTATACGTTGCCTAGACAGTACAGAGGCTCAAGGACAAGGCTGCAGCGATAAGACAAGACCAAATTGGAGAGATAGCTCTTTGAGAAATCAAATGGCGGATCAAGAAGACCAAGACAAGCCGAAGGAATAAGATATCACTAAGGGAAAACCCTCCCTCGCCGGGTGGGCGAGCCTGGTCGGGTCGAGGTCACCCCAAGGGTAAGTCCCAAGATCTCACCGGCAATGGTTGCTGGGGCGCTGACGGCCTGCTTCCCTGCCAAGGCTCCACCCCTCCACCTCATAGCAACACAAGTCACTTATTGGTGCGGTGTCGAGCCCCCAAGTGGTTAAATGGCTGTCATTTGGCACGTGGCTGCCATTTCTGAGGAAAATCACCCCTAAGTGGCACCCGTCCAAGGACGTGTCAGGCAGGCAGACGAACAGGTGGTTGAATGGCGCGGCAAGGCTTGCCGGGCTACATCCGCGACGTGACACTAAGCGGTGCATTTAATGCACCTTGTCCTATCTACAGAGTTAGGTATGATAGCACTGTGGCTATCTAATCACTGGATAATGACCGTTTTGCCATTGTTGTAACCCCTTGACCTATAAAAGGAGGGCCGAGGCAACCTTAGAAAGGATTCAGACCCTTGTACACTCATTCGCGCATAGCTGCTCTCCCCGAGGCGACCTTGCCAGGCTTGAGCGCTGCGCGTTTGTTACCGTCCTCCATCCGATCCACCAAAGCAGGAGTAGGGTTTTACGTCTCGTGGCGGCCCAAACCTGGGTAAAAATCACCCGCTTCACCATTGCCGTGCGGCTCTACGGCCTCCTCTCTATGTGCAACGTGTCCTTCCCCCTTGCCGAACCACAAGGGGCCAATGGCCCCATAGGTGATCGTGTTGAACGACGACAAGACTGGACACACAAGGAGTGTTGCATGTGCAAACATTTCCAGTAAACCTACTCTGTTAGTTCGGCAGTAAATGAGCTAGGTTGCCGTGTATATAGAAATGGCCTGTATGAGTACTTTCTAAGGCAGGATGATGTTGATGCTGCCTCATGTGGAAGAGCCATGTATCGAGGACACATGCATGCCTAGGGAAACTAATTATAGAGGTAACATGCAAAAATCCCTTTTGGAGGCCGAGTTACATGGAGGCCAGATTTTAAAAAAATTAAAATTCACCAAAATTCATAGTTTCATTTTCAAAAAATTCTGAAAAAATATGGATATACGTGGAGGCATAATGCACAAGTGTGTAAAATTTCAGGACAAAATCCGTTGAAACGAGGGTTGTGCAAAAAGGGGGCTTTTTAACACATGATACTATTCATCCTTCAACGCCATGAGTTTTGGAGAACTTCAAGGTGAAAATGCTGCCACGGTCTGAACTGATCTCCTTTGGAATGCCGTGGAGTGCCACAGTTGTGGAGATATACAAGTTTGCTAACTGACTAGCAGTGATTGTCTCCTTGACTGGCAGAAAGTGTGCAACTTTGGAGAATTGATCGATTACGACAAAAATAGCATCGTGACCCTTATGTTATTTGGGGAGGTCAGTAATGAAATCCATTTGAAACTTATCCCATTTCCATTCAGGAATAGGAAGCGGTTGCAGAAGTCCAGCAGGTTTCTGATGTTCTGCTTTGACGCGACGACAAACATCACATTTCTCAATATATCGAGCAATATCTTGCTTCATCTTAGACCACCAGTATTTCTGACAAATGTCTAGATACATCTTGGTACTTCCTGGATGAACAGACAGAGGTGTGTCATATGCTTCTTTCATAACTTTCTCTATCATAAGGTCGAATTGGGTACCACAAGGCGATCTCCGAAGAATAAAGCTCCACCCTCATCAAGCGAGAAATCCTTGGCCTTTTCTGAGACAAGATCTCTCTTAATCTGATCAATTTCAGTGCCTTTCTCTTGGGCGGATTTGATAGCTTTCTGGAGAGTTGGTTCTAGGGCAAGATTATTAAGAAAACCCTGTGGAACAATGTGAAGTTTCAACTTGCGAAGTTCTTCATGGAGGAGGGCTTGAGCTTTTGGAACCATGAGGTTGTTGCAATAAGATTTACGACTCAAGGCATCAGCCATGACATTCACCTTACCAGGGGTGTACGAAATACCGCAGTCATAGTCTGTAATTGCTTCCATCCATTGTTGCTGACGGAGATTCAGATCTGGCTGAGTAATCAGATACTTTAGACTTTGATGATCGGTGAAGATCTCGCAACGATTACCGAGAAGGTAATGTCGCCACAACTTCAGTGCATAAATAACTGTAGCAAGTTCGAGGTCATGAACAGGGTAGTTCTCTTCATGAGGGCGCAACTGTCGAGTGGCATAAGCAATCACTTTGCGCTCTTGCATTGGGACACATCCTAATCCTTGACGGGATGTGTCGCAATAAATGATGAATTCCTTGCGAGAATCTGTAGGAGCAAGCACTGGGGCAGATGTCAGCTTGTCTTTGAGTGTCTGGAAACTTTCTTGACATTTTTCTGTCCACTCAAACTTAACGCCCTTGTGAAGTAGATTAGTCAAAGGCTTGGCAATCTTGGAGAAGTTCTCCACAAAACGGAGGAAATAGCTGGCGAGTCTGAGAAAACTTCTGACTTGTTTGACATTCTTCAGGGGAGTCCAGTCAAGAATAGCCTGAACTCGTTCTGGGTTGACAGCAATACCATCCTTGGAGATCACATGACCAAGGTAGGTCACTTCTGGTAACCAGAATTCACACTTGGAATATTTGGCATATAGTTGATGCTCTTGAAGCTTTTCCAGTATGACACGAAGATGTTCATCATGTTCTTCTTTATTGTTTGAATACACCAAGATATCATCCAGATAAACCACGACGAACTTGTCAAGGTATTCCATGAAGATATAGTTCATCAATCGAGAGAATGTTGTTGGAGCATTGGATAAACCGAAAGACATGACGGTGTACTCGTATGAACCATAGCGAGTAACGAATGCGGTCTTTGGGGTATCCTCTTCATGAACTCGGATCTGGTGGTAACCCAGGGCTCGACGAGTTAGTAGCAGCAGCGGTGGTGGATTCAGTGATGAACGTCGGTGGCAGCCGAGGAGGAATCGGTCGATCCCGGCGCTGTGGTGATCTTTTGCTCGAGTCCGTGGTCGGAGAGGAAGCATCGGTCGACGGCGGTGCTCCTGGCGCAATCCTAGGAGGCGAGGAGCACGGTGGCCACGCAGACGAGCTTAGCCATGGTGACGGGGCTTCGGTTCATCGCGGGGAGGAAGAGGTCGAGGCGAGAGGGGGAGATGGTGGAGCTAGGGTTGCCAGGGGTGCGGGGGAGGCCATATGGAGCGTCGGGGGCTGCCGGATGGCCGCTACGTGGCGGATCCGTGCCGTGTACGGGTGCACGGCGTCCAGCGCGCCATGGTGAACATGGGAGGAAGGGGAAGACCCCCTGGTGGGCTGGGCCAGCACTATGCACTAGGCCCAGTGCATAGGGGCCTTTTCCTTTTTCCTTTATTTCTTTTCTGTTTTCTTTTAGTTCTTTTTTTGCATTTATTTTTTAATAGCAATTGATTTTTATAAAATATGGAACCTGGTCCATTAATTCCATTGCAATATTTGGCACTGCCGCAAAGAGTTTGGCAGATATTTTAAAATAGTTTGGATTTTTCATAAATAGAAAAGCATTTAAAAATGTTGTTCTGGCACTATTTTAATTGCTATATTCCAAATAAGCAAACAAGTGATGTTGTTTTCCTTAACCAATAATTATTATGGAATATTTGCTAAATGGTGAACTATTTTCCAAACATGTTTGTGAATTTAAATTCTCACTTTAAATTTGAATTGATTTCAGAGGCGGAATTTGAAATGAGATTTGAACCCAAGTGATCAAGCATTGCAAATCAAAATGACTTAGCATAATCATGAGGGATTACTGTAGCTTAATACATGCGGGTGTTACAGAACATCTGGGGAGTACTTATACTAGAAGCACCTACTAGTTAGGTGTGAAAACAACACAAAATGAAGGGTAAATTCATGAGCTCCAAACTGTAGCAGGAGCAA